>CM070563.1:26185599-27385599 GCA_036346405.1 Phyllostachys edulis
TGCATGTGTTGCACTTAGTGAGCTTAGAGAGCAAACCCTAAGTGCATGTGTTGCATTAGGTAGTGGATTGTGTATCCATTGAGCTTAGACACTTGATTCGTTCAAGTGAGCGCCTCCGACTTGTTACTCTTGGTGTTTGTCGACACCTAGACGGCTTGGAGGAGTTGCGCTGGTGATCTTCTCAAAGAAGGTTGTGAGAAGACTCGGACGGTTGTGAGTGGTTTGGTGCTCGCCATCTTCGAAGTGGAGGAAGAGCAACCCCGAGTGGAATAAGGTGTTGGTTCGTGTTGGAACCAGTCCAAGTGGTTGGACTTACCTCGGAGGTGTTGGCTCAATTGTGGAGCCAGTCCAATTTAGTTGGGCTTACCTCAACATGGATTAACGGAGACTAGCAAGTCTCCGAATACCATGGTAAAACATCATTGTGTCATTGTGGTTTGTTCTCTTGTGATTTACTTTGTGCAATTTACATTCCTTGTATTAGATTGCTTATATGTCTTTGTATGATTGCTATTATTATCAATAGTCTTATATTGTTGGTGCACTTAGTCAAGACTAGTGATATAGGTTTTAATTGAGTAAAACCGAATTGATTTACAATTTTGCATAAAACTCGGTTTTAGCCAAATGATTTTTAAAACCGGCTATTCACCCCCTCTAGTCGGCCTCCTCGATATTACACTGACCCATAGGCCTCATATCACTTATGATCGACTCTCAAAGTCAAGGATTGCTCGTAATGTTGATGAGGCGGAGCACGACAGTGGAGATGATGATGAGAATGATACATTTGTGGTTGATGATGAAGAATTGGATGATGACGAGACTCCACCATCTACTCATGTGGGTGGAGCAAGTCACGAAGAGAGTGGGTTTGAATTGGATGATGACTTGGATGGCTGATTTGAATCATGAATGTCTTGGCTATCAATTTTTGTTGTTTATCATTCAGAACTTGCTTCCTATTAAGTTATGCGCTTATGCTTAATGGTTGTAACTCCTATTCAAAACTTAGTTCATTATGATGCGATGTAACTCGTGTTATGTTATTTTTTTACTTGCTGTCCTATACTTATGTTATTTACTTGCTATATCATATTATCAATATTTTGTTCATTACAATTTGCTGATTTTTTTCTTCAACTTCTAGGGTGTTGCTTCTCAATTTCAGAGAAAGACATTTATTAAGAAATATATGTTAGGATCAAAACAAGTAAGTCATCAACTCATCATTATGCTTATGTTGTTCTTCTCTTTATTTCATGATGTACAATATGTATATGTGTATAATTATTGCTACAACTTAGTACATTACATGTCCTGTTTATATACGTCCTAGTCTGGCGGCTAGTCGGCCAAGTCAACAGGTTGGTCTTCTTGCGACTCGACTCGACTTTACGATTTAATGACCTTAGTTACAACAGAGCCAATTGTGATCTCGTGGGAGGTAACAAGATGACAGTCAAGAAGAGAAAGAAGCCAAACCATGCGGCGGAGGAGCAAAACGAGGCTATGGACCCTGTCATTGCTGAGGTTGGCCACAAATTGTTCTTGTGATACCTACTGTGGTGTGCATTTATAACCTTTAACTCCATCTTTTTTTAATTGCAGTTTGGAATGCTTGCTACTGCTAGTTTCCACTTTGAGCAGCCAACTTCCACTGTAATATCTGCATTGGTGACTGAGGTTATTGTTAGAGTGCATTTAGTGTGTTTACTATGAGCAGCAAACAATCCACCAACATGGTCTTTTTACTCCTTGCAGGTACAACCAACTCAATATCACACACAGAAGCAATCTTCGACCACCTAGAGTTACTACAGCAACAAAGGCTGGGAGAGCCAACATGAAGAAGCGCAAGTTACCAAAAGGAGGATCCAAGGGTGCCTACAGTTTTCATTATACCTCCAGATTATGTTATTGAGTTTAGCTGCAGACTTAACAAATGATCAGTTATGCACTATTTGAGAAATTACCTGTTCAATGGCCTCCCACTTGTTAGTTCAGATAGTACTTCCTCAATTACCCCCAATGCCGAGGTCTATTAACTTCCATCTTTGTATGATCAAATAATAAAAATTCAGCACATTCCGTGCAGCATGTTAGGATCTGGCATTACCTCTTCAATCGATCAAAGAGCGGAAGAACATGGGCGGCGAACGGAGATAGGGCAAACGTTGAGGGCACGCGGCGTGATTTGATTCCACGATTAGGTTGGTTGTTTAATTGTGAGGCAAGACCAATAAATGGATTAGTTAGGGGAGTCTGACGCGAGACAAGAACAAGGACGCTGTTCCGAACGGTGTCCACGCGCGGACGTCGTTGCCGAGTGCGTCCATCCCTGGACGTTGTTCGATTTAGCGCCCTTCCTAGTTTTCTGATTCTTGGCCTACCTTTCCTACTTTTTAAATGTCAAAAATATTAATTAATATTATGGTACAACTAGCCTCGGAACGTACGATAAGAAACTTAACATCATACGCTCGGGAGCAACATATGTGAACCACATCCACAACACTTGTAATCAACGTCTGCAACAAAACTGAAGACTTGCAGTGGCAATGTCAAAGAAAAAAATTGAAATATTTATTTTCACACCAAAATTGGATGAAACTATGGGTATATAATTTAATAGCATTTTAAAACTAGTTCAGGAATCCCAAACAAACGAATTTACGCTGTTACAACATTGTAACATTTGAAAACACTAGCGACAATATTTTATAATTACCCATGCAACAATTAGAGATGCTTACTACAATATTTTTGCAACCACACGCTGCGACAAAATGAAATACTTGTTTCAATAATTAAGAAAGATTGCTGCAACAAATCGGTTGCAACAAACCAATTGTAACAACTGGCACAACATTACAACAACTCTGATGCAACAAGGAAAAAAACGCAATGCAACAAATCAGTGACTCTACTTCAACAAAATATCAATTACTACAAGATTTGAGAAAGAAACATTGCAACAAAGAAAATTGTTTTATACAACAACGAGGAAAACACGTTATAACAAATTCGAGAAACGTATGCAACAAAAGCATACCCGGAGGGAGGGAGGCATGAAGAGAGCAGCTAAGCTCATCGGAGGAGGAGGCCATCCAGCTGCCTGATCACCAAAACACTCGGATTTGGTGGGGGCAAGACCAGCATGGTGCCTCTCCATCGGCCCACTCCACCCCGCCTCACTACCACCTAACCCCTGAGCTTGTGAGGCCTTGACCCTCTATGCCCCTGTTGCTGCCGTGCAGGTGGAGGAGCTCGCCAGAGGCTGATGATATGCATGCACAATAGAGAAGAGAGGGAGTGTAATGGGTGGGGATGAGGTACGAGTGTAGGGAAGGAGCCAGATGGAGCTCATCGAAGCAAAATCAGAGAGAGAGATAGAGAGGGGAACACATTGCAGCAGGTGGGGAATGGGGATGAGCCAAAAGGGTAATGAAGGGGTAGCTATGAGTAGTGGCGGAACCAGGAATTTGGAAGATTCGGGGTGAGGGCTGACCTGTTGTGCTGGCTCGAAGGCTCGCCGTGCCGCGTTGAGTTTTAGCCCCATCCCGTCCCGCGCCTTAGCCCCTACCCCGTGCCACGCCACCGCCTCAGCCTCACCATCCCCGCGTCGCACCGCAACCTTAGCCCCACACCGTGCCTCAACCCTCACCCGCGCCGCTGCCCCTGCGCCACGCTTGGGAATTGTCATCTACTGTTGCGGTTCTAAAATAAGTTTGTATTGATTTTATTTTCTTATAGAACTCTTATAAGAAACCAAAATTTACTAAAATTTTACTCTAGGAAATCAAAATTGGGATGAATCAATGGCTCAAGCCTAAGGCTCAGTGGCTCATCGCCTCACCTCGGTCACTCGGTGGCTGACCGCTGATGCAGTGTGTTGTGTGCCCTCGCATAGTCGCGTCGCCTCAACGCCCTTCTTTGCCTTGATCGTTGTGTAGCCTCGCTCGGTTGTCTTGCGCCCACGGCAAACTCCGCAATTTCACACCGCATCAAGACGATCGCAACCCCCTCTCGGCCTCGATCACCGCTTCCATTTCTTCGCTCGCCTCACTGCCTCATCACTCGCCTATCGGGAGGAGAGGAATGGTCGAATGGGGAATGGGGATTAGTCAATTAGGGTTACCCGTTTGTGCATTTGAGCCATTTGGCTTGGGCCTTGGGCTGCCGGCTCAGCTTCCACTCGCCTCAGCATCTCAGCCCACGGCCCACACGGCGTGGGGAGTAGCCTCGGTGCGTCTCATGGCAATGGCACCATGGCGGCTCGCCGGTGAAAATTGGCGAAGTGGGGTCCGCCCGTGCCAGGAGACTTCGGGGAGCCACCTCGGCTTAACTCGGGGGTGGTTCTGCCACTGGCTATGAGAGATTCAACAGGAACAAAGAGTGTCTGATACGTGCTATGGACTCGTACATCCTGTAACATCCCAAAATCCTAATCTTGAGATTAAGTAATATAAATGCATTAGGAAAAGTTCCTTCGAACATTTGCATTTAAACTTTGCCTTTTTGAAAATCTTGTGATGGTTTTGAAAATAAAAATTGAACTACAATTAGGTGCTAAAAAGGAAATAGATAAAACAAAGCAAAGATTTCTAAATGAGAGAATGGTTTCAGGCTATTTATCTCAGGAACTATTCAACAAAATTTCTATAGGAAATTTTGTTTAGAAAATCATTACAACCCCTTAGGAATAGCACCTTGTATGAATTTTGTAGAAATTCATGGAAGGTTTTAGCCTCTAAAAATTTTCCTATAGAAGCTACTTGAGCCCAGTAGTCTACAAAAAAAATTTCATTAAATTTGGACTACGTTTGGTTAGTGAATTAAATCGGCAAAGAAATTAGCTGTTAATTCAAAACTCAAAAGCCCGTACTGTTCCTCGGGCTCGAGTCCAAACAGTCTGGTTGAATCAGACCAACCCCATAAGTGAGTCAAACCCGGCGATTCTGAGCCGTTAGATTTGAAATCAACCGTCCAGATCAACTGGGCCGTTCGGATCATCCGAACAACACGCAATCTGAACCATTCAATCTCGATCAGACGGACCAAATCGATTGGGCCGTTCGGACCATCGGAACAGCTTGTTTCATCTAGGCCGTTCGTTTCTGATCGGACCACGGAGATTAGATCAACTCATATCGCTTCGTCGCATCGCTGACTGGTGGGCCCTATGCGCAGGACTCATCGTCCACCTCGTGCCCGACCGTGCCAGCACATGCCCGCGCACGAGAGCTCCGCCGTGCCCCCAGTTTCGCCTCGCCGCCCGTGATTTTGCTCCAGCTCAACCACCCGCATCGCGTCATCGTTCAATGCCGTGCCCATCCCTGCCCGCATCAACTCCTCTCTGCCCGTACAACGCCGAGAGCTCCGCCCTATTGACCGCTACTGCCCGAGCTCTTCCTCGCCCTACTCCACCGCTCAGGCTATAAAAAACCTGCCCTGAGCTTCGTCTCCCCCTTTCCAAACCCGTGCGCTCACTCACTTCTCATTCCATCCTCCCAATCGAGCTCTAGAGCTCCGAGAGCGCAAACCCTATTTCGGCCGTGCCCCACCACCTTCGTCTCCGGTGCCGTGAAGGGCTTGGTGTCAATCCTACCGCGTCATATCACGTTCCAAATCACATTGAGTCTTTCCCCTCACTCAATTTGATCTTCCATTCATAGGATCGCCTGAATTGGCCCTTCTTCCTCGTCTCCGACCAGAACGTCGCCTCAAGCCTCGCCGGCGATTCACTACACCTCAGGCCGATTCGCCATACCTGAAGCATCGCCAGGGCGTACTAAAGCTTCCCTGACCATCAAACTACAAGCTCCTTCACCCGGGTTTCTTCTCCACGTGCGACCGAATCACCGCCATAGCTCACCGTCGATAGCTCACCTCCGACCACCTCTGCCCCTCCGCGTCATTCCGGTATACTCCTAGTAGCCCCTAGATGCTTATGCGCGTGCTCGTTTGCCCAGGGCAGTGCTCATTTGCGTTGTCGTCGTTTGACGTAGTAGCTCCTCCGCTCGTCGCCGACGCGCCACCGTGTTGAGCCACCTCAGGCCACGCCGTTGGTGCCGGTAGGTGTGCATTAGTGTGTAGTTTCCATTTTGAGCACTCACTGACCTCGCCGAGCCCCACATCGCCGGCGAGTAGCGCGGGCGTGAGCGCCACCGCGCGGCACCGCGATGATGAGCACTGTAGCTCGTCATTAGCATGCCTAATCGCGTCATTAGGGCTAACCAATCATTTAACTGTTCAAGTTAATACTAATGAGTCACTGGCGTGTGGGACCGGGTCGTTAAGTTAACTCAAACCTTTAACTCTATTTGAGTCTATGACATGTGGGCCCCACCTGTTAGTTTAACCGGAAATCCAATGGAAAATAGAAAATACGCTTTCAGTTATAGTCGGAATATGTTTTCCTTTTAGTAAAGGCATAAAATCCGAAATAACAGATGCGAGGATATGCTTTCTCCATTAGAAAAAGTATTTTCCATTTAATTTGGATTTATCAAACCGAATAGAGTAAAACCTTAATAACTTTAGCTACACAACTCCAAATTAAGTGAAATTTGTCTCTAAATTCATCTAAAATCATAACCTACCTGAATATGTAAAAATATTTATTTTTGGTTACTGTTTATTTTGGTTGGTTGCTATTTAATTCTTTTCCGACTCTTTTTAGACATTGATTATTCGGGTTATTCTTGCGACGATCAATCCATTATACCTCCAGAACCTCAAGAGCAAGGAAAGCACCCCCTTTGATCATATTGATCCCAGTATTTTACTTATTGTACTTTGTTTTGCAAATCCTATTATGCATGCGTGTATTTTCTTGTATGAAAATGCTATTATTGGGAAATTGGTAGTGTAAACCCTACTTGTTGCATTTGTCTCCTTGAAATATTGATATCTTACTGTTGTAACCTTTAGAATATAGGTTAGACAATAGATAATGTCAAATGGGAATTTCTGAGTACAATTGTCGTACAAATTGCAATTAGAGCGATAGAATTTCTGAAATTGATTTAAAGGACAATATGATAATGGAATAATTGAGTATTTGCCACTGCTAAAGAATGAAATTCAGGATTTGCCACTCTATGTGAGGATGACATGTGGGTCACGGGACCACATGTCATCCTCAATAATGGCAAATCACAATTTCTTAAATCTGATGGCAAATCCTTGAATCTCCCTATGATAATTTGTGAGCTTGGGATTATTTTGTAAAATGTCCAGAGGAGTTACCTATGTTATTTCATATGAAAATGACATGAAAACTTTAGTCTTTAGACGCGGGCGAGTTATATTGTATTCTGGAAGAGTGAGGATTGCGACTCACTAGTAGATAGGATGGAGATCTCGCCCGTGGTCGATTAAGGACTGAAGCCAGCAAATCCGGGACTAAGACCTAATCGTACAACCATATGTGCTAGTATGGGCTAGTTGTAGCTAACTAAGTTATCAAAATCTTAGCCTTGCATGATAGTAGGCAGGAGCGGTGTCCGCAATTTCTATTGTCGACACAATTGCAAATGGCTCACTCCCGCGGGTTTCTATCTGGGTGTAGTGAAAGACTCACCTGACGGGTTTCTATCCGTCAAGTGAGGGACTCTTTATCGGGTTTCTTTCCGGTAAGTGAGGACTCCTCATACTACGGGTTTCTATCCGAGTAATTGGGGATAATCGTTTGCAGGGCTAGTGTAGGGTTAGGACTAGATAATGTAAAGGCTGTGTCGCGAACTCTAGGTTGCCTACCTTCAGCAATGAGCAGCGATATAGAGATAGTCCAGGCAACTGGAATATCGCGTACTATGGGTAAAGTTGTATACCTCTCAGAGTAATAAGCTATTCGAATAGCCGCGCTCGTGGTCATGAGCATACTTAGTGCGGCTAGTATGGCGGTAGCTTTGTTTTCTAAACTGTTTTGTCATAAAAGATTGGGATAATGACATGAGGTTTTCCTTTGTTGAGTTAACTGCCATTTCTATGGCTTTGTTGCTATGTCTATAGCGGATTGTCATTTCTATGACTGATTTGCTATTTCTATAGCAGGACTGCCATTTCTATGGTTGAACATGAACTTGTTAGTGCCATTTCTATAGCAAAACCTGATTATATTCTTGCTTACAACCGAGTAGTGTTGTGAGTGCTTCTTGTTACTTGTTCAGTTACTTTACTTACTGTCCTGTGTTTACTTTTTCATAAACTGCTCTTTCAAATTACCGTTGCAAAGTGTTACTTATGATTATTGCAAATAAATTTGGCTTTGAGCAAAAGAACTTGTAGAGTAGAGCCATACTTTTGATAGCCTTGCATTTACTATGATTTTGCGATACACTACAAGTCTTGCTGAGTACACAAGTACTCAATCTAGCTATTGTTGCTGGTTTAAAATTTGCAGATGAGCCAACTCCTGACGACGAGTTCTTTGCACCTGGCACCGAGGGGTTCAGTGACGGTTCTACTTATGCCTTGTTTCTTTGTCGGTTGCCTGAAGGATCAGATGGGCATGCCGCTGGACTTTTGCTACTACTACTACTATGTTTTCTGCTGCGACTTTACTTACTTTGATGACTATTTTTATTTGGCCGGTCGGTCGTGGTTTGTAATAACTATTGTAATAACTTAAGTAGATTATCCCCTTTGCTTTATTTTAGATTATGAATGTATGGATGTGATGCTAAATGTTGTGAATGTGTGTGCTAGTCTTTATTCCTAAGACTAGCACTATATACACATAAGATCCACATGTATTCCACGCGCGGGTCTGACACATCTGGCCCATACCATTACCCTCACTATTAATAAAAAAAAATAAAAGAAGTATATATGTCGCCCAGAAGTACGGTGATATGGACACTTAACCCCTGACTAAAAAACCGGTCAATTGGTAGATTTTGTTGTCGCATCTCAAAGTTGAAAGATTATGTTATGCATTTGTTTTTTGAATAAATCATTTTTTTTAAGAAAGAGACTTCGAACAGACACGGTCAAGCTCTGAGAAATGCCTTGGCCCTTGGGTGGTGCAGAGCCTGTCGGCCAAATGGTCCTATTATCGATTTTTCTGAGACTCGATGGTTCTTATATTACGAAAGCATTTTGAGCCCAAATTCAACCCCAATTTGATATAGATTGCTTGCTTTCCACGAATGGAAGGAATAATTCACAACAAGAATAATATATGTGGCTAGACATATCATACAGAGACTTGAAAAGTTCAGCATTAAAAAGGAGTCCTTCAGGATTTGTATTGATTCATGCAAAATTACTATGTAATTCTAGCTTTGCAAATATGGTAAAGCGAAGCTGCAGGTACATTTGTTGAGACTAGTTTAGGCCTAGTTTGGACGAGCCAGAGGCCTCAGACATCTTTTCCACCCGACCTAACTTTTGGGTGAAACGGCTTACGAAAAATTAGATATACGTTATCGCAAAGCGCACGGTTTTGAAATATATCACTGAAGAGTTTCTTCTTTAAAATATGATATTAAAGAGTGATCATGTTTGGTGATATGTCTTTATATACCATTTACATCTTTTTTGTACGTATTCAAACTATGTACTTGATTACGTATTTCCGTATAGATGAAAAAGCCCCCACCTGTCATGTCCATTACTGCCGACTGGACCAGTCGTAACATCTGTGGTCATAACTGAACATCCGTGACTTTACCAGAGGATGCACGTCCGAAACAAATGCACTGAATAAGGGCATTACATTATGACACCTTTGAGAGGATCATGGATTCGTGGACATCATTATATGACATGGCATCTCAAGCTCTTGAATTAAGTTAGCGTAAATTTGTTCAGTACCATTGCAATCGTTCATGAGTTGTCAAATACCATTCCGATCGAGGTCGACTGAAAAAACCATTGCAAACACGAAAAACTCTAGAAAATGTCATTGACGTCACGTTTTCCATCCCAAGAGTACGAAATGACTCTTCTACCCTCACTCTTCTTCTATTTCTTTTTTTTTTGCTAAGGTCGGCCCCACATGTCATTCTACCTTTGCTTCTCCTCCACAAACCGCCAGCTATAGTGAAGGACAGTGGTGGCGAGGCTTGGCTTGGGGTAGGCAAAATGGAATGATGTAACTTCCCCAAAAAAATGGAAAAATAATTAAAAATAAATAATTTAATTGTGTTTCAAAAATAAAAACTAAAATTATGTTTAAAATATTTTAATCAAGCTCAAAATACCATGTTTAAGTTCTCTGGAATTTTTATATAATTTTTAGAGCTATCAACATTATTTTAAACTTTTAAAAATTATTTACATGTAAAAATGAAAACCAAATTTAAGTTGAAAATATTTTACTTAAGCTCAAAATACCATATTTAACTACTCTAAATTTTTTATAAAATTTTTAGAGCTATTTTACTATTTTCTAGTTTAAAAAGTATTTTAAGCTTTTAAAAATATTCTTGTGTAAAAATGAAAAACCAAATTTACGTTGAAAATAATTTTTATAAGTGGAAAATGTCTAAGGAATTTCTATGATTTTTCCTAGAATTTTTATCTTTGTTTGGTATTTTTGCAGATTTAATCTGTATTTTCTCAAACTATTCTCTTAGAGGGTAATGTTAGTATTTATGATATTTTCTCTCTAAGAAAGGCTCTAACTACTGTTTTGGACGGAAAACTGACGACAATAGCATTTTCCAAAGTTTTTCGTATTACGATGGTATTTTCCAGTCGACCTCATTCGCAATGGTATTTTACAACTCGCGAAGAATTACAATGGCACTGAACAAATTTACCCGTTAAGTTATGTGTTACACAAGGCAGGGCGTCCCAGACCAATCTTCTGGAGCTCACAGACCCACATACATAACGCAAACAAAGGTTACAGCCGTACAGGTATACAAAAGATTGCAATAATTAGAGGTAGGTCTAATCGAAATATCTCGAGTAGCCGGCAAATAATCACAGCGCAATCAAGGGTTGAGATTCTTGAACAGCTCAGGCAGATGGGCGTTCGTGAGCTTGGTCCGGCGGGTGATCTCGCGCTGCTTCTTCTTGGGTTTAGGCTTGGGTTGCACCCCATTGATCTGGGCGGCTGCTCGCCGTTTGGCAGTGTTGGTCATGGGCTTGATGCCGTTCTTCTGGAGCTCCTTTTCAATATCCACCATGTCGCGCGGTAACTCAATCTCCCGGAACAGCTGCTTCAGGTCATCGTCAACCTTTATCTTCGCTTTTGGATCATTGGGGTACACAATGTCTTCCTGGGAGTCCATGTTTGATAACAGCCAAACTTCACCTGCTGCCTTCAGAGCCTACAGGACAGCAGTACTCAAGATTACCCATAATTGATCCTATATGGACTGAAACGGGAACACATGCACCCTTGAATATTACATTTAGCTTGGTCATACTCATTGCTCTAGTATTTTAATGAAGACCGCACCTATTTAACGAAAAGTAAAGCTAACTACATCTAGAAGCTCAGTAAGAAAGTGCAATACATGGGCTGGGACTAAGAGACTCAAGTACTCATTTGTTATCTACAAAACACCTTTGTGGTTAGAGCTTGCTGGGCTGACTTGAACCCACTCTTATAGTATTTTTGCTATTTAACCGTCGTAAGGAAATCCTTGGATCTGATTATCTGTCACTGCCAAAAATGTGTAATTCAGGATTTATCACTCCATGTGTCTAGACACATAGACTAGACACGTGGAGTGGCAAATAATCAAATATTCCAAAAAAGAGAGAAGTATTCAGCATCAGTAGGTGGAAGAACAACAAATATCCAAGTAAAATGTGGGGAGTACACTACTGATGCGGCGCCTAATTCTACAGAAATGTACAAGGAAGTAAAATGTGGGGAGTACACTACTGATGCGGCGCCTAATTCTACAGAAATGTACAAGGAAGGGATGCCAGAAGTCAGAACATAATTAACAGTATGCCAAGCTTTATAACATATGGCTGGATGATTCAAATATTTCAATAGCTGGGCACCATGCAGAACAGTTTAAGTAGCGCATGGTATCCAAGACAACATCTCAAAGCATCAAACCAGGAGAATTAGGGCACCTGCAAATCTTCCATTACAGTTGGGTACGCATCCTTCACTTCCACAACAGCAAGACCCTCTGGGTACTTTCTTACCAACACAAGTAGTTGATCTTTTCCCTTCAGATCATGCTTGGACTGCACATGTGCCAAAGGTAAAATAAAACATGAGACCTTAGAACTGATTCAACTTCAAAAAAGAAGACAAGACTATAGAGATTAAATATTTCTGATGTTATTTTCAGTAATCATAATTATCATTATCTCCTTTTTCCCTTCAAACAAACATTCAAACAGATATTCATCATCAATTATAAATTTATTGACCACAAAAGGTTTAGCTTGCCACACCAGTGCTTAAGTTGATCTGCCATATGATGAGAACAGGCAGATCACTGAGCTGATAGGAAAGTCCAGCAAAAACAGGTCATGTAAAAATAAAGATGCCTTAATTGCCATCCATGATAGTAAAATGAGGGGACATGTATGAGAAGGTTCTGAATTAGCTAAGATTACGGAGAACATAGAATAAGAGCCATTTCAGGTAGGAAGAATCAACAGTTGGGTGATTTTACCAACAAAACGGGCACAAATATTAACAGTTCTAGTTAAGTATTGACAACATAATTAGTAAGTATTAACTCCTTTACCTTGTACGAGAAACGCCTCCCATCATAATTTACTTTAGGGTTATTCCTCAGACTGTCAAAGACAGCCTTATTACCATGGATATCAACATAAGTTGACTCATTTATTTGCTCTGCAGTAAAAGCTTGTCTTGTCTGCAAATTCAAAAGAAACATAAGTATCTATTCAACGAACATGATACAACATTGCATTTTATAAAGAAGTTCACAGAATGCTCATTTTGCTATCCTTGGTGAAGATGTTGGTAACTTCTAGCATTAAGCCAAAGATTGCTGAAGTGCAGAAAGCGAACCAGAGTAGAAAATCACCGTAGGGCTATTCTAATATTTTTATCATTGGTTTGAAGTGCCTATTTCTACTAACAGCACCCATCCAGCCAAACGGTCCATATAGTCCTACTTTATATGCAGCATGTCACGACCTAATGAACGAATTGGATAATCATGGGTCGTTGGAGGCTTTGGCCCCGGTTTTTTCTTGGAGCCGTGTCTCTCTGGAAGATATTGCGCAGGAGGTAGGGCGCAGCAAGGGACTGAGAACGAGAGAATTTAGAGAGAGAGATTTGGAACTAAACTTCTTGAGATTGCTCTGAAGTTACACAGCATCCTTATATAGTGGATGCTACCCCCTCTTTAGCTAACATGAACTCTATTACAATCCTTTCCGAATACAAATCTCTTTCCTAATTCCTACGTGTCCTGAAGGGACTTACCTGATACCTGCCATATCCTGAAGGGATACCGAAACTACCACTAATAGCAAAACAATGGAATCACCTCATGCTGTTTGGCTACACCAGAAGCAGTCGGAAGCATCTGCGACGGTTGGACCGGATGTGGGCCGGTTGAACCGGTTGGGCCACCGGTTGAACCGGTTGGACCTGCTGCTAACTTGTGTGATCTTTGCGTATAATACTTACCCCACATGACATCTCTCCCCTCTTTGTCAAACAGCTCGTCCTTGAGCTGAAAGGATGGATAACGGAGTTGAAATTCGTCGATAGGTTCCCAGGTAGCATCAGTTGACGCTAAACCCTCCCATTGAGCCAAAACCTCCCGTACGCCATGGCAGGAACGTGCGCGTAAAACTGCAGATGGTTTGGGACAAATGCGCCCATGCAGTAGCTCCGGAAGTGTGGGAGTTGTTAGGAGAGGGGCGGCCTCCGAGCAGCGACGGCGACGGGTGAGGAGCTCCCTCCGAGCGGCGACGGCGGCGGGTGAGCTCCTCCAGCGGCGGCGGAGTGAGGCTCAGGCGTTAGGCGGCGGGTGGAGCCGCCCGGCGGCAGCGGCTCGGCGGAGACCCGAGACCTCGGCGCGGCGGTGGTGGCGAGTTCTTGCGACAGCCGACTCAAGCCGAGGAGGCGTCAAAGATGGCGACAAGCGGCGACCTCGGATCGGATCCAGAGGCGGTGGCCGGGGTGACAAGCGGCGGCAGGAAAACCCTAGGTGCGCTCGATACCATGTTATGAATAGCGCTTGTATTCAATATGAGGCCAATGGGCCAATATATATACACAAAGTACAGGTGATGAATATGCAAATAACCCCTCATAACAATAGGGAATAACACACTATACATATATCTCTAACAGGAGTGACTGGAGGCTCTCCACAGAATGGCTTTAGTTGGCTGACGTGAAAGAACCTTATATGGACCATAGAACCGCGTAGCTAGCTTGTTGTTGGTGCGAATCTCTAAGGATGCAACATGACGATGCAAGAGCCAAAGCCACACCCAATCCCCTCGCTAAAATTGCAACTCGCAGTGTTTACTATCATAGTATTTCTTGTACAACTATTGGGCTTGAAGAAGACGATCAAGCGCGTCAGAAAGTAGCTCATCCGGGTGAGAAAGGAGCTGATCCACTGCCGCAACTTTGCAGACTGCACGGTCATAGCTACGAAAAGACGAAGGCGCATGTCCATAGACCACTTTGAACGGAGTGTGCCTGAGTGAAGTGTGAAAGGAGGTATTGTAACAAAATTCCACCCAAGGCAGCCACTATAACCATTGTCGAGGTCGGTCACCCATGAGACAACGGAGGTACATAGCTATAACTTTGTTAACGGCCACTGTCTGACCATCTGACTTAGGATGAAAAGTTGAACTCATGTGTAGCTGAATGCCTGACATGCGAAATAATTCCTTCTAAAAAGTGCTTGCAAATATGGGACCACTGTCGCTAACAATAGACGATGGTAAACCGTGAAGCCTGACAATTTCATCAAAGAAAGCACGAGAAACAGAGCTAGCTGTGTACAGATGCCCCAATGGTATGAAATGAGTATATTTAGAAAATCGGTCGACGATGGAAAAAATGACCGATTTACCGTGTACCTTGGGAAGCCCTTTCACAAAATCCATGACTATGTCGGCCCAAACTTGAGAGGGTACCTCCAATGGATGAAGAAGGCCCGCTGGCTGTGGTTGTTCTGTTTTATTTTGTTGACACACCTTACATGCCCAAACAAATTCCTGTACTGCCGTACGCATATTAGGTATGTGAAAATCAGCCTTCAAGCGATGTAGAGTCTTCTGAACACCCTCGTGTCCTGTGGTGTGCACTGTTGCAAGAATCTCTGGAAGCAATGACGAGGGAGGGAGGCACATATATGCGATCGGTGTATAGCAATAGTCCATCACGCCAACTCCATGGTCCCTCCAAAAGACCGGCATCAAGCTGATCTTTAAGCGCTACCAAAGCTGGATTGGTGGTCCCTTCACGGCGTAGGGCATCAAACAACGAAAAAGTGGGTGTAGACAAAGCCAGTAGCATACCGACCTCGGCATCCCTCCCGGACAAGGCATCAACCACAATGTTCTGCCGCCCGGGATTGAATTCAACTCGGAAGTCAAAACCTAGGAGCTTACTGACCCATGCATGTTGTGGAATAGTGGACAGACGTTGATCAGGTAAAAATTTAAGACTCTAATGATCTGTATGAACCATAAAAGAATGTCCCCGTAAATAAGCCCTCCAATGGCGGAACGCTTGCACGAGTCCAATTAGTTTGCGTTCGTAAGCAGCAAGTTTGGCATCGCGTGGAGCAATTGGCTTACTGACAACAGCGAGTGGTCCTGCACCTTGATGAAGAACAACACTGAATCCTGATCCGGACGCATCGCATTCGACCACAAAATCTTTTTCAAAATCTGGAAGTTGTAAAATAGGGCCCGAGGTAATGGCGTGTTGCAATGCCTGAAAAGCTTGTTGTGCCTCATCTGACCACATGAATGACTCCTTTTTGAGAAGCCGAGTGAGCGGAGCCGTGAGAACACCAAAGCCCTGGATAAAACAGCGGTAGTAACCTGCCAAACCCAAAAATCCACGAAGGGCGCGAACAGTCTTGGGCAAAGGCCAATCTAGGACGGCCTGAACCTTCTGAGTGTCCATAGCCACGCCATCTCCAGAGATGACATGTCCCAAGTATGAAACTGATGATACCCCGAAAAAACATTTGCTCCGTTTCAGAAAAAAATTGTGTTGCTGAAGAAGCTTGAAAACGACTCGTACGTGGCGCAAGTGATCAGCCCAAGAGGTGCTGTAGACCAAGATGTCATGAAAAAATAGCACAAATCGGCGGAGAAAAGGTTAAAGAATCGCATTCATGAGTGGTTGAAAAGTGGCCGGCACGTTTGTTAAACCGAACGACATTACTAGAAACTCAAAGAGACTCTGATGTGTGCGGAACATTGTCTTCTCAATGTCTGGTGGATACATACGCACTTGGTGATAACCAAAACAGAGATCAAGTTTTGTAAAAAAACTTAGCACCTTGCAATTCATCGAATAATTCTTCCACCATCGGAATCGGAGATTTATCCTTTACTGTCTTCGTATTCAATGCTCGATAATCCACGCAAAATCGCCAAGACCCATCATGTTTCTTGGCCAGCAATGCAGGTGCGGAGAATGCCGAGGAACACCTGCAGATGATGCCCTGGGTGAGCATACCATTGTACTGACGTTCCAACTCATCCTTGTGGTGTTGGGTGTAGCGATATGGCCGCACCACTATTGGCTCTGTAGTCGGTAGGAGATGAATACGATGATCCAGGGAACGGGTGGGTGGGAGCCCTCGTGGTTCGGCAAAGATGTTACCAAATTCATCGAGGAGTTCTATCATTGCATCCTGGCCAGTACATCCCAATGGAAATACCTCCAGATGCTGTGCTGCCAAACCATGCCATGTAACTATTCTGCCTTCGCGCTTGAACGACATCTGGAGACGCTCAAAATCCCATAAGATCGGGCCTAATGTGCATAGCCACTTCATGCCGAATACTATGTCGAAACCATCCAATGGAATCAAATAACCATCGATGTTGTAGTATTCTTCTCCAATGCAAATTCCCATGGCTGGACATCTTCCACTGCTAGCTAGGTGATCTCCGTTTGCCACTAACACATTCATGCCTGTGCGTGGCTGTAAAGCCACACCGGCCCTTGCGGCCACCTCCTCGGCAATAAAATTATGTGTCGATCCGTTGCCCAAAAGAGCGACGAGATCAATGTTCCCACCTTTACCGTCAGCTGCATGGTTGCACACCCGCTAGTGCATATATTGATATCTCTGGATCTGCACTTTCGGTTTCTTGTTCACCTTCATCTTCAACGTATGTTGATGGTGCCCAAAGATAGAACAAACGTTTACACCTGTGTAGCGACGAAAACTTCTCATCATAATTATAGCACAGTCCTGCCTCCCTACGTGCTCGCATCTCCTCCGGTGTCAGAACTCGTCGTGGAAGCCAAACCCGTGAAGCACTGTGAAGCCGATCTTGCGTCGAGGTTCTTTATCACGACTTCTTTGTGTCACCCGGCTCCCGTGATCATCGACGAGTTGGTTGTAGTGGCGCGCCTAGCTATTGCTCCTCCCTGGATCGGTTGCATGGCCATCTGAGCATGAAATTCGTATGCTCGTGCTAGACTCATGGCGATTTCCATATCAGTTGGTGCTTGTAATTCCACATCGATCCGTAGTACTCCTTGCAAACCAACTGTAAATAACTGAACTTGTTGTTCTTCTAACCGCAAACCTGGCCGACTAAGGAGTGCTAGAAATTGATCTTGATACTCTTGTACCATTCATGTTCGCTTAAGATTGATAAGTTCCCCCAAAGGGTTAGGGCGTAGTAGAGGACCGAAGCAGAGATGTACCATCTCGCTAAAGCGTTTCCACAGCACCGTCCCCATCTCACGCTTGATTCAGCTGTACCATAGTTGTGCAGCTCCCATGATGTGATATGCCGCCAACCAAACCTTTTCTTCCTCCATTGTTCATTGGCCGCGGAAGAATTGTCGCAACGGTTTATCCGCGGAAGCGAATCCTCCTTGTCGTCAAATATTGTAAATTCCAACTTGTAGAACCTTGGCACTCCTGTGTGACCGTCGTTTGCCGTTGCCTCACTCACCGGTCTGAGCGTCTTCACTAGTTTCGGCAGGATGCCGTCACCTGGGTTGTCACTCATCAACTTCCCCTTGCCTTGCTCCAGCTGACCAATGGCCAGATGGTGTGCCCTTTGTTGGCTGTCGAGATCAATTAATTTGGCTTCGATGACATCCAGTTTCTCGAGCTTCTTCATGATGGCCGTGAGATGTACTGCCACGGAGTCGGTCGTTTCATCGTTGCTTGACATGATGTAGGGCGCAGCGCTTGGCTCTGTTACCAAGTTGTCACGACCTAATGAACGAATTGGATAATCGTGGGACGTTGGAGGCTTTGGCCCTGGTTTCTTTCTTGGAGCCGTGTCTCTCTGGAAGATATTTGCTTGCAGAGGTAGGCGCAAAGACGGATCGGGAGCGAGAGAATTTGGAGAGAGATTTGGAACTAAACTTCTTGATTGATTGCTCTGAAATTCGACAGTATCCTTATATAGTGGATGCTACCCCCTCTTTAGCTAACATGAACTCTTACAATCATTTCCGAATACAAATATCTTTCCTAATTCCTAAGTGTCCTGAAGGGACTTACCTAATACCTGCCATATCCTGAAGGGATACCGAAACTACCACTAATAGCAAACCTATGGAATCACCTCATGTTGATCGGCTACACCAAAAGCAGTTGGAAGCATCTGCGGCGGTTGGACCGGACGTGGGCCAGTCGGACTGGCCAGTGCACCGGTTGGGCCACTGGTTAGACCTACTGTTAACTTGCATGATCTTCACGTATAATACTTACCCCACATGACACAGCATGAATGCAAATAGAAGGTATTGTTCTGCATATGACAGCACATAATAGCCAATACATCATTGATCATTGTACCTTTTGCCAGATATCAGCATAGCGCCAATTATCCCAGCTTTCTTATCTATTCTGGAAATTCTATTTTTGCATGGGCTGAATGCAGAATAAGCAGCAAGGCTTGGGCAAAATATTGCAGATTCAGAATTGCAGGCTATTATGCATGTCCAGACTGAGCATCTCACATGTGAGGAAAGGCATAAATGTTATCAAACTAGGGCTTAAATAAACTGAAATATCCACTAAACTGGGACATAAATAAACCAAAACAGTCCCAGGCATACAACCTCAATTAGCATGATTTTTTTACTTTTTCTTAGAATGTATTTGCAGGATCAATGGATTACTTTGCAAGGCCAGAACAGGGGTTATCATTTGACAACTTACACTAGCATGGCAAGTAAAAATGAAATAAGGTTGTATATTAACGAGAAGTACCTTGTAAGTAAAAATTAAATAAGGTTGTAGCTTAGTGAGAAGTACCTTGTAAAGCAGTTCAATGACAAGTTTGATCTGTGCTCCAACAGGAGATTTCCTAACCGAATTAATGTGCTGTAGCCTTTCTGTATCATTTGAAAATTTAATAGGTTGTGGAGGCCTTGCTGGAGCAGATGGAGCGTTAATCGGTTGGGCCCTGTGCTTTGGTTTTGAGGTCGAAGCTTGGCTTTTAGCTATGCTGGCCAAAGATGACTGGCACCTCTCCTGCTGCTGCTTAAATTTGGAGAGGCTATCCTTGAGATCCATCTAAAAACGACACGCTGGTAAGTAATAGGCATAAAAAAAGAAAAATGAACAGAGACAACCGAACAGGAGAAAAAGAATACACCACCTGCCTATTTTGGTCTTCAGAGTAAAACGCATGCTACAAAAGGGTAAACACATGGTATCTGAGACAAGCAAGTTCATAGACACAGGATGAATCAGCTAATATCGCAACATGTTGCGATCACTTCAGGTCCAACCACTTAGCTAGTGTATATATGCTCCTTTTATTAAGTTCTGTGTTGTGCCAAGTTGCCATGAAAAAACCATCGTGCAGGCAAAACATACAAGAGCTCAATCAGCGTTGATCAATTTTTTTTATACGAACCATTTCTGTTCTGATAACCACTGTAACTTCAACGCAATCTTATGAAGTCTTTAGGAGAGGCAGGTAATACATTATATATCAAGCTGGTAACAGCTATGTACAATCCACGGCATAGTCAAACAGCACGTTACCCAGGCGGAATTACATCGGTTACTTGATAAGCAATCATTTAGCGTAAGGCAAGGTGGTTGGCTAATCAAGGCACCCAGTTCATCAAAGCGATGAACCCTCGAATCCACACATCTAAAATGGTAAAATTGGGCTCTACAAAAGCCACTACACCCCATCCCACGCAAATCTACGCTGCCATGATAGCAATCGGATGCCATCCCGGCAACGAAATGGCATACGCGCGCAAGCCACCGCCGCTCGCATCGCGTCGCGTCCACCATAAGAGCCGCGGCCCGTCCGCACGCTCATACCAGACCAAAACGCACACACCAACCGCAAAACCCAACCCCCAAATCCAAAGCCACCAGTGCAATCGCGCGAGCTCGGAACCCTACAGCAGCCAAGCCTGGCCCGAACTGAGTTTAAGGCTGCTCGCGCGCGCTCAGATCGGAGGACCGTACCGGATCCGCGACGGCCGAGCGTGCGCCGCCTCCGGCGAGAGGGCGGATGAGGCGATCGGCCCAGGAGACGTCTCCGCCGGCGGCGGCGGCTTCCACCTCGGCTGGGGTTTGGGTTGGTGGTGCCTTGGTGGTGGAGGCGGCGAGAGAGAGCAAGCGGAGGCTATGCGCTTTAGCTTCTTTTTTCTTTTCTTTTTTTGAGAGGAGGCAATGCGCTTAGCTTGTTCGTAAGTGGAGGAGACGCGAGCAAGCGGCGGACCCCTACAGGGCTGGAGACGGATTTGCTATTTGCCACGCGCGTGGCATATAGCAATTCGCCGCTCACGAGTCAGACCACGGGCCCGCGGCCAGGCCAGCAACTTGTTTTATGCGCAGCTTGTTTCCTGGCCCGAGTGTCGGTCGCGCGGTAGTTAAGCACATGCCGCCCACCCTGCGGCCCACGTGTCTAAGGCTAGGGCCACGCGTCTTGAGCCCACCCACGCGTACCGGCATGTGTTAGGCCATGCCGATCGTTATGCAACCACAGCAAAAGTGGTCGAGTGGAATCGCACGATTGATTGTGACGATAAGGACACACGAGGAGTGGGCGAAGGTAGCAAGAAGAAATATAAAAAGACTGAGAAATCCAAGAGTAAGACTAAAAGCCAAAAACCTTAAGTCAAAAGCTCTAAGGAGGTCTTAGTCGTAAGCGACAAGGAACCTTGGCGGTCCAAACCATACTCCGATCGGAGCAAAGGTAAACGACCCGAACGGAAGAATGACACACCTAGGTGGTGTCTTTTTCAAAAAAAGAAGGACACGACCTTCGAAATTGTCGAGTTTTTCAACGAAAACTTGAGAATTACTACACCGGCAAAGGACCGCTCTCTACACTTGAAGAGGTGGGACAAACAAGTGGTCAAAAACAGTCGGATGATGATGAAGAGATACCGTTTCAAGATCCAGAACACACAATCGACCACATCTATGGGGGATCTATAGCATATGAGTCGAAACGACAGCTCAAAGCTGTCGAACAAGAGGTAAATTCTATTGACCATCCTCTTGTCAATAAACTACTAACATGGTCGGAAATCACCATCTCTTTTGAGAAAGGTGACTATTCGATCCCTTCAACTCGACCTGGTCATTTTCCGATGGTGGTTGAGCCCACCATCAACAACTGTTGAGTCAATCGCGTGTTTGTTGATGGTGGAAGCTCATTAAATATACTCTTTATGAGTATCTTGGACGAAATGCAAGTTCCCAGGACAAAGATCAAACCAGTACGGTACTCATTTCAGGGGATCGTACCAGGGTCTTTGGCCAAGCCTATTGGTCAAGTTTCCCTTCCTGTTACGTTTGGGTCACCAAACAATTTTAGGACAGAGAAGATCTCGTTTGATATGGTCGATTTCGAGATGACATATAATGCTATTCCTGGTCGACTAACTTTGGCACAATTCCTAATGGCTTCTTATTAAGGTTATCAATGTCTTAAGATGTTAGGTCCCAAAGGAGTAATCACAATCTGTTGTGATAAAAAGATGGCGCTTACATGCGACCGTAAATCTCTCGAGATGGTTGGCCAAATACCAACTCGAGAAGCAAACAAAGTGCAACCTTCGATCAAGCAGTCGAAGTCCAAAATTGCCCCAAAGCTGAATGACTAAGTCAAAGAAGTTTCACTTAATACAGAGGAGCCTTCGAAGACCGTTCGCATTGGAGTCGCTCTCAACCCAGCGTAGGAAGACGCCCTCACCATCTTCCTCCAAGCAAACGCAGATGTCTTCGCATTGCAAGCATCCGACATACCCGGAGTACCCAGGGAGGTGATCGAGCACATGCTAGCTCTACGGCCTGATAAGAAGCCCGTAAAACAAAAATTACGGAGATTTTCCCCTGATCGACGAGATGCTATTATAACAGAATTGGACAAGCTACTTAAGGCGGGTTTCATAAAAGTGGTCGACTATCAAAAGTGGTTGGCTAACCCTATAATGGTTAGGAAGTCTAATGGTAAGTGGCGTATGTGTATAGACTTTACCGATCTCAATAAAGTTTGTCCAAATAATGATTTCCCCTTCCTCCTATCAATCAGTTAGTTGATTCCACTGCTGGTTGCGAAATATTAAGTTTCCTAAATGCATACTCTGGTTATCATTAGATAAGTATGTGTTTAGATGATGAAGAAAAAAACCCATGTATTACACCATTTGGAATATTTTCCTATGTCAAAATGCCATTTCGTTTAAAAATGTCGGTGCTTCCTTCCAACGCTTGATGCAAAAGACCTTCCTTTCTCAACTTGGCTAAAATTTGGAAGCCTATGTTGATGGCCTGGTCGTAAAATGCACACAACGTCTTAATCATATTTCCAACCTGTAGGAAACATTCGACAACATCAGGAAACACCAGTTGAAACTCAATCCTAAGAAGTGTGTGTTCGGAGTATCTTCAGGAAAGTTACTTGGATTCCTTGTCTCTACACAATGAATTTAAGCAAACCCCAAAAAGATAAAAGCCATTAAACAAATGCGCCCTCCGACCACAAAGAAAGAAGTCCAGAAACTCATAGGATGCATGGCAGCTTTAAGTCGTTTCATCGCACGACTAGGAGAAAAAGGACTTCCTTTCTTTAAACTTCTGAGAAAACATGAGAGTTTTGAGTGGTCAGAGGAGGAAAACAAAGCCTTGAAGGATATCAAGAGATATCTTACGAGTACCCCTGTTCTAGTTTCTCTTAAACCAGAAGAAACACTCTTAACGTAGATAGCTGCTACGCCACAAGCAGTAAGCGTAGTACTAGTCACCGAACGTAAAAATGCTCAACAACCAGTTTACTACGTTAGTGAATTTTTACATGGGCCTAAGGAGCACTACCCTCTGGTCCAAAAACTTCTATTTTCCCTCCTTATGTCTTCGAGAAAACTGAGGCATTATTTTTAGGTAAACAAGTTAATCGTGCCATCTGAGTTTCCCTTAAGAGAGGACCTCCAGAACAGGAAAGCAACGGGGCGCATGGCAAAGTAGTCGGTTGAACTTGGAGAGTTCGACCTCCATTTTGTGTCTCGAATGACCATTAAATCCCAGATCTTAGCAAACTTTGTCGTAAATGGACAAATCTTGAACCTGTTCAGGGACCCCTGTACAAATCCCACAACCAGTGGATATTGTACTTTGATGGGTCACTTATGCTAAGAGGCTCGGGGGATAGGGTGGTCTTGATATCTCATACAAGAGAAACCTTAAAATATGATATTCAATTAAACTTTTCTGCTACTAACAATGTGGCAGAATATGAAAGTTTATTGCCTAGCATACGAGTAGTGAAAGCGCTCGGGATTTGATGACTACTCGTGAGTGGAGATTCTCAACTGGTCGTGAATCAGATCGGAAAAGAGTACCAATGCTCTAATCGGACCATGTCTCAGTACTTATTGGAAGTCAGGAAGCTTGAAAAATATTTTTTCAGTTTCGTGGTACAATATATCACTCGAAATGATAATTTCCTCGCCGACCAGTTAGCTCGAATAGCTTCTTCCCGATCACAAGTACCATAAGGAGTCTTCTTGGAACAGCTCCAGAAGCCGTCCCTAGTCGAAACACCAGAGACTTCTCCTATTGAGACAACCTCCTTAGAATACAAGGATCCTTGGATGAATCCCATTTATGAGTATCTTCTAAAGGGTACTGTACCCAATGACGGTCTTGAGGCTGGTCGTTTATCGCGTAAGGCCAAAATGTATACTTTGGTCGAAGGAGTCCTCTACAAATGAGGTACTCAAGGGTTCTCATGTGGTGCATATCACAGAAAAGAAGGATCAGATCTCCTTCAAGAAATACATGGAGGCATCTGTGGGACTCATGCTTCCTATAGAACGCTGGTCAGAAAAGGTTTTCGATAAGGTTTTTACTGGCCAACAACCCTCCATGATGCTAAAGAGCTCGTTAAAAAGTGTGTACAATGTCAGTTTCATAGCAAGCAAATGCACCAAACGGCTCAAGCATTACAAACCATACCTCTTTGTTGGCCTTTTGCGGCCTGGGGTCTCGATATTCTAGGACCGTTCCCAAAAGCTCCAGGAGGTTTCGAGTTCCTTTTTGTAGCTATTGATACGTTCACAAAAGGGATTGACGTCGAACTTGTGACTGGGATAACAACAGAAGCAGCCAAAAAAATTATGATGAAAAATGTGATCACTCGATTTGGTGTACCAAGTCGGATCTATAATGGTACACAATTTTTTAGTGCAAAATGTCAAGAATTTTGTGAAAAATTGGGTACTAAGCTATGTTATGCCCCTGTCGCCTATCCACAAAGTAATGGGGCAGTTGAAAGGGCAAAGGGCCAAATTATGCAGGTAATTAAAACTCGAGTTTTCGACCAGCTTGTAAAGCGCTCGCGACCTTAGGAAAAAGAATTACCCTAAGTATTTTGGGCAATTCGCATGACCACTAGTCGAGCTATAGGAGAAACACCATTTTCCTTAGTTTTTTTTGTGCTGAAGCTATGCTTCCACCTGAACTAAAAATTCGGTCGACAAGGGTTGAAACCTATAACGACTCTAGCGTAGAACAACTTCAAGCTAATGACATCAATATACTCGAAGAAAAGAGGAATCAAACCTTAATTCATTCGGCAGTCTACCAACATGCCCTACGCAAATACTACAATCATAAGGTCCAACCTCGCAGCCTTGCTGTAGGTGACTTGGTATTGAAAATGATTTAATCCCAGTCCAATTGGAATAAACTTTCACCCAAATGAGAAGGTCCTTACACAATGGTCGAAGTCAGGTGACCAGGCTCAGTACGACTAGCAATAGAAGATGGTAGAGTTCTTTCTAATTCATGGAATATCGACCAGTTGCGAAAATTATATGTGTAACCTTCTACTTTCTCAATAAAGTTTATATTTTATTCAATCTTTATTGTCTTAAAATTTCCATTGAGCAACGCTTCGATAATTTTTCGATCACCTTTTTACAACATTTGTTTTTCCTTACACTGGTTGGAGGAAGGTAACATCACGTAGTCAAAACTTTTCCTCTCTACACGTGATCCTACCCAGTAGAAGCAACTTCCTAGCGTCGATCTGTTCCTAACTTTAGCTGTCAATACAAGGAAAATAAGTTCAACAAAATGTGGTCGAAATAATTTTGAGCTAGCTCTTTTTAATCATTTACTTAATTTCTTTAATTCATTTTACATAAAGATCTCTAAGTGAGTTGGGCTTTCATAGTTTGTTCGACTACTTCTAGTACACTCGATTTGATTAATCTGGTCGGAGGAAGAAATATTACCTAGTCGAAGTCTTTCCTCTCTGCACGTGGTCTTGCCTACTAGAAGGAACTTCCTAGCATCGATCTGTTCCTAACTCTTGCTACCAGTATAAGAAAATTGAGATCAAAAGCAAAGGTCGAACGAATTTTTAAGTGAGCTCTTTTTCCACAATTTACTTAGTTTATATAATTAAACTAAGCAAATAGTCGGAAGCTAGGATAAAATTATAATTATGACTTTAATTCTTAGTTTTAAAATTTCAATTCTTATTTTTTTTATCTTGTCTTATGAGTTACTAACTACTCGAAAAGACATACAGCAGGAAATGAAGTGTGTGTGTGTGTGTATAAACAAGAAATTATTTTTACAAAGGAAATACTATTACAAACTACTTTGATAAAGAAGATCCAATCTGCATCTCCTCTGTGAACTTCTTGCCGACTGGCTGCACTTCTTCGATCAGTCGTGCTTGCTCTGCTTCAGGGAAGTCGAAGTTAGCTTCATTGGTTGAAGGCTAAGACTCTGGACATAAGCCTTAAGTTTTGCAACAGCAAAACTTACTGCACTTTTGACCGCTTGTCTTATTGAGTCGACTTGATTGGTCTTTAGGGTAGTTATCAACTCCTGAAGTTTTTCGGCCTGTTACCTAATAGCTCTCGTGTGTCCGACCATGGTGTCTTCAAGAGCAGTAATCTTCTCAGCACCAAGTCTACTGAGCACATTGTTTAGGAGAGAAATTTTGTCTTGAAGATTAATCTTCGTAGCATTCATTTCCTCCTGACTGCAGGTCGAAGTTTCCTGAAGTCATTTTATTTCGACTGCTTGCTCTGAAAATAGAGCACAACCAGTTAGAAAAACACTTGTCAAAGATCAGTAAATAAAATTGGTCGTTGGTAAAAAAATTCTTACCTTCCAAGTGAGAATCAAGCTTCTTGATCTCATAATCATGAGAGATAACATCTTTATAATACTTCTTTTTTCGATCATTAACCTTTCAACATGACTTTTTCATAGTCGAGCAAATCGGTTACAGTCTTTCTATCACTTTCAAACCAACAAGAGAAAAAGTGATACGAGTGTTAAACAAGTACTCGAAAACTATCTTTTTCCATATCTTTCTTTTCATACATTTTTTGATCCTCCTTACACTGGTCAGAAAATGGGAATGTAACATAGTCCAAGTCTCTCCTCTCTGCACGTGGTTTTTTGCCCACTAGAAGTAACTTCCTAGTGTCGACCAGACCCTTATTCTTGCTACCAAGATAAGGAATTGATATCAAAAGATATGATCGAAAGCAAGGAAACAAAGCTTTATTTCATAAAGTCCAAAAGATACATATTACATGTCAAAAAAGTTTTAAAAAAAGTTACAGTTCTTCTATGACCTTTCTTCTAACTGGTTAGTCTTTCGACCAATTCTTCAGATTTCTTCTTCAAAGTGGTCGAAGTTGATCTCCGTCAAAAGAAAGCAGAAGATATGTAAATTTGTAAGTGCTTTTCCAGTATGTTTTCTCTCTCTGATATGAACTTCAATCTTAATCGGAAGTTACACATCATAGACAATGAAGTGCTCACCTGGTCATCGGGATTTTTATTCCAAATTCCTGAGGACTTCAATCCATGGAACAAATTGACTTTGCGACCGCCTTAAAGTCATGATCAATGGATTTTATTTTCCCACGACCTTACTCATAGTGGAAAAATACCAAGGCGGTCTGAGTTCACACTAATAAAAAGCTTTGAAGACACAAATATCACCTTTTTTTCTTTTACAGACCACCATTTATCGTCTACCCTTTTCCACTTCAACAAAAGTTTAGGAGAAGTTCTTCCAACATCAAAGATGATTGACTTCTTCATATCTATCCTTAATTCTTCCCATTCAAACTTAGGTCTGACTATTTTTTATAAAGAAATCTACTCGGACTTGAGGAGTTTAGGGATATAATTTTAAGATGAAGTAGAGGTGAGGAAGATAGAAAGATTGCGAGTAAGTTTTTCTTAGTTCTGCTCTTTTGATGTTTATTTATAGCCATCAACTTGCGATAGAATTTAATAGATAAGGACGTAAGTCCAACAGTTAAAATTCTATTAGAAATAGTTCCCGATGAATTATTGGAAACCAAAATATCACCATCTCTTCGAAAACTATTCTTCATAAATAGAATCTTAAGAGACGGTTGACATTCTATTTTCTGGCTATTCAGGAAAAGGAGTTTTATTTTTACAACTCAAGTAAAAATATCTTTCTTGACCAAATCAATTTCTGGTCAAAAGAAAAACCAGTCGGAAAGACTTTACTTTCGACTACTATCATACGATCTCTTTTCCAAGTTAGTTACTTTCACTTGAAGTTGGTGGACTAGATGACGAGGATATAATAATCCTCAATTAATTAAGTTATTTATCTGTAATATTTATAGATAATAATGCCTCTTATACAACCTTCAAAGGTACCCTCAATATTAACAATGAGGGAGATTATATACACCTAGTGGCCGTAAGCTTTTCTACGACCACCCCGTATGGTCGTAAGTCCTTCTAGGACTAACTATTGATCGTAAGTCTTACTACGATCACCTCATGGTCGTAAGTATTACCACAACCAGATCATCTACAACCACCCTATGGTCGATAAAACTTACAGACATGTGGGCGCAATCGACTCGGGACATTTGTATACTGTGTTTTATATATGCAGTAATTAATATGTTCCATTATTTCTAAAGATAACTGCATGTATTAAACCTCTGTCTCTGACTTAACTGCAAGGCGACGTGGGGGGATATGTCTCTGACAATGACTACCCTTAAACGTGCGCATTGAATCAAACGACAAGGCGCCTCTAGACGTGGACAATTGTCACACCTTCGTATGCTATATAAGGAGTAAAGTCAGTGGATAGAGGGAGGACAGAAGATCAAGCGATCAAGTAACAAAACAGACATGAGTCATTATTTTTAGTCTTCAGTGATTTCTCTCTCGTAAACACAATCAATACAATAACAGAGGAGCAGGGTTATTCTTCTCTTAGGAGAAAGTCTGAACCTGTATAAAATTCTCGTGTCCTTTTCTGTGTGGTTCTACTCTAGGAGAGCCCCTAGCATTCATTCATAAGATCGATACTAAACCATCGACACAGGCCTTCGTGTTATATATGTTGTGCCGGACGGCGTACAGGGAGGTAATCAGCATATCAACTGTGTACAACAGAAAGTTATCAATAGAAAATCTTCGTGATCCTATGCTATCTGCCTAGTTAACATATAATACAAGAACTCTCTAGCAGATCAGATTAAAACAGAGTCCTTTGTTTAACACACCCCCTCAATCTTAACTGATCACGTCAGGTTGAGATTGTGTCGAAGGTTCATCATCTGTTGTGTCGATAATGGCTTGGTCAGTCCATCTGCAACTTGATCTTGTGAATGAATTAACCCGATCTCCAAAGCCTTTTGCACCACCCTTTCTCTCACAAAATGACAATCAACTTAAATGTGTTTAGTCCTGGCATGAAAAACAGGATTTGCTGAGAGATAGGTGGCATCCAAATTATCACACCATAAGCATGGAGCCCTGGTCTGAAACAGTGTGAGTTCACCCAACACGATTGAACCCAAATTATTTCTGCGGTAGCATTTGCAAAAGCTTTGTACTCCACCTCAGTGCTCGACCTTCATACAGTAGCTTGTTTCTTTGAGCTCCAAGAGATAAGATTGGAACCCAAAAAATAATGCAAAACCACTAGTTGATTGATGATCATCCTGATAGCCTGCTCAATCTGCATCAAAAAAAGCGATGACAAGTCTTGATGGAGACTTGCAAATTCTGACCCCCAACCATAGAAGTATGCTTCAGATATCGAATAATTCTCATGGCTGTTGCCCAGTGTACCATAGTTGGAGATGCGACCAGTGGGTGGGGGTGGGGGGTGTATAAGCACTTGTATCCTTTATGAAGGCCACTATAGCCTATAAAGACACACCGTTGTGAACGAAATTGAAGTTTTCACTGATTATAAGGCCGAATGTGTGGCCAACAGGCACACCCGAAAGTTTTAAGGAACTTCTAGTCCGACTTTGTCCCTTGAAGCCGTTCTACAAGAGTGAAAGAATGGATGACATGACTTGCAATCTATTTGTAGGATCGTTAATGACAATCAGAGGGGGGAGGGGGGTGAATGACTGTGTAAGATATTTCGCACCAGGCTGGAAAGATCAGAACTCGAACCAAATTCTGTTTGGCAATTCCTAAACCGACGCTCGAAATCACACATAAGTCTTCTGGATTAACTCACGCCAAGGTATTTTTCTTCTACCGATCAAGCTCTTGATGACACCCAACAGCCACCCTCACGTAATGCCATGGATGATAACTGTCCCGTCGCCACACCTAATCGCTTCCAGCCGTAGCTAGCACAAGACCTCACGAGATAAATTCCAGCAGCTGGCTCCGCTAGCACCTCGCAAAAAATCCTTCCATCCACCACAAGCGCAAAAGCCGGTGCAGCCGCAAGTCCTTAGGGCCTGTTTGGTATGGCTCTGCTCTAGGTTTTTGCAGCTCCAACTCCAGTTTCACTCTTGGATCCACTTCTATAAGAAGTTGAAGCAGTTTGGGGAGGTGTTTGGTTAAAAAATTAGCTCAACCTCTATAAATGAGAAGGATGTTTGTAAAAAGATTGTACTACTCTCGTTTTGTGACTTGTAATTTTTTTTCCGTATTGCATAACTTATAACGGTTTAGTAAGTTGATTTCAGTCATGTTGTGCATTTATTTTTTTATTTTTTTGGCCATGTGCCATCTTTTTCGACAACAATCGATTTTTTTTAATATGAAATTCATAACAAAGGTTCTAACTCAATGAGTATCATAATGAAAGCGTAGAGAGCTCATCAATCAGAATTACAACGCTCAAAATCACCACTCATAGCCAATTTGTTACACACAAGTCGATACAGTGTACAATATTACAATGCATACAAAGCATCAGTTGAGAAGTTGTGAAAAATAATTATCAGTCCCTATAGCATTTTATACACATTGCATGACTGCAATTAGGTAGAAATCTTGGTGCATGTCTCCATCCAAATCACACATTCATCCTCCCTTTCCACATCCTTATTCCAAAGATCCCTTCGATCTTCCATTGGCGCCTTGATGTCGTACCAATCCTTGGTGAAGGGATCGATGCTGCATAGGCGCACACGTGCGCGCACGCGCGCACACACACACACACCAAGAAAACCAAATCAGCATCAAGAATCAAATCACAGACAACCAACCACCAACTACAAATCCCACTACTTTCTACTTCTCCACGGCACCCCTTCATGCTTGTCACCAACACACAAGAAGACATGGTGGAAATGACACTAACACACCATGCTTATAACTAGATGTATAAGATCAATTTGCAATCTACATAATTTACTCTGCGGCTACAATCAGGACAATTGAGATCACCTGGAATTCCAGCTAGGCTAGCTTTCAGCTGCCTATCTATGCCAGCAACAAAAACCTCATTCTAATCAAAATGTGCAAGCAATATTAGTACTTCACCTATACACGCTGAACTCTGACCAAACTATTAGTCAGTTAGCAAAAATTGAGTTCATATATACACAACTCACACAAGGATCCATGTCATATACTCATATATACACAAGCACACATCATATACTCATATATATGAGTTCACATATGGATGACAAATACTAGTTAGTAGCCTTGGATACTTGTGATGCATGATGATCAATATTTTTCAACACATACTACTAGTGCATACCTAAATGGCGTACTCGGACTTCAACATATCCCATTTATTCTTGAATTATGTCTTAGTGTACTCGAGGCCCATTATATCCTTAAACCATGTAGTAGCAAGGATGCTCATTGTTTTGGGGAAATGCTGATGGATTTTTTTTTGTGTAGCATAGAATTAGGATTAGCTGTAGATAAATCTGAAAGTCCGCCATATGAATTTGCACACTTTACTGGATTCTTGTAAAATAGTGATGACAGAACAAGTTTCATTTGATTTTTTTATTTACAAAATGTTGCATTTGAGTTCTGTAACATGCCATATTGCATCATGGAATGCCAAGCTAAAAGCATAGACCATGCAGTTGGTAAAATTAATTATGTGAATATTGGAACAGAATTGCAGAATCATTGTATAGTCATCCAAACATAACTCGTCACCACTCTTCAGCATGCCAACATTCATATCTTGCACACTTCGAGCTTGTGAAAGAACATTTCAAATAAAACATGAACCAAGTTAAAAACACACTACAGTCTACACCCTGCACCATAGGATGATGACATTGTAGCATTTCGGAAGGATCCGCTAGCATTTTGTTGTTCACATGCAGGGCAGTTCATACCAAGAAGAAAACTACAAACTACAACCAGTGCGAGTGACCACATGCATCAATTGTAACAAATTATACCACGTGCATCATATTAACCAACCATCATAACCAAGCAAGCATCATAACCAAGCAATTTTCTTTTCCAATTATCAGTCTTCTCAAATGTTACAAATTTTCTTTTCCAAGCGATTTTCTTTTCCAATTATCAGTCTTCCGAAATCATATTCAATTATGCAGTGCACCTCATCATGATCAAGCCCAAGAGCATCTTGCAGTTTCATGATAATGTTTTTCTCGCAGAAGATTAGAGATTAGTGCAAGGTTACCATACATACATACAAGAACAGGGCAGTCAGAGTGCCTTTTTTTGTGTGACCTTGATTGGCAAGGTTACCATATATACATACAAGAACAGGGCTGTATCTATGAAACAAAAGCAGGGAAGGAACTTTTACTAGATAGTTGTTCCATCAATAGTGAGGGCAATCTGTTGTTTGTTACTAGATTGTTTAACTATCAAAAAGAATTTGATTTTGACAAATTATATCCTTCCAGGTTTCTTGTTTCAAACAATATCATCACTGTTGTTTCTTGTTTCCATTAATTTGGAGAACAACCACATCTCGGTTCACATTCCAAATATCAGAACAAATCAATCCCAACAGCTCGGTTCACATGAGTTCTAGTAGCAAGCATTGCATCATATTGTGAGTTTTAGGTCATAGATGTGGCTTACCTCCAAGATGCCGAGGGTGGACCGCCGTTGCAGAGGAAGATGCCGAGGGCCGGGGGAGGAAGATGCCGAGGGCCAGGGGAGGAAGAGCTGTCGAGGGAGGAGCTGCCGAGGGAGGAAGAGCCGCTGTCTGGGAGATTGCGGAGGAAGATGCCGAGGGCCGGGGGAGGAAGATGCTGTGGGCCGGGGGAGGAAGAGCCGCCAAGGGTCGGGGGAAGAGCCACCGAGGGCCGGGGGATCGGGCCACGGAGGAAGAGCCGCTGTCGGGGATGAGTCGCCCATCGCCTGGCCATTTGTGAACAGGTGAGGATGAGCACAGTGCTGACAGCGTGAGGAGGCAAAGGGTGGGGGTTCTTGACAGCATGAGGAGGCGAATGGGTTGGGGGTGGCGGGCGGCGGCGGCGTGAAGGGTTAAAAGAACAAGCAGGCGAGGCGAAGGGTTGGGGGTTGCGAAGGCGAAAGGGGTTGGGAGCTGTGGGTTGGGGTGGTTTGCGTAGGGTACATCAGTGGCAATTTGCGGGTAAATACTCTCAACTCCAATGTATATTTTGTTTTACTAGTCCACAGCTCCCTACTTGGAGCAAGGTTTTACCTGCTCCTACAAATTATACTAGAAGGCTGCTCTACTCCAAGTTGCTCCAACTCAAACAGTTTTGTGGAGTTAGCCCATTTGGTACAGCTCCATCTACTCCAACTAAGAAGTTGGGAGTTGGAGCCATACCAAACAGGGCCTTAATCTCTAGTACATGCTCATGATGACACAAACAGGAACTATCTATTACTTCGCGTCACGCTCGGCAACACCTTTTTCCTTTGGAGATCACACAACGCAAGAAGTTTTTTCAATTAACATGCACAACAAAAAGAATCGGCCGCCGCCAGCAAGCACATGCACGTCACCCCTGTGCAGTCGCGGTTCTTCTCAAGATAACCCTAACAGCCGCCGGCCCTAATCACATTCAACATAAATAGCCCTAGGACCCCATACGGGACACACATGGTCATCTAAACACCCATGTACGTCCCAATAGTCCTAGGGCCCGATACGTGGGATTTTACACCAGATTATACAACTAATTTTGGACACCCCAAAATTGTCACATGTCGTAGCCTCCGGACCGCACCTCCGTAGCTCCAACACGCACCATCCATCTTTGATCTCCACGCGCCCCAACTCGAGCCCGACCGTCTCCTCCAGCATCCTCGACCCTCTGGACCATGACTTCGCACCAAGCCATCTCCCGGTCACCGGCGTAGACCACGATCGCCTCCGAGTTATCCTGCACATGCAAAGACCAAAACACCATATTTTTCCGGCACAAGTTCTTCCCAACTTGACCGACATAAGTTCACACACACCACACGCCTCAATTAGCACCAGTAACCAATATTGTCAATTATCCATCAACTAAAATATACTAGATCTAGCCACATGATCTAACACTATTGATAAGAAAGCAAACCATTTGAAAAGCCTCGTCCCATAATTTTATTGGCATAGAGGATTGAGCAAGTAAGGATAAACCTACTTCGACTATGTGGCGATGTTTTCTTTCGACCGAACCATTTTGTTGGTGTGTATAAGGACATGAAACATGATGAGCAATGCCTGTTGCTGAAAGAATGCATGAAGTTTCTGTTATTCTTTTGTTCAGCAAGCGTTCAACATGAGCTTGAAATTGGATAAAAACTCGATAGACATCAGACTTGTTCTTTAACAAATAAAGCCAAGTGAATTTACTGAAATCGTTGATAAAACTAACATATTCCCCTGGCTGATGTGATAGCAAGCCCCATACATCGGAGAATACAAGTTCTAAAGGAGAAGAAGAAACATGAGTCAAAAGGGAATATGGCAATTGATGACTTTTGGCCTGTTGACCAGCATGAGTGTGATCTGGAGTGACTGCCGAGAGAACCTCCTTTGACAAGGCCACATCCCTTGGCAATAAGGGATATAGGATTAGGACCCCCTTACTGGAGTCGTGAAGAAGAACTATCCTCGTGACCCAATCCTTCGTAAGAAAGTAAGCAGGATGAAATTAAAAGAAGATATTATTGTCAGTGGCAAGTTCATGGACAGACAAAAGATTATTTGTAGTTTCAGGGACATGAAGAACATTGTTTAAGAGTAGAGATTTACTTGGGGTTTCAATATCATTGACCAACATGGGCAATGAACATACCTCTGCCATTTGCTGCATGCACCTGATCACGGCCGTGTTATCGTTCGCGCACAGTCAACTTGTCAAGTTCTCCAGTAATATGATCGGTAGCCCCGGTGTCTGTCAGAGTACCACACAGGATCAACCGAATATGATCTTGTAGATGCTGCAGCCGCGACACGCTTGTCCTCAGCCTGGTACGAATAATCAAACCTGTGGTAGCACTTCAGCGCAACATGGCCAGACTTGCCGCACACCTGACACACCGGCTTGTTCTTGACAAAACCAGTGTTGTTGTTGAAGTACTGTTGTCCTGAGTGAGTGTTGGGAGAGTGGGCACCACGGTTGCCGCGACCTCGGCCACGGCCACGGCCCCGCAACACCGCACTGGCAGAGGCACCAGAAATCTACAAGATTGTGTTGTTCTGTTCCTGGCGCATCTCATAGCTCAGCATATGAGCGTAGAGATCATTGAGATTGATAGATCACATCCGGTCTGGTTGTAACAGAAGTGATCAGAGCATCGTAATCAGAGTCAAGTCCAGCAAGCATGTAGATCACCACGTCTTCCTCCTGAAGCGGATGTCCTGCAGCGAATAGAGCATCAACCAACCCCTTCACCTTGCTGAAGTAATCGGAGATGGAGAGGTCGTTCTTGCGCACCATAGCCAGTTGTCTACGTATCTGCATCATCCTCGCTCGTGATTAAGATGAGAACATACGCTCAAGTGCTGCCCAAGCCTTTGCAGAAGAAGAGAGGAAGAGGACATGGACAGCACCTCTGGAGTAAGGGAAGAAAGGATGGTGCTGAGTACCATCTGATCTTGCTGGATCCAAACTTTGTAGTCTGGATTTGGAAGTATTGCATCACCATTAGCCGTGGTCTGCGTGATTATCTCGGCGGGCGCCTTCAACGAACCATCGACAAAACCCAGAAGTTGTTGCCCTCGGAGGTAAGGCAAAATCTGAGCATTCCAGAGTAGTTGTCGCGGGTCAGCTTCATGTTGACGAGGTGCCCGAAAGACGGAGTTGGCAGCAAGCCGGCAGACACAGATGCGGGCGGTCGTGGATGATCCTGAGCTAGTTGACATTTGATGTTAGGGCAGAAGAGAAAGATCTGATACCATGTAAAAATATTCAGAGGTTTGGAAGAAGCCGCACCAAAACAGGTTGCAGGCCTTCATGTTATATATGCTGTGCCGGACGGCGTACAGGGATGTAATCAGCATATCAGCCGTGTACAACAGAAAGTTATCGATAGAAAAGACCTTCCTAATCCTATACCAGAAAGTTATCGATAGAAAAGATCTTCCTAATCCTATACTATCTGCCTAGTTAACGTATAATACAAGAAATCTATAGCAGATCAGATTAAAACAGAGTCCTTCGCTTAACACTCCGGACAAGTTTAAGGATCTAAAGTGTATTTTACTCTTGTTTTTAAATGTTGAATTGGCTGCCGAGGGGTGTCCTGAGTGTATGGCGCATTGCCGGAATTATTCATGCATTGGAGGAATGGAATGAACATTTTTAGATAATGGAAATACAACTCCTGGCCTCTATACCAACTGGGGATACATACAACCATTACGCTACCATCAGCTAAAAGTTTAAAACAAAAAACGGCCAAAAAGTCAACAATGATAAACAAATTGTCATGCAAAGGCTAGTCTAAAAAATCACCTAGCCCCATCTCTGGGATCAACCAGGAGATCGTCCACACGCGAACAGCAGCTGCGCAACAAAGAGGTGATGATGGGCTAGTCTTCGTAGCAGCGCCTCTAAGAAGGAATACTACTCACGTCGTCGTCGTCAGATCCAACCAGCGAAGGTCAGATCAGGAGTTTTCACTCCGGAGCTCAGGTACCGGTTCTCCAAAGCAACGATTTCAAGAAGGTAACGCCGCTCAGGTCGACGTCATTACTGGATCCAACCAGCAAAGACCAGATCAAGAGTTTTCACCCCGAATCGAAGGTACCAGCGCTCCAAGACCACACCACAATACAACCTCGTCGCTCGATCCAACCAATGAAGGCCAAATCGCCAAGACGACGTCCGCAATATTCCTAACGGCCAACCGCCGCCAGCACCAAAGGAAGGCAACGTCCACCGCAGCCCACACGTCGGGCGGCTAACAACCATCCACCGGGGAGGAGTCGAGCGCCGCATAAGCCACCACCATCGAGCCATCGCGATCTCTACCAACTGCGCCAAAACTGGATCTGCACCGCGCCACCTTCGTTGTCATGCCATGGACGAAGTCGTGCCGCCGGAAGAAGCTGGCAGAGAAGGGCCCCGGATTGCACGCCCGAAGATGAGCCGGCGGAGAATGGCCCTAGATCCAACCCCGATGAAAGCCCACACCGTTGGAAATTAGCGGACAGATGATGGGCGTCGGGAGCGTGATGCAGATCAGACGCCACCATCGAGAAGAAAAAGCTCCGCCGCCGCCGCTGGCCGGCCGGCGGCCGCCGACGGCGGCGAGGAGGAAGGGAGGAGGAGAGGAAGGCTTGTTTGGAATGAACATGAATGTGGACACACCGTGCTGGACAAGGACAGAGCATGGTCCGCTGCCATTCTTCACGGATTCTGTTCAACCACTCGAGTTTAATGTTACAGATAATTTCAAGTTTTCTAGTTTAGATTATCTGTCAATTAATAGTTGCGACATATATATGCTGAGTTGTGAAATGTATTTGTAAGATCATCCATACTACTCGTTAAACTTAAAATAATGTCACGTTACAAGAAAACGATGTTGTTGTTTGTATTTCTGCTACATTCGCTTTTTCTATTTTTAGAAGATTAAAAAAGTATGCCTTCTATTTGGCGGCAGTATAGATTAAATCTTACCACTGATTTCAAAGGTGTTATATAGACCTTTTCTATTGACTCCTTTGGTTTAACCTAAAATAAGTACGGTTTCATTTTCGCATAAAGCAATCTCAATTACACAGCCGCCGCCCAGTGCCGAACAAAATCACGGTCGCCAGCCATTTTCCAGAGTAATTTGTTTGTCATCTCCAGTCACAATTTCACATGCAGCAGATCGAGGTTCGGTCTAGGTCCATCAACATCTAGATGCTCGTCTCCATCTTGGCTGTCGGGTGGGCCACAGACCTTGCCGGCCGTGAGACTCCAGACAACGTGGACGGTCGCAAAGCATACACCAAGTCCTTGCTAATCGCGTTTCGGTGAAGCTTCCATCATCGATTATCAGCTTGCACCGTTGCACATCATGCCCTTGATTTCGCATTGGGTTTAGAACAAACTCCAACGTTGCACATCGATCTTCAGCCACAACCTTGTTCCCTTTGCACAACCAATCAACAAACCGTAGAAGGTAGATAGGATCGGTGGCTAGGAACCAAAACCCTATATAAAAACCTCAACTCACGTAAACAATAACACATGAACGAGAGAGATATAATTAATTGATCCAACGGATGAAAAACGACACCTCAGCCGAATCCCACACGCCCGAAGAACTCTCGATAAATTCCTCAAGAACACGTACCAACAATGGCTGCCAAAATCATGACGATTTTCTGGTTTATTAACTCGAAAATAAAACTTCTAATCTGACCTTACATGGGCAATTCCGTGGCTGAGCGATAGCTCTCTTGTTCAGCTTGTCTTTGAGACAAGCCGCCAAGAATCGATCCTCGGCCTCCACAATTTGTCTTTGTGCCTGACAATCAAGAATGCGAGGTCTTGCAGGGCATAGTAGTCTGAGGAGCTTTAGGCTCTTAAAAGTCCGTCACGGTTCGAGTGCTGCTTTCATAGACGCCTTGCAGAGTAAGGTGCTCTTCTTCTTTAAGGCAGTTCGGATAGAGAAAATCCTAAACCTAAAAAAAATCCCTAAAAAACCAGTCCGGTTTTTAAAAGAACTTCCTAAAACCGACTCTCAAACACGTTTATAATACCAAGCGTGTACATGCACTCGTACTAACAAAAATAGAAACAGAGCTACAACTATTCAGAAATTAAACATGATATGGTTCGGATGGAATAATGGTAACCATGATGTCCCCGATCCAAATTTGATATGGAGTTGTAGACGTGTACAGTGGCGGATCCGGAAGTAAATCGACAGGGTGTCATCATACATATTATCATATGTATGTGAAGTAAATGAACATAAACTACGATGTGCACACTTATATATATGTGGATTTTGATAAGATAAAACAATATCAAATAAGATGTCACGTGCATCCCTGACGTGTACATTCCTTCCAGTCTCGCCTCCCTTCACGCGGGCTAGCGCCCCTAGTTTCCTTCTGCCGCACGCCCTTTCCCCTGGCATCGCGTGCTACACGCGCTCCATGCCTTGCGTCCACCACGCGCTCGCATGCGTGCAGTTCATGCACTCGATTCCTTCCTGGCCTGCATGTAATCCCAGGTGCTCCATGCGGCACGGCGACTACATGGGTTCCGTGCATACGTTTCGGCCCACGCAGCATGCGGACCACACCATCGCTCCAAGTGTTCTCATGTGTACGTAGGGATGAAAACGGATCGTGGACGGAAATGGTTTTGCCATATCTATTTTCGTTTTTTTTCTTAGATATGGATACGGATACAAATATGAATTATATCGAATACAAATACATAGCGAATACGGATCGAAACGAATACGGTCACGGATATTTTTCGGAATATGATAATTCTTTAAATTGTACGCCAGAAATTAAAAAAAAACATATAACTAGTTTATTTGATCCAAACATTCATGCGTGGAGAGGTTGAGGCACTGGCTGGCACCTGGCGCAATGGCTCCCAAAGAAGACGTGGCGGCGCGGCTGCGGGGCGACTGGAGCGCCAAAGCGCTAAGCGCCAGCCGGTGATGGCGGATCCGGCCGGCTCACCGAGAGAGAGAGAAGAGAGGAGCCGGAGTGAGTAGAGAGATGAAGGGAGAGCTCGAGGTAGAAGGAAGAAAGAAAAAGACAGAGGAAGAGAAGAAATGGGTAGGAGGATTGGTGGTGTTGAGCTGAATTGTCGTATATCTAACTTGGCATAATCTAGATAATTCGTATTCGACGGACACTAGGGTTACCATATTCGTTTCTGATCCGAGAAAAATCCGATCCGAGACAATCCGAGTTCGCTTTCGTTCAAATTGGTCGGAAACTATCCGATCTATTTTTACCCCAGTGAAAGCACTACTTTCTTCATCTTTGGCCGGCCCGCCCCCCAGATCGCCCTCTCGGCCTCCTGGTCTTGTTCCTCTTCTTGTGATAAAACCGTCCACAAAACAACTTCCGATTGTTGTATAGGAACACCATCCAAATTGCAAAGTCATAGAGCTAGATGGCACATTGCCACTTACTTCTATCTCCATGGCACAACTGGAGACATGTGAAGGATTAATGGCGGCTGGTGGAGCATCGGTGTTGGGGAAGGGCCGGCTCGATCGGAAGGAGCGCTTCCTTCCATTCCTATTTTCCAGTTAGGCAATTCCAATTTTACTTCTTGACGGATTTCTATTATTCAGATTGCTAGGGAAAGTATAATTTAATACTAACTAATCTGATATATTGGATTGAAAAGAACAGACGGCTCATGTATTGAATCGAGAGCTCAAAATTAAAACGGCAATTTCAAGCAGCTGTGGCCGCGCGCGTAAGGAACTGATGATCAAAGGCCAACGCTAGAAAAGGGAAAGGCGGCGAGGTCACACGTGGGCATGTGCGGGATACACGCGTGGGAGGCAAGGAGTCGGACGGGACGCCCCACCAGGGCAGCACATGAGAGACGATCATTGATCGATCTGCGATGTAGCATCTAAAATTACTAGCACTACTGCTAGAACCACACGTCACAGCTTTTTCTTCCCCTCCTAGCTTTGGCTCCGTTCGAAGCGATATGCATAGGCTACACTAGCTGATAATTTAAAAATTCTATTACGTAAATCAGGAAACCAAGCAAGTAGATGATCACAGATCATTACTACCAGACGCGCAATACAGCTAAAGAAGAGTTAGAGTAGCCTGATCTAATGTAGTGCGCGTCGATGAAGTTGTCGTAGTCGATTGTCCAACGTCGATCACATCGATGCAGTTCCTTGTGAAGATCGCGGATCGTTCTCAAGTGCAACTGCAACCGTAGTAGTGTCTCTACGGTATCCACACGTCCAGAGAAGGAACGTCGTACGCCGGTGTACTAGCACCAACTCGCATGGTAAGACTCTCTCAATAAGATGGCGGCTAGGGTTTCGGTGGAGTAACTCACGTTATCTCTCTTCTATCTTACCCACAGCCACAAGCATCTCCTTATATAGTGCCCATAATGGATTCTATCCGAACACGTTTGTTCCAACCCGTTAAGTTTGTGACTCAATAGGTTCATGCGTAATCGGTTGTGACTCTGAAACTCCTTTTCGATCACGAGTCGTTAGCGGCTCCTAGCGGGACATAACGATTCCTAAATACACACAAATTATATCGGACGAATCTTAATGCAATATGATCTACAAGTAGGTCCTTATCACTTACGACCAGCTCGTATCCCTATATAATCAGTTCATATATTGTCATGACCAGTCCGTAACCCCTTACGACCAGTTCATGATCAGTAAGTGATCATGTTCGATCAGCCTACAACCAGCTTGTATCTCCATACGACTAGTCTGTATTTGATCGAACTGAAAGACATGTTTGTGCATTCTCCCTTTGCCTCACGATATCTGGTTGAACTCTAGGTGAGATTTATGTCATCTATAGACTGTTCAATACTTTCTCGATCAAGTGTCAGATAACTTCACATGGTCAAACACTTCGACCACTAGTAGCATAGCCATGCACTTTATTTATTCGACCACGTCGAGGGGCCTAGAGATATCTCTCCTGTTATGTTAAGAGGGGCAAATCCCATATCCAACTAGTCACATTCATCCGTATGTTTCATAGCATACCCGAAAACTATCTTTATAACTACCCAGTTATGGAGTAGCGTTTGGCAATCCTTAAGTGCACTATTACGCATGTAGGAAACCATGCTGATCTTAGGTCTGAGGATTATACATCATCATTGCATGAGACCAACTGACGACACATAAAATCATAACAATCTCAACAGTGTCTCAAAGTGGGTCAATCTAACCCTATGTTCTCTAACATGTGTTCACATTATTGATTCGATATCCCTATATCCATGACCGGTAAAACATGGTCATCAATCAATACATGTGCTGGTTGATAAGTCACTAGTGTTTCGATTAGTGACATCCGACTAGAGATATATTTAGAACAACATCATATAAGTTAAAAGAGTTTTAACAACAAGTCACATACTTGTTAATCTTTATAACCAATGATTCATTCAAGGAACATAATAACATTTATTTAACAACTAATAAACATGGACGTGATTCAATCATCTCCATTATTGCCTCTAGGCCGGGCATATCACCAAAACCTTTATCATTTGCTGCAGTGTACATATCGCGCATACAAGTTTAAAGGCAGCAGCTGATCCCAAGATAGCAAAAGAGAAACCAAACAGAAACCACAGGACGACTGCATTGTGCTATGAATCGCATCGTATCCTCTTGGACTGGCCTCTTGATTAAATCCTAACTAATATGGACTATTGGATATAAAAAAATGGATAGTTCATATTAAATTAAGTGTACCGTAAAAGAGCTCCTATACGAGACGGCTTAGGCCGTGTACAATGGTTCCACGTAGGTCGTCTATAGCCCATGCTAGCTAGGATTTATGCATACCTGGAGGAGAGAGGGGAGGAGAGAGAGGAGAAGCCGTCGACAATCCTGTAGTCGGCGACAGCGCGCGAACCAAGCACAAAAAGACGGCTTCGACGCCCATTGTATGGAGATTGTCTTCTCCCCATGCGTTTTGTGGGCCCAGGTGTTGGGGCGACCGCCACCACGGTTGCAAAGGTGATGGCGACTGGGACAACAGCCATTGGGACGACGAACGGGGCGGCGGCAGCGACCATTGCAGGCTGGCGAAAAAATTGGTGTTTGCCGAATCTGGCCGCCTCCCGCTGCCATTGAGCCGGATCCCCCAAATCCAGCCGGATCTGGACGCAAGCTGGCTGAATCCGACCAACCGGTGGTGGAGGGGTGAGGAGATGGTGGGCGGCGGCGCAAGCTTGAAGAGATGGCGGGGCACCGGGAGGACATGGCGAGCCGCAAGCCACGGGGCAAGCTCGAGGAGATGGTTGGACGGCGCGAGGAGATGGCGGGCGGCAGCACGAGCTCATGGAGATGGCGCAAGCTCGAGGAGGTGTCGGTGAGGAGATGGCGGGCGGCAGCATGAGCTCATGGAGATGGCGCAAGCTCGAGGAGGTGTCGGTGGGAAGTGAGAGAGGAAGAGGGAGGCGTCGGTGTCAGTGGGGAGTGAAAGAGGAAGAGGGAGGTGTTGGTGGGGTTGGACGGTGGGTAGGGGATTAATATCTAACATGTGGGGGGCCACTACGAAGGGTCACTACGAAGGAAAAAAAATGAAAAATAAACATTGAGAAGTGTGCTATAGACGGTAGCTGCAGAGGTTGTCTTTTGTGTTGTCTTTAGCTAACGTGAATAACTGATAGATAGCTCAATAGATCAATCATTATATATGCCCTTAGGCATCGTGGCATCCAAACAGACAATACTACCGTAGCGCATTTCGTAATGCTACCGATTTCGTCGTGGATACTTGGACAGAACAGAGTAGCCCAAATTAGGCCAATGACATGATAATAATCAAACACACAATATAACGCTAAACATTTCTGTCGGCAAAGGATCCCGGTCCCATCCTTGTCGTCGTCCTGCTCTCCTCGGCCTCGGGATCAAACACCACAAGACTGAAGGCTGCCATTGCCAAGCACCTTTCATCAGCATGTGTAGCCTCTCCTATTCCTATCTCTTGGCTCTCCTATCTATCTCTTGGCTCTCTTTTATTTCCTGCTTTGCTCGATCGCTTTAATTCTTTATCGCTGATCCCGAAACTGTGTGCGTCTCGATCCCAGGAAGGCGCCAGCGACTCCAAGGAATCTGTCCGCGGCTCACCGGCCCGGCCGGCCCTCGAAGACTGCGCGTACAATTTTAGCTGGACCATGCTAGGAACATCAGGACAGGGCAAAGAAAGAAGAGAAGAAAGAATAAGACACAGTGGATGAGGCTTACGGCTGTCTCACCGTCTGGAAACGCAGCAAGCGAAAAAACGAGGTAACAGTAAAAACGATGCATGCTGAAAGCCTGTTTTGAACGCATGAATTTCACATAAATTTTGTGGGAACTTCTCACGAAACAATTCAATTCCTACTTGGACGGAAAACATCATATCCCAGCATTCCAAAGGATGTATAAGATGCGTGCGCTCATAACAGACGCGAAAAATCATTCTTGGCATAGCTAGCTTATACTATCAAACGAGAACGGCGACGCATAAATCGATCGGCACTGTGCGGTCTAGCTTAGCCTGCCCCCCGCTAGTTCTTACAGACATGCGGTGGCGCCACCTCGATCGAGCCGTACGCTTCCTAGCCACGCGATAATTAGCAGCAGCACACGCAAATCCATATTCGGATGCAACAACCGCATGCATGCTCGATCTAGCGAGTAATGCATCCCACACGTACGGATGAAATTAAAAGCCAGCCTAATCCTTGTTGGGCATGTCGGATCTCTCTTCGCATCTCTGAATCCCTCGTGCCACACCCAATGCTGCATGTCTAGATCTGTCATTTCCAGGCCAGCATGAGACACTGTGCGTGGCCCCGGCCTAATCCCCTACCGCTGGTGTGTTGCCCCTAATGGCCGCCTGCACTTGATGACCCTTGTTGAAACCTGCGAAGAAGGGTACAGCTCAAAGGGGAATTTTTTTAGATAATCATTATTTTATTTTAAAATACATTAATATACCTATTTTTTTTATTTTACAGAAATAATCATCTGTCGCTCCACCATAGAGTGATTTGGGTCTAGTCGCTCAACCAGTGGGCGACTAATCCAAGTCGCCCAACGGTCAAGTGACACGTGGACTAGTCGCTCAACTGGTTGAGCGACGTGGAATAGTTGCTTAACGGTTGGGCGATTAGTCAAGTTGTTGTTGGACCGGTGGGTGAGTTAAAATAATGAGATTATTTTTTAATAATTGATGGAAATAATTGTGGAAGAATAAATGGCAATTTTCTTAGGTAATACATTTAGCAAATCTTATTTGTAGGTTGTTAATTTTTTTGGAAATAAAAGGGTGATGACAAGGTTGGTTGGTCCATTTGTGATTTTGCAATACGCTAGGGAATTCATACACAGTGGAGAACTTAAGAAAAATGACGCAACGATGACAACACGACGGTTGGTCCGACAAAGGGGTTACATGGCACGCAGGCTAATGAGCCAAGGACGGTACATACATGCCTTTAGGGAATTAGAAATACATGGGACATGTGGACGAAGAGGGTCAAACTACTACGTGGAACGTGACCATTTGCCCTTGTGTCCCAACTCAGCATTGTACTCCTCACCTTGCTCCTTAGTTTTCACTGCGATGTCCCTCTTCCGCGCCCTCTCGGCTTCACGTCGCCTGGCATGCTCACGCTCCTGCTCCTCGTGCAGCCTCTCCCGCCTCTTCTTCTCCTCCATCTCAGCTTGCAGCTCTTCGCGACGCCTTTCACGGTCCTCGCGGTCCTCCCTGTCCCAGCTCTTCTGTGATAGCAGCCACCTTATGTCATAGGGGTTGATCTTGTTGTCGATCTACTAGCTGAAGTAGCATAGGCACGGGGGAGACTGCGGTGGGAGGAGAGACGTGGTTACAGCGTAATGGGAAGCAAAATAGTGGTGTGCACTGAAATGAGATTTCATTACCGACTGCCTGTGGCTCAGCGTGTCAAACCTGTGGTCGAGGTAGTCCATGCAGAAGTTTGGGCAGCACCAATAGCGTTGCCCAATGGTCCACTCGTCGGTTGATTTGGCGCACTTGCATGCATTTCGACACCAGCAAAGGGGTGGCGCCTCCCCCGTCGGTGGCCCTTCTGGAGGGCGTTCAGCAGGCATAGGAGGGGGGCGCAGCTTGATTCAGAATCGTTGGGCGTACTGCGAGGTAGTCCTGCTTAGATCGACGAGCTTCGGATGTGGCTGTTGAGGAGGTGGTTGGTGAGTTTGGTGAGTGGCGGTTTCCTGGGGAGACACCCAGTCTTTCAAAAGCTTGTGGATGTGCTCCTATTCCTTCTCCTTGTCCATGTTTTCTAGGTAATGTTGTTGGTGTGGAGTTACTGGTCGAGTAGCGTTGTATTTATAGCAAGAGCGGACGCCGCTTGAGCGGCTCTATAGCGGGCGAAGTGCAATCTAATTGAAGCAAATTCATGTCTACGAGGAGGAATCTTGTTACAGCATTGGGTCACGTCACTGTGCAAAGCTACCTCGTTGGTCGTGTTGTGCTTTGCAGAGAGTGGTCGAGTCGTGCTTTGCAGAGAGTGATCACATCCTGGTTAGTAGGCTATACAAAGGGTGGTGTGGGTTGTCCCGATGCAGACTCCCTCACGTGGTCACGGTGTGCACACAAAAAAGAAATATCGAGACACGAGGCTAGCATAATAATAGTTGTACACGAGGCTAGCTTAACAATAGTTGTACAAAAAAGAAATATCGAAACATGAGGCTAGCATAATAATAGTTGAACTCTCCCCACACAACGAAGACCCCCCTACTGGCCACCTGCTGCACCACCCGTAGCACCTCCTTTGCCATCGCCACGTCCCACCCCCGGTCCGTGCCCGCCCGTATGGCCTCGCTTGGGCTTCCTCAGTCCGGGGTGCCGAGGCCGAGGCCCCGACAGGGAGAGGCGGTCAGGAGCCTTGCTGAACCATGGTCCCAAGGCCTGTGGGGTCGACTCCACCAATGCCTATGTGCCCACTGGGGCACCGATGAGCTGTGACCTGGAAAGAACCTCGACGGGTGCGGGCTAAGGTGCTCCCCTGACCTCCCTGGGTCTTCCGTGAAGAAGACGTCCACATCCTGTTTGGGCTCCTCGTGCGGGGAGAACTGAAATCCCAGTTGGGGCGCATAACTTGCAAGACAAATTTTGTTTATTCGTGCAATATATCGGCGTGAAACAAACCTGACGAGATGAAACATACCTTCGGCGTGGGCCATGATGCGTGCCCAATGGTCATACCCGCCAGAACCGCCCTGCCCAAACAGGTCATGGAGGAACGGATACTGCCCTAACGCTGTCGGGTAGGGCTCTAGGAACGACAGCGGTGGGTAAACACGTGCCAACCCTGACCCTCCGGCCTAGCCCGGCGGCGGCGGGGGTGGGTAGCCACGTGCCCAGCCTAACCCTCTGGCCTAGTCAGGCGCTGGCGAGGCTCCGTAGCCTCCTGGCTAAGCTACAAGATGTGGCAGTCTCGACATAGGCGTCGACGTGGCCACCTCCGCAACCGTCTTGCACGACGTCAGGGTCACGACACGCCTCACCCCAATGTAGACTCGACGGGCAAACTGCAGCAGCTCATCGTGCGTCACCTTCGCACCGTGAGTGACCCTGTCTAGGATCGACCCGGAGTCCCTCGCCATCCCGATGTTGATGTCCGTCTACAAGGAGTACATGAAAGCGTGAAACTTGTAATTGAGGTAACCGTACTCTGGCATTTCAAAACACGAGTACGTACCGCGAGGTGCACGTTCCGCGCGAAGTGTACAGGGTACGCGTCGGTCTATGCTGCTACGCGAGTGGGGGGAGGGTCGACAACATGCACCAGCCTGGTGCATGTCTACGGAGCGTACCACTGTAGGTACTCGTCGTACGTGCTGGGGTCACACGGGGCGCCCTCTTGCACGCAGTCCTCGAGGGCGTCCGCCCACTCCGCTAGCCACGACTCCATCTTCGCCACCCAGCTCGTCCCGCTTCCACCCCTCCTACTTTGCCTGCGAAACGTACCACTGCAATTAGGAGCCATCGCAATAGAATTGAAGAAAATATAGGAACATGTGTTGTATGTAACTCATGCGTGGATCGAGTTAGGCAATTGACGCCCGATGAGGACTGGAACAACCTAGCAAAGGCCGAACTGGCGCATCACCCTATGCACTGCGTAGCCCTTGACGAACACGTCGAAGACGAGCTTCCTCCACGTCATCCAGTACGTCTGGTCGTGCCAACACAGTGAGGACAACCCGACGGGAGCGCGGTCCTCCATTTCCTGAGCAGAGTACGGCTCCCAGCGTACGTCGTTAGCGGTGAGGCAGTCGAGCTGCTCGACGAAGTGCTCGTACATACGTGTGACCTGCATGTGTGCAAACTGTGCTTATGAGCCGGAACAGTGGTTACAAAGGATGACCCATAATACAACTAAAGTAAAGATACAAGAGAGTACGTACCCGTCTATGGCACCAAATGGACTCTGCGGTTGGTCGGTCGGTCCACCGCACCCCTGTGGTACATGTCTGCATGGAACGGACTGTTGTCGACCAACATGGGCCGTCCGAGGGGGAAACGCTCGAATGACCATAACTGCAGCAGGAGGGGCAGCCTATGAGGATAGAGCTCGGTTTCGTCCTGCAGCACATATCGCACATGTCGCGGTATGTCGTGAAAAGTACAGCTGATCCCCAGCTGATCTACACCTCCTCCACGTCGGCGATGGCCCTCGCGTACCCCACGAGGCGGGCGTCGATAGAGTCACCGTGGCTGCCGGTAAACAGTACCTAGCCGAACATCCATAGCAAGTACGTCTTGAGGTGCCGCGACACTTGGTCCTTGCCGGCCTCCGAGTCCATCTGCTCGACCTATGCGGAAACACCTCATTAGTAAGCCCGTCATATGGCAAAGATAGTGCATTGCTAAACAGGAGAAATGGATCAAATACGTACCCAGAACTACGAAAGCCATCGCAGGGGTGCCTCTATCGCGCTGGGAAGATGTAGTATGCTGCCGTGGCCTCGGCCGGGGCCGGAAGAACCCCCTCAAACCTGCCCAATAGGTTGTCGCGCCAATCGACAGGCGCGTTCGGCGGGGAGGCAGCGGCTCCCGCGATAGGCAGGCTGAGTAGCACCACAACGTCTTGCAGAGTGGGGTCAGCTCCCCTAATGGGAGGTGGAAGGTGTGCATCTCGGGCCGCCACCGGTCCACCAGATCTGTCAGCAGCTATCGGTCAAACGGGAACCGTCGTGACCGCTTCGGGCCGGCCTGGACCTCCCCGTCGTCCTAGACCGAAGCACTGTCCTCGTCGGTGGCCTCCAGCATCCGCGCGAGAGGTAGAATGCTAGCATCTCTCAGCCTGCAAAGCACGAAGAAGTAAGTACATAGCATGAACGCATGATAAAATAAAGTACCACAGTTTGCAGATAAACCTATTTCTCTAGCGTGGGTCTAGTCTTCAGGCTCGTTGAGGTGTCAGCGTACGGACAACCCCCAACTCAATCGCCTCGTCCTCGCCCTCAGAATGCGGGACACAACGCCTGGTGCGGTGCTGCGCATCGACGAGCCGGTCTAGCAGGCCGAAATGCCAGTCGGAACCACCAAGGTCACGAGCCATACCTGCACTACAACTATTTCAAGTTAGCAATTATGACCCAATTAGTGGTTTAATTATTTATAGCATTGGAAATTCTAAAAGTTTTGCTGCATTCTTGCATAAACAGCATAATCCTCAACATATATAGCCATAACCATATTTGCGAAAACCCCCTTGTCCGAAATCGGACTAGGGGGGTTTCGTAAATGTGGCGTAAGTGGGAGGTGGGTGGGAGGACGTTCGTGGATCGCTGGATGGACGGCTCGGATGTCTCATGTGCATATTTCCACGAAATGATTTATGTGCACACGATATGTACTCAGCCATAACCGCATTACAACTATTAACAATTAAATTGCCGTTAGTTCTATGACTACATTCCTATTTACAACTATTAACAATATACGACGTACCTAACACAACTAAACATCTAATGATTTTAGTTGCTAACCTACCATGATTTCAAAAGTAAATATACCAAGAAGTGCAGGGACTCACCGTCGTCAATGTGCGGACTTCTACTCTCTTTCCCTCCCTCTCCCTCTCCCTCTCCCTCTCTCTTTCTCTCCCCCTCTTCTCCTCTTTCTTTCTCTTCTCCTCCTTTCTCTCCTCTTCTCCTCACGGCCACCAATGGAGATGGTTTTGTCCCGCGGAATGGAGATGGCCAGCACGCGGGCGTGATGTAAGCCCTTAGTCGCCCAACGATTGAGCGATTAGGGGCTAACTATTCACTCAACGGTTGAGCTATTAGTAGCCGAAAGGACAGCCGCTCAACGGTTAAGCTATTAGTAGCCGCTCAATGGTTGAGCGTCCACTCGGTGTGTCGCTCGACCATTGGGTAACTAGGATCAATCGTCTAACGGTTGAGCGACTAGATCTAAGTCGTCCAACGGTTGAGCGACAGATCATTATTTATGTAAAATAAAAAAGCGGGTATATTACTGTATTTCAGAATAAAATAATAATAATTTTTTTTTTAAAAATGCTAAAAGTGTCACTCCTGTTATCGTCACATTTGTTGCACGTCGAAACGGTTTCCTATATGTACATATGTTTGTATGTAGTAGTGAAAATCGACTGATTTTAGAAAACTGAAAACCGCACAAATTAACAGCATGAGAAAGCTATGATAAAAGCTCGAGCGGTATGCACTCATCTTCTCCAGCTCAAGAAGATCTTGAAATTCAACTGAACAGCACCAGAACATAAGTACTACAAAAACCGGATGTAATTTAGAATCTCTCTCTCTTTTTTTTACTAAACACCTCTCTACGTACGTCGGTTTCTGATTTCAGGAATCTACAATCACCGCTTAGATACATTGACCAATCCCTTCGGACGGACAGGCAATTTGAATTAAAATACCATCCAATCCGAAGGGACAGGGACACAATCTCCGCTAGCACGCGTTCCATGTAATAATTTTCGCCAAGTTTGATTGAAGAATGACGAAACAGAACCCGCAAGATTTGAGGGTTTGCACTATTGTGCAATGTGCATGAAGCGATGACCTCCTTATATATGCATACCGCGCTACAGAGCTGATCCTTACATGTACTATGATTCCTATGTCAGGTTCCAAATGATTACACTGATTAATCCAGCAAGTAGGAATGGATCAGGCTAGTAAACAAATGGAAAGGCTGCCCAACGTGCTTAGGGCATAGTCTAATCATGTCCTAGTCCTCCTAAGACAACAGATTAGTTAGTGGTAATCAGCAAAAGAAGGAATGGCGTGCCACATGTATCTTTGCTTTCCTTTGAAGTCTTGTGCTCTTGTGTATCCCTGAGCATTATATTAAGCTAGCTAGCTAGCTAGCTGCACTTGCATAAAAAGCAAGGACTAAGGATGCAACTCAGGGAAGCTTTCTCCTTTTCAGAAACAAGCAAGTACATATGCTGAGCAGGAGGGAGCAAATAATATTAGAGGGAAAATAGAATATTGTCGTCGAAGAAATTTTTTTTTCTTTTTACCTGTTTAGATAACAGGATTACTTTAGAAAAAGGGAATTTACGAGAAGAAATTACATTTCTTTTATATTTTAGAGGAAATTTGATAGATGTGTAACGCCATTTTCAAGTTCCTGTTGATTTGTGATCCAAATTCTGATGAAGATGTAAGGATGGTTTGTGGGAGCGTAGAGCCGGCAGACTGTGTTGGTCCAGAGCCCCCGCGGTATGGATCAAATACTTTTTGCAAAATTTGTTTCCCTGTTTAACTTAGAGTCGTTTTGTAACTCTTATATACACTCTCTAGTCGCACGGTATGAGAGACCTTACAGTAAAATCCCTTACTTTGTAACTCTTCGTCTAATAGGTTAAATAGCCGATTTGTGCCCATGGTTTTTTCTCCTATTCGTTGATTATCTACGCCATTTCCAGTGTCTTATAACAATTCCAGGACAGTTTATTTCTTTTCAATCTCTATTAGAGAATCATTTCCTTTCAAAGCCATTTTACTTCTTTTGTGAAGCAACCCAAGTCCTCTTAAAATTCCACTAGACATGACAATGGATTCACCTGCTATTTCCATAGACGTGTTTTTTCTTTAGGGCCCATTTCAAATATGACTTACAAAAATGTCTGAAATTCGGGCGAGAATTGAACTATTTCGTACTAAACTTCCATGAAAATCCACAAACAGGCCCTCGGTATCGACGAACTCTGGCTCGCGGAGAGATGGATCTAAAGTGAAATGGTAAAATGGTGAAGCAATCCTACGCGGTGAAGAAACACGAAACACTGGCACGTCAATCCTAGTGCTGGCGCTGACAAAGCGAAAGGGAAAGGAAGAGAGGAGAGAGACGGCAGGAGGAAGGAAAGGAATTGAAGAAGAGAAGCAGCATGGAGGACAGGGACTGGCAGACAGGGGAATGGATGGGGGCCCGCGCGGCCGGCAACAAGATCCCCTCGCCCGCACGCCCAAACTCCACTCCACTCCACTCTCCACGCCACCACCGAATCACACGCGCGCCCACCATTGCCCTTCGCTTTCTCCTCCACCCCTAGCTCCCTCCTGCTCGCCTATATCATCATTGCCCCGCCCGCTGCCTGCTGCTCTGCTCACAGGCGGGATGGAGATGAGGTGGGCGCCGGCGCGGCCGAGATCGAAGCGGCGGGCCGACCAGCCGTCCTTCTCGTCCACGCTGCTCGACGCGATCTGCGACTCCATGGACGAGCCGGGGGCACCAAGAACGGCGTCGGCGGCGGCGAGAACCGCGGGGGCAAAGAAGCAGCAGGAGGCGACCCTGCATTACTACTACTACAAGCCCTCCTTGGCCGCCAGCCACCGGGCGCACGCGCCGCTGACCCCGGCGGGCGCCGCCGACGCGGACTGCCCCGGCCGCGGGTACTTCTCGTCCTCGGAGGTCGAGTACTCCCTCCGCCGCCTCCGCCCCATCCGCACGGCCGGACCCGGCGGCGGGGGCGCGGCGCTGCCACAGTACAAGCAGCAGCCGGCGGCTCAGGACAAGGTGAGGGCAGCAAAGAAGCCGGCCGCCTCTGCCAGACCGGCCTCCCCCGGCGCGCGGCTCGCCAGCTTGCTCAATTCCATCTTTTCTGGCAAGCGGCCTTCGGCGCAGCGTCAGACGGTTCCGGCGGACCAAGAGCCCTCGTGCTCGACGGTGCCGTCGTACGCGCGGCCGTGCCTTGCCAAGACGCCGACGTCGGCGCGGGCGCGGGCGCGGGCGAATCGGAGCCGCAGTACTCGGACCGTGAGGTTCCTGGACATCGACGGCGAGGTGGCAGTGGCCGCCGCGGCGGTGGGTCGCTGCCGCCGAATTCCGGTGGTGGAGGTGGAGGAGGTGCTGCTCCGGCCGGTGGACGTCGAAGCGGACAGTGACGGTGGCGGCGAGGAGAGCAGCGACGCGAGCTCCGACTTGTTCGAGCTCGAGAACCTCGCAGCCATTGCTCCGGCGAGCGGCGGGGGCGGTCTCGGTGGCGCGTACGGGGACGAGCTGCCTGTGTACGGGACGACCGGAATTGGGCTCCGTCGTGGCATTGGCCATGCCCGTCCGTATGGGTATGGGTATGGTCTTGACCGGAGTTGTAGAAAGGTTGTTTGATTTGGAATAAGTAGAGGGGGCTCATTGTAAAATAGTCTGATAGTTTGTTTCTTTTTTTTGGTATGGTCTTTCCTATTCCTTTTCATAGTTTTGAGGAGGTGTGTATTTGTAATTGTGGTTATAATTTGCACTTGTGTCAACAAAAATCAAATAGATGGTTTTGTCTTCATTTCCATGCAAATTGAATGCATCTGTAAGACAACTGGGGAATTGTTTGAATTATTGGTTTTAAAGTTGGCATCAAAATGGACTCCAAGGGAGACAACATAGACTTTGAATTTTAATTCAAAATTAATAAAAAACCAATCTAGCTAAGTCAAGAACACATCCGAAGAGGGACAACTAGCCAGAGAAAAAAAACGAACTCTAGTCGTTAACCACAACGCGAGTGCCGCGCACCGAACTTAACTATCAAGATTTGCTACTCCCATCTACCAACCATGCACATTGACATAGCCCCCAAATTTTTTGATACTGGAATGGTTTCACGTAGTACTACCATTTCACTGACAGTTCTATCTGGTAAGAACATGTACAATGGTATAGATAACTGTTGTCTATAGTATCCATCCATATCATTTATAGACAGCACTAAAGATAGGTTCTACAATGGATTGTCTTTTTACATATTTCTATAGATAGCTCATCCATGTACAATATATCTTTTTTCTTGTGTTACAGTCGACTGCTGCATGAGAGACGGCCTAATTCTCTATGCACCCCTTCTCTTCTCCACATTATGTTATATCCTACGTGTCAAAACTTACAGACAGCTAATATCACACCATTATACATTCTCGCTAAGCGCCGTACCAAAGCAAAAGGCGCAGACCTCGCTGACTAGGTTAGGCGCTGATAACCATTAGCGAAAATTTTTCCTAAAAAGGAAGGGAAGCTCAAAGGGATCCTGGGTGAGGGATTTGACAGGATGCACACGCTTTCATCATCACGAGAATCATGAAATGGAAGCCTTGTCATGTTAAGCCGTGACAGCTGACAACTTGCGAACGAAGGGATATGATACCAGCGATTATGGCCCCTTTTAATAGGGTGAATTACTAAAGTTAATTCTCTCAAGAAAGGCTGAGCTCCGGCTCTGGCCACGTCGACCGAAAAAAGAGAACCGTCGGATCGCTGCTTGGACGCGCAGGATCGCCTGCCTCTCGCGTCGATCGGCTGCTTCTCGCGCGGATGCGCTTGCCCACGTCGCCCCGAGCCGTGTGCTCCGTCGGATGTGTGCCCAGCGTCCACGATGGCCTGAACTCCTGCGCTTCCGCCGAACCGATGCCTGCGGCCTCGCCAGCTAATACAGCATCGCGAAGCTCCCTTTCTTCCCGTGTCTTCTCTCCCGTTCCTCTCTCCCGTTCCCCTTTCCTCGGACGCTACCACCAGAGCCGACGCGAGCGAGCAACCGCGCTCCTCCTCCCTCCCGCTCGCCGCAGCTCCCATGTCCAACCCCTCTCCCTCCCCTTTCCCCTCGCCGCCTCCCGGCCCCACCCCATCGCCTGCCTCCTCCTTCCTCCACCACCTCTCCCGCCGCCTCCGCGCTGCTTGCCCGCCCCCCCGCCATGGGCAAGACTGCCAGGCCCAGGCCACCTACCACAGAGCCAGCGAAGGAAGCAAGCACGCGGCCCTCCTCCTCCTTCCGCCGCTCCCATGTCCAACCCTCTCCCTCCCTTTCCCTCTCCGCCTCCCAACCCCATCGCCGCCGCCTCCTTCCTCCACCACCACCTCTCCTTGCGCCTCCCCGCCGCGCCCGCGCCCACCATCGCCCTTGTGGCCCTCTGCTGGGGCCCAGTGCCGCCTCCTCTCCCCTCGCATGACCATTGGGGGGACCAGGCGCCTCCCTTTCCCTCGCTCGCGAGAAGCCACATCACCTTCAGCTTCACTGCTGCGCCCGTCTTCACCGTCTGCAACTCCTGCTCCTCTCTTGCCATATACTGGATTTGTTGTTTGCTTTTAGATTTTTTACTAATGCCTCTAGAGGTTGTGTGGTTTAGGTGAGAACGCGGCAGCCGGTGCTAGGGAAGGGAGCAAAAGTGGTGTCTATTACGCTCGATCAGGTGGCCTTAACACGATATGTCTTATGATCGATCAGATCTTAATGATTTCAGGAACAATTTAGCATTGGAAGTTATGGGGTATTTGGGTTTTTGTAAGAGTTTAGTTATCTGCATTTTATTTACAGTGTTTACAGATTCAGGTTGGATGTGTGAAATGGATATATATATTAGACTGCATCTAGCTAGCTGTTTTTCTTACACATTTCAACAGTATTCTCACTCTTGCTAAACAACTGTGTATAACCTCATTGTCATATTACCATCTTCCACAGGACAAACAGGCCTAGCCTCAACCTGATAAGAGTCTCCTACAGTAGCAACCATCGTTTCATGTTCAGATAATTTATATTGTTTTGGCTGGATAGCTACACTCTTCGCTTCCTATGTGACGCTAGGTTGGTACACATGTCGATTCGGCCGAACTCGAGCTCTGATCTACGATTTTGTGAGTGGTGTTTCGTCCAAATCGACACATTCGAGGTGAATTCGGGTGATCCGGAGGTGGATGGAGGGTGGCCCCGCGGATCCATGGTTCCTGGCTTCTTTACCATTGCCCACCTTCTGCTGAGTTCATCGTGCTCCTTAGGTGCTTCCATCCGTAGCTAAGGCGTTCATCCAACCTTATTAGGTATGTATCCTTCTTGATTCGTCCTTACATGCCTATTTACGTTTATTTATTATACACGCACTGCCTCTCCTATTTAAAATTGTTTATGGTTGGTTTAGCGTTCTTAGTTATCAGTAAATGTTGTTTAGCAACTTGCCCACCTTCTGCTGAGTTCATCGTGCTCCTTAGGTGCTTCCATCCGTAGCTAAGGCGTTCGTCCAACCTTATTAGGTATGTGTCCTTCTTGATTCGTCCTTACATGCCTATTTACATTTATTTATTATACACGCACTGCCTCTCCTATTTAAAATTGTTTATGGTTGGTTTAGCGTTCTTAGTTATCAGTAAATGTTGTTTAGCAACTTCGGTTAGCTATACTTGTGGTGTCTACATGCTATTCTATGTCATTTCTTTTCGTTTTTCGTATATGTTACCTTATGCTATTAAGCTTGCACTTTATCTTTTTGCATTCCTTTCTTCTCGCTATTGCTTCTCTCTCCTCACATTTCCTTCTCTGTGCTTGAATATAGGAGTGGAAATACGCTCCTGCACATCTTCTTTTGTCATTGGAATATTTGTGTTAGAGTCTCTCGCCTCTGGCACTTCCGCAGAGGCATTGACATAGGGCCAGTTGATCATACTGACTTAGTTCTCATTGATGAACAGGTCCTGTCCACATCTGCAACCCCCATACCTTATTCTTACATAATTGTGCTATTTGAAGAATCATTAAATAGAATTTCCTTCCTGCGATAATTTTACTACCGTTTTGTTTTGCAGGGAAATCACATGTATGCTTAGATTGGTATAGACCATGTAAGCACATTCATGTCTCACCTACAGGAAGGCAAAGTCTATCAGCTTGGGAAGTTCATCGTTGCTCAACCCAACAAGGCGTTCAAACCTGCTCGCACACCCTTTATGATCTGGTTTACACGACATGTCTATTGAGGAAAAAATAGTTGTGCCAAGCGATTTCCCAATGTGGACATATGATCCGGTTCCAATCACAAAAAATCCAGGTACTAGCAATACACCTGAGTACTTTATTGGTCAGTATTTCACGATGCTATAACTTCTATCCAGCCTTTTCCAATCTTAATCTGCCAGCTCATTCTTGTCATGTTTACAATTGTAAATACATATATAATCTTCCTATATGATAGCCATTATAGGTTATAGATCATACTCACACTACCTGTTATTACAACCTGATATAAACTCGTGCTATGTAATAGATATTTTAGGTATATTCTCTACAATTTCTGATATAGAGCAGATCCAAACTGCAACACGTGCAACACCTTCACTAAAAAGGAAAATCTTCATTCGTGATGTTAAATGCGGATGATCTCCTTATCTTAAGATGTCCATCTGCTATCGCAGCTCTTACCGATCTCTACAAATATTTAAATCTTGCTTTCATTACACATTTAGTGGCCACGAAATCAGATTGGATATATGGGGTGAATGCGCCACAAGATTTGAAGATGACACTATACAAGCAATCGGTGAAAAAGACCGCAGGTCTTCGTTGGGACTCTTGCTAAAACGTTCAAAGGTAATAGGACAGTAATTCAGATAATATATTCTTATAATGCTACTGTCATTCTGTTTCTTATTAGAGTACTACTAATACTCTTTTCGCATTTCGTTCACAACATACCCAGTCAAACAACCCTAAGCAGAGGCGCACCTTGCGATGGTACATAAACAAAGACATATTAGAAATTAATGCACTACGTGCGGTATTGTCTGATCGCTTGCAAATAGCTTCATTACCACTTGCTTATACCGCTTCGGCTACATGCAAATTGTCACTTCCATCTACTCACCTTTTCCGTTCTGACCTACAATCGACTTCACACTGCTAAAAGTAATAGTTCCTTCTACACAAGATGTTTACGGATCATCCAAACAAAGCTAGCTATCGAGGAAAATACTATTAAAGAACTTCTTGAGCTTGACCTATTTGACTGTGAGGTGCACACCTTATGACTCTATGACTAGATTAACCATCTATATACATGCAGCACATGCATATTCTCTGTTTAATAATTACACTTTTTTACAGGCCGTTTATTTTGCGTGTACTGTGACCGTTACACGTCTATCACCAGGCCAGCGTTGGTGGTTCCCTTCGTGCCGACTCTATCACAAAACAGTGATACCAACAGGACCGGTCTACAGATGCTTTGATCTGAATTGTGCATCTATCGACGCAGACCACACAGACCATATTTACTTATCTACTTTACAGAATTCAGTATCAGCTACGTGCTTTTCATTCATACATACTGGTAACATTTAGAATACTACTTTTTTTAGGCTACTGACTAATCTTGCCATCTTTACTATTGAATACTACATAAGATTGATGATGACCACCCCCAAACAACATCGATTTCGGCAATTAAACAATCAACAGAGAAGACCACTGCTTCCAGGTATTATATTTTATCACAGTCCATTCCGCTATACCACTAAGATCATCTGGTTTTTACAAGATCCTTTGACTATCTGTAAAAAGTTATCATTTCCTATTTGTTTGATAAAGATACCAATACTCCATCATGACCTATTTGCGGGACCCTATTTATCGACACGGCTACAACCCACTCCATAAATCTGAGGTGCGATAAACAAAAAGATATAGATTTTACAAATTGTCTTGACTAAGTTGCCCGTTCCTCGATTTTTCGTCCGATATTCATTATTCATAGCAAAAAATAGGTTTTGCTTTCTGATATTAGAAGGGCGTAGTAAACCAGTTCATGTAGGGGTTGCCATAAATAGAAGGTTCTGTAGGTGGAAACTGATATATATATATATATATATATATATGTTCTATATTAATTAGCATCCAAAACTTTAGCCTATTTACTTACACTACATTAACATTCCATTTTTTATAAATACCATTTATAGCTCTCCTATTTACATTTGCAAGACCCCAAAACCACGACTAAGAAATCATGTCATCACAGATAAAACTCCATCTTCTTTTTTCGACTAAAAGGTATGTTAGCATCATCATCTCTAGCACATCTTGATAAGATCCTCATCTTGCCGTTTGAATTTATACACAGCGTTACATAAATTTGTTTCTTAGGTTCTTACACCACAATCCATAGACATTAACATCCTAATGTCAAATCACATGTTGACAAAGACCTCATAAAACGTCTTAAGTTAAACATGGCGTTTACTAAATATACCTCTTGATTTCGGTATCTCCCTGCAGATCTGGAGAATGGCAGATCTGGAGAATGGGGAGACCATCGACCCTGACAAATGGAGCAGTAACAGGAACATAGCACTTCCAATTTCAAGATGGTTGAATGGTTTTTTTTTTGTACAAATTTAGCTTTTTTATACGGGGAGAGTTAAACCTTTTAGTTGCGAATTTTTTTTCACAGATTTACTTGTGGTTTCTCTAATTCTGATCGTAGCTTAGACTTGATAAACCTTCCTACCTTGTAGCAATTCCAACATGTGAAACTAATAAATTTGTTTGATGCCATTGACTGACTGTTGATGTAACTGTTTTGTAAATGTTTACAGCTTAGTTTATATATACAGACCCTTTCGTCATTCTCTTCCTCTTCATGTCAATACTGCAAATAATAGCTATTTTTTTGTTCAACATATGCTACACTACTGATTATATGATCTATCTAATATAGCTCAATTTAAACTCATTACCAGTGCATTACAGCCCGTGCCATATGGCACGGGTGAACTTCTAGTAATTAGTGATTTGTCCAGACTCCAGACCAAGTGGTTTTTTTTCTGTCCCGTGACGTGCGTTCTGCTAAGATTGACGATCAATCTTAAATTTCAGTCACTCTCCTCGACCGTTGAACGGAGATCTCGTGAAATTGTCTGGAGAACTTCGCAACGCATAAAGATGCACTGCTTGTGATTATATACACAGGAGTCCATGTTTCGGACATTACAGAATCCGGAATCAATACAGACTCGGGTTCACGTCGGACGGTGAACAGTACACCCTTAAGATTAGTTCAGAACTATGTTATACAGCTATCCTATCCATATAGGATACGAAGACAGAAAGTATGAACTACTAAATATACAACTCTCTTTCTATTCTAACATACCCCCTCAATCACAACCCGATAGATTGAGATTGTGCTGTAGAATTTTGAGTTGTTGTATCCCCAGCGGCTTGGCTAGACCGTCTGAGAGTTGATCCCGCGAAGATACAAATCTAATTTCCTAGGCCTTTTGAGCTACTCTTTCACGAACCAAGTGAAAATCAACTTCGATGTGTTTAGATCTAGCATGAAAAAAAATTGGATTTGCTGATAAGTATGATGCGCCAAGATTATTGCACCATAGAACCAGTGCTCTGTCTTGGAATATCCCGAGCTCTCCTAGAAGTGACTAAATCCAAATAATCTCTGATGTCGCATTAGCTAATGCTTTGTATTCAGAATCTGTACTTGATCTTGACACTGTGGCTTGCTTTCTTGAACTCCAGGATATGAGATTTGATCCGAAGAAAACAAGAAAGCCACTAGTAGAACGTCTGTCATCTGTGCGGCTAGCCCAATATGTGTCAGAAAATGCACTGACTAGTTTTGACTTGGACTTTTGAATTGACAGTCCAGCTCCTAATGTGTGCTTGAGATAGCATAAAATCCTTTTTACAACTGTCCAATGCAAATCAGTGGGAGCTTGCAAGAACTGGCACACTTTATTCACTGAGTACGATATGTCAGGTCGAGTCAGTGTTAAGTATTGCAAGGCTCCTACTATACTTCTGTATTTTGTAATCTCTACTGCAGAAAGCATCTCCCCTTTTGTCTTTGATAGTTTCTCTGATGTTGACATTGGAGAGCTGACAGGCTTACACTTCTCCATTCCAACCCGAGACAGAAGTTCTGAACACTACTACAAAAACATGCTATACAAGACGCCTCATCACAGACGGTTCCTTTGGAAAGGAACCGTAGAACCGTCTGTGAATTATCACAAACGGTTCTAGTACAGAATCGTCTGTGATGAGGGATTATCCCAGATGGATCTTAATAAGAACCGTCTATGATATTATGGCATTATAAATGCACGGTCCCGACAGACCCCCTGCCCCTTGCGTCTCCACCCTGCTGTTCCTCTCCCATTGCGCCACCTTAGAGAGGAGAAGGTCGGGACCTCTGCCCCTAGTGCCTCCTCCACCCTACTGCCTGCTCCCCAATTGCGCCACCTTAGAGAGGAGAAGGAAAGGAGGAAGCTAAAGAGAGGAGGAAGGGAGGAGAAGGAGAGGAGGAAGGGAGGAGAAGGGGAAGTAGAGGAATCTCACGGGATATTTGGTATTTTCGTCGTGAGTTCCAAGGGTAACAATCTATAACCCTTTATATTTGCTCTAGGTTAATCGCTAATCAATTTAAATATGTTTGGTCAATAGGAAGAGTATGTACTTGCGGTTTATTAATCTAATTTGACACTAATTTGTTACATGCAAAGCATCCCGACACAAGGGTAAGAATACTGCTAAGGTGAAGCAAGGACCTCCTGCTAAGATGTTGTGGTATCTGCCTATGATCCCACGTTTGAAGCGTTTATTTGCGAACCCAAAGAATGCAAGATTGCTGCGTTGGCACTCGGAGGAGCGTAAGAAAGATGGAAAGTTAAGACACCCTGCTGATTCTACCCTGTGGAGAAACTTCGATCGGAGCTTCGAAGAGTTTAGTGTGGAACCGAGAAACATAAGGTTTGGGTTGAGTACAGATGGAATGAATCCTTTCGGTAATATGAGCAGCCGACATAGCACCTGGCCTGTGAATCTATGTATGTACAACCTTCCTCCTTGGTTGTGTATGAAGCAGAAGTACATTTTGATGTCACTACTTATCCAAGGGCTGAAGCAACCTAGGAATGATATTGATGTGTACCTAGCACCATTGCTAAAAGATCTTGTGACACTGTGGAACGAAGGGGTACAACTATGGGATGTGTACAAATGAGAGAACTTCACTTTACACGCCATGTTGTTCTGCACCATCAATGATTTTTCTGCCCTTGGTAACCTGTCGGGCTTCAGTACAAAAGGAGCCAAAGCCTATCCTCACTGCTTACATGGTACGGAGAGTGTATGGATGAACAACTCGCGCAAAACTATGTATATGCGTCACCGTAGGTTCCTTTCCAGGATTCACCCATACCGCAAGATGAAGAAACAATTTGACGAAAATAAGGAGGGCGGTTCAGCTCCAAGGGCTTTTAGAGGGAAAGAGGTCTATGATATGGTTAAGGATATTCATGTTGTGCTTGGAGAGGGACGTAAATTAAGAACCCGTTAGAAGAACATCTGGAAGAAGCGGTCAATTTTTTGGGACTTGCCTTATTGGGAGCACTTAGAAGTTCGCCATTGCATCGACGTCATGCACATGGAGAAGAATGTATGTGATAGCTTGATTGGTCTCTTGGTTGATATGAACATAAGGACCGAGTTAGCATCGAAAGAGACCGATAAAGGACGAACGTATCTTCCCCCAGCTTGCTACACTCTGTCCAAGATCGAGAGAAATGAACTGTACCAGAGCTCGCATTGTGTGAAAGTTCCGTCCGGTTACTTCGCTAACATTAAGAATGTTTCTATAGAAGATTTGAAATTAATTGGTATGAAGTCTCATGATTGTCATGTGCTGATGACACATGCTTCCTGTTGCAATTAGGAGTATCTTGCCGAACAAGGTCCGAGTGACAATCTTGAGGCTGTGTTATTTCTTTAACTCAATTGCTTAGAAGATCATCGATCCCCAAGGACTAGATGCTCTATAAGCCGAGGCGGTGACGACTCTATGTTATCTTGAGATGTATTTTCCTCTGTTATTTTTCGATATCATGGTCCATCTCATTGTTCACCTTGTGAAAGAGATAAAGATATGCGGCCCTGTGTTTCTACGTCATATGTACCTGTTCGAGAGGTACATGGGAATTCTCAAGTCCTACGTACAGAATCGATCTTGATCGGAGGGCAGCATCATCGAAGGTTATGCAACCGAAGAGGTCATTGAGTTTTGCGTCTACTACATGGCTCAGGTGGAACCGATAGGTATGCCTCTATCTCGTCATGAGGGGGGACTGGAGGGTATCGGGACCATCGGAAGGAAATGAATCACTCCCGATCTGGATATGTACGCTCAAGCCCATTTCACGGTCTTGCAACACATGACCCAAGTGTCCCTGTACATCGACGAGCACAAAGACATGGTACGCCAACAGAAGCTAGACCGGTCGGAGGATTGGATCACGAGAGAGCACAACCGTCGGTTCAACTAATGGTTAAAGGTGCGATTCACTAGGAGGTCATCAAGTGATAATACGCTGCTATGGTTGGCAAAATGGCCAAAATTTACAATTATGACATGGCAAGGATACGACATAAATGAGTACATATTTCATACGATAGCTTAGGATAGGAAGAGCCTGATCGTAGCGGCGGTGTCCGTGATAGATCGCTTTCACGAGCAGTTCAATACCGCCGGGCCACATGGGTTGAACTCCTACTATGGGTTTGTAGAGGAGATTTGGGAGCTCGACTACGTACTTTTCAAGATCCCCCTGTTTTGATGCCATTGAGTTAAACTTCCGCAAGGTGTGAAGGTCGACAAGTACGACGTCACTACTGTAGACCTCAAACGTGTTGGATACAAGGATGAACCATTCATACTCGCTAAGCAAGTTGTTCAAGTTTTTTATGTAATAGACCCGGCAAATAAGAACCGCCACATAGTTTTTCATGAAAAAGGAAGGATTGTCGGAGTTGAGAATGTCGTGGATGAGAAAGAGTACAATCAATTTGACAAGTTGCCTCCTTTCGGAGACGGCATCAGGCTCGAGGAAGAACCCAGTAAGGAAGCTAGCTATATGCACGTCGATCATGATGAAGGGCTATATTTTAATTAAGAATTTATTCCATTGTAATTTATTCCATAACATGAGACATGTCAATGTGGACTTGCCATGTGTTATGGACTTGTAATCTCTTATTTTGATGTCAATGTGGAATTATCATGTGTTATAGATTTGTAATCTCTTATTTTGATGTCAATGTGGAATTATCATGTGTTATGGACTTATAATCTCTTATTTTGATGTCAATGTGAAATTGTCATGTGTTATGGACTTGTAATATTTTGATGTAATATGGAATATCAAAATTGGTTTCACTTGATTTGGAGTTGAGTTGAATTAAATATGAATTTTTGAAGTCAAATGAATTATGGAACCAGGTTCATGTGCTCTATCACATAGGAGCATATTTGAAGTCAAATGAATTATGGAGCCAGGTTCATGTGATAGAACCAGCTGAATTATGGAACCAGGTTCATGTGATAGAACCAGACCAGCTGGTTCATGTGCTCTATCATAGTAGCATATCACAGATGATTCTATTATAAAACCGTCTATGATACGAAATCACAGACGGTTCCATAATAGAGCCGTCTATGATATGTTCCATATCACAGACGGTCTATTATGGAGCCGTCTGTGATTTCATATCACAGACGGTTCTGTAATAGAACCGTCTGTGAATCCCTTTATTAGAAGGGTACCCCGCTAGGGTTTGCACCCTTACTCGTCATTTCCCACCCCAGCGCCTTACTCAGTCGCCCGTTCACCTCCCCAACCGAGCACACCAGACCTCGACACTGTTGCCACCCAAAGCCTCCTCCCCGCCAGCTCCAGCCGCCCCCTGCTTCGTCACCAGCTCCGGCCGCCTTGATTCCCCTTCTCCCCGTCGCCGACACCCTTGCTGCTCCTCGAGAGAAACTCACCTTCAAAGCTGCCCCTTGGCCCGGCCTGCCGCCGCCTCCAGCTCCTCCTCCCCAGCTCGGTTTGTTCTCCCTCTCTCTCTTTCTCCCTCGGGCGCCGCACCCTCCTAGCGCCGCCACCGGTTAAGATCTTCATTCTTCACTCTCCCTCTTATCTTCTTGTCTTCTTTTTGCTGATGGGCGATGCCGCGATGGAGTACTAGTACATGATTAGTATGCAGATGCTTGCTTTTCTACTCTATGATGATGTTTGTCATATATTGAAATTAACTTGATAATTAGTTCTTATTTTGAGCTCTATTGTGTTCTTGCTACTGTCTCTTGATCTGAAGTCAATCTGTTGCTCTAGGTATAACTAGTTGTTCTACTCTGGTTATATTGATATCTAGCAATCTAGTTTAAGTATTCTTCTACGAATGTTTTTTAAATAATCTATTTTTTATTCAAAAATACAAAAATAATACCGCTTAATTTTTTTTTACAGAAATAATCCCGTGTCGCCGTACAGTTGGGCGAGTCGTGCAAGTCGCCCAACCGCAGTACGACACATATTCAAGTCGCCCAATGGAACAGCGATTTAAACGTTCAAGGCGTCGTCGCTTCATGGCATGGTGACTTGGATAGAGTCGCCATACGGTCGAGCGAATTGCTCCCAGCTCAATCCAAGTCGCCCAACCGTATGGCAACTTGGGGTGGCTATAAAACCTGCGCGCGGCTGGAATATAATTTAAATGCTTAAGTAATATGATTTTTTTCTCTTTGGAATATAATTTAAATGCTTAAGTAATATGAATGCTTTTAATTTCTTAATTTGCAGGTATGGCTCAAGACCCTGGTGGTTCGGATTGGCATTTCAGTTTGCTGGACCGGTTGGTCGACGTGCAACACCGCGTGAGTCGTCGTGTGCCGCATGCGGTTGGCAGGGACGACGCGGCTGAGTTGGGGGTGGTTTGTACACGGACACCCTGACGGGCTTGGAGACTAGACCCACGCTGGGTAGAGAAGTTTGTCCGCAAGCTGTGCCACTTTTTTGTATCGTATGCGCACTATGTACTTACTTCTTCGTGCTTTGTAGGCTGAGCCGTTCCGGCCTTCTACCTCTCGCGCGGATGGTAGAGGCCACCAAAGAGGACAGTGGTCTGGTCGACGACGATGGGGAGGTCCAGGCCAATCCGGAGCGGTCACGACGATTCCCGTTCGACCGGTCGCTCCTGACTGCCCTGGTGGACCGTTGGCGGCCCGAGACGCACACCTTCCACCTCCCTTTCGGGGAGATGGCCCCTACTCTGTAGGATGTCGCGATGCTGCTCGGCTTGCCTATCGCGGGAGCCCCTGCATTCCCGCTGGATGTGGCTGTCGACTGGCACGACGCCCTGTTGGGCAGGTTTCAGGGGGTTCTTGGGGCGGAGGCTGCGCCTCCGTACTTCGACTTCTCGGAGCGACAACGGCATGGCTCGCCCCTGCGGTGGTTTTCGCAGTTTCGGGTACGTATACTACCTATTTTCCATGTTTAGCGATTCATTGCGGCCTAGCCACATGACGTGACAACACTATGCCTCCTCAGCATTTCAGATGGACATGACAACACTCCATCTCCTCAGCTTTTCAGAACTAAAAGACATGACTCTGTATGAAATTAACCACACTATGCCAACCATGGGGCTTATAAAAGGGGGTTGAACCAAACTCAACACTACACTACACTACACAATAGATACCCAGCTATAGACTCTTCGGCAAACTTTTACGCGAGGATGTTGCAGAAGCAAAAGTGGCTTAAGCAGAAGAGAAAACAGCTACAATACCCAGATAAATCAATGAAAGATGCTCCAGTACCACCACGATTTCCGATCCTGCAGTGTGTGTGTGGCGAACCGACAGAGATCATTCAGTCCACACACCCAGACAACGCCACCCAGGCGTACTACATGTGCGAGCACCACCTCGTAAGAGTTTCTTTCGCGCGCATCGATTTTCCTCTCCCAATGTTGAATTCCTTAAATTTTTAACTTCATCCCCATGTGATGGCAGCCCGAGATGCGCTGCCACTTCTTCTAGTGGATCGAAGGACCAGAGATGTACGACAGGGCATTCATCTAGTAGAAGTACATGCTGAACTACTCAGTGTGGGCCGAGAACTTCGTGTGGTGGAAACCTTACGTACCGGACCCTATTGAGGAGGCATCGAAGGGGCCAAGTACTAGCCCGGGCGTAATCCATATCGACGATGTGAGTTATGAAGAATTTACATCCTTATTACGTTTTTCACTGTACGGTGTACTTACATCATAGAATCGCAGGACATAGATGACTTCGACATACCAGCCCGACGTGAACAGTCCCGCGACAAGGGCAAGGGAAAGGCTCATGCGACTGAGCCTGGCCGCCACAGCATATCCGATCGCCCGAGCGTAATCCGTATCGACGACGTGAGTTATGAAGAATTTACATCATTCTTACGATTTTCACTGTACGGTGCACTTACATCGTGGAGTCGCAGGACATGGACGACTTCGACATACTAGCACGACGTGGACAATCCCGCGACAAGGGCAAGAGAAAGGCTCATGTGGCTGAGCCCGACCGCCACAGCGTATCTGGTCGCCCGGGCGTACTCCGTATCCACGACGTGAGTTATGAAGAATTTACATCATTCTTACGATTCTCACTATACGGTGCACTTACATCATGGAATCGCAGGACATGGACGACTTCGACATACCGACCGACGTGGGCGATCCGCGGCAAGGGAAGGGAAGGCCATGAGGAGTTCAATGCCGAGGTAGCAAGGAAGGGAAAATGGCCCCGGTCTACGCAGTAGGTCAGGTCATTACGTAGTAGTCCCCCGTCCTACCCCCCATGTTTTTTTCTATTCCCTAAAGGCATGTATACTTATATGGTCCAAATGCTTGTGTCGCAGTGTACCGTAGTAGTAGCGAGGATGACTAAAGCAATTAGCCAAACCATCATGCCATGTGACTACGTGTAATGTGCTTCTGTCCGTGGACTTTAATGTACTTCTCATTCCGTGTCTCCGCTAAGCCATCAAAGCAAGCATATATTGCAAGTATGCCTCTTCTAGTGGAATCCCAGAAAGAACCATTCGCACCGCCATCGAATCATCCATGTTTTATGGCATCTTCATAACCACAACGAATGTTCTCAGCATCTTCATAACTTCATCGAGGAGAGACTCCCTCACGCATCGTAATATCACTTACCTTTCTACTTACCACTCATTACTATCTCAATCGTCCTCACAAAATTCTACAGAAATTTAGCGCACTACAACAATATACGACGATCAAAAAATGTTATTGCGAGTCTGACAAATTTTGTACCCTTCATATTCTACAAAAATAACAAACAAACCAACCAACGTTGTCACCACACTTTTATCTTTTTAAAAAATAACATCATATAATACGATTTGCTAAATACAATACCTAAAAAATGTAATATCTATTTTAACACAATTGTTCCAATTGGATTTGCATAATTCCAGGTTTATGAGCTAAAATCGCCTACTGGTTGGGCGACTTGAACTAAGTCGTCCAACCACTGCATGACAAATGGGCGATTCTACACATGTCGCACATCCGTTTGGCGACTAGGTCCACTCACGCTCTAGTCGCCGTTCCATTGGGCGACTTGAATATGTGTCGCACTTCAGTTGGGCGACTTGCACGACTCGCCCAACCGTACGGCGACACGGGATTATTTCTGTAAAAAAAAAATTAAGCGGTATTATTTCTGTATTTTCGAATAAAAAATAGATTATTTTTTTAAAAAAATCATTCTTCTACTAGCCATTCGGCTTTGCTGCTGGACTTTTGATTTTGCTTTTAGTATGTATATTGGAGATTGTCAAGTTCTGTTGGTAATGTAGATTTCAGCTTGTGATACTTGTGATCTCCTGTTTGATTGAAATAGAGTCTGTGTACTATTACCTTTGATCTTTTGACAGTTTAGTAAAGTTTTGTTTAGAGCTCAAAATTTGGAACTATATTATCATGATTAAATTAATGAAGAGTATAGGCAAAAGGGTTGAGATAGCAAGGATTAATTCTTTTCCAACTCACCTTCTGAGAGCACTCCATAACTTCAATTATCTGAGGTTTATGATGATTTCTTTCATATACATGTGGTATATGTTACCTAGTAATATATTCATATGTTTGGTATATATAAATATTTTACATATATTAGCAAATCGAAATTACAAAAGTTTAGCCGCACTTTCTTAGAGAGAGAGAGAGAGAGAGAGAGAGGAAGTAAACTTTTGTTTTTTTAATATAACATGTATTTTCTGAAATCAAATTTGTGATTATAGGGTTACAAGCAAATATCATGATCAAACAGTGTGATTTAGAAAAAACAAATAATATCGTATAACTTCAGCGATAAACTTATAAGTAGAACTCAGAAGGTAGGTTATTATCATAATGTTATCTCTATAAGACATCTCTTGCCATAAAATACAGCAAAATAATTATTTATAATGTCCTAGGGGAAGATCTAAGAGTTTGAAATAGGACAAATATATCAAAAAGAAAAGAAAATGTGGAAAAGTGAATATATATGTATATACTTTGTATGCGAAGTACACCAATTTGCAGAAGTAGCATCTCAGACATATATTTTACAAAAGCATTTATATGTTTCAAAACGTTAAAAAAAACTGAAGGACATTACAACTCCTTTCGTTTAAATTTTATTAGGACGCACTAAATTTGTTAGTCTCTTGCACCCTGTTGCATGTTTTTTCTTTGCTATTAAAAGCTGGAACATTGATCAGCCTTTTTCTTGTACGTAATAGATACTATTTGCTTATATAGTTAATTGGTTGGGTAACTTCTATTTTTTCTGTATAAAATATGTTTCCAAGGGAAATTATCTTTGAAAATACCGAGTGGATATCAACTTGCAATCCATTTTATTTAACTCTCAATGTTTTGAATTCTGAAATTTTAGTTCATTGTGTATGTAACTTATATAGATAGCAAGCAAGCGAGATGGCGTCTGCACCGTCTTCGCCGCCGGCATCGACGTCGCCGAATGTGTCTGGATCTTTGACGGAAGTGATACATAAGCGAGATGGTAGAGGAATATCGAAATTGCTTGCGGGCTGACTGACCATCACAGAGGTCAGTGCTGCTAGGGTCCCTCTGAGTCCCAAGAAAGCAGCGACGAGATTTCAGACCATCTGCGGGATACTTGGAAGGGAACGGGTCCCCATCACCACACCAAGCTGGAAGTCTCTGACAGACGTAGAGAGAGGCCAGCTGTGGACTGAAATTTCAGGCTCGTTCACTATCCCAGAAGCAGACCAGGCATGCGTGGAACGGCAGGCGTTGCTCACGATGAGACACGCGTGGAGGACCTTCAAGAGCACGCTTGTCATGAAGTATGTGAACATGGGTCGGACGCCCTTCACGAAGTATCAATTCTTGTCGCGGGATATATGGGACGACTTTGTGTGGATGAAGACGACGACCGAATTTCAGGAGCAAAGTGCGGCGCACAAAGCTCTCTAGGCATAAAACACTCACCCCCACGAACTCGGCACCACTGGGACGCTGGTAAATCCACAGAATGGGTGGCAGAGGACAAGAACGCAACCTGACCATTTGCTGAGATCACAGACGAGCGTGCTCAAACTTGGTTAAGAGCGAGGGCAAAAGTCACGTCTTCGGACGGCATCTCTTTCACAAACCCAGCAGACGAGGCAGTGTCCCAACGTCTAGTAAATATATTGAACTACCTAGTTGTTAATAAGTCCATAACTTCATAGTTTCTATAATAACATGATGACCTCTTGCAGCATGCATTGAGTATCGAATCTTCCCAAGGCTCCTTCCAAGCAGACAGGGAGAAGGATATACTATCTACAATCCTGGGAAACAAGGAGTCCCCGGGTTGCACGCGAGGCGTTGGGGTTTACGTACCTTCGAGGGATGGATTCCGAGGCGACTCCGACACGTATAGGAGTAGGAAGAGATCCAAGGCCGAGCACGAGGACCGATTGGTATAGATGCTTACTGCAAAATTTCAAGGACAGATAACAAGATTGCAGGATCAAATGAATCAACTCCTCAACCAATCGCAAGTCGCCCCTGTTATTTTGGGAGCCAATCCTCCTCAACATCGGAGTAGCGTCGCGTCCACGCATAATTCTGAACATGATGACGTCCAATTACCTATTGACGACATCAAGGTATTGTACATCTCTGGAATACTCTAAAGATAGACCTATATGATGCCTTAGCTAATTGTGTATCGTTTTGTAGGAGCCGACGCCCTGCAAGCTCCAAGTGAGGATGGTTGGGTTTATTTCTATTGAGGCTGGGCGGGGGATGGCGTATCCATGCCAGGAATGGACAGTGTAGCATAGTGCCCAGCTAGCATAGGGTTACGCTAGGGTCCAGTTGGACATGGTACATGACAATTTCATGGCTGTCTCGCTGGAGATTTGCCCGAACGAAGACATCAGAACACTAGGAGATGCCATACACACTTTTATCCAGTGGCCTAAGAAGGATATCGCCCTGGACACTGCAGTGCCGCAATCTCGACACGACCATTCGTCTCCAACGGGACCCTCGATGACTCCACCTCAACCTTCGCTTCAGAAGGCCACCTCATCGGTTCCCATGGAGAAGACACCGAAGGAACAAGAAAAGCGTACCGCCGTATCGGTTCCCGAGTCGTCTCACAGGAAGACATGTAGCGGGCAAGTCGTTAAGGCCAAATCGAAATAGAAGAACATTAAGGTGCCTCCCAAACTTGGGAAATACTCCCTCGGAAGTCCGTTGTGCCTCGACACAGTATTAGCCTGCGCTGAAATAGGTTGTCAGGCTTTGCATGCCTGGTACATGCGGAAGACCAAAGAGAAGGGGTGTGGTACTAGAATCACCGTCAGATACACGAAGGAGCATTTCTTCCACGAGCCGGGCCACTTCGTCGTGGGTTCAACGACTTATTCGACCTATTCAACCTCGATGCCCTCGACGCCTTGCTTCTACGATGTTGGACACTGTAAGTGTGTACAATCAAGTTCTACATTCACGTAATACCGATAAATATCACAACTCATTGCTTATGTATAGATACATGATGAAAAATGCCCGGGGATGGTGAGAACCGGTGGGTTTCCTCGACCCACATGTGGTCTTTGAGCAAACCATCCTCGAAGACGTATCCTACGTCGTGAAATACATAACGATGGGATTGCTTGCTCAGGATGACAAGGACTACATACTGGTGCCCTATAACCAGAAGTAAGTGCTTCACTACTTGCTATACAAATTTTATTTGTACTTTGCATGCATCACGAACTTAGGTTTAATGACTATAGCGACATACATGAGTAGGTTCCACTGGATCCTTTTAGTCATTGTACCAAAGAGGAGCAAGGTAATATACTTTGATTCCCTACTCAACAAAACCTACAACTTCACCATTGTGGAAGGAATACTCGACAGGTATGCTCATTTCCTCTATACATAACTCTATTGTAGTTTTCCTTCGTTTGAAATGGCTGAGGATAACTTTTTGGAATCATGTAGATCGTTCAACGCCTATGTTGCCAAGGGAGGGTCATACAAGGGGTCGAGCGCAAAACTGCAACACAGGAAGCGATTTCCGGTACGAGCTACAACACAAAAATCCTATATCACACTTCGTAATAATGTCTCTCGAACTGACTATACCTATATATGTAATTCTATTTTTGCAGTGCCACCAGCAAAAACAAGATCACCTATGTGCATTCTACGTTTGCCATCATATGTAACAAATCATGGGTGCTAAGACGAATGATCCAGAAGTTTGTCAATATCACAATAATTATTTTCTAATTATAAATTTAACTATATATGCTTACTACTTTACTACTGTTAGCGACAGGGCATGATACTCGATTTAGATTCATTCGCTATGACCGAGATCTCAGAGGTTCGAGGAGCGCTCTACGGCTTCATCAAGACAGACATCATTAATGCCGACAGATAGTTTCACTCTGTCGACACCGTTGAACGACCTTCAAACAATTGATTCAATTGTAATTCACTTTAAGTAGTTGTAATTCAATTGTAACTCTAGCAACAATACTTGAACATATTCTTTTGTAATTGATTTTGAGTTGTAAAATGATTACTTTGAGTTGTCAACAATTGATACATTGTCATCTATCTGTTTTCTGCTTGCTTGTTTTCAAAGGGCATGGCTAGCAATTCCTAAGGCTAGCCAAAAATTAGAAAAAAATTAGTTTGGTATGACGAATTATCACAGACGGTTTTTTTTTGTATAAACCGTCTGTGAAGGGCTACTATCACAGACGGTTTTAACCAAGAACCATCTGTGATATGTAGGATATCACAGACGGTTCTATTTCTAAACCGTCTGTGATATGCAGGATATCATAGACGGTTAGTAAATAGGATCGTCTGTGATATCCTACATATCCTGACGGTTCTTTTGAAGCTGCTCGTGATAGTAGCCCTTCACAGCGGTTTCCACCAAGAACCGTCTATATTGTGCTCTATCACAGATGGCTTAAAAATTGTCTGTGATAATCGTCGTTATCACAGATATACAAATTCAGACGGTTCCAAAACCGTCTGTGATGACGGTTCCGAACCGTCTGTAATGAACTTTTGTGTAGTAGTGGAAGTATACTTGGTTTGAGACAAGACTGCTCCAGAATTGGACATGTTTATTTCAATGCCCAAGAAATAATGAAGATCCCCTAGATCCTTCAAAGCAAATTCAGTTTGCAATGCTCTTATCAACTCTTTTACTGCCTGATCTGAAGAACCTGTAACTATGATGTCGTCCACATATATCAGTATGTATATGGTCTTTCCTCCATGATTATAGATGAACAATGAAGTATCAACACGAGATGACAGAAAACCCATCTCTTGTAGTTTAGAACTCAACCTTGAATATCATGCCCGAGGTGATTGTTTTAAACCATACAAAGCCTTGTCAAGTTTGCATAGATATGTAGCATATTGTGGGTGCTCATACCCAGGTGGTTGTCTCATGAACACATCCCCTTCTAGAATGCCGTGAAGAAACGTATTATGTACATCTAATTCTCGCAAGCGCCACTGACGGGGGATACCAATAGATAATATGAGTCTAATCGTAGTCACCTTCACCGCTGGACTAAATGTATCCGCATAGTCTATGCCATACCTCTGTTTAAACCCCTTAGCTACTAAATGTGATTTGTGCCGATCGATTGTTTCATCTACCTTCTTCTTTAGTTTAAACACCCATTTGCAGTCTATGATATTTTGGCTTCGATCTGGAGGGACAAGATGCCACGTTTTGTTCTTTAACAATGCTGTAAATTCCTGATCCATCGCACTTTTCCAGCAAGGTTCTTCCCATGCTTCAGTATGTGATGTGGGTTTTGTAGTAGCCAAATGTGCATGCCATCTTCTAGTTGTATCATAACAGATAGTGCCGTCATTAAACACCTTCGGTTGCTGCACACCATCCTTCAAGTGAGTTCGCATAGGATGACTGGATGGAATTGGCGTAGGTACATAAACCACACCATCATCATTACTGTTTTCGATCATGTTGTTGTCGGTCGTGGTCCTGGATGCTGTTGGCGTCTGATTCTAATTTTCTTGCAAAACATCAAGATCATCTTGCAAAAGAGGAGTAATAGGAATATGCCGAGCAGCTCTATTGTCACCCCCATCATCCACATTATCTATGACTGGAAACGAGGAAGGATTGGACAAAGGTGGAAGAAGGACTTGTTCCAGATGGGATCGGTTTTCAGAGGATTGACCATTTCAGGGAAAGGAAAGACATACTCATCAAAAATGACATCTTAGGAGATATAAACTCTACCAGTAGGAGGACAGAGACACTTACACTCTTTATGAAAACTGCTATACCCAAGGAACACACAACGTTTTGATCGAAACTGAAATTTTCGGCCATTGTATGGACGAAAACATGACCAACAAGCACACCCAAATTTTTTAGAAAAGTATAGTCTGGTTTTGTACCAAGTGAGCGTTCTAATGGTGTGGATAATTGAATGATTTTGCTAGGGAGTCTATTGATAAGAAAACACGTAGTTTGGAACAATTCATCCCAAAACCGAACAAGCATTGCGGCTTGAGCTAGAAGAGACAATCCAACTTCAACTATAAGTCTATGTTTCCTTTCAGCTGAGTCGTTTTGCTGGTCTGTGTGTAGGCAAGAAACTTGGTGAGAAATACCAACATGCTGATAAAAAGGAATGCAATTTTTGGTATTCCCCTCCCCAATCAGATTGGACACAAACAATTTTCTTGTTAAGTAATCTCTCGACATGAGTCTGGAGCTGAATAAAAATTTATCAACTTCAGACTTGTTTTTGCAGAGATATAACCAAGTAAACTTTCTAAAATCGTTTATGAAACTTACATAATACTTATAACCTCTGGCTGAGATGCGTGCAGGACCCTAGACATCAGAGAAGATAAGCTCTAAAGGAGAAGACGACATGCGATCCAAATGAGAGTAAGGTAGTCGATGACTTTTGCCCTGCAGACACGCATCACACACAGAGGCTTTATTTGGCTCACTAGAGTAAGGTAAATCATTGTGTTGAAGAATTTGATCTACTATGTTGGAGGAGGGATGGCCCAAACGACAATGCCATTGTTGCCAGGTAGGTTTGATAACTGACAGAACCTTCTTCCCTTTAGGAGATGGCATAGGGTAGAGACTTGCTTTACTGGGTCCTTGAAGAAGAACCTTCTTCGTGACCCGGTCCTTGATGAAAAAGAAATTAGGATGAAATTCAAGGCACACATTATTGTCAGAGGCAAGACGATTGACAGATAAAAGATTTTTGTGAGCTTTTGACACATGAAGGATGTTCCTTAGAAACAAATAATTATGTGGAGTATGGATTTGAGAATGACCAATATGGGCTATAGACATACCTGATCCGTTTGCAGTGTGAACTTGATCCTTGCCGAAGTATTTCTCTCGAATAGTCAGCTTGTCCAGTTCACTAGTTATATGATCTATGGCATCGGTGTTAGTATACCATGACGGATCAACTAAGTAGGACCCTGAGGTAGCAGCAGCAACAACTCGATGATCTTTTGATTGATAATAATGATCATAACGATGGTAGCACTTGAGTGCTACATGTCCTGTCTTCCCGCAAACTTGGCATGTTGGTCTATTTTGTGTAGGCCTGTTGTTGTTTGTATTTGTGTTGTTACTAAAACCTTGTTGAGTTTGGTTGTCATTGTAGTGTTGGCCTCCACCGCGATGACCACCTCGACCACGACCACGATAACCGTTTCCACTTGATGTTGTGTTTGCTGATGGGCCTCCGATTTGATACACTGCATTGTTGTGATCTTGGCGTAATTCATAGTTCAACATACGCCATACAGATCGCTAAGTCCGATTGGGCCAATTCGTGTGGAGAGCGATGCAACAAGAGGATCATAGTCAGCATCGAGCCCATAGAGCATGTAGATGACAATCTCTTCTTCTTCCAAGGGACGCCCAACAACGACAAGAGCGTCAACAAGACTTTTAACTTTGTTGAAGTAGTCTACAATGGAGAGATCCTTCTTCTGCATAGTAGCTAGTTGTCTCCTGATCTGAATCATCTGAGCTCTCGATCGCGATGCAAAAATACGTTCGAGAGCCATCCAGACTTCTGTAGCTGATCCCATGAAGAGAACATGAGATAAGACTTCGGATGACAAAGCGGAGAGGAGCATACTGAGAACCATCTGATCTTATTGCAGCGAGATGTTGTACTCAGGGTTCGGCACTTGGGATGCTCCTGCGTCTGTAGTTTGAGTAATCATCATTGTTGGCGCTTGCCTTGATCCATCTACAAAGCCCAATAGTTGTTGGCCTCGAAGAAATGGGAGTAGTTGCGCCTTCCAGAGGAGATAATTATCTCGCGCCAATTTGACGTTGACAAGATGCCCAAAAGACACAAATGATGGAAACATCCTGGCGGTCACAGTTGCGTCGGACGGAGATGCGCTGGATCCTGAGTTTGAGGAATAAAATCTTGGCGACGTCATGGTAGAAGAGGTGGCTCTGATACCATGTAAAATTTTCTGAAGAACTTCGTAATGCAAAAAGATGCACTGCTAGCGTTTATATACACAGGTGTCCAAGCTTCGGACATTACATAATCCGGAATCAATACAAAGTCGGGTTCATGTCAGATGGTGAACAGTACGCCCTTACGTGCAGTTAGTTTAGAACTCTTTTATACAGCTATCCTATCCATATACGATACGAAGACAGAAAGCATGAACTACGAAATATACAACTCTCTTTCTATTCTAACAGATCTACCACTCTTGTAATCCCCTCACTTCCTACATGTATCTCACCGCCTTGTACCTGAAACAAAAGAATCAAACAAAGAATTATTCTAACCTAAACAAAACAAAGAAATTTAAATTTGGTGAACACCTACAAAATACAAAGACAAAAAAAATCTAGACTGGACAAGAAAAGAATCTAGGTGAACCCTATAAATACAAAAACAAATAGAACTAAAAATTACAGTAAAGTTATGGTAAAATTGCTTGTTGCTTGGTACTGTATTTTGAGTACTGTGTAATTTTAGGGGACTGAGAGATACATAATTTTGAGGCAACTAGAAATTAGCAAAGCCGCAATCTTAAATGCAAGTCGGAGGAAGAAACTTACGTATAGCCCACATATAGAGCCATCATCTGTTGATCTCCATCTGTTGATCTCTGATATTAGTGACATTACACATGGCAAATCACTTCTAGGTTTCTAGCACCCTCTTCCTGCAAGGGACTACGTAAAGTAGAACTAGTCTTAAGACAGGAGAATAAATATTACGGTGTCGAACTGTGGACTATTTAATGAGATATAAGCAATGTAGTTTAGAACTACAGGGCACCAATTATTTTCATAAAAGATCCCTAAATTGCCCATTTTATACTTCTAACCTCTGACCTGGTCCAAGGTTGTCAGTTTCGGCATCCTAGGCAGGTTCTTTTTGTGTCGACAAGATCATGATCCTAGGATCGTACCGTAGTAGGATCATACCTTGAAAATAACAGTTTTAAAAATTACAATGTTTTGACCACTATTTTATATAGTTCTTCGTAATACCGATCCTTCGGTATCGTAATGGCCTCGTAGGATCGTACTACCATAAGATCCTACTATTAGAATCGTGATACTGACAACATTGGATTCAGTAGTTGATAACTTGATATTTAACCTCGCCAAAAAAGAGAGTATTTTTTCACGTTAAGAGTTCGCACTACACATGACCCGTTTTTGCCGATTAATCCCAACAGCAAAATTCGCAAAAACTATGAGCCTATCCCCATATCAACTCAGCTTAAGCTTTGGCGACTCGATGAAATAACCAAAGTGAGTTTAAATTTAGAGAAAGACTAGAAAATGCCATAGCGTTTTTCTTTGAAACAACATGATAACATCTCACTGTTGGATCAAAGCATTGCAGCTCAGGAACCGTTCGATGACTTCAACTCTGTCTCTGAAACAACGGGATAACATCTCACTGTTGGATCAAAGCATTGCAGCCCAGGAACCGTTCGATGACTTCAATTCTGTCTCTCTATGTACCTGCGATGAAGAAAGACGGAGAGGCCAGGGCGGTGACGGAGGTGGAGGGCAGGATGGCAAGGCGAGGGCCGATAAAATGTTAGGTTGGGTGGGTTAGCTAGCAAGGGAGGCGGAGTCGGTGACGCGGCGAGGCGGCTAGCTCGCCGCCGGCCATAGGGGAGGAAGAGATAGGGGCAGGTGACGAGAAGACGTGCGGAGCTGTGATTGGCGTGACACGACAGAGGAGAGAGAAGGTCCTCGATTCCAGCGGTGGTACAACGTCCCGTAGTATTTCTATTAAATTTAGCCTTCCGGGTGCTGACCCATCCGGTTCCATCAATTCGAAACTGTACCTCTCCAAGCTGTGAACTCACGACGAGGCTGCAAATGGACACGTCCAGCCTTCCTTCCTTCCGTCTCGAAAAACCAGAAAGCAAAAGGATCGAGACCGTGACTAAAGATCAAAAGGATCGATGAACCTTTCATTCTTTTTTCCTTCCTTCGATACCGTTGAAGCATCCGCATTCGATCGATCGGATCGATCGAGAAAGGGCGATTGCAATGCGGCCCCGATCCCCAGGACTGGCTGTTGCTGCAAAAGAGAACGAACCAGAGAAGAAGAAGAGGAATTTTTGGGAGTTTGTTCTTGTAGTCTTGCCTCACCTTTGATCGAGTAGTCTTGTCTCCTGCGTGCGTCGCATCGCGCGTGCCGCCAAAAAAGCAAAGCAGAAACGGTGGAGGCATGTGCGGGAGGGCAACCCTGATCGGATCGGTCACCTCGCGGTTGGATTCTGATTTCATCAGCCAGGTGCTGTGCAAGGGGAGAAATGCAGGCGGTGGCGCTAGCCCCTAGGTCGCCGTTACATTCAGCTAACGGATTGGCCGGACTCCCCAGTTCCACCGTTTGATCTCGGTCCGACGATGGATGCGCTTACCGCCAACTTTCTTCCCCAATCACATGGGATCGTCACCGGCCGCCCACTGCCTTCACCCGCGGCTAGCCGCCCTTCCATCACTCGGACGTCAAACCTTACGCACCTAATTCGCTCGCCGTCGAAAGATGTAAGAATGGTATACTGTTTTGTAGCATTTTTCATATGTTCGTTAAAAGATATCTCCACAGACTCCGCTAAAAAAAACTAGGGGTGGGAATGGTTCCAGTTGATCCATTGGATAACCTAATCGTTCCTAAATTTCTAACAAATGGGCTAGAGGTGCGACCCATAAAAAATTCGGGGCAAAAGACTCATTAACTTATTGCTCCTTTGGATCACACGGAGTGACCCTTCTCACACTGCCGTTCCGCCCGCCCAACTTTCCCCAACGCACTCTCACTCATGGTGCGTCGTAGCCTTGATTTCACGCCTCGATCGATCTTTGTGTGCTTGCCTTCATGCTCAACGTTGTTTGTTTCTGCTTGATGTCGTCTAAAAACTTTTGCTTTTGGCTGTCCAAGTGTCTGGCTAATCTTGCGTACATGAGCATTTGTTTTCACATTCAGTTCAGAAAAATATTTGTTTTCACAAGTTTGGAATCAAGATGCCTCGTTTGTCACTTGATATAGACTACTATAATTCACTTACGCTCAAAAGACTATATATGTAAATAATTCACTAATGAACCTCTTAGACGTCTAAGTTGAGTTATATTTTGTTGAACAGCCATTTTAATTGTCAACCTGCTTAAAATTTGTTGATTATTTCAACCTGCATGCAGGCTGCTTTGCCCCTTTCTGTCGCATCATTTGCATACGCAGAAGAGTACAAGTTCCACGCGGACATTATGAGCGCTTGCAAGAGTGGGTTACTGCCCCTGCCTCACTGCAGCAAACAGGGTCAACCCTAACGATCCAAAGGATAACCGGGGCATAGTCTCAACGCATGATGGGACGTCCCATGGCTCACAGCTGCGCCTTGGGCCTGATGGGCCAGGTTAGGGTTGCTCCCAAACCGACCCCTTCCCACCCCTTAAAAAAAACCACTGAAAGCTCATCGGGAGAGTCGGAATTCACAATATATCTTACAGAATTGAAGCCCGAAGGTCTTCAAAATGAAATGCGTGCATACAGCATCACACTGGTACTGTGGGCAATGGAACATGCATGGGATCAGATCTTTCACGTTTGCATTTTGCCGATGAAGAAAAGGAAACATTGCAGCCACTCGCGGAACCACCCCGGGGTAAGCCAGGGGCGGCTGCCCCGGGTCTCTCGGCCAGACGGAACACCCCCTAGTTTATAGTAGTATGTTTGAAACTTTGTTTGTGTATCATTTGCATCCGTTGTCTTAATCATCCCGCCGTTTGTCTATTTCTAAACCCCACCGAAAAAAGAAGTTACACTAGGCAATTACATTATTATAATTCGCGGGCAGCGCTCACTACAACAAAAAAACGTCTTGACATATGGTTCAAAAACGTCATCACAGACGGTTTCATGAGCCGTTTGAGTTTATGGGTCAGTGATGACATGAGGTCATCACAGACGGTTTTCGAACCATCTGTGATGCACCATATCACATACGGTTATTAACTCAAAACTGTCTGTGATAGCTGACTATCACAGATGATTTTATATATAAACCGTCTGTGATAGATTAAGTTTCACAGACGGTTCGTATTTGGAACCGTCTGTGATAGACTCTCTACAGACGGTTGGTATTTGGAACCATCTGTGATAGCCTCTTCTCTACAAAATCTCCAAGCAGTGGCTGCTTTTGCCTTTAAAACAGGCTTTGTATGTATAATATATATATTCCCTGGTTAGCTAACTGGTGCCTGAATTCAGCTAGCTAGCTCGCTGCTTGACTGTTCATCCTAAACGTTCAGGTGAATCACGGCCTACTTCATCGAACCTGATACACTCGAGTGTACGATTTGCTTCATGTCTTGGCATGATGCAAATCGTACACTCGAGTGTGTTAGGTTCGACGAAGTAGGCGGTGTCTGGCTACTTCATCGATCTTGATACACTCGAGTGTACCATTTGTTTCATGCCAAGGTATGAAGCAAATCGTACACACTCCACTGTATCAGGATCGATGAAGTAGGCTGTGTTTCACCTGAACGTTTTGGATAAACGACCAAGGAGCGAGCTAGCTAGCTGAATTGATCAGGCCTCGAGTTAGCTAACAAAGGCTACGAACTGTGTGTGTCTGTGTGTATAGCCGGTTTTAAAGGCAAAAGCAAACACTGCTTAGAGATTTTGTAGAGAAGAGATCAAGAATAGAGGAAAGGGGAGGCGGGCTCGGGGAGGAGGCGGCCACTGTTTGGAAAACTCTCACAAGGATTGAGACAAAACTCTCATGGATAATATATACTCGAATACAAGTCCAGTGAAACATATAAAATATGTTGAAACATGAATGGTAATAAGATAACAATATCATGTTAGGATGTAAAAAAGAGTTTTCCTTAATGGTTAACTCTCTATCTATAAAGCAGATAAGTGCAACAACCTGTAGAAACTCACCTCTATCCATGTCGTCCCTGGAGATTCATTTCATATCTCATCAGTGAACACAACTAGTAACATTTGAGGTTTTCATGTCAAGCAGATAAGAGTAGCAACCTGTAGAAACTCAGTTATATCCATGAAACACTTACATGGTGTTATTTATTCTAAGAACAGATGGTGATTAGACTTACTATTAACAGACAGCTATTTTTGTTAAGATCCTCTCCAGGAGGCAACCAAATATTGCCTCCCTCAGATTGGCACTTCTTAAGGTTGCATCAATGTGGTTTTTTCAGCAGCACACCCTACATCATACATATCGAAAATAAAAAATATCTTTAGGAACATACCATGCAGCAGTCACACCCAAACACAACCCCATTCCCCACCTCCAGATCTATCGATCCATCCATCCAGCCAGCAATCATAGAGGGAAAGACAGCAAGGCCAAGGGTGTCCAAACCGACCATCAAGCTAGCTAAGTAGGTAGCCTACATTGTAACTCAGTTCACATGAATACCAACAACACAAACCAATAGATCTGTCTTACCTCGATCGACATCGCCGGTGTTGGTGGTGAGGTAGCCGAGGCTGAGGTCGGTGGAGCTAGAGGTAGCCGGGAGAGGTCGGTGAGGTACTGGGGTCGCGCACGCCGGGGGGAGGAGAAAGAGGGAAGGCACGCAACGTCATCGTAGTTGTGGCACAACAGTCACACTGCACAAGACACTCTTATCTTACGAGTGTCTTGTGCAGTGAACCGTGGTGTCACAACCGTCGACGATGGGAAGAATGGCGGTGGCGGCGACGGGGTCACTCGGGTGGGGAGGGGAAAATAGATGAGAGTAAGGCCGCTGGGGAGTGACGAGTCAGAGCGCAAACTCTAGCGGGTTCCTACTAATAAAAGAGACTTATCACAGTCGGTTATATTATGGAACCGTCAGTGATACTTATCACAGACGGTTCCACAATGGAACCGTCCGTGATATGGTCTCATATCACAGACGGTTCATTATTAAAACCATCTGTGAAGTATCACAGACGGTTGTTTGTTGAAAATAAATGCGTGATATTTCAAATATCACTGACGGTTATTGTTAAGAATCGCTGCGTGATACTTCCTGACGGTTTTCATAATGAATGCGTGATATTACCTCTTCACTGAGCGGTTTTAGTGCGGCAAGAATACGAGACGGTCGCAAAACCAAAACTGCTCGTGATTGTATCTATCTGACGGTTTTGGTCAACCGTTTGTGATGAGACATCGATATTAACCTTTTGTAGTAGTCTTGTTGCTTGAATCTGCTGCGTGGCGAGCTGAGCCAGATTTCATACTTAATCCCAAGGCTCACTTGCAAAGTAGACCTTAGAGGAGGGAATATAGCCTAATGATCATAGGTATTGTCTAAATATATTGAACCAGCCCCCCTGCCCGCGGTGCCCCCAGCCAAGGCTAAGCCGCCATGGCGCCACGAGGGCACATGCGCACAGGCGCTGCGCCGTAGTCCTCGCACGGTTGCGCCATGTTGAGCGTTGGCCATGGGCCGAGACACGCCGAGTGTAAGCTGCAGCCGGCCTAATTGCAACCCAAGCCAAATCCCCAATGAAATGCAGATGCACTAATAAACCTAAATCCCTAATTGGTCGTGGGTGAGGCGGGCTGCTGCTGCGTCAGTCTGACAGAGCTCGCAGCTGTGTGGCGAAGACCGAGGCGCCTTGCAGGGGCTACGACGCAGGGATGGTGAGGCGCCAGCTAGTCGACTACCAAGGCTCGGCGCAGGAGAGCGCTGAGGCACGACGCGGCGAGCCACCGAGTTAGTACAGTAGGTCAGCCCTCGCCCCGGGTCTTCAAAATTCCTGGTTCCGCCGCTGATTGCAGCCGGAGGTATATTCCTCTGTTGAAGCAATTTTTTTAAGTACAAAGGAGGGGACACACACTCACGCACACCCCAACTCACACACCTGTGGATGCGTCCACTAGCACACATCTAACTTAGAGCGGAGGCCTAAACCTCACGAAGCATGAGTACACGTTTTGATCACTGAACGTACAAAACCTCATGAAGCATGAGTACACGTTTTGATCTATAAACGTACACACGTGTGCATGTACTGTTCCTGCACGTGACCTAGCCTTGGGTAACCGGTAGGAAATCCTTAGCTGGATCAGGGGTTTGTAACATACGAACCCACCACTGAGCTATGGCTTAGTAGCTCTCTGTGAAGCGATTGAACAGGCGGCAAGGAAGGAGCGGGGAAGCCTATCGGCCAGGACCTATACCCGTTGGTGTTATCCAGACGTTGAGAAAGGCTGTAATCAAGCTAGCGGTTTGGATGGCCCGGTAGTTTGTTAGAATACAGTAGGACCCAAGCGGCAATTTCCAGGTGTATGAAAACGAAAGACCTGAATTAATTGAATTTCATTTTTTCATTTTTGCTTGTCTTACTGTAAGATAGGACGATATTTGCTCTCGACCTGATCATGTGTCAACTTGTTTGTTGACCTATAGTATGAACTCTAGTGTTTTATTTTTTGAAACGTGGGAATTCTAGTGTTATACTAGTAGCCTGGTGCGCGCCTTGGCGTGCCGAGACAACATCAGAATGAAGACATTTTGCTAAGGCAATTGGTAGTATGCATAAGTATTACGAAGATGCGGAACTAAACCCAATGTAGGTTTCTGCAGAGAAACATATTTTGATAGAGTACTATGAAGGAAATTTGAGATAAAATACATGACATGATAGGTAGTACCATGAGAGAAACACCAAAAAGATGTATAATCATTTAAGATGCGTAGGAACTATATCACAAAGGTATTGGCATAGCTCCAAAATTCCTATAAAGATTTGAACAAATCCAAAACTGTAAACACTGAGCATGCATTCTAGTTCAACATTCAGTAGCCACTAATCTCATTCGCTCCATCTTGAAGCTCATCATCTTAAGACTTTTTGCGACCTTCAGAACTCTACGCAAACAAAGGAAGAGGAATTAGAACCGCACAAACTATAGTGATTAGTTTACATTGCACATAAAGGCAAGAGCATCTATAATGGTAGAGACAGCAAATTATTGAAGTACGAAGCTTGTGAAATCAACACACCTACTCTTCAGTTATATGTCACATGAAAACCATATTAGGCCATTCATTCAAGCCTAGTTTCATGATTCATTCATTCAAATACTACAGCAGGGCTATCCAAATAAAAGCATGAAAACAAAGGCAAGACATGACGTCTGAGCCTAAAGTGTCAATCGATAAATAGGCTTACTAATGAATTTGAACATAAAGTGCCAATCGATAAACAGTCTTACTAATGAATTGGTTATATGAGATTCAGCCCAAGAGCGAAACAATAATAACAAAGAATGAGAACATGATTTGCTTTTTTCAGGGAGAGCACTCCAGGTCAATATCTAACATTGGGAATTGATGAGACAGCACCACTTGCTGGGAACTACTAAAGTAAACTTGGGACAATCACAACTAGTTTATTGAAGATATAACATGAAGACAAAACAGCAAGAAAAACACAATCAAGGAGCTATGCATTAACCACTAATTAGAACAACTAACCAACATTCGGCAGCCGTCATGGAATTAGGCAGAAACCTGCAATCCATCAAATCTGACAAAAACGTACGACACCATCTTACATAAACCATGAGTGTCAAATTAGGCGAAGACATATTTGGCTGCAGTGGCACTTCCATGCTCTGGCAGTTTTGGAAGTTTTTGGTTGTCTTCATCTACAATAGCAGCATGCTCAAAGAAGTACGGCTCTATTTCAGTTAGCACTTCATCTGAACAAGAGATTGGCTAAGCTACAACCCAATATTCAAATCTACAACCGATCGATCATCAAAACCCAAAACTAAACATACAAACACATCAACCAAATTCAATAATGCTGTCAAGTACCAAAGGAGTCACAAGACTCCCATGACTCCAAGAGATACCCAAGAGTATTCGAGAAATTACATAGTTCGTTAAAAAGCTTGTCTAGTCACTCAGATGGAAATATTGCTAACCTTTTCAGGAAAAATCCCAGGTTCATTTGAATCCCTTGCAGCGAGAGTACAATTAGGCACCCCAGCACAATCCGGAGCAACATTCCCCCAAAATATATTTAAGAAACTGATCACCTGAGAAAACTGAAACTAATAGATAGGTTGGCAGTGGTCACAGTTTGGTGTCACATTTAAATTTAAAAATCTTTCTATGATTGATCAATACCTGGTATGCTATCTGAGCTGGAACTGCATTCTTCAGCATTTTCTTCAATGAAGTTTAATCAGGTGGGAAAAAAAAGTTAGACTGTCACTACTCACAGGAGACCGAAAATCTGATATTTAATGCCAGATTTGTACAACAACATATGAGAAGGAACATTTCATGGTTATGTGCATAAATTTTTTAGCTTTCACGATGTTAGTGATCTCATGATGATGATATTGCCTTTAGATTGTACATTCTCATAAGACTCTCTGTTGGATTCATGTGACTCATATCAAAATTAATGAAGCAAACAGAATCCCATCCCCCATATGCAACCATATAATCCAGGCGCAAACCGGATGTAGCAGTTATTTTCTCATGTTTCAAATAAACATAGATAGTACGAATAGGGACTAACAGTAGGACAAATACATCAGAAGGCTAAAAGTAATGCATATCTAGTATAAAATTAAGCAGACACAACATTACTTGCAAAATTAATACAGCCTAAGTTCTTTAGCGAAATAAAGAGATGGCAGATTAAGACATTATAAAATCATGTTTAACCTATGTGGATTACTCTTATTAGGTGATGCCCAAGTCTATATGTAATCGTCATACATTGTAAACATTCTTAAGTTACGAAATGCATAATGCGCTATTTGATATCACAAAGTGAACATACCACTATACCAGTTTGGAAGCACAACATAATCCGGAGAAATGCAAGTAGGTAAGCATTTGTAAGTCCTAACCATTTTAATGTAATACTAAAACCCGTAGAGGTACTTTGAACCTCTAAATAAATGTTAAGAGTAAACTAAACAACCTTCACATTCTGTTTCCAAGAATGAACTCCCCAGTTTGAACTACACATTTCACAGAGGACATGCACACTAACAATATCATCACTAAAGCCATCACAGAGCAAGGAGGAAGGGGTAAAGAGAGACAGGGGAGGCATACCACCGGCAGTAGCTCACCACATCACCTCCTTCATGCATGCATCAGCATCAGTGAACCCACATCCATCTCCTTCATGTATGCATAAGAAACAACAAACCCACCTCAGTAAAAGCATCAAGCTCAAGCAGCGAAACTAAAACTACATAGAAAGAAAAGGAATGGGGAACTTGAAATCCCATTCGGCCTGCACACAAAACCGGTGGCCACTGCCATGGCCAAACCATAGGGAAGCAAGGGGGAGGCGCGCACACGGGCGGCCGCCTGGGCGAGCCAAGAGCTCGGGGCGCGGGTGCGACGTGGTGACCTATGGAAGGAATAGGGAGCTTGAAACCACATTCGGCCTGCACACAGAACCGATGGCCATTACCATGGCCGAACCACAAGGAAGCAAGGGGGAGGCACGCACACGGGCGGCGGCGTGGGCGAGCCAAGAGCTAGGGCGCGGGAGGCGGCGGTGACGGCCAAGCCAGCCTGACCACAGTGTCTTGTGGGAGAGAGCCAAGGAGTGGGCCAAGGCGCAGGAGGCGGGGCTAGCCGGCGTTAGTATGGCTGGGCCAAGCCTGCGGCGGTTGGAGGCACAGCACGGGTGGCCGAGCAGGTGGGCCGGGCCTGGCCACTAGGTGAGCTGGAAGCAGGAGGAGGCAGCATCTTGGGGAAATTTTCGGTTGGAGCAAAAAGCTCCAGAGAAGAGCAAGATTGGGGAATGAAAGAAGGAAGGAAAAGGGGAAAGTAAGGCCAGGGAAGAAGGAGCCTTGGGGTCTTCTTGGCGGGGTCGTGATCGAGGAGCTCGGCAACGACAAGGGCCACGAAGAGGTTGACGAGGTGGCACCCTAGCCACATTACCAAGCGGCGGTGGCGGCGGCGCCAGGAGAAGAAGAGCTAGAGATAAAGCGAGGGGGAAATCGGGCCCGGCGGCACTCACTGCAGGCGCTGGTGGAGGGCACGGGGGTAGTGAGGGAAGGCCCGAGCTGAGCTGCATGGGGAGGAGCGGGTCGGAGCCAAGCAAGCCGGAGGCGCGGGCGCAGGCCGATGGCGTCAGGGCGTAGGGGAGCCGGAGGTAGCGACGCCCAGAACCGAGAGGGAGAGGTGGCGCCAGAGAGAAATGAAGGGAGGGAGGAAGAAGAAGCCCCATGGAGCAAGGATTGACTAGAGAGGCGCCATGGAGAAAAGGAATGAGAAGCGGGGAGAGAATGAAGAGAGGAGCGGAATCCATGGGATGGAGTGGTGGGGGGAGGCTGCCGCTCTCGGAGTGGGGGAGGCGATTGAAACGGGGAAGGGGAAGGGGAAGGGGAAGGGGAAGGGGAAGGGGAGGGAGAGCTCGTGGGGAAGATGAAGGAGGCGGGGTGCAGGGTGGGGGAGAGCAGCGAAGGAGGAGGAAGAATTGAGAGAGAGGACGACGTAAATCGTAGGCGAGAAAAACCGAAGGAAGATCTGACAGACGGCAAGGAAAGCAGCGGGAGATCGGACGACACAGGAAAAAGAGGCAACGTGGTGTAGCTGCCCTCGCCCCAAACCTCCTAGGATTTAACCGGTAGGATATGAATAAAATGTCGGTTGTTGTGTTCATAGTCGGCAGCACATTGGAATCAACGACGGCACGTACTAAAAACATTGAATTCTCATGGCTAGCTAGCTAGGTTTAACCTACTTGAATCCTATCTTTTCTTGAGGAGATTATTAGGGGCCATTTGGTCTGAAGTCTATGGTTGACACATATAAGTTTAGGCATGGCACAACGGTGTAGGCAAACGTTTGGTTCCCTCTACGTTTAGACCCGCCACAGTTTGTTACACGAGTAAGGGGCTCTTGCCAATGAAATTTTTGTTGGTGATATGCCCTAGAGGCAATCATAGAGATGATTGTATCACGTCTATGTTTATGAGTTATTGAATAAATATTATTCTGTTGCTTGAATAAATCATTGATTATGAAGATTAACAAGTATGTGACTTGTTGGTGAAACTCTTTTAACTTATATGATGTCGTTTGTAACATCCTCATTTTAGTGAACAATAATTATATGCATTTCATATCATTTTTGTCATTTTGGAGCTTGTGCATAAGTTGTTACTTTTAAAAACCTCAAATTCAAACCCTAATTTCAAACTTGTTTTGAAGCTTCAAAATAAAATGCAAGTCAATACTTGTATTGAAGACTGGGAAATATTTTAATCAAATACTAGATTATTTTTCACAAATTAATATAATTTTTGTCAAATTTTTAGAGATCTGTTTGATATCAAGAAAAACCTAACTTCAATTTTTAAACCTATTCGGTTAAAGTATTTAATTTTGTATTTTAAAACATGAGCAGTGGTCTTTCAAAAAATTTATGGGATCTACATAATCCCAGAAGCATCTCTAAAAAATTTCGTATTTTTACAAATTTATTTGCTAATTTTAAACCCTAAGTCAAACTAAACCTATTTGAATTTTTTTCGGTCAAACCCTCAGGTTCAAACCGCGCCATGCACTGTAGCGACCGCGCCGTTAGAACATGACTGGACTGCACCCACTCACCCGCGCAGATTCACCCCAACCCTTTCCAGCCATTAGATCAGAAATCAATGGCCCGATTTTGTTTGGCTGTTCGGACCATCCAAACTCGCCTCTAAATCTGGACCGTCCGATGCGGATCGAACGGCTTGCATCGCTGGTGCTGTTCAGACCGCCTGCACTCGTCGCCAATTTGGAGCATCCATTACCGATCGCACGGCTCGCATCACTTTGTGCCGTTCGGACCGAACTCGGGCTCGAGCCATTTGCCGCGTCGCTTCGCCTCATCTCACTGGCAGCCCGGGCCCGCTTGCCAGTGTCTCTCTCTCCCATGTCGTCTCCGTGCTGAGCCAGTGCCGCGTGTGAGGTGGCGTTGCGTCGCGTTTTGCCTTGCATGCAAACGCCACTAGGCATCACATTGCTTCCATCGTTGGTCTCGCATTGCCACGCATGATCATCCTCGATTCCTCCGGTGATGAGAGCCATAAAAACTGACCTTCATCTTCCTCGGCCGAACTAATGACACATCTGTTTCTTCCTCCTTGCTAAGGCATATCCTCTCACCTTAGCACCTTTGATCTCCTATTCTTATGCCATATCTTTGAAGCTAATATGGATCCTTGGTTTTGCTCCTAGATCTTGAACCACGGTTTGTCATTTTGAGTGTTCGGAGTGCGCACTGAAGGCCGGCATCGTGTCATCTTCACATCCGGTGAGATCTTCCCTATTTTGTTCACGTCACATTATGTGATATCTTGTAAGGAGCAAAACCCCTCATGCAATTTCACATTTTTTCAAACAGGATTGTCGAATTTTGGATTTCTTGTTTTTCCGGCCAATACTCACCACGTTCTTCTCCATCTCCGGCCGGGTGAGTTATTTTCCAATTCCTTCCCATGTGAGCTTCCTAGGGACCTAACTAACCTCTACCGATCACTCACTCGTTGATTCCTTGCTCAGGTTTTCTTGTCACTGTGGATCCCTATTTGTTGCATTTCGGTATCACGTCACCGGCGAGCTCTAGTGCTTCTCCAGCCTCCTTTTCAGCTCAGGTGGGTTCCTACTATCCCCTAGTAGCATAAGCAAGCGCTTATTTTCTCAATGCGCCACCAAATCGTGGTCTCCACTTTTGTCGTTTTTGAACCGTCGCTGGTTTCTTATCGCGCCGCCGCTACGTGTCGCCACTGGCCACATTTCGGCCACCGGCAAGACCGCCACACTATTGTGGATCCGTTTTGGTCATTGGTTAGTGCCGCCGTGGGCTACAGCTTCGGCTAGACGCTGGCCAAGCTCACGGAGCTGAGCTGATCTGTTGTTAGATAGCCGACAGCACTGTAGCGAGCTCGTTAACCGTTAACCGCTGTCGGTTTTACCTTAAGTAATGATTAGCTCTTAATTGTGTCTTAACTTGTATCACTGACAACGCAAATCCATGCTCAACCACGTGCTTTATCTGCTGATTTCAACACTGAGACACTGACGCGTGGGCCCATTTAACCAGTTAAGGATTGTGTAAGTTTAGTTAGTACATTTTTGTTTTTGGGAAGCGTATTTGTCAATTTACGCCTTCCTCGCGTTCGCAGCTGGGCTAGGTCAATCTGATCAAGTCCAACGTGGACCTGGGCCCCGCTCATCAGTGTGTAGGGCTAGCTGCGGCTCGGTAGAAAAAGGATTTGAATGCGTTTTAAAATCCCGAATTGATTTAGTTTTGTATTGAAAATAGTTTGAGCTTCAAAAATGCATAAGTATTTCGTTTTAACTCCAAATTGTTTGAAATAAGTTTTGTTAGTTTTAGTTTTTACTAAACTTTAATCTAGTATAACTTTTAAACCTGACCTTGTTGTAGAAAATTTCGTTAATTATTTTAATTATACATTATAGACTTTAACCTTTCAAAATTCATAACTATTTCAAATGAACTCCTTTTAAACTAAAATTTTCACTAAAATTTCCTTAACACCAGAACCTTCTTACTGTAAGTTTTTCATGCATTTTCTGCACTCTTGCTTTTTGCTATTTTTTTCCTCGATGGTCATTTGTTATCGCTCTTTCTAGATTCTGAAATAACCGACGCGAGTGATTATATTGTTGAGCAACCAGAAAGTGAACAAGTGGTGTATTATCAAGGAAAGCATCCTCTTGCATCATTTTGATCCCAGTTTTGGTAATTTAGTATTTTGAAATGCAATAATAATTGCCTGCATGCTATTTCTGTATATTAATAATTTGTGAGACTAGTTAGCTATATCCTAATCATTGTGGTTTTCCCTTAATTACTCCATACACCTATGCTTAAGTTAGGAATCATGTGTTGATATATTTATTATTTGTGTGAATGCTTAGCCATGCAGTCAAGATGATATCTGATAGATCGATTGATGGGGTTAGCCTGTCAATCTTGGGAAACACTAAACATTCTTATCTTTATGATTTTGTTCAGATTTATGAACATGATTTTGAGTATAAATTTTTTTTATTAAAAATATGATTTAGATCTGGACAAGTGGTTGCTAGTGAGGGTGCCTTCAAGTTGAGGCGATAACGTTGGCACTTCGGCTTTAATCCCAGTTGGTTGCCCTGGGGTTGTGGCGCACCATTGGGAAGGTTATTTTATTACTTGATCTTCTGTTCTCGTTTACTTAATGTTTTCCGCTGCTAATTTTTACTGTTATATTCTAATCGTGTAAGCAAATGATATAATGTTGTAAGGATATGTGTATGTTAGCAGCTGATCCTGGGAGCTAACATGAGACGCATATCCGGGAACTTGAAATTGAGATTATTTCTTGTTAAAAATTATGCCTTTGGTATAATCTTTTAATTTAAAACAAATCCAATATCAAGGGTCCTCACATTGTTCTAAATGAATCCCTGGTCGGATGTCACTGGTCGGAACACTAGTGACTTATCGACCAGCACATGTATTGATTGATGTCCATGTTTCACCGGTCATGGATATAGGGATATTGAATCAATAATGTGAACATATGTTGGAGAACATGGTGTTGTATTGACCCACCTTGAGACACTATTGAGATTGTTATGATTTTATGTGTCGTCAGTTGGTCTCAAGCAATGATGATGTATAATCCTTAGACCTGAGATCAGCATGGTTTCCTACATGTGTATTAGCATACTTAGGGGCTGCCAAACGCTACTCCGTAACTGAGTAGTTATAAAGGTAGCTTTCGGGTATGCTATGAAACATGCAGAAGAATATGACTGGTCAGATATGGGATTTGCCCCTCCTAACATAATAGGAGAGATATCTCTGGGCCCCTCGATGTGGTCGGATAAACAAAGTGCATGGCCATGCCACTAGTGGTCGAAGTGTTCGACCACATGAAGTTATCCGATACTTGATCGAGAAAGTATTGAACAGTTCATGGATGTCATAATATCTCACCTGGAGTTCAACCGAATATCATGAGGCAAAGGGAGAATACATGAGCAAGTCTTTCAGTTCGATCAGATACAGACTAGTCGTAGGCTAGTCGAATATAATCACTAAGTGGTCAATACCTGGTCGTAAGGAGTTACGAACTGGTCGAGACCAAATATGAGCTGGTCGTATAGAGATACGAGCTAGTCGTTAGTAATAAGGACCTGGTCATAGATCATATTGCATTAAGGTTCGTCCGATATAATCCGTGTGCATTCGGGAATCACTATGTCCTGCTAGGAGCCGCTAATGACTCATGATCGGAAAGGAATTTCTGTGTCACAATCGATTACGCATGAACCTAACGGGTCACACACTTAACGAGTTGGAACAAACGTGTTCGGATAGGATCCATCATGGGCACTATATAAGGAGATGCTTGAGGCTATTGGGACATACGAGTTAACGTGAGTTGCTCCAAACCCTAGCCGCCATCTTCCTGAGAGACCCTTCCCGTGTGACTTGGTGCTAGCACACCAGCATACGGTGTTTCTTCCCCGGACGTGTGAATACCGTAGAGACGCTACTGCGGTTGCTATTGTGCTTGAGGACAATCCACGACCTTGGTGAGGAACTCGATTGGTTGCTGGAGGAGATGATCGCTATTGAGGACGATCGACTACACTGGACGATCGACTACGGTGAACGATCTACTACACTGGATGATCGACTATGGTGAACTATCGACTACGTCCACTACATCGACGCACTCTTCGTTGAACTAGGCTGCTCCAACTCTTGTTCTGCTGCACTACGCGTCTGGTTGTAACGATTTGTGATCTCTTGCTTGCATGGCATTCTGGTTTACATGGTAGAATTTTTGAATTGTTAGCTAGCGTAACCTACCCGCATCCCTACAATTTTCGCGACAAGTGTGGTGGGGAAAATGAGCGCCACGCTCCTCGGCATGCCATAACGCCAACCCCCCTACCCCACCCCATCCTGATTAAAGTCACCTCCTCTGTCTCTTCTCACACTTCAAAGCACTCTCTAGCACACACCACTCACCACCAATCCACCACTATGAATTGAAGAGGTACTTAGCTTGTCCCCATCGCCACCTCCCACGTCTCAGGTAACACCCCTCTCTTGCCATCCCTTTCCTCTCCATCTCCTCCATGCCTTCCCTCTCCTCGCCTCATCTCCCTCTCTTGCATGCAGATCTGGTACTCTCTGCGGGGTCTACAGAAGCAAACACCCTTTTATGAGACCCTGTCGCCAATCCTGTCTCAATCTACTATTCGGTTGCTTGTTCTTTATCCTACTATTGTTGTCATCTAGTCACTCGGGTTCAGAAGCCAGTTCGTGTAGGAAAGCAAAGGTAATAAATACCTCATCCCTTGCTTGACACCTTGGTTGGGTATATTGTTTCCTTTTTTATATGTGAAATCTTTTGTTTTCTTTGTTAGATCTTAACCTTTTGTGTTACCTGGAATGCATGCTCAGTAAATCAGTTCTTAATTTCTTTGCCCAATGAACAAAGTGTATCATTTGTCCTGTACCTTCTTCCTATATTTACCATTCTAAAACTTTTGGTAGATATGCACATGGTGTTATTTTGTTCTAGATTTTTACTGAATCAACCATAGTCCTACTAACTATTGCCATAATACTTTTGGGAAGTAACTACTGTCATGTTTAAACTTGCTTTTAGACTGTAGATGTACAACTTAGCATTTATTGGAACCTTGTTAAATTATGGTCGAATCAAAGAAAGTCATTTGCTACTATTGGGGTATCACTTTTGATGAGGATCCAACTAGCGAACTAGTGAGATCATGTTGTTTTGGTCCGATCTTTTACTTTATAGTAATTGTGTAGTAACACTTCGGCAATTATGTAGTAACACTCCGGTGTTGGTGTAGTAACACAATATCCTTTGTGCAGTTTCACTCCAGCGGTAGTGTAGTAACACTCTGGCGGTAGTGTAGTAACACGATTCACGATATCCTTCGTGCAACAACACGATGTCCAAAAACATGTTTGCTTATATGTAGTAACAATTTTCTAAAATAATCAAAAGAACTTCTTTCTACCGAGATACGGGAATCTCACCACTCTAAAGTTTGGGTGATCATAACCACCTTTGGCTGCAAACCAAACAACTACCATAGATTTTTGCCAAACTTTCGCGGTATAGATCCAAACAGTTGCCACATAAAATTGGTCATGCCTAACTTTAGTCGTGGCTACCAACCAAACAACTATTTTGCCATACAGTTAAGCAAGCCATATATATAACTAATGCCTAACGTTAGGCCATAAACCAAACAAGCTCTTAATATTTAATCTCAGTCTAGTGTCTATGAACTGGTTTTTCCGAGGAAGATCCCCTCTCCAAAATCTAATATTCCAAACGGACATCTCTTGATATGCCCTGAAAAGAAAATTGTTTTTACGAGGGGATTGTCATCATTCAGCCATATAGGGGAGATCGGTGTTTTACGAGGGAATTGTCATCATTCAGCCATATAGGGGAGAACCTAATCTCTGATGGCTCGAGATATTTTACGAGTACTGCGTTTGGCAGCACCGGTTGAGGGACGAATACCTCTAGCTCAAGTACCTGGTATTGAACGGAGCCGCCATTTTTGAAAGAAAAAAAATATTATCTTAAATAACTACAGCGTCTCCTATTAAATTCTGGGTGCCGATATGTGACGAAACGGCTCTCCGACACGTGTCTTCCATACCGGTCTTTGAGTACTACGTTTAGCGGTACCGTTGAACAGCTGAGAATAGAGGCTCCGTTTCGAAAGAAAAAAGTTCTGTTAGGATTTTTAAGTAACTACGTCTCCTGCAATATCCTGGTGTTCTCCTGACAGGTTCTGATCTGCGACGGAACGGCTCTCCGACACGCGTCTCCTATGAATTCGCATCCTCTGTCATCGTACGTCATTGTATTATTAGCAATGACAGAGGAGAACAGTGCCGTGACATTGCGACGATTTGAACTGTCCGATCCGAAAATAACAACACTGATCAGCTGCTAGAGTATTTGCCATAGCCTAAAACAGTGCCGTGTCCGTAGTTGTTTCCTGCAAAGCTTTGCTACAGTGCCAGACACAATCTCATCCCTTGTCTTCTGATCGTTTTCTGATCCGACAACTGAGAAGCAGTGTCATGGTGCTGTATGTAACAGCCCCAATTCTAGGACAATTAAACTTTTTACAACCGTCCAGAATGTGTAGTCGCGGAGTAAGCAGAGTCTCAAGCAAGTTTTCGATTACAATAAAAATCAAACTTTACTATACAAGGATAAGGCTTAACAGCCAGTTTTTACACTGACACGGGCATCCAAACCCAAAGTTAATATAATACAAGACAAAAAAACTTCAAACCACAGGCACACTTGAGCGCGGTCGAGACCTAATAACAGTAGTCATCGCCGTCTAGTGATCCTGCCAAAACCTTCCTCATCAAGATCCTCGAGGTTTTCCCATATTTTCTCTGTAGATGATTTTGTAGATTATGCAAGAATGAGTACAACTTCCGTACTCAAGAAGCCACATGGAAAAGCTAAACAATTACATGCAAGGAGTTCAATGGATGGTTAGGGTTTACCTTAACAGGCATATGTGGATGCAATTTGCAGTTGAAGCAGTTTATATTTAAAACAGTAAAACAATAATAAATAATAACATCAGGGGTTTCTCAATAAACTCAATTACCAACTTATCATCTCAAAATCTCTGCTTATGCCTTATGTACTGGAATCACCCATAACACAGCTTCATTAACCAGAAGCACGACATATTCGAATACCTTTTAGTTATATACTCTGCAGAGTTGCCCAACTTTACCCACAAGATATCTCAAACTCACATTGTTAGTACATAGACACGCAACACGTTAGCATGCGACTGAGCTGAGATAATCAAGTTTTTTTACTGCTCAACCTTTCTAGACTCTACCCGGTAGGTTTTAACTCCATACAGGCCTGAGGAGACTCCACCGGCCGCAGTGGATCTTGCACCCCAATGCGGATGGCACCTACCGTTGTGTAGACTACCGAGTGTCCCTTCAGACCCACCCCTATCACACCCCAGTTCCGCACTACTCTATCACACAAGAGCACACGCCTTTCCTGTAGATATTCAATTGGGAGAGCAGTGTACTAAGCTAGGGAGTAATGACCACACATGTGGTTGGGCGGTTTTCTGTGTCAGTCACTTGGCACAAGGTTCTTGTCCTTACTTGTCATCTAGTGAGGCGATGGAACAACACAAACTCGTGGCTGTCCACCTCCAGATCTCACTGATGACTCACTTTTAACACAATTCTATTGGGTTGCCCAACTTCCTGGACCCAACCCTCAACTGTCCACCAAAACCATTGGCGAACCGCCAATACTCTTTTCAGGATTTGTAAACATATTTGTGTGACAAAGCTACTTATATAGATAATATTTTATGTGAACTTGTCAAGGTGAATATGGCTTACAAAGGATTTTAACCTTGTCAAGGTGAATATGGCCTACAAGTGCTAGGTGGGTTTGTCTGCGGGGTAATAGGAATTATCTAATTATCATGGCATTCAAAAGTATTATTTCAATAATTAAAGTAATTGTCACAAATACAATAATGAAAGTAATAATAAATATACGAAAAATGGGCTCAAAATGATCAAGAAATGTGACTTGCCTCGTTGCACAAATTCTTCTAGATACTGGTCTTGTCCAGCGTCTTCTAGAGTCTGGTTGTCAAAATCGTGACCTAATGAGAAACAATACAATAAAATAAACCAAATAAAATTTGGCTCGACAAGGAATGAGCTAGGAACAATATGCAAGTAAATAAAATTGAAAAGAAACTTAAAGGAAGGTGGTGTGGGAGGGTGGTCATTTATTTGGTGTTTAATTGGACTAATCAGAGTTAAGATATGGACTCTTGGGCTTGAAACAGTAAAAAATGACATATAATGTCAAATTTGGGTTTCGGGCGAAAAAGTGCCGGAAAGTGAATAATAGTATTTTTACTATTCACCTACAAATACTGGATTTGAACAGTAACAGGATTTACTATTTTGGGTTATCGAATGGTAATTAGGTTTACTATTTTGACAAATAAATAGTAATTACTGTAAATAGTAATGACTATGAACAATAGCTAAGATTATTGTGCTATGAACAATAATTGGGGTTTTCGGTTTGTGAACAGTAGGATAGTACTGTGCAATGAACAGTACCCAGTCGAAAATGATATGGACAGTAAAAAGGCCGACCCATTTATTTGGCTCGGCCCAAAGGCCATTTTTGGCCCGTAAAGATGCGAGCTCAACTCGAGGATTCGGCTTGAGCACAAGAACCAAAAGGCCAAAGACGCGCCGAGGTGGTGCGAGGAGCACCACTGAGGTAAGGAGGTTCCATTTTTGGGTTGAGTTCGGGTGGTGGAGGCTTGGAGATGGGGTGATGGCGGTGGAGGCGCACGGCCGGAGCAGAGGGAGAATTAAGGCGGTAGCGCTACGGTGAGACTCCGATAAAAAGAAGGGGCGTGGGAGTATCAGTGGGGTGGTAGGAGCTTGGGGGTGGTGGTGTGGGTGCTCGGGGAGGTCCGAGGCAATGTGGCAGCCTGAGCCGCATAGGTGGTGGTGGTGGAGCTCGGCACTGGCGAGCTCCGATGAGAATTGGGGTGGGACAAGGTGGGGGAAAGAAGTGCGGCGGTGAGGCAGAGCCATGGCTGGGGTCGAGAGGAAGGGGGAGGTAAGGGGTGGGCGAATTTCACCTGTTGCCCGTCGGGGAAGAAAGGGAGGCGGCGGCGACTTCTTCAAATTCGGCCAGCCTTGGAGGGGGTGGGTGATGGGGAGGTGGCGGAGGTAGGAGCTGACGAAGGAGGCTTGCCGGGATGGCCTTTTATAGGCATGGAGAGGCAGTGGATGCAGTGGAGAAGGAGGTGTGCTTGCGGTGCGTGGCGGCGAGAGGATAAGGTGGCCGCATTTGGTGCCGGGAGCAAGCAAAGTGGTGGCATGGGCGGGGTGAGGTGGAGGCGGCGAAGGTGGTTGAAGCCGCTGGTGGGGGCGAGGTGGCGTGGGGGGTGGCAAGTGGCGGCAGCGAAGGAGGCGACGGTGACGTTGCGGGCAATGACGCGCGGGAGTGACGACCAGAGGAGAAAGAAGGGAGAGGCGCCTGGGGAGAAAGCCATTTTCGGCTGGAGAAAATGGTTTGGCCGACAGGGGAAAGCAGAATGGAGGAGAAGAATGCCAAATTGGGAAAGATTTTGAAAAACAAGCAAAAGTTTCAAAAACTTTTGAAAATTGAAATTTTTGGTTTGTTTCAACCTATCCCCCTTAAAAAGAATCTCGTCCCAACGCTGCATTTTCGATTCCCTTTTTCCATGCTGCTTTTTCTGTTGTAATATTCTGTCTTAGAAACTGAAAAGGTGGCTCCTGGACTAAAAACTAGTGTTGATCCTTGCATGTAATAAAAACATACCGATAATGACCTTGGTGGCTTCTGCCGTTTCCTTGGTAGTAAAATATTTGATTTTGTCCAGAACCGATCCTGTTGTTGGTATTCTTTCTCCTAGAATTTGTCTCGCTTTTCTTAGTTGTTTTCTGGGTAGTAGCATATTGACGAGGATTAAAACCTTTATGTATTATCTTAATACATAATAAAAGACCATACGTCTTCATGGTCGTAACCCCTAAGGCTAACGACTTTACTGGTCGTAAGGATTCCAGAGGTTACATAAGGGTACCCTGGTCGGACAAGGTCCTCAAGACCTAGTCTTCACCGTAGTCGCTCGGAAAAGCTATGAACTGGTATCTATAACTGATCCCAAGTATATTCTTACCATGCGATGAATATAGCATGTGCTGTATACTTCATGTCACACGGTTACATAGTCCTAAAGACACTGACAACAACCATGATACAGTTGAGTGTCTCTAAGACACTTAACCGCAAAGGAGTTAACACATTGTTAACTGACGCCTCACCCCGACCAGTCGCAACGCTTCACCAGGGACACCTTCTCTAGGAGTAATTGTCACCCCTTCGAAAGTTATTTAAAGGTAGAGCACAGAAGACCAAAGGGGGAGGGAGAAAGAGGCACACAGAGAAGCCAAGGGATATCGAGAAGCACATCGATAATCACAATCTGGTCTGAGACAAGCAAGACAACATCATCAGATTAGAGCATAGCAATCTTCATATTCAATGTCATTAGGATTAGTCCCGAGTCGGGTCGTAAGCACCCCCTTGTAAATCTAGTTCATATCAATAAAGAGCGGCCCCATTCTATCCCAGCAAATATCACGTCATTTTCCTCTTTTATTTCGTAAGATCGGCGACTCGATTGTTGACAGCTGGCGCCATCCGTGGGGAAGAAGACATAAGTTTCCCGGAGAAACTCTCCGCTCATCAAATCCTCGCTCACTCCTTGTAATCGCTCATGCGACTATGGCCGGAGTTTGGGATGAGGAGAATTGGTTCGACCTGGCGGACTACTCCAACCTTGACATGGAAGGATGCATTCGTGCCATGCAAGAAAACGGCATGTCATCCTCCTCCTCCTCCTCCGCCGGTTCGCACGTCACCGACGTTAGTGAAATCAACCGGATGGATGAGGATCCACTACTACGACAAGTGGCGCTTCCAGACATTCCGACCAGCTAATGAATGTCTGGTTACCCAAGCCCTGTCCTTCCGACCAAATAAACGGTGAAGAAAAATCAAGATCGCCACTCGAGAGTTTTTATACTCTCGACGAAATCATGGTGAAAGGTACTCACCTCGACCACGGCTTCGCAATTCCAGAGCCAACCGACATCCGTAACGGTGTCGATGAAGCCTCCACCGTCGTGAGGCCAAGTGGGGATGATAAGGCTCAGCATACGATCGATAGTCCACCGGATCAGGCTGAGCCCACTAAGAACACCTCAGGAGGTGCTCATCTCCGACCGCTCTCCGTCGTGGAAACTCCTAGTAGAAGCACTGGAAGGCTCTCCATTAGTTACAATGGAAGCTCGTGGGAGGATCGCTGCTGGAGGCACGAGGTCAATGCGATCGTAGATGCAAATCAAGATGCCTTGCACGGTCCTACATACTCTGCCACACCACCATGTGTTGGTGGAGATGTTACGGGCCATCAAGCACCAACTTCCGGAGGCAACAGAACTGATCGACGTCCATGAGTTAACTCGCCTGGCACTGCCCCACCAAGAGTAGCTGGTCGGACGGAACAAATCCAGAGGTCAGTGGAAGGTTCAGACCTGCGTACACCTACTATCAGTATGAACCCCCCGAGACCGTCGATAACTGTACGAAACCTGCAACGTGTTCAAGATATATTGAATAATTCTAACCCTATTCTAGCAGAAACCCCAGTTTTTGTACAGCTCGTAGGCCAAGTATTAGAGATTCTGCAATAAACCATGCAACAGATGAAGCATATATAGAACAGAGGAATTGTGAAGTCGACCATAACTTCGCCCCAACGCCTCCCTCGAGAGAGGGCAACATGGTCGTGTTGGGGAACAATCAATACCAAGGCCTCCTCGATGATTCCGACCAAGGAGTCATGAGGGAAGAAAGTTATTCCAGGTAGCCACTCCCTCACCACGTCGAGAAGAACAATCGCTTGGACCTGACGATCTCCGACATCATCTAAATCAAGCAGGCGGTCGAAGGCATCATACCAATGTCTACAACCGGGTCGGCACACCGGAGCTCCAGCATTCCAACCCTAGGAACCAGTCTCCGACCGATTACAATCCGGCACCTTTCCAAAGAAGGCGCCATGAATCGATCACAGGTTGTTGAGCCTTCTCTGTAGGGTTCCAAGCTGTGCGTTGGCCAAACAGGTTCCAACCGGCCAACTTGGACAAGTTCAATAGGACTCAGAACCCATTAGAGTTTCTCTAAATATATACCACCGCCATCAGAGCTACTGGTGGTGATGAAAATGTAATGGCTAACTATCTGCCCACCGTGCTCGAAGGGTCTGCCCGGTCATGGTTACTTAGCCTACCGATCGGATCAATCTATACTTGGGAGCAACTCTATGACCTTCTAATCGCGAACTTCCAGGGTACGTACGACCGCCCTGGAAAGGAGGATGGCCTCCACTGAATCTGGCAAGGCTCTGATGAGACTCTCCGTCAATACATCAAGAGATTCAGCCAGGTTCGTAATTCCATACCGGAGGTCGCAGAGTCTTCTGTTATCCAGGCTTTTAAAACAGGTCTGAGGAATCGAAGGTTTACAGAGGATATAGCAATGAACCCTCCACGAACAACCGTCGAACTTTTCGACATGGCCGACAAGTACGCCACCGCTAGCGAAGCAATAGAGTGGTGTGAGGCCATTGATCGGAAGGACAAAATCCCCCAGCCTGGCTTGGACAAACCAGAGAAAAAGAATAAGAAAACTCTCAAGAAGAAGAAGAACCATAGACCCGACGACAATGAAGTCCTGGCTATCTCTAAAAAGTTTACGAAGGGTAAAAATGACTATACCGGTCGAGGCAAAGCAAAAGCCCCAACCGAAGGATTCCAGAAAAACAAGAAGTGGTGTCCACTTCACCAGCAGGCAGGGCACGACCTCCGCACCTGCCGAGCCTGGCAAAAGAAGCTGGAGGACTATTATGCAAGTAATGGACCATTTCCCGCAATATAGGAGCTCGGAGAAACGAGTTCTAAAAAGGACAAAGATGGCGACGAAGAAATGGAGTACCAGGAGCCTCAACACACGGTCAACATGATCTTTGGAGGTTCTTCTTCATACGAGTCGAGGCGTCATCTGAAGGTCATGGAGCGGGAGGTCAACCTCGTCGAGCCTCCGACCATCATCAAGCCATCAAAGTGGTCAGACACGACAATCTCTTTCAGCAAAGAAGACTGCCCCATCCCTTCAGCTCGACCAGGTAGGTTCCCTATTGTTGTTGAACCGACTATTAATAACTATAGGGTTAATCGAGTTTTGATAGATGGTGGTAGTTCTTTAAATATTTTATTTGCGGGAACTTTAGAAGACATGCAAGTTCCCAAGTCCAAGGTGAAACCAATGAAATATGCCTTTCACAGTATAGTCCCTGGCTCCACCGCAAAACTGATAGGACAAGTTTCCCTACCGGTTACATTCGGAAGACCTGACAACTTCCGAACAGAAAAGATCCCATTCGATGTTGTGGATTTTGAATCCGTATACAACGGTTATCAAAGTTTAAAAATGCTGGGACCGAAAGGAGTCATCACGGTTCGAGGAGATAAGAAAATGGCTTACATGTGTGATCGAAAATCCTTAGAACGGGTTGATGAACTTCCGACCAGAGAGGCTAATCCATCTACCGTGCAGGTCAAGCACTCGGGGCCAAAGATGACGCCAAAGCCATCCGACTGCATAAAAGAGGTACCGCCGACAAAGGCACTTCTCCGGACAAAGACCAAGTCGCCACTTGGGTCAGAAACACCGACCCATCTACCAAGAAGATCTTGGTCGGGCAAGACTCGACCCCAAATAGGAAGAGTCGCTCGTCTCCTTCCTCCGAGCAAATCAGGACGTATTCGCCTGGCAGGCATCCGACATGCCCGGAGTCCCTCGGGAGGTGATCGAGCACAGGCTAGCTCTCCATCCTGACAAGAAACTGATCAAGCAAAAGCTGAGGTGTTTTACACCTGATCGAAAGGAGGCAATCAAGTCGGAGATTAACAAGCTCCTGAAGGCTGGGTTTATTCGTGAAGTCGACTACCCTCAGTGGCTCGCCAATCCTGTAATGGTTAGAAAAAATAATGGGAAATAGCGAATGTGTATTGACTTTACAGATCTTAATAAAGCTTGTCCGAAGGATGATTTTCCCCTTCCACGCGTTGACCAACTTGTAGACTCTACTTCTGGGTGTGAGTTACTAAGTTTTTTAGATGCATATTCAGGGTACCACCAGATTAATATGTGTAAAGAAGATGAAGAGAAAACTTCCTTCATCACTCCATATAGCACTTATTGCTATGTTAAGACGCCATTTGGTCTCAAAAACGCTGGTGCAACTTTTCAAAGGTTGATGCAGAAAACCTTTAGTCCACAGATAGGTCGGAATCTAGAAGCCTACGTTGATGATTTGGTCGTAAAGAGCACCAACGCTAGCGATCATATCCTTGACCTACAAGAGACTTTCAACAACTCGAGAAGGCATAACCTTAAGTTGAATACGGAGAAGTGTGTGTTCGGAGTTTCTACTGGAAAACTGCTCAGTTTCCTAGTCTCAGCTAGAGGTATTGAAGCAAATCCAGTAAAAATATCGGCCATCGACTAGATGCGCCCTCCAACCACGAAGAAAGAGGTCCAGAAACTAACCAGCTGTATGGCAGAGTTAAGTCGTTTCATAGCAAGGTTAGGAGAAAGAGGATTACCTTTCTTTAAGCTTCTTTGGAAACATGAGAGTTTCGAGTGGACTAAAGAGGCAAACGATGCCTTTGAAGAACTTAAGAAGTACCTTACGAGCCCCTCGATCTTAGTTTTTCCAAGATCGAGAGAAACATTGCTAATTTACGTGGCTGCAACGCCACAAACAGTTAGCGGTGTATTGGTCGTAGAACGGGATAACATCCAACGACCAGTATATTACGTAAGCAAAGTCTTACATGGTCCAAAGGAAAGATACCCACAGGTACAAAAATTGCTCTATGGTCTCCTTATGTCTTCAAGGAAACTGAGACATTACTTTCAGACCACAAAGTGGTCGTACCAACTGGATATCCTCTTGGTCAAGTCCTTGGAAATAGGGAATCATCAGGATGAATAGCAAAATGGGCGATTGAGCTAGGGGCGTTTGACCTCCATTTCATCTCATAATAGCAATCAAGTCCCAGGCAATACCAGAATTCATTTCCGAATGGACAAACCCTGAACCCACCCAAGGGCCCGAGTACGAACACCACAAAGATTGGACAATGTACTTTGACGGTTCCTTGATGCTAAAAGGCTCGGGGGCTGGAGTTGTCTTGATATCCCCTACTGGCGAACACGTCAAGTACGCCATCCAGTTAAATTTTCCTGTCACAAACAACGTGGCAGAATATGAATGTTTACTGGTAGGACTCCGAGCAGCTCGTTAGTCCGGGATTCGTAGATTACTAGTGAAAGGCGATTCTCAACTAGTAGCGAATCAAGTAGAGAAAGAGTATCAATGCTCGAGTATCAAGATGTCATCTTATCTGGCGAAAGTATGGAAACTCGAAAAGCACTTCTTCGGTTTCCAGATCCAACATATTCCTAGAAAGAAAAACTTTCTAGCAGACTAGTTGGCACGGATGGCCTCCACAAGGTCGACCGTCCCGCTCGGAGTTTTTCTCGAGCAAGTCGATTCACCCTCAGTGGTCAAGCCTTCCGAGAACATACATGATTCTCTACAGGTCATACAAACCGATCGTGAAAACATGGATGCTCCACAGGTCGTTGACGGTTGGCGCTGTCACGATCAAGGTAAAGATTGGATGACATCGATCTACAATTATCTTTATCATGACATAATTCCAGAAGATGATGTAGAGCCTGATCATCTAGCATGAAAAACCAAATCATACACTGTAATTGAACGTATCTTGTATAAACGAGGATCTCACGGAGTGTTGATGAGATGCATATCTCAAACGGATGACATTAAATTGCTAACGAAATCCATGAAGGAGTATGTGGAGCACATCATTCCTCTGAGACATCGGTCGGTAAAGCCTTTAGGCAAGGATACTATTGGCCAACCGCCTTCATGATGCAAAAGAGCTCGTGACAAAGTGCATACAATGTCGGTTTATATAGTCGATAAGTATATCGGTAAGCACAAGCCTTGCGCACAATTCCTCTTTTCGGCCTTTTGCAACTGGGATTTCGACATTCAGGACCTTTCCCAAGAGCACCGGGGCTTCGAATTCCTCTTCGTCATGATTGACACGTTTACAAAATGGATCGAAGCTGAGCCTGTTGTTAAAACAACAATTGAGGCCGCTAAGAGATTTCTCACAAAAAATGTGGTCACACGATTTGGTGTACCCAGTCGTATAATCACAGATAATGATGCCCAGTTCTCCAGCGATCAATTCCAAGAATTCTGCAATGAACTTGGTATTAAAGTTTATTTTGCTTCTGTTGCTCATCCGCAGAGCAACGGAGCAGTTGAGCGAGCTAATGGTATCATTATGCAGGGGATCAAACGCCGAGTGTTCGACCAGTTAATCAAACGGTCAGGAGCTTGGGTTCAAGAACTCCCGTCTGTATTATGGGCCGTTCGAACCACGACTAGTCGTGCGACCGGTGAAACACTATTTTTCTTGGTTTATGGTGCTGAAGCCATGCTTCCTCCAGAACTAAAAATTGGCTCTACTCGGACTGATTGTTTCAACGAAAACTATCAGAATGAATGATGACTTGATGACATCAATTTCCTTGAAGAACGATGAAATCAAGCCTTGGTATGATTCGCAGTCTATCAACAAGCCATGCGAAGGTACCATAGTCGTAAGGTACAATCTCGCAGCCTCACTGTAGGTGATCTGGTTGTTAAAAAAATTCAAAACCAAGCAAATCACAACAAGCATTCCCTTAAGTGGGAAGGTCCTTACACTGTGGTCGAAGTCACCCGACCAGGTTCTGTACGACTAGCCATGTCGAACGGGCAAGTTTTGTCAAATTCTTGGAATATTGATCAATTGCGTAAGTTTTATGTCAAAATCTTTTGTACATTATTTCAATTCTTTTTCATTTCATTAGTACATTCATTCATTTTTTCGACGAGTGATATGATTTATATATCTATGCCTATATTCTGGTCACCTACTATTGTTTATTTGAGATGGTCGGAGAAGATAATTTTTCTCTCCGATATCCTTTATCAGGATCTCTGTTACTTTTTGGCAACGGCATCTGTGTCATACCCTGTATAGGTCCTAGTCATGATCATTTCATGATTCCCCGCTTGACCATACAAGTAAACAGAGCATAATACAAATAACTTCATATATTGCATTATACTGTTAAGATTATGAAGACTATATTTCTTCATTTCAAAATTCTGTTCTACTCTCGTTTGGCTACTGGTCGGGACACGGAAAGCCTCCTAGTCGAAGTCTCTCCTTTTTCGCACGTGGTCCTGCCCACTGGAAGGAGCTTCCTAGCGATAATTCTTTTCTTACGATCCTCGCTGCCAGTTGGACTTGAGCCTGAGCACGTTTTGCGAAATGTTTTTCTATATCTTCTGTTTTTAGTAGTATTCTTCGACCAGTTTTGGGTTGTATATATAAATATGATCACTTATCGTTTTTTTTGCATACATTCTTGCATTTCTACTTTTGTCATCCCAACAAATCTTTTTTTCGACCATGTACAATTTTGTTTGGTATTTCGATTATGACAAACAAAGATCTATAGCTAGTTGAAATCATACACTAGTTCCGACCAAAATGATTTCCTAGTATTGTTACGATCAGTTTTTGTCTTATGATTGGTATATGCCTTCAAAACAATGGTTTCGACTTTTATTCTCTTTCTTGGCTAAACTGCTTGTCTAGTAAGGCTCTTCTACTACAAAGCAGTCGGGGGCTAGGAAGTATACGAGAATTTCAAAAAGTCAAATGGATAAATAAAAGACTTGCTGATGGCAAAAAGGTTAGTTTTATACATTTTTATAATTCTTATATTACAATGTCCTACTCCAGAATGTCTCTAGACTAATTACTGCTTGATGGAGATCCGACATCCATCTCCTCTACAACTTTGTCTCCAAGCGGCTTTAGTTCTTTCATATACTTGGTTGCCTCATCAGGCAGGCAGTTGAAGTCCTCTTCAACGGCTTGGAGATCAATGGAGGGGTCGGAAGCCTTCAGTTTTGCCAACGCTAAACTAACTCCATTGGCAACACCTTCTTTCATAGTCTGAGCATAATTCTTTTGAGTAGTCTTGAGCAGACCACTGAGATCTTCTAGAAGATGGCCCAAGAAGTTTATTTTCTCTATTGGATCTCTTAAGTTAGGCACACTTGATCCTGATCCCATATCAAAGATCATCTTGTTTAAAGCATGAATCTTTTCATCAAGATTTTGCACAAGAGTTGCCTCCTTATCCTGCTCAAATTTCAGAGCCTTTTTTGCTCTATTCAGTGCTTGCGTTTGCTCTACACGAGTAAAACAAGCAGTAAGTACAATATGGTCAGAGGAGGATAATAAGTCAAGTCTACGACCTATTACCTTTAATTTTCTTGTTAAGAGTCTTATTTCTGGTCGACGCCTCTGAAATCGACCGATCCTTAGCCTGATTTTGTTCCTCAAGTAGAGCTATTCTGGCTTTATCAGCCACGACTTCTTGTTTTATTTTCTCCAAATCTATCGAATATGATAGGGGGGAATAATTAGAGAAGGACAAAGTATTGAAGAAGGAAAAAGGTTAAGAGGAAAGTTCTTACTTTCCAATTCGGAGTGCTTTTTCTCCAAATCCTTAATTCGCTGGGTCAGTCCTCCGACCACAGCAAAGTTCTCGATCATATGCTACACAAATAGCATTTTCTCTTTAAGTTTCCTGTAAACTTTTAAAAGGGAAATTATGAAACTGGTCGTAGATACTTACCCGGATTGCCACTTCGTTATAATCGGCAAAAATAATATCAGAACCTATATTAATTTGATAGTCTAATATTCTTCCCCATGCCAAATCAAGCTCCTTATTCTCGATAAATCGGGGAACAAAAGGGAACTTATTAGGTTGGGAGGGATTACAAACAGGGGTCGGGACTTATTGAGAGCCTTCAGGGGCAACTACCTCCACAGAAGGAGTTAGGATCACGAATGGATCCAGCTCGACCGTTGGCTTCACCACCTGTTCGGGATCTTTCTCGACCACTTTATCCCTAGGAACTTTGTCCTGTGTTGTACCTTGGATGAGAACTTCCACGGTGCCACGGTCCTCGTGAAGATTCAGCCTGAACGACCGAACGCTAGGCGACCTATACAAAACAAAGAAGGGAAGTTCAAAACACCAAATCACCAAAAACCATTAAAGGTATGCACTTATACGACCTTTTTAATTTGTACATACCTAGTTAATTTCTTGGATTTGACTTTGAATTACGGTAGAGAGAACTCTATACCACTAGCCTTCCTTTTCTTTTCATCCAATTTCGCTGGTTCTAAACCGGCAGGGTTGGTTAAAGCCCTCACATCCTCTAACATGATGTCAGAAGCAATGTCCTCGATCAATTCATCAAGGGTTGCATTCCTGACCATCGGGTCGGAGGGAGTGGTTTCATCAACCTCTAGATCAGTTGTTTCAGTAACAACTGTAAGGTTGTGAACGACCAATCTGGAGTCTACGGCCTCTGTAGCTATGCTCTGCGGGCCTTCAGTCTTCTCCACCGAAATCAAAAAATAAGTTTGGTTAGGTAATAAAATTTTCTATCTAAAGTATATATATTCTTCTTTTAAAAATTCTCTATTACCTGGGGAGATTCATCTTCTTCTAGTGCATCTGGGCACGAATCGGTCGGAGCCACGGTGGGATTTTGATCCTCACCGGATTGTACTACTCGCAATCCGACCGCCTACAAAAATAGAGCAAGATCAATAAACTGATCGGAGAATATGTATACATGATAAAAGAGATTTGATTATCTACCTTAAGTCTTGTCAGTCTCTCTTCAACAAAGACTATTGCCAAGATATCAGGGAATGCAACCTTCTCACCAAGCTCCCTGGCGCAGATCATCCTGATCCGCTCTCTGATTTCCTCAGGAGAAAGGGCTTTTAAAAAAAAGTAAGGAGACAAGAGCGGATTTTAAGGCGTTACGATAATCAAGTAATAAGTCATACTGGTTGGAGCTTCTTTTGAAGACTTACCATCTCGTGAAATAGCTTCATCACGACCAATGGACCAGAGCAGGGAATGAGTTCGGAGCCTCAGAGGATTAATCTGGCGTTTGGTGAAATCTCTCACCACATGCCAAGAAGTCAAGCCCTTGATCTTCAGGTCATGGATGGCATCCACCCATCTTCCTACCACCCCTACCTTCTCCACGGTTTTCCTCTACTTAGGATTCTCGTTTACCCTAATTCCGGCGAAGTAGAGGACATCATCCCTCGTAACCGTCATGTAGAACCAGTTCTTTTTCCACGATGACCACGAGGATTTCGAGTACATTTGGATGTACTCATCGGCCTTCCCGTCGTGAAGGCGCAGCATACATTTTCCAAGAGCCCCCATGGATCTCCCCGATATCGCCATTTGATAGAAATACCTGAAGAGCCTTAAGTTTGGACGCACTCCCAGGTATGCCTCACATAGGTAGATGAAAATACTAATATTAGCGATGGAATTAGGGGCCAAATTCACTCATTCCAGCTCGTAATACTCTAAAATGCGAGGAAGGAATTTGTGCACCCGTACCCTCAGCCCACACTCGATGTGGGCGAGGAAGATTGGAATTTCCCCATCTTCGCGGCTCAGAAAGTGCTCCCTGGCCGTTGACATCCATCCGATTAGATTCTTGTTTGGGAGCATTCCCATCTTCTCCAGTGCTTCAAGCTTCTTCTTACTCAGATCCGAAGTCATCCACTTTGTGATTTGCTCCGACATGGTGAAATTTCTCAAAGGGATGGGTAGTGGTCGGAGGAGGCTTTGAGGTCAGGTAGACAATAAGAGGTCGGAAAGATTTTCTTAGCAAAGAATTGAAGAGGATCAGAGGAAGATCTGGAAGCGTAAAAAAGCCCAGCAATGGGGATTTTATAGCTTCAGGTCTTTAACTGCAATCTGGAGTTATCTAAAAAGTCTAATGGACAAAAGCCTCTTTTTGTCCAACGGACAAAAAAAACTCTTAGGTTCCCATGGCAAGTTCTCAACTTTAAAGTGAACACAGACCACTTCGTATATTACAATATTAAATGGGGCCTGCCCGATACGACTTCATCGGAAGAAAAGTGTTCACACGACCTGTTCATTTAAAGTTCGGGGGCTAGTTGACAAAGGCTAACGACCTCACTGGTCGTAAGGATTCCAGAGGTTACATAAGGGTACCCTGGTCAGACAAGGTCCTGCACCTAGTCTCCGACCAGGTAGCTGCTCAGAAAGGCTATGAACTGGTATCTATAACTGATCCCAAGCATATTCTTACCATGCGATGAATATAGCATGTGCCGTATACTTCATGTCACACGGTTACATAGTCCTAAAGACACTGACAACAACCATGATACAGTTGAGTGTCTCTAAGACACTTAACCGCAGAGCAATTAACACATTGTTAACTAACACCTCACCCTGACCAGTCGCAACGCTTCACCAGGGACGCCTTCTTCAGGAGTAACTGCCATCCCTTCGAAAGTTATTTAAAGGTGGAGCACAGAAGACCAAAGGAGGAGGGAGAAAGAGGCACACAGAGAAGCTAAGGGATATCGAGAAGCATATCGATAATCACAATCTGGTCTGAGACAAGCAAGACAACATCATCAGATTAGAGCATAGCAATCTTCATATTCAGTGTCATTAGATTAGTCCCGAGTCGGGTCGTAAGCACCCCCTTGTAAATCCAGTTCATATCAATAAAGAGCGGTCCCATTCTATCCCAGGAAATATCATGTCATTTTCCTCTTTTCTTTCGTAAGATCGGCGACTCGATCGTCGACACATATATCCTTTGTACACTTGTTTTATTGGTGGTGTCTTGTTAAACTGTAGTTGACTTTCACTTGAGCTTTGGCTGCCTCTGATGGCATACTCATTAATGGGCATTTCCATTTAATATGTACTAGTTGTCCACAGTGGTAATAGTCGATTAATTTATGTGAACATTCCCCTTGGTAGTGATTTCCTCCACATGCGTAACACTGCACTGTGGCGATTGGATTGGGATTGGTAGGTAGCTTCTGCTGAATTTGTAACGGCGGTGCTACCTTTATCCTCATTTGATTTTGTTCTACTTGGTATTTGTTCCTTCCCATCATTGTCATTAGTTCTGTCATGCTTGGCTGATACTCCTTTGTGTTAGTCTTGCTTTGGTGATTGGTATGGGTCCTGGTTCCAGACATCTTGGAAATGTATTTCTACAGCGATTTTAACCAAATATAGATAGATAAGTAAGATTCAGACTTGAGTTAAGTGGAGAAAGATTAAGGTAAGTATTAAGACGAAAATAAGGAATTGAATTTTGATAAGAATGATATACAAGTACTGATAGAAAAACAAATTAGTAGTAAACAACATAGCTCAATTATTTATACAAGTTGTATACATACTACTTAGAGTATATAGCACAACTTGTGTTACAACCAAAAGATCGTCTAATTAGGGTTTACTCTATTTAACACTACTCTAGCGTACTCTGCACACTACTGCAACTTCTGACGAAAACTTGAATTTAGATGAGAAGACGATAAATCTTTTATAAAAACAAAATGCGATTTTACAAGTCTAAGTTTAGATAAGGTAGCAATAGAAGGGAAAAGACAGCAATAATACTTATATTTTTGTTTTCAGAAACTCTTTTATAATTTTTCAAACTAGATTTTTGAAGGTCTTCATTTCCTTATTTCTATAGCCAACCTAAGGTCTCAACCTACGGTCAAAGCTAAGCTCAGATACCACTTTCTAACGGCCCCAATTTTGAGACCGTTAAACTCTTCACAACCGCCCAGGATGTGCAATTGCGAAGTAAGTAGTGTCTCAAGCAAGCTTTCGATTACAACAAAAACCAAACTTTATTATACAAGGATAAGGCTTAACAGCCAGTTTTTATACTAACATGGGCATCCAAGCCCAAAGTTAATGTAATACAAGACAAAAGAACTTCAAATCACAAGCACGCTTGAGCGCGGTTGAGACCTAATAACAGTAGTCATCGCTGTCTGGTGATCCTGCCAAAACCTTCCTCATCAAGATCCTTGAGGTTTTCCCATATTTCCTCTGTAGATGATTTTGTAGATTATGCAAGAATGAGTACAACTTCCGTACTCAACAAGCCACATGAAAAAAACTAAATAATTGCATGCAAGGAGTTCAATGGATGGTTAGGGTTTACCTTAACAGGCATATGTGGATGCAATTTGTAATTGAAGCAGTTTATATTTAAAACAGTAAAACAATAATAAATAATAACATCAGGAGTTTCTCAACAAAATCAATTACCAACTTATCATCTCAAAATCTCTACCTATGCCTCATGTACTGGAATCACCCATAACACAGCTTCATTAACCGGAAGCACGGCGTATTCGAATACCTTTTAGTTATATACTCTGCAGAGTTGCCCAACTTTACCCACAAGATATCTAAAACTCACACTGTCAGTACATAGACACGCAACACGTTAGCGTGCGACTGAGCTGAGATAATAAAGCTTTTTCACTGCTCAACCCGGTAGGTTTTAACTTCATATAGCCCTCGGGAGACTCCACCGGCCGCAGTGGATCTTGCACCCCTATGCTGATGCAACCTACCGTTGTGTAGACTACCGAGTGTCCCTTCAGGCTCGCCCCTGTCACACCCCAGTTCCGCACTGCTCTATCACACAAGAGCACACGCCTTTCCTGTAGATATTCAATCAGGAGAGCAGTGTACTAAGCTAGGGAGTAATGACCACGCATGTGGTTGAGCGGTTTTCTGTGTCAGTCACTTGGCACAAGGTTCTTGTCCTTACTTGTCATCTAGTGAGGCGATGGCTCAACTCCAACTCGTGGCTGTCCACCTTCAGATTTCACTGATGACTCACTTTTAACACAAGTCTATTGGGTTGCCCAACTTCTTGGACCCAACCCTTAACTCTCCACCAAAACTATTGGTGAACCGCCAATACTCTTTTCAGGATTTGTAAACACATTTGTGTGACAAAGCTACTTATATAGATAATATTTTATGTGAACTTGTCAAGGTGAATATGGCTTACAAAGGATTTTAACCTTGTCAAGGTGAATATGGCCTACAAGTGCTAGGTGGGTTTATCTGTGGGGTCATAGGAATTATCCAATTATCATGGCATTCAAAAGTATTATTTTAATAACTAAAGTAATTGGCACAAATGAAATAATGAAAGTAATAATAAATATACGAAAAATGGGCTCAAAATGATCAATGAATATGACTTGCCTCCTTGCACATATTCTTCTAGATACTGGTCTTGTCCAATGTCTTCTGGAGTCTGGTTGTCAAAAATCGTGACCTGACGAGAAACAATACAATAAAATAAACCAAATAAAATCCGGCTCGACAAGGAATGAGCTGGGAACAACTTGCAAGTAAATAAAATCAAAAAGAAACTTAAAGGAAGGTGGTGTGGGAGGGTTGGCATTTATTTGGTGTTTAATTGGACTGATTAGAGTTGAGATATGGACTCATGGGCTTGAAACGGTAAAAAATGACATATAATGTCAAATTAGGGTTTTGGGCGAAAAAGTGCTAGATAGTGAATAGTAGTATTTTTTACTATTCGCCTACAAATACTGGATTTGAAATGTAACTGGATTTACTATTTTGGGTTATTGAACAGTAATTAGGTTTACTATTTTGACAAATGAACAGTAATTACTGTAAATAGTAATGACTATGAACAGTAGCTAAGACTACTGTGCTATGAACAGTAATTGGGGTTTCTGTTTGTGAATAGCGGAATAGTACTATGCAATGAACAGTACCCCAACCGAAATGATATGAACCGTAAAAGGCCGGCCCGTTTATTTGGCTTGGCCCAAAGGCCATCTTGGTCCCAAGACTATCGTAGCCCACTCGGATTCGCTTGAGCAGCATGCCAAAGGCGATCGTTCGCCGAGCCGGTGGTGGCACTCTAGTGGCCGGTGGCGAGGCCGGGTGGTTCGGGGAGCACCACTGAGGTAAGGGGGTTCCATTTTTGGGTTGAGTTCGGGTGGTGGAGGCTCGGAGATAGGGTGGCGGCGGTGGAGGTGCATGGCCGGAGCAGAAGGAGAAGGTGGCGGCGCTACGGTGAGACTCCGATAAAAAGAAGGGGCATGGGAGTATCAGTCGGGTGGTAGGAGCTCGTGGGGGGTGCTAGGGAGGTCGATACGATGGTGGCGTGAGCAGATAGGGTGGTAGTCTTTGGAGCTCTACACCATGAGCTCCAGTGAGAATTGGGGTGGGGCAAGGTGGGGGAAGAAGTGCGGTGGTGAGGCGGAGCCATGGCCGGGGTTGGGAGGAAGAGGGGAGGTAAGGGGTGGGCGAATTTCACCTGTTGCCTGTCGGGGAAGAAAGGGAGGCGGGGTGACGACTTCTTCAAATTCAGTTGGCCTTGGCGGGGGTGGGTGATGGGCAGTGGTGGACCCAGGATTTATCAGATGGGTGTTCAGAGTTAATAAAGTATTATTCAATGAAAAAAATTAAAAGTCCACGCTAGCAAAAAAAATAAAGTACAATTTTTTCCATACTAGAAATAACACCACAAAGAATTGAGAGAAATTACAAAATACTTAAGAAAAAGTGTTGAATTGAGAATTTGGGATTTGGGACCGATGAATTGAGGAATGGATAATTGGGGGGGTGCACATGTGCTGCTATTGACGTATGCAGCCTAACTCGCTGGCCTATGAATTTGTAGTTTGTAGGTTTGATTGGTCACATGAGTTTTCATAACTTGAGAAGTTGAGATCATCAATAAATTATATAGGCATATCTGGATGAATTTATATTCATATTGCTAAAATATTCCACCATCCTTTGCTACAACCTGGTAATCTAACTTAAATCTAGAGTTATGTATTAGTCTCATGATCTCAGCTGAGCTAAGAGTTTAGTTGTTTTGACCGAAAATGGTCTGAATATTCCATTATTTGCTACAATTAGCTTGTTATTGCTTAGAATCTTCCTATCCAATGAGAACTCCACATGGATACTTGAAAGTTTTCAAAGTATAATATGTTTTGAGGACATTACATGTTGATTTAACTCAATTTCTAATATATACATGTATTATACTTCATATGTACTAAATGTTTATCCAAAAATATTGGATGTTCAGTTAAACACCCTTGAACTCTATTGGGTCCGCCCCTGGTGATGGGGAGGTGGCGGAGGTGGGAGATGACGAAGGAGGCTTGCCGGGATGGCCTTTTATAGGCATGGAGAGGCGGTGGAAGTAGTGGAGAAGGAGGTGTGCTTGCGGCGCGTGGCGGCGAGAGGATAAGGTTGGCCGCGTTTGGCACTGGGAACAAGCAAGGTGGCAGCATGGGTGGGGTTAGGTGGAGGCGACGAAGGCGGTGGAAGCCGCTGGTGGGGGCAAGGTGGCGTGAGAGGTGGCAAGTGACGGCACCGGAGGAGGCGGCGGTGACATTGCGGGCAATGACACACGGGAGTGACGACCGGAGGAGGAAGAAGGTAGAGGTGTCGGGGGAGAAAGCCGTTTTCGGCTAGAGAAAACGGTTTGGCCGACAGGGGAAAGCAGAATGGAGGAGAAGAATGCCAAATTGGGAAAGATTTCCAAAAACAAGCAAAAGTTTCAAAAACTTTTGAAATTTGGAACTTTTAGTTTGTTTCACTGTAGCACCGTGGTATGGATTCGTTTCCGTCTTCCATAGCAATGAACAGGGGAGACATGCCCACTCTCCTCATGGGGAGCAATCCTCTAGGAGAACAGGTCGCCGTTTCTACTGACGACGACTGACGACAGCAACATACAGTACGCAGACGGGCAAGGTCTAGAAAGCAAGCAATGGGGCAACGCGATACGCAAGGAGGCAAAAACTTGATTGATGGTAGCGGGAGGATGGTAGGTGCCAACCGTTTACTGGATCACCATTGCTACTAGCTGGTCCCACGTACAGGTCTGTGCAAGCACCAAACCCCATTCGGAATGACTGGGATGATGGGCAGATACTCCAATTGAATCAAGTACACCTCAGCATGGCCCCACGTGGCAGAAAGGGGTTTACTACTTTACCTTATCACTTACCTGCTAGTACTAGTAGTAATCTTGAATTCTCGATCTGACATATGAGTTATCATACGTGTTTCGCCGTATAATGGTTTGCTTATTTCAGTCTTGCACGCAATCCTTGATGGATTATCACAAATTCTTGACATTCCGGGGTTAGAATCTGGCACATCACCACTGACTCATCTCTTCTTTATCTTCACAATTAGGCGTTCCAAAAGAGGTCCTGATCGTTCCACCCAAGCTACTAGTGTGAAACCAGATAAATTAGATATTGAAGTCTTCTCAGTGACTTGAAGTCTAAAATTTCATCTCATGCTTATCTCAAATTCTCAATTCTCACACCAGTTATTGAATCTGTTTAAGTATGCATCATAATTCAGAAGTGTTTCTCTTCTACCGAAATAATATATCAGTTTCGCTCTGAAAATATCTCAAACTTCTCTTTCCAGCAAGAACTTTACTCTCAGAGTATCACACACATCAGCAGCTTCAGCCTCCTACTACCACAAGCAACTCCATGACAACTGACACATGCACACACTCACAAAGCACTATCAGTTCCTACCCTGTAGAGGAACCACACTACAACAAGCTAATAACAAACCAGGATGTGCACAATAGCATACCATGTTCAAACCATCATCCAATTGCACACCAACAGAAACCATCAAAAGAGTTCATGAGATGTAAAAAGATTATTCATTTCACCAAATTTTTCATCGTCATCGTCGTCGCCACAGGAGTGGAAACCCAACAAAATCTTGCATCCTAAGATCTCACGAAGAGATCAAAGAGAAATGCACGCACTAAGATATGTACAAGGATCATGCATTCACTTGGTTGCTAAGTTTATTGCATCTATGCCTAATCATAATTTAGAGAGACCCTTTCTTGGCCGAGAGCCGCTTCAAGAACTCGTAGGCGGTGACCATGGTGGCCGCGGATAGCGACATGGACGCCCACCTCGGTCCGAGCCCACGGTAGCACGCGGCCCACCCGCCTTCCCGCACCAGAGCGCGCGCCGCGGCCGCGAGCGACGTCGGCCGGGCCCCGGCGTCCATGACCTGGAGCCGCGTCTTGACGGTGTCCAGCGGCATGGTGACCAGGGCGGCCGCGCCACCCGCCGCGGCGGCGCTCGCGCCCTGCACGGCCATCACGGACGCGTGGTTGTCGCGGTGGGCGGGGTCGATGGAGTTCCAGATGAGGCGCTGCGCCGTGGCGTAGGATGCCCACCACGCGGCGCTGGTGGGCGCGTAGGTGAGGACGGAGACGCCGAAGCCGCGGTACAGGCCAGACACGCCATCGGCGTGGAGGATCTTCCGGACCGCGTCGGCGCCGCCGCGGTAGCGGCCGGCGGTCTGGACCATGAGGCGCTGGCTGACGACGTCGACAGGGGTCCAGACGACCTGCGCGGCCACGGCAGCGGAAACGCCGCCCGCAGCCGATGCCGCCGCGGATGCCGCCGGCTCAGCGACGCCGAGGCGGACGGCGGCGGAGCCCACAGCGCTCTTGGTGGCCTCGAGCGCGGCCATGTAGAGCGCGCGCGCGGGCACCGTGCCCGCGAGGGACGCGCCGAAGCCGCGGTAGAACCCCCGTGGCCCGTCGCGCCGGAGGATTGCCGCCGCGGCCGCTGACGCTGCAGCCAGTGGCGGCGGCGCGATCTGCAGGTGCGTCTTGAGAACAACTGCCGGGTAGAGCGCGGCGGAGACGCCGGAGAAGAGCGCGGCGCCGAGGAGGAAAAACCGCGACTTGTCGAGCATCTCCCAGCTCACCTCCGCCGGCATCCTCCGCACCTCCTCCTCCCCATCCGCCACCGCGCCGCCGCCATCCTCCACGTCCAAGGCGCTAAAGCTCATCCCTTCACGCCCCCGCCACCAACCCAGATCCAATCAAATCTTGCAGCAGCAAGGAGTCAGAGGAAGGGGTGGAACATCTCGCGCGCCGAGTGGACGTCGCCTGCGATGTCCCCGGTCGGCGACGGCAGCATCTCCGGCGAGGCAAGGCTTCCTCCCCTCTTGTCCCTGTGGGTTCTTGGGAGGGAACGGGAGAAGCGGTGGCCTGTGCGAAGCGAAAAATGGAATTTCTGGGATCCCGAGGGGGTCAGTGAACATTTATACGTGAGAGGATTAGGTGTCCGCACGGGGGCCGCCACGTGGCGGGAGGTGTTGGCCGCCGGCTCGCCACTGAGATGGGAGTCTTATCGGCTGCGGTGAGCCTGTGACTGAGCACTAAGCACGATCATCAGAATCTGATTAATTTGGTCCCGGCCTATTTAACGGAACCACCTTGGGCCATTAAGCGGTTCGGCCATCAGAATCTGATTAGGCCTTTCTCGACCCATTTTAATGCTGAAATCACAGATAAACTGCGCACATGGCCCAATTGGATGGTTCTTGGAGGGCTTGTCCAAGGACGCAGTAGGGGCTAGGGGTGCAAACGGCTTTCAAAGCGATTTCTCACATGGAGAAATGGGTATCGGGTGCTACTCGTATTCGACTCCGACTTTGAGAATAAAAACGAAATAGGACACAGAACGAGTGATATCTTTCTGTATCTGTTTCGATTGCATCCCTAGTGGCGGGCTGTTTGCTTTGAAGCTCATACATACCCTAATTTTTGGTAGCTTTCATCAGATTTGGCTTTCATTCGATTCACTACTTGAAATTTGATAACGTTCCATTTTTGTTGGCTCCCCATTTTATTTTGATAGTATTTGGTTGGAGAATGAATTTGTACATGGATTGACTAGTGTATTCATTTCAAGATTTTTTTTGAAATAATCCATTTTTTATTAGAAATTACAAATTTATTCTTACGATCTTTTTTTTACAGAAGTATACCTCTGTCGCCTAACGGTTGGCGATCGATCCCAACCAACCCAACAATAATAGGATATACTAGACGCGTCTGGTTAGGCGACTAAATGCCAATCTGCGGTTCGGCTGACAGATGCTATCGCCCAACCGCTAGGCGACTAAGGTCCGATCGCCTAACAGTTAGGCGACAGGGGGTTGCTGGCTGATTTTTTATTATTTAATTCTTGTTTTGTGTTGTAATTAATATTACATTTTGTAGGTTAATTACATTTAGCAAATCGGATTTTATGATGTTAATTTTTTTTAAAAGTGTTGTGACGAGGTTGGTTAGTCTGTTTGTTATTTTCGTAGAATATGAAGGGTACGAAATTTGTTAGACTCGCAATAACATTTTGTCATCGTCATATATTGTTGTAGTGTTCTAAATTTCTGTAGAATTTTGTGAGAACGATTGAGATAGTAATGAGTTGTAAGTAGAAAGTTAAGTGATATTACGATGCGCTAGGGAATAACACGGGGCGATAGGTGGCTGGAGGTACCATTTTTTTATTTTGTAATCATTTTTTATAAATTATTTGATGTCAGTGCGAATGGTTCTTTCTGGGATTCCACTGGAAGAGGCAAACTTGCAATATAGGCTTGCTTTGACGGCTTAGCGGAGACACGGAACCAGAACTACATTAAAGTCCACGAATAGAAGCACGTTACACGTAGTCACATGGCATGATGGTTCAGCGAATTGCTTTAGTCATGCTCGCTACTGCTACGGTACACTGCGACATAAGCATCCGGACCATGTAAGTATACATGCCTTTAGGGGATAGTAAAAAATATGGCGGGTAGGATGGGGGACTACTACGTAATGACCTAACATACTGCGTGGACTGAGGCCATTTTCTCTTCCTTGCTAGCTCGGCGTTGAACTTCTCGCCGGCCTCTTTGGCCTTGGCCGCAATTTCCCTCTTTCTCTTGTGCTCCCTCTCGCGAGTCTTGCGCTCCCTGCGCCTGCACGCCTCGAGATGAGCTTGCATCTCCCGACGTATACGCTCGTTGTGCTCGTCGTTGCTCCTCTAGGATCTCGCGGTCTCTTTGTTCATGCCACTAGTCCATGTCGAGAGACCACTGGTCATGTGGGTGGATCTCGTGGTCGATCCACTTGCGGTAACCACATAGCGGATCCGGGGACTACAGGTAGATGGGAGAGGTTGTTAGTGCATACTTTGAAAGAGAAATAGTACGAGAACACACTATAACTAGTCCTTACCGGCTGCCGATAGCTACTCGTGTCTCGACGTCGGTCGGGATAGTTACTGGAGTAGTTCACGTAACCTCAGTAACGCATGCTCAGGTTGAGCGAGTGCTTGGACTTGAAGAACTTGCATCTGTCCCTGTACCAACAGAGGGGTGGCGTCTCCCCCTCGGGCGGGTGTTGTGGCGAACGCTCGGTTGGAATGTTCGGCATGGGGTTTCTGCTACGGGGGGCGGGGTTGCTGCTACGGGGGGCTTCATTATGAAGGCGTGCCATGTAGGCACGCATCTCTTGTTCGACCCGGGCCCTAGTAGCCCTTGCTTGGTCGTCCTCCTCCCCAGCAGCCCTTGCTAGTTCGCGGATCCGGTCACATTGCCTCTGCCTGTCGTCCATCCCAGCGTGGTGAAGGAAGCTCTGGTGTAGTGTTGGGTTTAGTTGTGTAGTGTTGGGTTTGGTTCAATCCCCTTTTATAAGCCCTAGGGTTAGCATGGTGTGATTAATTTCATGCAGAGTCCTGTCTTTTAGTTCTGAAAAGCTGAGGAGATAGAGTGTTGTTATGTCGATCTAAAAAGCTGGCGAGGCATAGTGTTGTCAGGTCTTACTTTGCCGAGAGAAGTCATGTCTTGCTTTGTAGAGTGCTGTCTTATCGGTCTGAAAAACTGGCGAGACAGAGTGTTGTCACGTCTTTCTTTTGCAGAGTCTCGTCTTTTCGGTCTTAAAAGCTAGTGAGGCGGTCAGGGTTATCTAGTCGATCTGAAAAGCCTAACCCTAAACTGTGCAAAGCCGTCTCCTTTGGTCTTATCACTACGCAAAGCTGGCCCGTGTGGTCTTGTCTCTGCGTAAAGCAGCCAGCCCCGTCTGGTCTTGCCATCTGCAAGCTAATACATTACCCGCTTGTATGAAGACGCTACACACCTCAGGGTCTAAGGAGAAGCTGCGAGTGAGCCAGTGCATCACATCTGCATGGACCTTCACGAACGGTGCTAACACCGTAATGCACTTTCAATGTAGTGGGTACAGGCATGACTTATTGTATCCTTGCAAATATTTCCAATATTACAACTAGTTAGATCGCAACGCATGACATGTAAGTACTGCTGCATTGTAATTTACATTTGTAAGGCCCTTCGCCTATCGTCAACAACTACACTATAGAATGATCAAGACATCATTCATTCCCTAAGGCAGAGGCCACAATGAACGTGCAGTACAATATTCAGATTCAACCTCAAAACCGAGCTATTCCATAGCGGGCATTATCCGATTCTGACGCTAACTTGCAATCGAAATGCTACAAGTGGCGCTCCAAAGATTCTACAAAGAATTACCTAAGTCAATTAGTTCATACTAAATAACCTCTACTAATTAGTTCATACAAATAATTCATCCTCCTCATGCGCTCGGTCACGCATTATTCACCCAATAATAGTCGGTCACACATACACCGAAACAACTACAATACTTCTTACAAACAGCACTAATACTCTCTCACGGACTATTTTTTTCTCTAACTAAAGTTTTCTATCATCGCTACTTACATACAAATTAACAACATTTCGATTTTAACTACATAAACTATTTACTTATACTACTATTTTAACTACATAAACTATTTACTTACTAAAAAATACACTACAAAATAATAATAAAACTTACCTCACTGGACGAAAATCTTCTTCTCCTCTCCTCTCTCTTCTTCTCCTCTCCTTTTTCCTCTCCTCTCCTTCCTCTTTCTTCTCCTCCTCACGCCACTCTCTCTATTCTCTCTCCGTCGCCGCTTCGGGACCGCAAGACGGTCCTTATATAAGCCATCCGATGCCGATGGTTCGGCGATTGATGCTATCGCCCAACTATTGGCGATCGCAATAATGCCGCCTAATCGCTTTTAAGACTGCAGATAAATGCCGAACAGTTCGGCGACAAGCAGCTCAATCGCCATCATATGATCGAGCTAGCCGCCCAACCGTTAAGCGCATGTGAGTATAATTCTATAAAAAGTCGCAAGAATAAATTTGTAATTTCTAAGAAAAAATAGGTTATTTTAAAAAATTCTTCATTTCAAAGCTCACAACACATACTTCACGGGTTCGAATCCAGAAAAATCATTGTGTGTGTGTCTATATATATGTGTGTGTGTGTGTGTGTATATATATATATATATATATATATATATATATATATATATATATATATATATATATATATATATATATATATATATAAACGAGAACGACAAGGTGCCACACTGTCACACTAGCTAGGGTTGGCATGAACTCAGGTTTTATGGACGGTAATGATGTGTTATGCAGGCAGCCAAGGTGCCAATGTACGGCCGGGCCATGGTAGCACTCAAGGAACCAAAACATGCTTCTGAATTGAAACATCAAGTACTCGTATTGGTTCTGTTTTGGTGCATGGAGATGTCCATACGAGAATAGGAGCTGCACGTGCACTAGCACTGGAGGGAGAAAGCCAGATGGTTAATGGTTTGGGCCAGAAGGGAAGGATGGGCCAGGTCGTGGAGGACCAAGAACAAGCCAGGAACGTGTGGGCGGAGCGCAGAAGCCAGAAGAAATCAAAAGGGACACGACCTGAAATTCTACAAGTGTTCAGATTGGAACTTTACTAATCCGCATTGCTTAAAGATTAATTTTAGTTGGTTCTTTCTTTAATTAGTTTAAAACCCATGCCTAGACCGGACGAATTGAGCTTTAATGTCTACCAATTGGATTAGTCCCTTTTCAAGCTATCCTTTTTTAAAAAAAAATTCCTTACGGGTGCATGCTCTCTTTGTGTGTTCTTTGAATCTGGTCATAAGTTTGTGGTACCTTCGTTATTCAAACATTGCAATGATATGGTTTGTTTTTCACTTGAGCCTCTCCAGACAAATTTCCATGAACACTCTATTTGCCAATGCATCCTATATTGTAGTGTTGGAAGACAATCCTTTTTCCATCTGTGACATAATAATAACATCCACTGCTATTCAGTGAAATGATCATAATATAATTTAATTTTACAATGCTACCAACATCTAGTCACAGAAAATTAGCCGTATGGCAGTAACACATAAAGAGTGGGAAATGTAAACAAGTCAGAGAAGATATTAGCCATCCAGCACAACAACTACCGTTCCACTTTCTTAGCATTGATACAAGATGCTATGTCAACCATAGACAACAATCACAAAAATCCTGAGAACAATATTAATGGATGCTTCCTAGGTTTGTCACAATTTTGAAACACATATAAACAGCAAACAGACCAATAGCCTCTTCTGCTAGAGGGGAAATAATGCTCAGTTTGTATAATTCCACCATAACATGTACAACATTTCACACAATTTTTTTCATGAACTATTTCCAATCACATAGACAAACTTTCCCCCAAACAACCACGGATCTAAACACAAGTTGTTACATCTCAAGTATAACAAATCATGCATGACTGATTCATAAGTTGACTTGAAAGAAAACAAACAATTTAGTTGCCTCCACAATTTCTCTGAATTGGCTTAACAATATTATTTGGAACACCAAGAATCAAAATCCAACATAAATCCTTAGTCTAGCAGTTTGTTGCTCAGACCTGAAATTTTGTGACGGGAGGAGGTGGAGCCTTACCTCGACGGAGTGAGCACTACTACAGAAAAGGTCATCACAGATGGTTCAAAAACATCATCACAGACTGTTTCGTGAGCCGTCTGAGTTTATGGGTCAGTAATAGCATGAGGTTATCATAGATGGTGTTCGAACCATCTGTGATGCATACTATCACAGACGGTTATTAACTATCACAGACAGTTTGCTAATATATCACAAACGATTTTCTCTAAAAAACCGTCTGTGATAGTCTCTTCTCTATAAAATTTCTAAGCAGTGGCTGCTTGTGCCTTTAAAACTGGCTTTATATATATATATATAGTTTGTAGTCCCTTGTTACCTAACTCGAGGCCTAAATTCAGCTAGCTAGCTCGCTCCTTGGGCGTTCATCCTAAACGTGTAGGTGAACCACGACCTACTTCATTGAACTTGACACACTAGAGTGCGTGATTTGCTTCATACTAACCCTCCAAGTGCTTGTAGAATCCTCCTAAACCACGGCCTCAGAAGTAATAGGAGTAGAACTGAACTTGAAGTTATTAATTACAAGCCGAGCGTGAGGAACAGTTGAATCTCCTCTTCTCTTTCAACCGTTCCTCGTGCTCGGCTTGTAATTAATAACTTCAAGTTCAGTTCTATTGCTATCTCCTCTTTCATCTCCTCTACTCTTTCAACCGTCTCCCAGGACCACCCAAGAGGTCTCTCAGGACCACCCAGGAGGTCTCCTAGGACCACCCAGGAGGTCCAAACGAGAGGGAGGTCTGGACTGATGGGGAGGTCCAAACGAACAGAGAAAGGAAAATCAACACCAGAGAACTCCAACAAACTCAAAATAAACCAAACTTTTGGATTAGTTGAAGTTCAATTTAGTCATTTTGTGGATATTATAGGGATATGTGCACGATCTTATGATGATGTTACAATTGGCAATGTCGTTAACGGTTTGTCGAAACACGCGTTTTCATCGAAGTTTGAAAAGCTGTCAGGGCAGGTGTGGTCAAACCAGCATTGGGGGCGCGGTCAAACCGGCGATGGTCGATCAAGGCGTAGGGCGCATGGTCGAGCCAAGTCATGGGTCGACCGCCATTCAATGGCAGTCTGACCAATTTTGTGTTCTTCATCGGCCTAAAGTGGCGATGAGTGTTGGGTTAGGTCAAATTCATGGGTTTCATGGCATATGTGTTGCAAGATGCATGTTTTGACTAACGTGGGTCAATTTGTGAAGAACTTGTTCCCAGAATCGATTTCTTTGTCTATTGTTGTGCATGTTGCTTTGAGATCAATGACGGTCAACGGCGAGGATGATCGGGACTAAGCTTGGAGAGCTGAGGTCCAGAACGATCGGGGATGCTGGGTGAAGTCAATGGAGTCAAGCATGGTGCAAAAGGGACAAAGGTAACCGAACGGGCAGTTCGGTGTGACGGGTTGGATCAAGCGGCGCGGGGGTCGGTGCAAGTACCATGGTGGTTTCGGTGGGAGCCGGATGGGAGAGACTTGCCAACATGATAAGAGCCGTTGGATCAACCTACACGTAGCGAAGCATGGAGGTGCTTCACGAAGATGGGACTCGGTCTTTGCAGAAAGATCGAGAAGGGGGTATTTTGGTAATTTTACCAAATGCCGCCTTGGTGACCTTTTTCCAACCCGTGGCGCAAGACGGCACATGATGAAGCGGATTAGGTCAAGAGGAGATGAAGACGGCGTTTTAAAATGCGTGCGTATGTGACCCGTTTGTGTGTGGGCCTTAACGGGAGCCCATTAGGGTTAATGTTTTTAGAAGGTCTAAGCCTCCACTATAAATAGAGAAGAGTGGTGGCTGCACCCCCGTAACCCTTTCATTGTTTTGAAACCCTAGTTTGCTTAGGGAGAGGATTAGTGGAGGTTAGGGTTCTAGAGAGTTGGATTTGATTTCGTGCTCATGTATTGAGTCTTTGTCCTCCATTGATGGAGTGGCTGTAAACCAATACCATATCAAATCAATCCAAAGAAAGTTCTCTCAAAGATGAGTCTATTTGCTTTATTTCTCTCTATTTGGTGATTTGTGGTCTTTCTTTGATCCGCGAGTTTTTGCTTGGTTTCTTGTCTTGATCTAACTTGCTGTGATATGTGGGAACCCATCTAGGATCATCTTGATCATCAATCACCCACGAGCAAGTCTCTAGATCATATTTCAATTTTGGCTTGGTTTTGGAGCACACTTCGTTCAAACTGAAAAAGATAGGAACTTTTGCATGGATCTCTGTGATCTTTCATTCGAATAGGTTCCTAATATCTTAGAGAAGGTGTGTCTCAAATTTCGTGGAGTTTGGCCTTACGGATCAAAAGTTAGACCAGTTTGAGTTTTGGTTTTCGGGCTGTTTGTGCTGTTGATCGTGCCTGAGGTTAGTCTGAGCTTTTGCCTGAGGTTAGTCCAGCCTGAGGTTAGTCCAAGCTTTTGCCTGAGGTTAGTCCGGCCTGAGGTTAGTCCGAGCTTTTGCCTGAGGTTAGTTCGGCCTCCGGTCAGTCCGCACTTTGGCCGTCGGACATACCGTCCTTTGGATTAGGGTTTTGGTTTTTGGTCTTTTGCTTTGGGGTTTTGGTTTGGATTCAATACAAGTCTTCCGCTGTACTTGTTTATTGATCTTCATAGCTTTCATAGCTATTGGAGTGAGATTCGTATTGAATCCGATCAAAGTGAAAAAGTGAGCGTGCTCCTATTCACCCCCCTCTAGTTGCCTTTTCAGTCCAACACATTTTAAACACTTTTAATTCCAAAATCTCAAGTTAAGCTTTAGAACTTCAACAAAATCAAATGGTTCTTTTTATTTTAATTTTTTTTAAAAAAACCTAAACATCGGGATATTACAGCCGACGATATCGACGACGACTTTGTGGGGGAAGCGCGACGGCGATTGCCGACCTCCTCGCCTTGGTCCTCGCCGTCATGCTCCGCGTGCTCACCATGGCGCGTGATGGTACTAGCTAGCTGTGTACGTATTGATCAATACAGTGTGTCCTCACCATGGTGCGCGATGATCATTCTTATAAAACAGCAAGGAGTAACGCCGACGCGCGAGACGACGCGACACATCGTAACTTCGGTGCGCGAGGCGCATTGCGCAGGAGCCGAACCATTGAACATATCATAGACTATTCCAACCACAAACCGTCTGTGATACAAAATTATCACAGACGGTTTACATTAACAACCGTCTGTGAAGTATCCCAGACGGTTCATATTAAAAACCATCTATGATATATAGTAATATCACAGACGGTTCTTGTTCAGAACCGTTGGTGATACTTCACAGACGGTTTTCAACAGGAACCGTCTGTGATACCTCTTCACAGATGATTTTTAGCACACCAAATAACACAGATGGTCGCTAAACCAAAACCGTCTGTGATTGTATTTAATACTGACGGTTTTGGTCAATTGTCTGTGATGCGGCGTCCAGTATTAGCATTTTTGTAGTAGTGGAGATTGAGCAGAGTAGAGCAGCCAGAGCGAGGCTAATGGTGAGGATGTACGATTGCAACGGAGGGTGCTGGGCGGGACGAGGAGGACAACCGGAGACACTTAGGGATGATGGAGGTTGGGACAGACGATGGTGTCGACGGGGGTGGCGTCGGCGCTTGGAGACGATAGTGGGAGGAGGACAGAGTGTTGGAGCTTCTTGCGTTGCAGGGAGGGGGCTGGAGGGCGGCGGCCACCGCGCAAGGCGAAACCCTAGCCGCCTTGTGCAAGCAGCGGCCAACTTGGGTGGTGTGGGAGTGGAATGGGGTTGGGAGCGAGGAAAGTGCCCTTTTATACCTGGTACAAGGTGGGTAATTTTAGGAGCATAGACGCAAGTCCAAACCGCAGAAGCTGAAGAAGTTGTGTCCATGGGTTGCAACCGGACACAGGCAGGGGCGTCTGCTGCTTCGAACGGCAAGACGAGCACGATGGGCCTGGTCGACCGTCTTGCCGTCCGTCCGGCCGGCCAAGACGCTGCGTGCGTGCCGACAAGGCCCAAATCATCTCTGACGAGCCCAAGCACGGCCCAGAGCCCACCGTGCCACCGTCGTGCCATGCCGGTCCAAGCACGGTCCCGTCGCCGTCGCCGTCGCATGTCGCCTGTGGAAACGAGGGATGGTCAGGGTGGACCGAGCCACCGAGGGGCGAGGGAGGAGAGGACTGAGGACATACGACCTCACCTGGGTGCCGTCGCCGTCGTCGTGGAGGACCGCCGCCGTCGCCGTCAACCTCCACGCACTGATGCACGTGTTGGGTTGATCTCGGCTAATGACTCCGAGATTCAGGTGATCGACTGATTTTCCAGCCGTCCGATCAGATCCGACGGTTGTGATTGATTGGAGCCGATGGAATGGTTTTGGGCTGCGCTAATGGGCCGCGCATGGGAGCAGCAGGACGAACAGTGGATTTTTCCTTTTCCAATGCCTTTTTATGTTTAAGTGTGTTTAAGTCTATACACTATTTTTAATTAATGTTTTGTTGCCCAATAACAATGTATTATTACCTTTTTTATGCTTTGTCTCTAATTAAAATTGAACCAACGAGATATTTTGATTAGAGATTTTATGTTTTATTTTGGCATTATGTATGCACATGATTACATTGTGATCAGCGTTGTTTGTAGTCGTGTGTCGCCATATTAAATTGTTAAGTTCTTTTTCACAATCAACATTAGACATAACAAAAGCTCAATTTTCTGAGACAGGCAGCAACACAAAAATATTCAGGGGAATAACTAAAATTTATTCATTGTTTCATACAGTACAAATACAGAGTTTGCTGCCTCGTTAAAAACCTTACCCCCGGTGTGGGGGTACCCTTGGTAAGGAAAAGAGTGCAACAACTACATACACTGATACACATAGATAGACTAGTTGACATTGAGATTCTCTAGGTCGGCTATCGCCTCCGCGATCTCCGGATCCTCGTGCTGATGTTGCGTCCGTTCATCTGCTCTCTCCCAGTCTTTGAGGCATGTGAGTGCCTCAACCATCTCAGGTGTGAGAGACGACCTCCTTGGCTCAATGATCCTCCCCATCGTACTGAAAGTGGCTTCCGATGAGACAGTCGACACCAGAACCACAAGTACATCTCGTGCAAAATGTGACAGCATAGGATAAATACTCTGGTGGTTCTTCCACCACAAGAGGAGGTTGACATCATTGCCATCCGCGAAGTCAAGCTCAGTGTCCGCAAAAGGTGTGTCGAGGTAGTGGTTGATCTCTACTCTCGGATTCCATTGAGACCGGGTCGACGCACGAGAAGATGAACTGGATGCCGGGCCTTTCAGCTTCTTCCAGACGTTGGAAGCGCTCACATTGCGTTGTCCTTGTTGCGTTGTTGAAGCAGTTGTTCTCGATTGACTTCTACTACCAAACTTTTCATAATTCAAATCGAAAACTCGAAAAAGCTTATCATGAATGTGAGTGTAAGCCTAAAAAAAATCTAGATCAAATGCCTCCCCAATTCCCTCGTAAGCCCCCTTTAGATCTGCTAATTTTCTCCGAGGGTCCATAATCGTACCAAAACAGAAGAGATGTGGGATAGCTTGAAAATATTTTAAAAATTTTCTCTGAATTGGTTCAATAATAGGTCTGAGAAGGGCATCATCTCTGTTTTCTTTAAAAGCGTTAGCGATAGTCCAAAGCCACTCGATGACTAAGCAAGAAGTAGGATAGTAAACACCAGATAAAACTGTGGTTGCATCGTAAAATACTTTCAAAAATCACTTAAAACGACAAAGAACTAGCCAATCTATTTCAAGAACTAACCGCTACTGTAATTAGTATTGACGAAGAGAGTGATGATGTACTCGTACTCCTTGCACCGCTCCAACATAGTATACGTGGAGTTCCACCGCATCTTCATGTCCAGGTTGAATTTCCTTGGCCTCTTATTGTTGGCCTTGCAGTACTCCCTGAACTGGGCGTATCTTGGGCCTGAAACTGTAATAAACTGGATAGCATCGCGTATGTTGTCTAGACTAGGTTTCATTACCTGCAAGCTTGCTTGCACGATGAGGTTCAAGATGTGGCACATGCATCTCTGGTGGAGGATGAAACCACCAGTATAGGACTCCAGATGCGGTGTGAGGAACTCCATGGCCGTCGTGTTAGCTGAGGCATTGTTAAGAGTGATGGCAATAATTTTGTTCTGTATGTTAAAATCCTGAATTACTTCTAATACGCGTTGTGCGATGGCCTCTCCGGTGTGTGCCTCATCGATAGACCTGAACCCTATAACTCGCTTGTTCAAGTTATAATCATCATCTAAGTAATGTGCAACAACACTAAGGTAACTCGCCCTTTGGTGGGATGAAGTCCATATATCGGAGGTTAAAGCAAAAGAAAAGGTAACTTTCAGGAAGATTTCTTTCAAACTTGACATTTTACGTTGGTAGAGTTCTAATATGTCTCGCGCAGTTGTTCTCCTACTTACGGGTCGGTATTGCGGGCAAAAACCACGCTGGATCATTCTTTCGAAACTAGAGCTTTCGCCCATCCTAATCGGAAGATCCTTAGTAACTATATATCTAGTAATTTCGTCTCTAGCTACCTGAGGGTTGTACATCCATGTACTTATCGAACCATCGGCCCCAAAGTTAAGCTGGGTTTGGACATTCCCTCGTTCCGTCCACCCAGTCTCTATCTTCTTCAAACACGCCAGCGCGTGTCGCTTGAGATGACTTGTTCCTCCACTTGAGCGTGCAGACAATTTAGCATGACAATATTTACATGTAGCATAAGGTACCTAACGCCCATCCTCCATTTCTATGTTGTACTCCATATGCAGCTAACACCATGCACGTTGGCCGCCGGAGCTTCCACCCATTGCATGCACCGTTGCATCGGCCCCGATGTTCGGGGTGGACACGTCCAGGGTGGAGACGTGGCCATCCTCAAAGCCCTCTGTTCCATCCATATGTTGATCATCCATACCATAGTCTCCCATGTCCGGGGAGAGTTGGCGAGGATCGATCTCTTGCTCGTGCACTTCTTCTAGGGGAGGAGGACTAGGAGTGCGAGGGCGTGCTCTACTGCTCCGCCCTGTTGTTTTCTTCTTTCCAAACATACTGGAAGACTTAGAGAGCACAGAGAGAGTAAATACAGAGCAAAGGGAGAGCACAAGTAAAGATTGTTGTGTGGTGCAGTGAACAAATGAGGAGAGGGAGAGAATTTATAGACAGGATTGCAGGAAGAGTTCACGAAGAAGAGGTATGAACTGCAAAAACCATAAAGTCCACAACGTCTCTCTGCTACCATCTTATCACTGCAAAAGAAAAGGCTGATACACAATGTCACAGGCACACTGCCACATTACACCCGCACTGCCACACGTCTCTCAAGTCTCATCCTCTCCTATCTCTCCGGTCTCATCGACCTTCTCCCAAATCCACGCCGCACTAGCACTGCCATAGCCCAATGTCTCTTGTCCTCCTCCCTCTCCGGTCTCCATCGCCCCCAACGGCTCTCTCCCTACGTGGCCACGCCTCCCTCGACTCCAACGGCCGGCTCCCTCTCCTGATCTCCTCGGTCTCAACTCCTCACCCCAGCGCCTTCGCCTCTTCCACTTCCCCTCCCTAATCCCCTTCCCTCTCCGTCCGCCTCCCTCCCATCTCCAGTCTCCATCGCCCCCAAGGCCCCAACAAATCTCTCCCCATGCGCCTTCGCCTCTTCCACTCCCCGACCGCCTCCCTCCCCTCTCCTCTCCCAGCGGCGTTGGCGAGGAGGGAAGCCTTGTCCATGCGGGACACGGTGGGGAGTGGGGACGGCAGCGCGGAGGTCGCAGAACCGCTGGGCACTGCGTCGAGGGCTCGAGGTCGGGAGGATCAGTGGCAGCTCCAAGAGCTCCGAGTCCGGTGAGAGCGAGCTCCGCATGGGCCACCGCCCCCCGTCTGCTCCGCGCCTCCACTGGCAACTCAGGCCCCAAGTCCGGGTCCGTCTCCAACTCGCGCCAGCACCATGGACCTCCTTGGCTGGAGCTCACGGCCCGCCGGCGCCCCCGAAGACCAGATCTAGATGCGCCCTCGGTCCCCGTCGTCCCCGACCCCGACACCTCCCCATTGGAGTGGTGAACTGGTGAAGTGGTGATGAGCAAAAAATTTTTTTGTGCTTTTGCGTTCGGATGTGATTGTGATTTTGTGAATGATTCGGTTTTTGCATTTGATTTGGGATTGAAGTGTGCTTTTGCGTTCGGATGGGATTGGAGTTTGCGTTGTGGCCAAGGGCGGCAACGGAGAGGCGCGAGCGCGACTGAGGACAAGGCGGTGGCCGGTGAGTGCCGGATCGCCGGTGCAAAGCAGCCGCAGCAGCGCTCCCCGCCACATGCCGCGTGTTCGCGCGCAAGACCGTGCCGGCCGAGCATGAACGTCTTGTGCGGCTTTGGGCCCTCCGAGCACGAACGTGCGTCGGCCGCCCAAGCACGCCCACGGCGCGCGGCCGTGCCATGCCACCCGTCATCATGCCCGGCGAGCCAGCCCAAAGACGGCTCTATGTGTCGTGCCAGGCCGGCACAGCCCTAACAGTGTTCGGGCGCGTGCCGTGCTTCCACCGCAGCCGCCCGCCGTGCCGTGGGCCGGCCCGCAAATGTCCTGGCCATGCCCAGGTCTAGTTGCATCTTCTCGGATAAGCCCCTGCAGAAGCGTGTTCTTGGAACAAGACGGTTGATAAGCCCCTCAAACATGCCCTTAGTCTTCCCTTGGAATTTGGGAGAATATAGTTCCGTATGCTAAGTTGACGGCGATGTTTCTATATCTAAAGATGAAATGGACTTGCACACTTAGGTTGAAAAATTAGTTTTGCCTGGCTGATATGGCACCCACGTTGGCACTGGACGTTGACGTGGCATGTTACAGAACATTTACCTTTATTCGGAATGATCAATAGAATCATCACGATACACACTGGTTACATGTACGCATGGCACATGCTATTGCAACACATTACAGTTTACTGACCAGTTAAGTAAATCTGAAGAACACGCAAGGATCGAAGGCCACAATACAAGATAGTTTCCTCTTAGTGCCAGACGTAGGCGTCGTACTCGAGGACGAGCAGGTTCTTGGGGTCCGTCGAGTTCAGCATCCTGCTGAGCGTGTACCCGCGCGCCAACCGGAACGCGCCGGTGCCGCCGACGACCGGCCGCTCCATGACCGTGCCCAGCAGCGCGCGGCCGAACACCGCCAGCGTGCTGCCGTTGTACGGGCCGTCCGTGAACACGAAGTTGAGCATCGTCAGGATCGCGCTGTCGGAGAGGGAAGTGCCGGCGGTGAGCCCCTGCGCGCGGCCGATGAGGCGGGATGACGGGTCGGCGCCCTCCCGGAGCATGTCGTCGACCACGCCCACGGCGCCGAAGTAGGAGCCGTTGACGCGTGCCGGCGGGGACACCTCCGCCGTCGTGCCGTTCGGGCCGCCGTTGAAGAGCTCGTGGAAGTAGAAGTGGAGGTGCGTCATGATGCCATAGCTGCTGTTCTGTTCACCGCCTCCCGCTTGTGTTGCTGCCGTTGCCACCGAGGAGGAGAGCAGGACTAGGAGCGGTGCAAGAAGTGTTAGTAGTAGGGTTGCGCTTGCACGGTGAGATGCCGCCATGCGCGCTGAGAAGAAGAAAAATAGAGCAGGTCGTATTATTAACACTGTGTTGAAGAAAAGGGAAATGATATGATATACGTACGACGTATTGAGAAAAATCGGACGCAGTTATGGAATATGAATGAGTATACTGTTGATGATTAGTGTACCGGGATATAGTTGTCGTTATATGGATCCCAAATATCCAGAATGCCATGGAATTTGAAATAGTGAGGAGCAATGGTACCATGTCCTGACACTTCCCTTGAATATATGTACGAAACCTGAAATGGATGGCCTAAAGAGTACAAAACAGACATTAAGAAGCACGATTCAACAATATTTTGTAGGACTTGCACAACAAACACATTGATAAAGCAAAACACAAGCAAGTTATCCTCTGTTGTGTCTAATTATGATGTTACGGTCTACTGAAAACAATGTTGTGGTCCGTTAAAACAATGTTGCGGTCCGTTGAAAACAATGTTGCATACTGTTCTTTGAAATGTTGTATCTGTAAAAAAAAAAATTGTATACTGTTCTTTCGAATGTTGCATCTGTAGAGAAAAAAATATTGCATACTGTTTACAGCGATGTTGCAATTTTTTTCCAACGTGTTTTTTTTTCAGATGCTTTGTTTTTTGATTTGTGATGTTGCAACCGTTGTCCAGGGATGTTGCAACCATTGTTCATAGATGTTGTAACCGTTGCCCAGGGATGTGCAACTGTGTTAAGGATATAAGGGTATTTGTATTGGTATCAATTGTACTTGATCACCAACATTTTGGTGGACAACGCCTAGCTATATATCAATTCAAGACATGCTTCCCATGTATCGCCTCTCAATTGTCATGTATATCTCCTAATTTCAGTGGTGTACACAATGTTGGAAGTCAGTTCCTCTTGAGCTCGTCGCCTTGTTTCTCCCCGGACGCCAAGTGGCTGCACACAAAGCAGAGGCTCGTCTGGTGCAACGACATGCTCACTGAAATGCATCCCTTGTTACCGAGGGTGAGAGCTCATACGCATTTTTGGACCGTACGGATGGGAGCTCCCACCCGTACGTCCGATTGGTAGTATCTCCCTAAAGAAAATGTTGAAGTTGGATGCACACTTGATGTGTTCTTGTAGGTTTTTAATGAGAGCTTGCGTGATTAGCTGGAAAATGGAAATCAACGTGCCAATCCATCGGTGATAGCAACTATATATCTAATCCTTCATGAAAGCATGATTAGCTAAACACCCCCCGGGTGCATGTGAACCCGTTTCACTATTTAGGACGCGTTTTGAACCACCGCACGCGCGCGATTGGGTGATTATGGTCTAGCTAGTATAGTGCATAACTGCATATCTTAACTACTATAATTTAGAGTTTACTCCGCACAGCGAACGATCGTCCACCTCCCCTCGCGTTTTCTACGCTCGCCTCCCCTCGCAGAAGCCTCCGCCGCCTCTCTCCTCTAACCATCGCACCCCCACCACCACCCCAACCACCTTCGTCCACTCCTCCCCTCCATTCCCCCAAATCCCAGTGGGACGAACGTCCCCTCTCCACACGACCCACCCTCCACGAAGACCACTTCGCCCACCGCTCCACACGGGCAACGCCAGTAGAGCCACTTGTCGTGGGCGTGCGTCGCCTCCCGTGCCGACGGTCGCGCGGCCTCACGCGGGAACCACCGCAAGCAAGCAGAAGCTGCGAAATGGCAGATTGCTAGCTCTCCAGAGAGCGCCCAATTCCTCCCCCCACTCGGCATTGAATCGCAGCCCCATTCTTGGCCTCTCCCCTTCCAACTCGGGGAAAACCAGATCTGCGTCACCCAATTCCTCCCCCCACTCGGCATTGAATCACAGCCCCATTCTTGGCCTCTCCCCTTCCAACTCGGGGAAAGCCAGATCCGCGTCGGCAGGCGCGGCACTCGGAGGAAGCGGAAGTGGTGGCGATGGAGTGCGTCTTCAGCGTCGTGGGGCAGGACCTCGCGGTGGTGGTGGCGGACATGTCGGCCGTGCAGAGCATCCTCGTCCACAAGAACGATGAGGGCAAGATCATGCTGCTCGACTCCCACATGGTCCTCGGTGCCTCCGGCGAGCCCGGCGACAGTAAGACCTTCCCCAACCATATACCTGTTAGCCGACGGTTCCGCCGCGAGTTTGGATGTTTTGGGCTCTCGATCTGACCCGATCTGGTTGGTTTTGTGCTTGGGATTTTTCTGGTGGTGTTTCTAGCAGCGTCCAGTTCACGAAGTATGTGCAGAAGGACGTTCACCTGTACAAGTTCAAGAACAACATGCCCCTCTCCACCGCCGCCACCGCAACTTCACCCGCGGCGAGCTCGCCACTGCCCTCCGCAAGGTATTGATTCGGTTCAGTTTGCTCGTTGTGTTGAAAGATGAAGGTTGTGTTGAAAGATTTTTTTGGCTATATCAACGAAATAAGAGGTTCAACACAACTTATTGTCCATGCATTTAGCAGTCTGGAGTCTGGACATTTTACAAGTATTAGAAATACAGTTCTTGTTTAGAGTGGAGGTACACCTACCCGCTACTGGAGGAGGCTGGATTGGAGGCTTGGGCTGTGGACATTCTTGGATGGAGCTTCTTTAATTTAGGTATGTTGCATTCGTGCTAAGGTGCTTAGTTGCTCACACCATGCTTCAGAACGTTGTTATGCTGGCACGGTAGATGAAGCCTTGGTTTGTAATTTCCTGAGACTTTAGTTGCTCACACCATTGGTTTGTAATTTCAAAACCTCGCCATTGCCTTTCATCACTAACAAACATGAACCTGCGTACCCAGGGCCAGTCATGCTATCAATCCAAATTCTCTGCAAGTCATGCCATCAATCTACCAAGGCAACGACACATCTGTTCTGTACGTCGATAGCCTTGAGCCACTATAAGTAGAGCACCACCAGATCCACCCGCTTCAACGCCATTCATCAGAAGGCCTTGGTATTTCTATTATTTGAAGGTAGCTAACTCATGCCCTCTCCATCTTTTGGCTTTCTTTTGGTATTTTTGTCCAATTGTTTTTTTATCTTCAGAAGACATTTTGTCCTATTCACGCTACTAGAGTTAGGACAGTTTTGTGTTAATGATACTTGATTGACGTATCATGAATTAAACTCTTAGGTAACATCAGAGTATGCCCATTATTGGGTTGGAACAATGGTGAGATGTAATTTACTATGCCTACATCAAATGTTCAGACTAAAGCTTAACCATAATAATATTCTGCTGGAGTTGTTAGGATTCAAAGCCAAGTGAGTATTAACAAGTGTTCAATCTCAGATTATATTTCCTATGCTTGCTAAAGTTTAAATTGTAGCAATACAACATGATTGTGGATCATTTGAAGTTTCGGTCAGCAACTTCAGTTTGATTGTTTGTGTACTTTGAGTTTGTGTGGACCTGCTCTGCCTATTTTACCTAGCATGTTATAGAATCTATTTTAATGTTTAATTCATCTCCTGATGATCATTGGTCAATCTATATTGATTTCTTTTCTTTTTTTCAGGTTGCTCTCAAATTGGTGTCATTTCATCTACCAATTCCCTTTGCAGTTTTTGACTGTTGAGAATGGAGTCTATTGTTGAAGGAGCTAAGTATGATTGCTTGTTGTTTGGTATGTTCCACGCCTTGAAAACCAGAGGAATTGTTTGTTGAATTTATTTCTTCTTGTTTTTTTTGCACAATCCAATAAAATTGTTTGCTATTGCATCTTCAGATATGGATGATACTCTGTATCCCTTCAGTGCTGGCATTAATCTAGCTTGTTGCAAAAATATACAATGTGAGTAATGATACTAATCATCTCCATATGTTCATGCTTTATGAAGCATTTATTTTCTCACAAGTGCTGGGAGAGACTGAAAATTTTAAATTTTGGCTACCAGATTACATGCTCATTTATTCATTTATGTTCATACTAATCATCTCCATATGTTCATTTATTTTCTCACAATTGCTCATTTGTCTTCATTTGGTCGTTATTAACTTGTAGTCCACTTTTGTTTTGATAAAAAAGTTCCATTGTAGGAACTGTGTCCATGCCTCCAAAATGGTTGCTTGGCTATCATCAATGTCGTTGGAGCTACGATTCTTCTGAGAAAGTACTCAAGGTATTTTCTTGTCAGAGTGGATTTTGATCTTCTATGTGCATTTTTTTTCCTGAAGGAAATATCGGCAGCAGCAATTCGTACTGTTTAGTTATGATGAATAAAGTGTAAATAGTTAGTCCTGTTTAAGTAATGTTTAGCTTAGTATCTTGCATGCACTCTAATTCCGAGATGCAATGCTAGAACCTTATTTTGAAGCTCAAATATGAGAACTAAGAAGAGGGGCTGACTGCGGACCAAGCAAGAGATTCCATGGAGGACTCGGTAGAAAGTTGACGCCTATACTCTTCTTGTTAATGTATACGTATGTTAGGATAGGATTTGTCCCACATCTTATTTACCCTCAATATTCCATTTCCATCTCTTGTACATGTATAGTACATATAAACCCCATGGTCTATGATAGTGACATCATTGTTTCTCCCAAAAGGCCAAAACATAACATGTATCAAAGCATGGTTATCCAAAACTTACCCTAATACTTATCTAGTTATCTGACCACCTCGTCCCTGCTCCAGCTACATATGTTGCTGCTTGCTGTCACTTGCTGGTGACCTCCTCCAGCAACCTGCCGCTGCTCTGCTTAGCCCTTGCCCTGTAGTCGCCAGAAAGGTTCCAAGTTCCAACAACCCTAGGCATATCCTAATAATATACATGTATACACTAACACTCACAAGATAAGTTAGAACTGTAAGAAAAAGCGTGGTAGTGGTAATGCATGCTGGGTATCATTGGCAAAACCTGAGACCCTTCAATGCATTTCTACCACAGTCTGAACCTATACTATCATGTGATGTTGCAGATGTGATTTGGGACATGCCCCTTACTATGTCACATGCATCCACCCTGACCAATAATGCAATTTATGCCACCTAAACAAGCATATCGAGTGAAGCAATTGTTGTTTTGCCACTAGTCTATTTGTTTTATCATAGCACGATGTAGTTTTAAAACACTGATAATCTTCCTAAGCAAACTGAAATGGAAAGCATTTGTACGAATGAATCTTTTCTTATTAGTGTTTGTATTGTTGGAGTGTATATCATAATGTTGAAAAAAATTGTCTTTCCGATTCTTGGGCCTATTGATGTTATGTAACACATGTCTTTCCAGAGGTTCATTTGTAGAGCATACTTCTCGGACAGTTGATCTATTTGCCACTAGCTTTACATAAATGTCTCCTGATTCCTCAGTGTTCTCTCTGAATGCATTTTGAGGCTTAACCGCTTAAGAATATGTTAGTGATGGTGATGATATTTTCATCGATACTTAGTTATTCATTGCTTCCACAAAGTTGTTAGAACATTCAGAGAAAAAGGCATTCCTTGTGATGTGGTTTGGATGGATATCAACTATATGGATGGTTTTAGATGCTTCACATTTGATAGTGTAAGTACCTCCTGTTCTATCATAGTTGCTACGTGAAAGTAGTATTCTAAGTACATCCTATTCTGACATGTTCTGCACGTTTAGAATGTATATTGCTTGCCAAATAGAGCCTGCAATTTTATTCTGCCTATTATTGTCTCCAAAAATTCATTTATTTTAGATGAACCAGGTAGTGTCTGCACGCTTTTTCAAGTTTATTTTATGGCCATTGATTTTGTTTGCTCCTGTTTGAGTAGTTTGGCATCTGATATGTTATAGAACTGTTTCCCTTATCCAAAATCTATGGTCAATGATCTCCATTCCATCGGTTGCAAAGCAATCTGGATGCTTGACCCAGGAATCAAGAAAGAGAAGGGCTACTTTGTGTACGAAAGTTGTTCAGAAAATGATGTTTGGATTAAAAAGGCAGATGGTAGCCCATTCATTGGAATGCGCTTTTGTCGACTTAAATCAGCTCCTTTGTTATCTTCATGAAATAATCAGTAGGATATGCCTCATGTACTATCCAGGGGAGGTATCGAGCATGGCATTTAGCTTCTTTACCTATAACATTCTGCCCCAATAAGTGATTTTGCAATTTCCTGCGTTTGTATATGTAGAAAACTTACTGCATGAATGGGAGGTCACACCGTAATACCGGATTAGCCAAATGGAAGAAATGGGAACGACTTGCGGACCAAAAATGAATTTGATCATATCCGCCACTAGAGGTAGTTTTGTTTTGACTATATGGTGTTTCACATGCCCAAAGCGACTACATATGTGTATCTTATATTGTGTTGCATAGAACATCATAATCGCTAGATGCCATTATTAAGTAATTCAAATAGTTCATTTCACTTTCCTGCTCTACAGACTTGGAACTTGGAAGCGACACTTTGCATGATTTAAATGTTTCATTGTTTTTATACAGTACTATTGCAAACAACTGCTTGAATGAAACCATACATGGGCTACCCGACATACAAAACAACAATGTGTTCTACGACCAATACATGTCATTAAGCAGGATGTATCCTTTGTGGGCTACCTGACATACAAAAAAAAAACTATGTGTTCTACGACCAATACATGTTTGATCAATCTGTAGAAACACAGTAACTGAAGGAAAAACATGTTATGTTTGATTCCTTGAAATTACAGCTCTGCATTGATGAACAATGACTTAGTGTACTTCGGAATGCTCTATATAAAAAAGAACATTGTAGTGCTTTAATTGGTTATGGTTGAGTTCTGCTACACAGTTTAAGCAGCTATTTTCTCCTTTACTTGATAATTGTCGCTGATGGACCTATCATTCACCATGATTTTGTTGATCTTTCTCTGTTGTACAATGAAAAAAAAAATCATTTGCCAATGTAGACATACTTCTCTTGCAATGCTAGGGAGTTCTCTTCACTAAACGGATGTCGTATTGATGGATTAGTGCAAGTCGAAAGCAGAGGTACATCTTTTTGGTGACCCACAGCGTGAAGCTCACTTTGGATTTTCCGCAGCTCGTTTTTGATATTCCCTGTCAGCTTTTGGTTCTTGACTGACATCCTCCAATGTGTATAAATAATATATATATATATATATATATACCATTTTCTTTATGTATAGTATATGACTAGTTGATCTTCACTTCCTTGTCATTGTTATAAATATTATTAGTATGCTAATATAGGATTTTATATATGTAACTATGTAGGGCCTGTTTGGATGTAGATATTTCTTCTTGTGAAATTCGCGAAATCTCTATCCCTACTACTTAAAAGAAGAAGTTTATGGTCGTCGAGTCCTCCCTCAACGGTGGAGATACCCTTAATGGCGCTCTTGACATCCGTTGGGAATTCGTCGGTGCTCGTGATCTTCACTTCCTTGTCATTGTTATAAATATTATTAGTATGCTAATATAGGATTTTATATATGTAACTATGCAGGCCTATTTGGATGCAGATATTTCTTCTTGTGAAATTCCTCTAAATCTCTATCTCTACTACTTAAAGAAGAAGTTTTGCGGTCGTTCGTCCTCCCTCAACGGTGGAGATACCCTTAATGGCGCTCTTTACATAATAGTATTCTCGGGCATGACGCCTTCTAGGTGATAATATTGTGAGAGATGATGTATTGTAGCATGATGGAACTGTTAGGACATTGAATTAAGCCCACCATAACACACATCAAATAACAAAGATAATAGAGATTTATAAAGAGCACTTGCATTAATTGAAGACCAGAGCTCCCATTTTGAGAAGGAAATATAATGGAACTTGAAGTAGAACTTAATTGTACAAATTGGAACTAAACTAAAACACTAATTGCCAAGGAAATAGTTACTCATCTCTGAGGAACAATGGCTCTACTACTTTTGCTTTAATACGTGTGCTTGTATTTGAAAATTTGAACTACTAGGACACCAAACTTGTCGCTACAGGACTCAACGATTTTAAGCACAAACTTCAAAGAACCTTTCTATCGCTTGGAGTATCTCGGATAACAAGAAACAATAGTCTTTCAATCCATTGAACCCTCGACTAAAGATTGCAAAAGGAAATTTAAGCATGAGTTTCCATGGTTATCCATAGGGCAAAGGAAAAGTATCTCAATAGAAGAATGGCTGCATAGTCTACCTTAATGATGATCAATTTTATTCTTTTATTTTTTAATTAAAATTTTTGTTTTCTTCTAGATAAATAAATAAATACACACACACACACAGTAAGATCCTTTCCTACTGTTTTGTTAAAAAAACATAATTTTTGCCTCTATCTTCCATGTTTTATTATTTTCTGTTTCAATATCCAATATATGTGTTGATCTGCATCGTGCCAATGTATATTGCTAGGCTGACCTGCCATAAACGATTAAAACCCCCCGTTTCCGGATGCAAGCCTTATCTATCACAAATGTATTAAAATCCAAATATATCGTTAAAACCTTTCATTTCTAGACATGAGGCTTATCTCTCACAAATGTATTAAAAGCCAAATATATCTCTTCTATAATGTATGTTCACAATTCTTTCTTAATTGTGACAAATTTCTATTCATTATGTGGCAGTTCTTGAGAAGCCCACTGGTATAACTGAAAGAGGTACATGCTTGAAGAAAAAGCATAAAGTCAATGACACTGATGGCAAGAATGATTCTTCTCCAAGGAATCCTATTTCGGAACATGTAATATTTAAAAGTTCAATTGAAGATGGAGATGACGACGACAACCTTCCTATAAGCGATGCTTTTTTCAGTAGTCAGGATGATCCTTTGAACAACCGTTTGAGATTTTGTTTAAACAAATTTTGAGCCATGGAATGCAATGTGGAATTGTTTTGCATTCCTGACTACTGAAAATTTTCAATGAGAACCGATTCATAAAGCTTCAGCTTTGTTCGTACGCTTCACATAATATGAAAATTATTTTGTTCAAAATATGGGATTCTGTTGCAACGCACGGGCACTCTACTAGTACATTCGTAATGTTTGACAAATAGGTGTGGACATTGCAGAGCACATTAATTTGTGAGTCAATGTTATCTGTAAAAACATACCCAATGCACAGTACTTTGCACATTTGTTGAACTTCTTGGGCAATCATAGTTAATTTTGCTTGTTTGAAAAAATCATAGTTAATTTTGCGCTTTATATAGACCTAATGTAAGGTCGGTCACAACCTTCATCTAACTTTCTATAGCTAATAGTTGCATGTATTAATTAATCAAGGCAAGTTGCACCCTCTGTTATAATTCAATATTTGAAACACAAATATCTGCAGCTTGATGTGAGACCATGCAGAGGTCACCCATGTTTGTGATGAGTAATTTATTGTGCTTTGCATGTGTTGTCGAAGTTTGAGTTTAGTTTTGGGGAGTTGGAATTTTGGGTCCTACTGTCACACTCAGCCGGTATGACCCGTTTGCAAGGGTAGTCAGACCGATGGGCATGGGCGGTTTGACCGCCATGCATGATCGGTCAGACCGGCCTTGTGGATTTTTGGAGATTGAACACCAAACACTTATGCAAACATGTGTGGAGATGTGTTTGCACTAGATCTCCTAGCAGATTGAGCATTGAGCTAAAACTAGATAGAGTTTTACCGAAATTCCAGAGAGGGTGTTTTCTGTTGATGGAAAGCAGTCAGGCTGGCCAATGATTGGCGGTCAAACTAGTGCCCTGTTACTGGTGGGCGCGGTTAGACCGTCCAATGGTTGGCGATCGGATCGGTGTGGTGGCGGCGGTCTAACCGGTCCAGTTGCAGTGGTCTGATCGGCTGTGGAGTTTTCAGTACAGTGAGCCAAACGTCATGTGATTGGTGCATATGTTTGCATGGCGATTGTTATGGACTAATGTGGGTCAAGTTGTGAAGAATTCGTGTCTTGAAATGGTTTGCTTGGTCTATTGTTGTGTAGTGGCTCTGGAGTCAACTATTGCCAACTGCGAGGAAGACTGGGACTTGGTTAGGAGAACCAAGGTCCACAACGGCCATGGAGGCTGGGTGAGATAGTTGGACTCACACAAGGCACAAGATAGACAAGGGCTATGGAAGGCACAAGTGGTCAAGGTCAAGCGGGACATGTGGTGCGCCAAGTAACTTGGGCTCGTTTGCAAGCGAGGACGGTTTGGTAGGATCCAGACAGGTGAGAGGCTTGGCAGGAAGTCATGGGGTTCACATGGATGATGGCGAAGCATGGGCGATGCTTCGGGGGGAGAAGGACTTGGGAAATGTCGGTTAAGGGGCAATGTGGTCATTTGTCCAAAACTGAAAAAGTGAGCGGTTTGCAAAACTGCGGTGGTGGCATAAGTGGATTAGGTCAAGTGGACTTCATGGATGTAACATCCCAAAATTCGCTTTCTTTAAAATTTAATTTCAAATTAATTATTTAAAATTTGTCTGGATTTTATTTGGATCTTATTTGTATTTTTGTGTAATACTAGAAGGAAATCTCAAAATCCAAATCTCCAGAAAATATTTGTTCAAATATCTTGGTCCAATTTATTTATTTCCCTTCTCTCTTTTTCTAAAAAAAAGAAATTTAAAAAAAATATATATATTCTTCCCGATGAGTCACCCATCCTAGTTTTCTCCTAGGACATGCACGCTTAACTCCAAAGCTTAATGCATGCATGCAACCAATGTAATATTTTGTTCTCATTTGTTATTATACCCTCTCCTTTTCTTTTATACCATTATTTCTACTCTCTATTCCAAACAGCCTTCCTCGTCCTGTGATCGTCTCTCTTTGTTGCTCATTTTCTCTAAACCGAGTTTCATGGCAACGCCTCCTCACCTCGCCGGGCCGGGCCACCACTGGCCGGCAGCAGCCCCCAGTCCCACACCACCGCGCCACCTTCCCTTCTCCTCTCCCTTGCCCTCCCTTGCTCCCAGCCGAGCCATGAGCTTCTAATGCCATTAATGGCAGCCGTTTCTTCTTTCTCTCATTCATCTCCATTCAAAGCCTTAAATCAATTTCTTTTGATGAGAAACGGTTTCATTTAACTCCTCCACGTTTCAATGTTCTCAATTGAACATCATCTATAGTGTGGAGCCCTTGTAATGCAAACTGCTGCGTTTCATTGTTTGCAACCGAACCATTGAGCTTCTTCCACCATTAATGGCCGGTTACCTCTCCTCTCTCATTTCCTTCCATTTAAAGCTTTCTATTCGAAACCGTTTGCAGCACTAAATCCCTATTAAACTCTCTCTTCATGCCATGCTTTCATTTGCGCAGTCCATCAAGTGCAGCCACTGCCGTTCTTACGTTTCCATATTGAACCGACATTATCGCCGCCGTAGATCTTCACCTTCCCGACGATGCGGCTCGATTGCAGACTATATAAGGGTATCTTGTCTTTTCTTTGATCCTTTGCACCGTCTCCAAGTGTTGAATCACCGATTGCCACATCCATCCTTGTAATCCACCTTTTGCATTGTTGTAGAACTTGGTAAGCACCTCCCACCGAGCTCCACCTACTCCGATCCATCACGGCCAACCATCTGCCATCTTCTGCTTGCTATTCTTACAGCTGCATGCTGATTTGTTATTGTTCCATTCGGCTGCAACATAGTCATGGTGCTTCTGTATGCATATAGTTTGAAGTTGATTAGTGCTGCTGCTAGTTAATCTTCTGCATCGTGCTTGCTATACTCCTGATCGGCTGCTTGATGTTCCATTTGGTCTCATAGTTTTTGCTACTGTTTGTTTGCCTTCATTCGGCTGCAAAATAGCATGCTACGCTTTCTCTGTTCGTAGCTTGAAGAAAGTGAACAGTATCCTACTAGAAAAATCAGCATGAAGCTTTGTACATGCATCTCATTTTTGAGATTTTATTTTCCACAATTTCGTTCGTTCTCATACAAACTCCAAATCCAACGATTCTTTCTCCTAAATTCATCTAAATTCATTCTCTACTTCCAGATTTATTTTGTAATTTTGGATTTTATTTATTTTACGCTATTTATTTGGTGCATTGCTTGGCGTGTAGAGTCGACGTCGCCGATGCAAGTTTGGATCAACAAGAAGTTTACCTCCAACGTCAACGAAGGCAAGTCGTAGACCTTTGATCATTTTGTACCCAATTTACAAAATTATATTGTTTTATATAAACATGCATTGCTAATTTTATATCGATTGATTTTGGGAATAGTTAAATGCCTATTTGACAATATGCCTCCTTGAATAATTGTGAATTACATGTTGACATGTAACCTTGGACACCATAGACTGGTTTAATTTTAGTTGGTCATATTTTATTATCAACATGGGTATCGTATATTGCTTAGTCATGCTTTAGTTGAACGATGGGTTCCTTCACCATGTTAATCATGAAAATTTGACTTAATGATATATGGAACTGTGGCGTGACCACTATTATTAAAATTTGTTGCCATTTGGACGGGTTTGAACCAAAAATGATTTCATACTCAGGCGATTGATCGTGCAGTAAAGGGGATGATTTGGGATGTGGTTGACTCGCCTGAGTAGTCAGTAAGGACTTAACTTTGTGCGCCATTGATCTGGGCCATACCGTACAACCACAAGTCTATTTATGGGGTGGACCTGGCCGACTAATTAGCGATGTTTTGATTCGGTTCTGTCATGGGTTGATAAGTGGCGCAAGAGGGCCCGAATGGCTAAACCTCGGTGTAACCGAACCGAGTTAAAACAGAACTTTGTAAAAGCCTTGTCACGTGCTCTAGACTGCTTACCTAAGGTAGTGAGCGGTGGCATAGATATATGTCGAACAAACTAGAGAATCCGTGTCTTGTGGGTCAAGCTGTACAACCTCTACAGAGTGTAAAACTATTCGAATAGCCGTGTCCCCGGTTATGGACAATGCCTGGTGATTTCACACGAGGGTTAGATTTTTCTTAAAAATGTTGGAATGATGGAACGGTTGGGAAGTGAATAGGGTTGTTCACTATTTGCTTTAAAGAACTGGTTTACTTATATATTTAATCATTTAAATTGTGCTTTTCAATCTATTTACTGTGAATATTGTTTTCTGCAAAATAGCCATAAAGCTACTCTTGTTCAAGCCTTGCATAAATACTATTTGCATACATTTCCCTCGACTTCTTGAGTACATTCAAAGTACTCACGGCTTTATGCCCTCGGTTGATCGGCGATCATCGAGGAAGACCCGAGGAACACCGAGTTCTACGAGGAGGAGTATTTCAAGAGTATGCGAACTAGGTGCGCTCTCCACTCGATTGCTGTGGGCATGTCGGATGGCTACCACAAGAGTTTCTTTATTTGCAAGTTTATTATTACGTCTTTAAGCCTGTGTGGCAATAATTGTAAAATCTTGACCATAAGGTCCGTTGTTACTTTTTAATAATATTTGGCTTATTCTTAGCTATCTCGATGTATGGATATGATTTCATCAATGTTGACACTGTGTGAACTAGCTACTGATCTTGGGACTAGTTCAGAAATACACAGAGGGTTCTGGATCTGAAGATCCGGGGTCCCGACAATGGAGGACAAAACGTGATGATTTCGGGATATTGGAGACAAGGGTGAAGAACTACATTTTGAAAATCATGCATGAGTGTGTTGAGTGAAAAGCCCAGTTGTGTAATGGGTTAACGGGTTCCTATGGGTGTGCGTAGTGGATGTGATCCACTTTGTTACCAAGTTAGCATTTCTTGTAAGCCTCCATTGTATAAGGGGGTATTAGAGAGAGAAATTAGTTTTTGCGCTTGAACCTCCAAGAGAGAAATTAGGTTTTGGTTGAGAGAGCTAGGTGATGCCCTTAGTGTTTTGTCCTCCTCGTGGAGTGGCTATAATCGTTCTTCTCCAAGTGGTAATAGAAGATCAAACTTGATTCACCATGTTTTATTTCTTTTCTTGCCTTCTTGACATGTTCTTGGCGACTCTTTATTCCATCTTGTTCTAGTGTGATTCGTGCTGAGATACAACTTGCTACGGTTTGTAGGAACCCATCTAGAATTATCTTGGCTGTCTAGATCTCACGAGCTTGAGAAGATTAAGTTTTCTCTCTTTTACCCGGTTCTTGAACAATCTTCCCTACGATAGATAAAGGTGGAAACCATGATAACAATTCTTAAAATTGTTAGTCGGAATAGGTGCCAAACATCTTAGGGTAGCTGTGTTTTAAATTTGGTGTGGTTTGAATGAGTATATCAAAATTTAGGTGAAAACACCTTTTGGAAATCGTGTTGTTTTCAATCTGTCTGCAGGAGAGAGGTCAAACCGCCAGGGCTTGCTGGTCAGACTGGTCGACCAGTCAAACTACCCGAGAGTTGGCGATCAGACCAAACTGACAGGGTGATTGTCTGGCTCTTGCTCATAGGTGTTTGTTTCTCGGTGCTAGCAAGTTCAATCTCAGTCTTCACAATTGCTCGTAGCTGCTGGAGTGAAAAGATTGCCGAATTCCTAGGGGGGAATTTTCAGAGTCATTCACCCCATCTGTGCCCTAACCAATCCTACACTTGATCAATTTGACATACAGGTACTACCTGAAGACGCTAGCACACTACTACTTTGATGTACAGGTACATGGTGGAGTTTTTTTCCAGCTAAAATAGCACCGCTCACACGTGAAATAGCAAATATAGTTCTCTCCATGTATCAATATAAAAATAGCACCGCGAAGCAACGGAAATATAACACCTAGCCTTGTCCACGTCCTAAGGGGCTAGAGCCGGCTCGTCCGTACTTCCTAAGGGGCCAGAGCCGGCTCGTCCGTGCGCATAGGGGAGGAGCCAACTTGTCGGTGGCCATAAGAGCATCTTTAATGTATTGAACCGATGTTGATTCAAAGTCATGCCACGTAAGTATTCTAGGAACCGAGCTTGTTTTTCTCCAACGTATTGAATCGATTATTACTAATAATTGAGACCCACGTTACATTAAAAAACCATAAAATAATAATATCTTCTTTCAACTGTATCTCTCTTCTATGTAGTTGTTTAATACTCATATGAGTTGTTTAATGTTTTGAATCGATTCCTAAGTAGAGTCCGGTTCTATGTATTTTTTTATTGGAATCAACCTTTTAAATGTATTGAATCGATTCAATATCTTCTCTCCTTTTATTTAAACCAGCTAAAATATAACATTGAAAATAGTCCGAAAGACGGAGTGCCTCTCGACCGTGGCCTGGAGCCCGATCTCGCACAATTGACAATGTGCCATTGCATAGGGTTTTTTTTTTTGGCTCAGCTGTCGCAACCATCCGCATAGACCGCATCCCATCAATTTTCTTGTCCTCGCAAGGGCAGTTCCAATCGAACGGCCGGATTGCGACGCGCCAAGAGAAGGGATGGCACACACGCTACCTACTTCAACTTTATCTGTCATAATGTAGCAAAAGAATCTCCCTATATAAAAGGGCGCAGGATTGCAGCTCCCTCAGGGTGGCTACGTCGATGTTTTTGCCTGGTTCGTTCGATGTCGCCTTCGGTTGTGGACCGCCGTTCGATCTTTTTTTGGTCTGCTCGCGGTCGGCTCCGTTCGATGGAGTTTGCTCTGTGTGGGCCGTCGGATTGGCCAGTTCATGCGCTTCGGATTCCACCGTCGATGCGCTCGGGTGCGGCTGGCTGTCAGCGCAGTTTTCGCTTCGTCTGCTGTGCCATTTAATGGCGACGCTGCTTTTGTCGCCCGCGCCGCTTCGGTTCTTCCGCGCCGCTTGCTATTACTATGCATCAGCCGCGCCGCTTGCTATATAGGGAGGTTGCTGTGCATCGCCGAGCTTTCGGGGAGGCGGAGCGAAGAACAGGGACCGATGCAGCGCTATGAGCTCTCGTAGCTCCGCCACCATGGTGGACCAGCGGCTGAGGCTGTGAAGGCTTCCATCCGCGCAGTGTTGTCCTCTTCCGTCTTCATGCGTCTTCTTCGTTTCCTCCTCCTTCTTGATTCCATCGATTTGTTGTTTTGTCGCTCTTCTTTGCTTTGGTTGCCGCTGCTCGGTTTTCCCCTTTTCCAATTGCTGCCGATAGCCGTTTCTGCGGGTGCTTTTGGCCTCGGTTTCGCATGCGGGGAGGAGTGCTCTACGTGGATTCGGTTTTGCCAGGGTTTCGTTTCCTCCTTCGTTTCGATTCCATCGATTTGTTCTTTCTTTTGTCGTTCTTCTTTGCTTTGGTTGCCGCTGCTCGGTTTTCCCCTTTTCCGATTGCCGCCGATAGCCGTTTGTGCGGGTGCTTTTGGCCTCGGTTTCGCATGCGGGGAGTTCTCTCCGTGTATTCGGTTTCGCATGCGGGGAGGGGCTCTCTCCATGGATCTGCTATACATCTTCTTTTTTTTGGTTTTTTTGCTTAGGTTTCGCGTGCGGGGAGTTCTCTACATGTGTTTGCTGTGCATCTTCTTCTCGGTTGCCGCCGATGGCCGCTCCTGCCGTTTTTTGCGACTCGATTTACCTTGTTCTTGGGGATGGTTGGGGTTTCTCTCCATAGATGTGGCCGTATGTTTTGTTCATCTTGTCTCTAAATCGTTTTTTGTGTTGCGCTCCTCTTCTTGCAGGTCATCACGTGCCCGGCGGCGCAGCGGGAACTGGTCGCCTCTGAGGCCCCCTCGCCGCTTCTTTTCTTCCACGGTGCGGACGGCCGCTTCTCTTCGTCGGCCGTCTTCTTTTCCGGAGTCTTTGCGCCTTCGTCCTCCCAGAGCTGCTCGTGTTTCGTCGCCTCCGTCAGCGCCGAGCTCAAGGTGGGTGCTATACCTGGATACTGATCTGCAGACTTTTTCTCTTTGTTGCTATGCTGCTCCAGTTTAATGAGGATATTGAATTGCAATCTTCACCGCGTTTGTGATACTCACGTTTTATAGACAGAGTTGTTTCTTCCTACTGTTGCGTTCAGCATTACCTATTCCATGAATGGTAGAATGATCATTGGGCTCCTGGTGAATCCTATATGTTCCGGTTACTGTCCAACCACCTGCACCAGAACCGTTTTCTGATAGTTGAAGCCAAGCTGGTTTCCAGGATTTGGTACCGCTGAGAGTTAAATGCCAACTGAGTAATGGAACTAATACAATCCTTAGTTACTTGAGTAGCTATGCTTTTAGTCTACTGACAAAATCAGTTTTCATCTAACAGCTTCTCCGAAGCTTCATTCAGAATGATGGATCATGCTGGGAATGAGTGTTTGCTAATAGCTTGAAATATCCCCTTAACCAATTCTTCCAAGTGATTGGGTTTGCCATTACATTACCCTTATCTAAAAGTGCTATCTCTCTTACAAATGATTCCTATTGTCAGTTTCTCTGATGTTCTGACGCCTGCTATGCGAAGCTCTATTACTCTGTCTATTCAACTTAGCTGTTCTGATGCCTTGCTGCTGTATACTATGTAAACCCGTTATCTTTAAAAAGTACCTGTTCTCTTTATGAAGTAACTGCTTTTAGAACAGATTGGTTGCATCTTCTGAAAATAGGAGGCCCGTTAGGTTCAGGGCTGGTAGGGTGGAAGTTGCAACCTGGCAGGGACATTAGTCTTTACAGTTGTGAGGGACCAAATACGTTATTTCCTATTTCAATGGTCGCATTCAGTGTATGTTTTTTTCACCTGTTTACTATCAGTTTAGAGATCGTAGACAGACCAAAATAAAGATAGTGATCTGCTGTTTTTATGCCTCCTTTTATTCTCCCTATCTAACAAGCTTCAGTTTCTTTGCTCTTTTCTCTGATTATAGGTTTTCCTTGCCTTCGTGATGAAGCTTTGCCGTGGTACCAATTCGCTTTATCTTCGAAGAAGTAAGTGCAGATACCTGTTTCTCTTTTCTATGTTCGGTATGGCTTCCCTTGTTTTATGGTATAGAAATTTTCGCAGTCTTTATAATAGATGCTGATCTTTGTGTTCATATCCCTATAATTTATTATAGAATATATTGAGGTCTTAATTACCTCGGCCCCAATCTGATATATATAGTTTTATCTCTCTTTATGATAGATACTTCTTGCCTCTTAGGTTCCTTCTCACCTATTTGTCTTTCTAACTAGCTCTTTTTTTGTTCATGTTGTTATTTTACTTTCTTTGTAGAATTTGCTTGTGGCAAAAAAACAATTGATCTGCTCATGTACTTTTCCTGCCCTTTGTATAGAGTTTCTGTGTGACTTCTTTGTTGTTATGGACCCTGATCGTCCTTCTTCGTTGGCTCTTTCTATGCTACATTGCTCACAATCTGTTCGAGGTACAGATATTGTTTTTCCCACTCTTTTAGTCCTATGTTGCTCTTTGATTCATCTGTTTCAGTCGTAAGTAGTTCCTGTTTTTGCTTTGATTCATTTCTTATCGTCTTTGTTCCCTTATGCCCTTTGTCAGATGATTCCGATGATGTGCCCCTATCTCATGGTGTGGCTACCTGCACAAAGACATGTACATCGACATCAGTATTTGTTTTCTCTTTTGTTTGCTGTTCTTTTGGGAAAGCTTTTTTTTTATTCTTGCTCGGTTTCTTTAGGATCTATATGCTGCCATATTGTGCCTGTTGGTGATGCAGGACGTAATAGGCAAAAACTGCAAAGAATACTTGCTCAACGTCGATTGTTTCGTTCAGGTGCTTTCTTAGTTTTTTTTATGTACCTAATTGCTATTACTGTTGTTTACAGATACATTTCTTTTCGGTCTTTCAAAAAATATTTACGTCATTGCTTTTCCTTGTCTTCTGTCGGTTTTGCTGTCGTATGGCCGATTTAGGTTTATTGTCTAACCATGTCCTGCCCCTTTCTTGGATCTGCCTTCCTTGGGAATATATTGATACCCTTAAAGGTACATGCCTGCTTTCACGTATGCATATTTTGTTTTTTTTGCTTTCTTTCTATTGCTTCTTTTCCTTTATTTCTCGCTTATACTTCGTCTGTTTTTGTTGTGGGAAGAAGCTTCTTATCCAGGCAGATCGTACTATGGACCACCTGAATATGAATGTGCTCACTGTAGTGCGATCTTTTGGTTTCGCGAGAGAACAAAAAGACATTCTTCTGTTAGGGAACAGAGGTTCGCATATAATGGTTGTTGTAAAGGTGGTAAGGTCTATATCCCCCCTTTTAGAGAACCTCCTGCTTTCTTGGCTAACCTTTTTGAAGTTCGATGGTGATGCTCGCTCAAAGAATTTTTTTGCGCAATATACGCCACTACAACTGCCTGTTTGCATTTACCTCTATGGGAGCCAACATAGACCAGTCTATGAATACGGGTGGGGGGACCATATGTCTTTAAAATTAATGGCCAGGTACATCATCGTATTGGTTCTTTGGTGCCTCCTGCCAATAGTCATCCTAGATTTATAGAGCTTTATATATATGATACTGATAATGAGGTTGATAATAGAATGCATGCCTTACCTCAAAAAAACACACCACCACACAAGTAGGATCTGAAGGGGACCATATTGTTTTTTTGAGGTGGTCCTAGACAATGAGAAGGTTGTATACATACCTCGCATAACCTTAACTACTTGTAACGCAAAATGGCCTTTTAAGTTGCAGCGTAGTCAATTTCCGATTAAATTATGCTATGCAATGACCATTAACAAAAGTCAAGGGCAAACAATTGAAACTGTTGGGCTATATCTTAGACCTGTTTTCACTCATGGACAATTATATGTTGCAGTTTCGCGAGTCACGTCGAGGGATGGCCTAAAAATTCTCATTGAAGCTGATGATGGTTCATGTGGTTGGCTGGTTGCAGTCAGTTAGCTATGCATAGCTCTATTCGGCTCTGTATGATATATGTAATGCGGCCTTATGTTGGTATGGTTATGTATATAGCTAGCTTTTTTCCTAACTGATACTTATGGTGTTTCATTCGTTCTTTGTACAGACAGGTTTGAAGATGGTGATGGTTCATGTGGTTGTACAACAAAAAATATCGTTTACCATGAGATTTTGCAGTCAGTTAGCTATGCATAGCTCTATTTGGCTCTATATGATATATGTAATGCAGCCTTATGTTAGTATGGCTATGTATATAACTAGCTTTTTTCCTAACCGATACTTATGGTGTTTCATTCGTTCTTTGTACAGACAGGTTCGTGTTCTTTGGTTACATGAGTATATATAACCCACATGATTATTTGTTACACATCTTTTGTGCTGCTTACCTCTATTCGGCTCTGTATGATATATGTAACACAGGCTTATCTTAGTATGGTTATGTGTATAGCTAGCTTTTTCTTACCAATACTTTTATAAACAGCCTGTACTCTGTGTTAACCAAAATTTGTTGACTTTCCTGTGCGGATGGTGCATAGTATGTGCAGATGGTGCATAGTATGTTCAACACCTTGATCTTGTCCTGTTAGATTAACAGGTGATATTTGCTCTGTATTTTTCGTTATTTTGTCTTAGATTCTTTTCTACATGAGTGTTTAAATACGTTTAATCTATCGGTTTAAAACTGCAGGGTGGTGCTATGTACGCTGAAATACCAGCAGACTATATAGAGGCTAAGAAATCACAGCTTTGAGAGGGATGTGTCTATGCTTTAAGCCGTTTCTTAGTGTGTTCCAATAAGGAGAGATATAGATCTGTAGACTTCGCATATATGATCGAGATCACTTACCACATACAGCTGTTTCGAATGCCGTGTCTGTGCAAGGTGCAAATCAAAGTATTCCTTCATTAAAGAGAATTATCAACCTGAAAGACGCTAGGTATATAAAAACTGTTTCGTTTCTTTACAGATGGTTTTTCCGTATTTGCTGCTGAATCTTTCCTGTTCTTTGCTTATTATTTTCCCACGTGGAATATTGTGCCGTACAACGTGCATCTGAATTTGATGGAGACAGTGTTTATGAGCTTGGCCAGACAGAACCTGTCGTAATCCTTTTTTCGGTGTGCTTATGAAAAGATATGGCTGTAAGTTTCGTATATGCTCGCTCAGGTTTTACCTGTTACCTTTCTACTTTCCATAGACCTATGTATGAAAGTGTGCCGTAAACATGCTTAGTTGTTTCAGCATATAAACACTTTCAGTCATTTCTGCAATAACAAATATTATGCTTTTGTCTCTTGCAATAAAAAAATTAGAACACACAGACAGATTTAATACCTCTTCAATATACACTATCACGATGCCTTTCAAACATAGGTACCAAAAGATGCTTTACATAGCGCGTTATTAGTTATCTTCACAACTCCAGTGATTAAACTAGACTGTCAAGTTTTTCCTGTTCAGTATTTAATCAAAAGAGGTTGAGTAGTGGGAGTAAAACATGGTGTTTTGCAGACTAGGATGTTTTTGTCCATTTATGGCTCATAATTGGGGGCTAGGGAGGTGATTAGGGTACTATGGCTTTGTAGTTTTTAGTAGTGGTGCTTGTTTTTGCTTTCTGGAAAGAAATGCAATATAAAAATGGTTGTTCTGTTCTGAATTATAGTAGTCCACATGTACTTCTCAGTTTTCAGAGGGAACATGTGTTGCGCATTCATTCATGGCTAGAGAACAGGGTCTTGAGTTCACACAAACCATGCATGCAAATATTTGTTGAGGAACATAAATTAGCCAAAGGCTGTGAACATTTACTTTCTTTTTGTTGATTGGTTGTTATTTGTTTTCTAAAACATGAATTTTGATAGTTTTTAGTTTAGATCTGTATTGTTTTCTTATCATGGAGTATACTTTTTGTAGTAAGAAGTCATGGTGTCTGAACCTATCTAGAGATAACCATTCTCTTTAGGCATGCGAGTTTGTTTTAGTGCAGTGGCACAGTCAGGAAAAATACAGAGCCTGAGCGAGCACCTTTTGATACTGTCAAAAGATAGGCACAAAGAGGTGCTTTACAAAGAGGTTGAGTGGTGGGAGTGAAACATGGTGTTTTGCAGACTAGGATGTTTTTGTCCATTTATGGCTCGTAATTGGGGGTTAGGGAGGTGGTTAGGGTACTATGGCTTTGTAGTTTTTAGTAATAGTGCTTGTTTTAAATTTCTGGAAAGAAATGTAGTATAAAAATGGTTGTTCTGTTCTGAATTGTAGTAGTCCACATGTGCTTCTCAGTTTTCAGAGGGAGGTGATTAGGGTACTATGGACCAGTTTCCACAGCAGATATGTAGCAACGACCCAGAAAAAACAGCAAAGGCACGTTTTCTCTAATGTTGTGCTTATTATTTCTATCAGTGTTTATATCATAGACTCATTACTTTCTTTACCAGCAGCAAAGAACCAGATACTACACTTAGTTCTGCTCGCAAAAGACTTTTCGACACTCAATCAGCCTCCACACAGGTAACAACTCGCGTCATATTGTCCTCTTGTGATTCATTACATACCATATTATGTTTCTGTTCATGTATATAGTTTACACAAAAGACCATATTAAATATTCACAAAACTATCTAACTAGAAATTGTTTACCACACACACCCTGAACCCTGCTCAAAAAAGAAAGCTTTGGTCCTTCATGAAAAAGATCAACTTGGTTTCGTTCAGACTGAGCTACAATCTATGTAAGTGCTTCTCACTACTTTCTATTCACTCCAAAATACAGTATATCTTACACTGTGCATATAGCCTGTTTAGGACAATGATTTCGTACAGGACACAAAACAAAAGCCATGTGCCCATCTGCTGCTCATACTTACATTATTTGACTACACACATTATAGCTCTAATTGTCCTATCATAGATTCTTCTTTGGTAGATAGCAACAGCCGTACAAGCATGTCAGCTAAGTGATATACAGTTAGAATTCTGTTAAACCCACGTTTTATAGAATTAGTCCAATAAACAGCCCTCTTTTACCATCTTATTACATTGCATTTCTTCAGATACAGAGGCTGTTAATGTATAGACCTGTTATCTTTACTGAGTACCTGTTTTATCTTTACAGAGTTGTTTTTTCCTACCGTTACATCACTACCTATTCCATGAATGGTACAGTAATCATCGACCTCCTGCCGAATCCTATCTGCTCCGGTTGCTATTCAAACACCTACACCAGAACCGTTTTCTGATAATTCAAGCCGAACTGGTTTCCAGAATTTGGTACTGCTAAGAGTTAAATGCCAACTGACTAATGGAACTAATACAGTCCTTAGTTACTTCAGTAGTTATGTTTTTAGTGTACTGACAAAATCAGTTTTCATCTAACAGCTTCTCTGAAGCTTCATCCAGAGTGATGGATTATGTTGAGAATGAGTGTTTGCTAAGCTTCGAATTTCCCCTTAACCAATTCTTCCAAGTGATTAGTTTTGCCATTACATTACTCTTACCTAAAAGTACTGGTCCTGTTACAAATGATTCTTATTGTCGTTTTTCCTGATGTTCTGATGCCTGCTGTGCGAAGCTCTGTTATTCTGTCCATTCAGCTTATCTGCCCATACCTGCTTTTTAGAGGAATTTATCTACGTTGAGATATCACTAGCCTTGCTGCTGTCTGCTATATAAACCCGTTATCTTTTTACAAAGTTGTATTCTCCTACAGTTACATTCAGCATTTGCAATTCCAGAACCATACCGCTATCTGATCCAAGGACGCAATAATGTGTATCCAATGTCCACCATATTTGTCTGCATGCAGCGCACTATCTGCTTGACAATATAGTACATGTTTATAATTTCTTTAGCCCTATCAAAAGTGTTTGCTTACACGCAGTTTTTGATTCGCAGCCCAAAACAGCAGACACCTGAGGACATATCCACCTGTTCTGATGTCGCACAGAAGACTTCAGGCAGTGAGATCAAAAAATAAATTCTGGTATAATTCGCTTACTAATGTATCCAGCAAATAACAACGATTGCTGCTACTAAAAAGATGTTTTTCCATACAGCTTTGCACCTCGTTTACCTATATTCATTTTTTTGCAGCTGCGTCTGCCAACTACTGCCAACTACGAACTAATCGCGAACTGTATATTTTGCTTCTCCACAGCACGTCTATCATATGATCAATGCACCAGTTTTTGTAACCTACCGAATCTATGTCGTCCTATATCCTCTTTATGTACGTATTTCTGATGAAGCGCTATAAACACGTGTCTTTGGGAACCTCCTGTAAGCTATATCCAAACGTGCTATCTTTTGCAAACTCCTGTAAGCTATATGGAAACACTGTCTTTTGGAAGTTCCTGTAGGCTATATGCAAGCAGCACAATATAGAGCATTGCCTCTAGCCTTTTATCATGTTGTTACTAAGCTAACACTAATTGTTCTCTGGTATGAAATATTTGTTCTCTGCTACCACTAATTGCCTTTGGACAGGCCTGTTCAGCTAGGATGCATCGCTACCACCGCGCGCCAAAGGCGCGCGCGGGTTACTAGTCTAGAATAAGCTCATGCCGGTACCGTAACGCATTGACACCATAGCCACCGAGGGATACAGGCTCACTCACATCTCCTGACGTGGGCAAAGAATATCACCAAAATGTGATTGGAAAATAAATTCCTCCCTAATATGATTATGGACTGTGTGGTGATAAGGATGTCCCTTATGCCGACACCTTACCAACCACAGCAATAAAGCTGGCTTAACATTCTTAATTAGGACTCTCTAATCAACAGCCTACCAGTGTAGTCTGGGGCTTCATTTGGTCATCTATTCTCTTGGAGCGTTGCATTCCGGTCGTCGGATTGGAACCACCCGTGCGAGGACTACATAATTGATGGGATGCGGATGGCAGCCACGGCCAATAAATGAGCCAGAAACTCTTGGGCAATGGCACATTGCCATTTGTGCGAGACCGACGCCGAGGGCACGGACGATCTGGCCAGCGGCTCCGCAGTACTATTTTGATTGTTGATGTGCGGAGAAGACTAAATTTGTTATTTCGTACATCAACATTACTATTTTAGCCCAAAAACTCACGATGATGATCACTCCTAAGGAATGCATGGAACTCCATTGCGTCTACAGCATCTTGAAGAGGACAGCCTTGATTCCCCAAAGCAGTTTCGTCGCCGTCTTTGACTCGGGCCAGAAAACTCAAATTTTTTGCCGAATTGTCACTGTTTCGAACCAAATTAGCAAGTTTGGCATCATCTCACGCAGAAATGCAAATGTAGCGCGCAATTCTAAGCTCTGGATGCTCGGACTCACGTCACGCCACTGCGTGCACCTCGTCCGCACCACCCTGGTGCGGACAACACTATAGGGAGCTTGTCCGCACATCCCTCGTGTGGACAACACTATGCCTACGTCGTCCACTTGTCCGGTGTGCGGACAAGCCGCGTGGCACAGCATCAGACTAGGTCCATTGCTCACGTGTGCGGACAAGCCGCGTGGCACAGCATCGGCCAATCGTCCCGTGTGCGAACGTGCACGTCCATTCCTTCGGACAGCACCTGTTGCATTCCATGCATATCTTTCCACCTTTTGATTTCTGCGTGCAGGTGCTGCTAGCTACAAATTATTGCAATACAAATTAATTGCATACATTAAGCTAATTAATTATAGTAAGATTCATTGCAGTACATGCGTTAAGCTGATTAATTGCAGTACAAATTATTTCCACAGGATACAACGGGATACAATATGGCTCACTCGTCCGAGCCACTACCACTACTCTCATCTCATTGCGGCTGCGTCCCCGTGTGCGTCCGGGTTTTGCGGGATACGCCAGCCGATCTGGAGAGCACGTATCGGATCAGAGGGTGTACAAAGACTGTTGAGTGCACGGAGGTGCACCAGTACGCTGAGTCTATGCAGCGTCGATGTCGTCCTGCTGTAGCATGCCGAACCGGGGGCCACCTTCAATCATGCCATGAATAGGGGACTCCGACAATTCATCCCTCAATTGTCCACCCCAAGGTACGATGCCTGCAACTCCGGTCATGCGGAGGAGCTCTGGTCTTAATTATACGGTGTGCCAGTGCCCCTAGAGGAGCTCTGCCCTACGTATGCTCCAAACCCTCCGTACGGTCCAAACCCCGCATACGCTCCAAACCCCATGTACTGCTCCATCGCAGGAGTTGGGAGACCTGTATCCTTGTCAGTGGACGGATCGCAGTCACCCCGACGATCAACTGATGGCTACAAGACGAAATGATGTTAGTCAAAATAAACACTCTAGACGTAAACTAAGAATCTTGTACCTCTCGAATGTGCAGTGCAGATGACCGAGGTGGAGCTCCAGTCTGTGTACGGGGTGCTGACGAACGAAGTGATGCATTCCAACGGACCTGCGGTGAGAGAATGAAATGATGTTAGCGGAAAGTAAGGTATAACCAAAAAATATAACGTGGATTTGTATATAACTTACCTCCCCGCCGATCTGGCCCGGGGATGACTGACGGGGAGCACTACGAAGCCCGCCGGTGTCACTCAGTTGTGTTGACCTAGCAGGTGAGCATGGACCCCCCCACTTGACGCACGACACGCAGGACATCATCCCTCGAATGACCGCAGCTCATGTTCTTCAGTGCATTCTTCCCTTGCGCGAAGATGTACTTCAACGTGTTCAGAAGCCCTGGCATGGTGTGCGGGCTACGGATGGCGGTCTCTGATGCGCTTACGATCTATTGCAGTCGCTCGTACCGAAATGAAAGGGAACACATATTCAGTAACAAACATTACAAATATCATTAGTGAAACGAGAAAAGAATGTCAATTCTTATGGTCTTGTTGCGCCACGAGGTGCTGTGATGATCAAACGAGTGACAGAGCCTCTCCTGGTGCGTCACCTGCTCCGGACGTTGTGGTGGAGTACGAGTCAATCTAGAGCGCGACACAGGTACGTACTACTCCATGTATGAGTCTGTCTATACTCCTGCACAACCTCGGCTTGCATCGTCTCTGTCCAGGCCATAATCTACTCGTGCTGGACTGCTTGCCAGTCCTCGGCGTGTTGGCCCACCCTAGATTGCCTGCATTCGAGAGTGATTCATGTCAGAACGTGGAACGGGGGTATACAATGCAAACAATTCTCGAATGGAATTGGACTCACAAGTGGACGGCTTGCTGCAGCATCATGCCATCAGGAGGAGGCACCACTTGGCACAAATCAAACTGTCACATTACGTGCTGCGGCGCATAAGGCTCCACCATGTGGGCGAACACCAGGTGGCAGGTCGTCGCCCACAGTACTACGTCTTGCACGCCTTACACGGCAGTCCGTGCGGCGCTACCGTGTGCACGAACTCTGGGATCCGCGGAGTCTATATGATGTCGTTATCGTGTAACGACTCGAACTCGTTGTGGAACAATGAGTAACACCTTGCCGGTTTGTCCTTGGCCTAGCATAGCTCGGTGGTAGTCCACTGGTAGCCCATAGTGGGCCCATCGATCGGGTCGTGCAACCCGGGGTAGGGGTGCACTGCTCTCGCGAAGGTGGGCTGCTCAACAGAGAGGTGCTCCCAACTCCATAGATGCAGGAGCAGGTAGCACACGGCAATGTTCGGTCTCACACCGATGTGGCGCTACGAAGCGTCACACATCCCCTGTATGTGGCGTAGAGGACAGTTGACCCCCAACTATACTGTGGCATGGCCCTAGCCTCCGCGTCGGCCATGGACTCAACGATGCGGACGAAACTGGGGTACACCCAATCACCCTGTGTAGTGGGAAGCATGACCCGGCCAAAGAGATGGACAAGGTTATGACGAGGTGCATCCTAACAACCTCATCATGTGCAATCGGCGGGCATTCGCTGAAGTTCCTCAGCCAGGTCTGAGGGACACCACGGGCGCTGTTTGGAAGAGGTATGCCAAAGCGATGCCACAACTAGTCCTTCCAGTCCGCCGGTGGGCGGCCGAGAACGACTGGCTCACCCCTGATCTGGAGTCCAGTCAAGAATGCGACATCCTGGAGAGTGATCTTCATCTCTCCCCATCAAAAGTGGAATGCGTGAGTCTTAGGTCTCCACCTGTCGACAAGGGCCAACATCAAACTACCGTCTAGGGTGAAGTACCGTCCGACCGAGAGTAGTTTGGCAAAGGGCAACAAGCCCGTCTCCCAAAAAATTGGGACGTAGCGATCATCAAGCCCCCCAATAATGCCTCTCAGATCGAAGCACCAGGGATGAAGGGCCATCCCCGTCCTCGGTGATCCACACCTGACACTAGTGACGCTCGTCGTAAAAGGGTTCTGGTAGCTCCAGCAGAGGCATGACTTGCAAGAGAGGGAACACACAGATTAGTAGTGAATAAATCAATAATGACGATAAATTACTACAAATTAAAAATTACAACTAAGCATGGACAACAAAATAAATTTGCACTAATTAACTATGAGCAAATTAATTAGGCCTAATTAAGCACGACTAATTAGTATGATTAAATTAGTTGGGACCAAATTAATACGAGTATCTCTAACCTCCTAATTAATTCAGACTAATTAATTATGGCAAATGAATTAGGAAAAAAATTACAACTTCATAAATCAACTAAATTATTTACGACTGACTAACTATGATTAAATTAATTGTGGCTACTAAAGTATGACTAATTAACTATAACCAATTAATTGCAACTAATTTATTACTTAGTAATTAACTAATTGATTAAAATACGTACGATTAATATAACAACGACTATTTCATTAGGGGCTAATTTATCGCAACTGACTAAATAACACAAATATAATAACGCTTAAACGACAAGAACTATATTAATTACACCTAAGTGACTACAATAAATTAACTACACATTTAATAAAGAAAATTCATACAACAAAAAATTTACCTGCTAATACGGCCGCTAATGATGGCACGCAACAATCTTTAACCGTCTGCGAAAATGAAACCGACCGAGACGGCAAAAATTAAAGCGAGCTGAAAGCGAGCAAGGAAGTGTGTGAGCGAAGAGTCTCGCTTGCTTCCTCGGAATTTATAGCGCGAGCGAGACGAATACGCACTCCGCTAATTACGGTGGAGTTCATTTTCGCGTGGGTGCATGGACGCGATTGAAAGATAGACGATAGAAAAGATGGAGAATAAAGAGAGATTCTCGGTCACTTCACTAGTTTTCGGATGTTTTGGACCGCCGGACGCACGCGGGAGGGGCAGATCCAGGCTATGCGCGCTGTGCGTGGCGCTCGACCGCGTGCGGGAGGGACGGTTGACGCTATCCGAACGCTCACCGAGCGGAGCCGGGCTGTGGCACTGCCATGGCGCTTGTCCGTGTGTGGGAGGGACGGTCGACACTGTCCTAATGCTCGTCGAGTGGACGTGAGCTGTGGCGCTGCCGCATGGCTTGTCCGCGCATGGGACAGGTGGACGCGCTCATCCGCACGTGGGGTGGACAGACGAGGTTATCATGGCGCAACGGCGCGGGTCCGTTGGTCTCTCGGATGGATGTGCGTGCCATTTCTGCAATTTCGGTCCAACACATGCCATTTACACTAATTCGACTTCTAACACTGCCATTTAGGCAAAAAAAAAAAAATCGGAAAACCCGCGCGTTCTCTCCTTCCAAATTAGCCAGCGGACAAAGACGACGAGGGGGAGTCAGAAGCTCTACGGAATTGGCGAATTGGGCGGCGAAGTTTTTCAGGACTGTACACCACCACAGCTCCAGGTCCAACTCGTCAACCGAGGGGATCGTGAAGGCCGCATCAATCCAACTTCGCACCAGGAGCTTGACTTGACGGTTGTAGCTACAGCCTACAATGACCGAAGAGGCGCAGACAAGTTTTTCTGAGCCAGCCGAGCAGAGAACGCAGCAAGAATGATGCGGCCACCCCCTTTTCTGCAGGTTGTCTGCTCTTAGGCAGCGGCCTTTCATTGCCAACCACATAAAAAACCTGCACCTTGCCGCGCCCTGACTTTCCAAATGATCTTGCCACATGCCGACTTTTGGTTTTGCCCATGAAGATCATATGCGGAGAGGCTGATGATGTTGCCACAAGCTAGCCAACTTGGTTTTGCCCTGGAAATAGTTGCAGGGGACACGCTGAAAGTCTAGAAGTTGATATTGTTTTCATCTAGAAAGGCCACAAATATTCAGTCTAGTTAAGGCCTCGTTTGGAACGAAAGTAAAATATAGAAATTTGGAGGATTAGAATCCTATAGGAAAATTCCATGAATTCCATTGAAATTCCTACGGGAGGGATGGGCTATTGTAACAGCTTCAATTTCAAATTTCAGTTTAAAATAATTATTTTAATCATTAATGAATTTTTGAGCCATTTTATGAATTTATAATATCCTTTTTCCTATTTCTTCCAAGCCTAAAAAGATTTGTGCAGAATTAATAAAGCACTTTGAATGTCTGAAAATATTTTTATTAGGTTCCAAATATTCTAAAATATTTATGATAACTTTTCTAGAATTGTTAGAATTTATTTGGTATTTTTTAGAGCTGAAGAACAATTTTTTGCAATTTTCTAAACTCAGAAATCAATTAAAAACATCTTAACTCATTTTGGGCCAAAACCCAAACTCCGGTCCATCTCTTTATGTCCCCCTAGCCCTACCAAAGGCCCAGCATACTCGCGCTTCCGGCTCAAATACCGGCCGGACTCCATCGTCGCCATGCTGCCTTCGAATTTTCGCTGTTACGCTTTCTCTCCCACACCCTACTTCTCTCTCGCTGAATCTCGCTGAAGTGTGGGGCCGGGACCCACTTGTCGGGCTCGTTGTCATCCTCCCGCTGTGCCTCTCTCTCTCTCTCTCTCTCTCGCCATGAAACGAGCCCGAATCAATTCCAAGCGCCCTCTTTCTCTCCTTGACAGGCGCACCTCTCCCTCCCCTTTCCTCTTTCCCTCTACCTCCGTCTACCATTGATGCACATCCCCTCCCTTTCATTGTAGCCACAACGAGCCTCCTTTCCCTTCCCAAGCATCATGAGATGCTTCGCCTTGTCCTTCCTGTGCTTCACTACTACAGAAAAGGTAATCACAGACGGTTCAAACTCATCATCACAGACGGTTTTTTGAACCGTCTGACTTTATGGGTCAGTGATACTATGTGGTCATTACAGACGTTTTTTGAACCGTTTGTGAAAAAAGCTATCACAGACGATTCTGTGATAGTCAATTATTACAGACGGTTTTTTTAGTAAAAACCGTTTGTGATAGTTTTTTGTATTGTAATTGTTTTTCAAATTTTGAACCAAACCAATCAATTGATGGACAGTAGTTTTCATATGCTCTTTTGATAGTTTGCAAGAAGGTAATTAAAAGATACTCTCTCTCTCTCTCTCTCAATCAATGGATCACTCTCTGATGAGGACGAGGTCGAGTAGAGGCGTCTATCTCGAACCGAATCAGCCTCCCTTGTCGACCACAGATGGGGGTCCTCATTGAGAATAAAATCTGACATGATGCAGGAGACGAAATCAGAGTGAGTAGAAAACCAGGATGGGGATTTTGGGGAAAAACTTCGTGCTCACCTGAGGCCAAGATGGGGGGCGGCTAGATCTAGAGGTACTAGTTGAGCCGCAACGCCCACTCACCAAAGGCGACGTGAAACAGTAGGCTGCGTCTCCTCGCCGAACCGCGTCGGGGAATCGAGGGCGGCCGCCGGAGCTCAACGTGGGGAGGGGAGAGGGAGAGAATGATTAGAACCGTCTCTGATACTTCACCGATGGTTTTCAACATGAACCTCTGTGATTTTATCATGACTTGAAAAAAATGCCTACTCTGTGATTTTACCATGGCTTGAAAGCATTTCAAGTCATGGTAAAATAAGAGAGATACTTATCACAGATGGTTTTAATACACACTATCTGTGATGAGAATAGTAAGTCAGAGACAGTTCATGTTAAAAACCATATGTGAAGTATCACGGACGGTTCTTGTTCCGTCTGTGATATTTAGTAATATCACAGACAGTTCTTGTTCAGAACCGTCTGTGATATTACCTCTTCACAGACGGTTTTTAGTGCAACTAGTAACACAAACGATCACTAAACCAAAACCGTCTATGATTGTATTTGATACAGATGGTTTTTGTCAATCGTCTGTGATAAGACGTCTAGTATTAGCTTTTTTTTTCCTCTAGTAGTGCTTCCTGCTTTTCCCTCCCCTCTCATTCCCATCCCTCCTCCTTTTCCCAGCCCTTCAACGCACACACCCACCGCACACATCCACTTCGCCCCTCCACTCCGGCTATAAATAGCCCGTGCCGATTCCCCCTTTCTCCTCACCCTACTTTGCCCTTCCTTTCTCTGCATAGCCACTCCATCTGTAGTGCCTTCTCTTGGCCGGAACATGACCTTCGTCCTCAGCTCTCATGGATGCGCTCTGTCAAGCTCCACAGTGTTCCCGCTCTACCAGTGAGTTTTCACGTACGCCACCTGTGTCATATTGTGCCTTTCTTCTTGTAGATCAAAACCCCTGAAGCTATTTGATGCTTACTACAACACATTGTCATGCTCGTGTTGTCTTCCTCATCTCCGGCCGCCATCACTGCCCTTGCCATTGCCGCAAATCCGGTGAGCTCCCGCCCTCTCTAACCTTGTGAAAAATCTAGACCCATCATTATGAGTTAATAGGTTAAGTCCTGTCATGATGAAGACTTTGGATGGTTCCATGTGTTGAAAGTCATCAAGTCAACTGATTGGTGTCATAAGTTGATGCTCAAGTCAAGAACCTGATCTTGGAGAGGAGATGTGAGTCATCAACTAAAAGCTCCAAGCTAATGTGCAAAGCAAAGGTATAACTAGCTGTCGGGACCTAAAAATGCAATTCTGGACCCTCCGTGTGTAATGCACTATTCCAGGATCATGCTAGTACACACAGTATCAACATAGATGAATATCGATCCACACAAGACGAAATAATAGAATAAACGATTAGGTTGAATAGCAAATAACAATTTTGACCTTATGGTCGAGTTTACATTTATTAAGCCTCGCAGGGCTGGCAATAGAGAAATAGGTAGTAGCGGAACAAATAACTTCAGCTGAATCCCATCAATTCGCCATAGGCAACCGATTGGGATCAAGACCCTAACGATCAACACTATCGTGAAACTCCTCCTCAAAGGCAGGCGAAGACTCATCCTCTTCTGTTGATTAATTATAGCAAGCATGAGTACACAACTATACTCGCAAGTCATCCCACAGAATGCAATGTATATATGATGGCTTGTTCCAAAGGACTGGCTTCTATGGTTCTTTTGCAGAAATGCAATATTTGCAATTGAATATTAATAATATATTAAAACATAATGTAAAACAAATAAACAATATTAATTTTATCATTTGTTTTTCACAAAGAACACACAGTCTAATCAAATTATTCATATAGCCATATGACTTAGATCACATAGCTCCCTTCCTAAGTGTTTCATGAAAATCTAACCATCGTATAAAATCCCCGAGCATGTCCATAACCGCAGACGCAACTATTCGAATAGATTGATTTAACACTCTACAGAGGTTGTACACTTTACCCACACGATACAATCAGTGTAGAGAGCACCAATCATAACAAAACTTTTCTGAAACTTCATCTCAACAATTGACACTCCCAGTGTGCTTTACCATCATGCCAATCCAAACACAGTGTTTTGGCATAACACACACTGTTGGACCGGAAAGCGGCGAACCGTCCCACGATGTGACTACCTGGTAGCTCACACATCCACCCATCGCTGAGCTCTTAACCTACAACCTGAGTAATCAATATCGAGACTCCGTAACTTACTAAGTTAGGCCCGTCCCATACCAGACATGTGATCTTACAGTAAGGCTCAATTCAATGGCGCACAAAGTTAAGTCCTTAATTTACCAAGGCAAAACTTTCAATTTCTAACTATACAACGAAGATGATCTTTCCCATTCACACAACTCCACCAATTCACACAGTATCCACTACTTGCCTCAGTCTAAATCCTTTCCCACCTTCTTGGTTAAGTGCAACACATGCCATCAACGAGTAATGACGCACAGTGCACACAGTTTTATCACAAACTTCCATAATCACTTAGTCAAATTCATATTTGCAACTCACATGAAACGATGACTCGTAGCATGGCTCAGCAATCTACTCGTATCTAACCAACCCACGTTGGTGCTATGATAATACCAACTAAATAATGAACCAATCTAGGGTGACTGTGGATATCATGGGGATATACTCATGATCTTAGGTGATGAGACAATTGGCAATAGCATTTGAGTTTTGTTGAATTTCAAGTTTTTAGCAAATATCAGGATTTTCGGTAGAATCTACGTTTAAAGGGCGATACGACTGCGGAACGGTATGACCGCAAGTTGTGTGGCGGTAGTACCGGATCGCGGTTATACCGATTGGTAGATGGCGGTAGCATAATTCCAGAGAAGATGTTTTGAGAGTTCTGGTCTTCATTGGAAATCGGAACGACCGCAATTATTGGAGTGGTACGACCGAAGATCGGTAGTACCGCTGGTAACACGGCAGTTGTACCGATTGTGTTGTGATTGTCGGCCATTTTGGAGTTTTGGTTTTGGGATAGGTCATATCCATGTTTATCTTTGTATATGTGTTGCATATTGCATGTTTTGAGCTAACGTGGGTCAAGTTGTGAAGAACTTGTTCCCGGAGACGATTTCTTGGTCTATTGTTGTGCAGGTGACTTGTAGGTCAATGATAGTCAACGGCGAGGAGGATCGGGACTAAGCTTGGAGAGCTGAGGTCCAGAACGATCATGGATGCCGGGTGAGGTCAGGTGACTCAAGCATGGTGCAGAATGGACGAGGTTGATCGAACGGGCAGTTCGATACAGCTGTTTGGATCAAGCGGCGCGGGGGTCGGTGCAAGTGCTATGGAGGTTCCGATGGGATCCGAACGGGAGAGACTTGCCGACATGATGAGAGCCGTTGATCAACCTACACGTGGCGAAACAGGCGATTGCTTCGACAGGATTGGACTCGGTCCATGGAGAAGGATCGAGAAGGGATATTTTGGTAATTTCACCAAATACCACCTTTGTGACTCTTGGCTAAACCGCAGCGCAGGTCGGTGCTTAGAGAAGCGGTTTAGGTCAAGTGGAGATGAAGACGACGCTTTAAAATACGTGCGTGTGTGACCCGTTTGTATTGGACCTTAACGGGAGCCCATTAGGGTTTGTCTTCTAGAAGCTCTATGCCTCATATAAATAGGAAGGGTGCTGTTAGGCAGCCATCCAAGCACTTCATTTGTAAACCCTAGTTTGGTTTTAGGGTTTAGGGAAGAAAGGAGAGGCTTAGGGCTTGAGAGAGATGAGTTGAGTTGTGTGCTCATGGATTGAGCTTTGTCCTCCATAAATGGAGTGGCTATAAACCCTCTCAACCTCAGATCAATCTATGGATGATTCCTCAAGTTGAGTACTCTTAGTGTTCTTCCTCTATATTTGGTGATTTTGAGTCCATCTTTGATCCTTTGGTTTTTGGCTTGTTTCGTGTCTTCTTCTACCTTGCTGTGACATGTGGGAACATACCTAGGTTCATCTAAATCATTAATCTCCCACGAGCAAGTGTTGGATCAAGTTTTTCGTTTTTGCTCGGTTTTGAACCCTCCTTCGGTAAAATGAAAAAATGTCAAAACTTTGACGTGGATCTTCTCAATCGTCACTTGGAATAGGTTCCTGACATCCTTAGGAAGATGTGTTTCAAGTTTCGTGAAGTTTGGAGTTACGGATCAAAAGTTACGTCAATTTTTGATTTCGTTTGCAGGCTGTTTACTATTCATTCACTTGATTTTACTGTTCACGTGGTTCAACCGGCATTGTTCATCCGGTTGTACCAAAAATTGGATCAACTGGCACTGTTCATCCGTTTGCACTGGTACTGTTCATCAGGCTGTTTTTGTGTTTTTGGTCATTTTGAAGGGGATTCAGTACAAGACTTCTACTACGCTTATATGTATTGATCTTCATAGTTCTCATAGCTATTGGAGTCAATATCTTGTTTGAATCCGATCAAAGCGAAAAGTAGTTAGTGCTCCTATTCACCCCTCCCCTCTAGTCACCTTTCCGGTCCTATAGTGACAAAATATCATGACATAACAAGAGACAAGGTAGATATAACAAGTTGGATAATAACTAAACCCAAAAGCATTTAAATAAATACTTTAAAGTAAATGCATTAATTTGAATCAATATAACTTTTGAAAACTGGGTTCAATATGATCAAAGGTATAACTTGCCTTGGAATAGATCTAGGTATTGGTCTTGATCTTTAAGCACTCCTTCTGCAAAACTCACCGAAATATCAACGTCGACTCGCAAACGAAGCAAATAAACAAAACAAATAAATAACAGATATAAAATAATCTCCAAAAATTAAATAAAAATCTTAGATAAATAGATCTCGATTTTAGCTAAATTTAGAAATTTGAATGGGCTCAATCGGAGTTCGGATGAAGAATATATGGCTCTCGGAAGATCAGAACCTAAAGAAATACCCAAAAATGAGTTTCGAGTACTGTTTATCGAGCACTGTACATCGAATACTATTCAACATTTTTGACCACAAGTGCTTGGAAGAGGATTCGACCACCTGGTTGGAAGGTTTCGACTGCACGTGGTCGAAGGAAAGCTACGACTACCTGGTCGTAGGAAGGCTTACGACTACTGGTCGTACAAGTTTATGACCATGCGATGGGCTCGGGTCCCTATGATTGACGGTGAACGATGGGGCTTCACTGACGATGAGTGGTGCCAGCGTGTAGCTGGTGCTATTGCAACTCTAATGAGGTTCTTACTGGTGATCAGAGGCGACGGTGGTGACTGGTGGCATGTCCAAGCGGAGAAGAAGGTTCGGCTGTTGTCGGCGACGAACACCAGTGACGTCTCGTGGTCGTGAAGGGGTGCTAGAGGTAGCTCTGGTGACGATGAAGATGATGACGTGATCAACGATGACGAGGTAGTAACGTCGGTGGCAAAATTAAAAGAAAACGAGCTTCGACTGAAAACCCTAATTCTCCGATTGCGGCGGCGCTAGGGTTCTATAGGTGCGGCGGTTTGGAGTTTTGGAATGCGTCCGCTGAGGCGATCCTCAGGGTGCTATTTATAGACTGAGGGCGTGGCCGAGAGGGTGTATTGGCGGTGGAGTCCAGATCGGATCCGATACGAGATAAGGAAAATTCAAATGAATTTGGAAGGAGATAAGGAGTAGAATTAGTTGCGGGGATTACAACGGATTTGGAAATCATATCGCCGAAGGATTCGTCAGTTGGATACACTGTTGTCGGATGGAACTTCCAGAAGCATCAATGGCGGAAGCGAGTAGGCTCACGCAAGAACGAAGACGCGAGGAGGACGAAGGCGGTGGGGAAAGAAGGAGTCGGGCTGAAGAGATTCGGCCCAGTTGAATTTATGAGATTTATAATAGCTTTTCAAATTTAGAAAATCCTAAGAATTCAAATAGCAAATGAACTTGGAAAAAAATTCTAGAAAATATATCCAAGCACATAGAATCCAAATAAAATAGTTTTGACCATGGTTTATGTTGACATTAATCATATTAAATTGTTTTGACATTGAAAGTCCATGTTAAGCTTTAATTAATAATCAAATAAAACTCAAAGGTGAGTTTTCAACTATTAACAAATCAAAAGATTTTTATGACTCAGGAAATTGGGATGTCACAACCCCCCCCCCCCAACGGGGCTTGTTCCTTTGGCACACGAAGACACTTCTTCAACCGAGAGACATGAAAGACGTCATGTACTCCGGCTAATGACTGTGGTAGCTCCAACTGATAAGCTACTTCTCCACAGCGATCCAAAATCTTGAATGGACCAACATACCTAGGGGCAAGCTTCACTTTTGTATGAATCCTTTTTACAGCTTTGAGTGGAGTAACTCAAAGATAAACGAGATTTTCTGGTTCAAAGCTGAGGTCACGATGACAGTTGTCAGCATAACTCTTCTGCCTCGACTGAGCTATCTTTAATCTTTCTCTAATCATAGACACTTGTTCTTCTACTTCCTGAATAATATCTTGCCCGAATACTAAACATTCGGCTGTTTCTGGCCAATTCAAAGGGGTTCTACATGCACGACCATACAAAGCTTTAAACGGTGACATTTGCAGACTAGCTTGGTAACTGTTGTTGTACAAAATTTTTGCATATGGCAAACTCTTGTCCCAACTGGTAGCATTAGCTAGAGCACAAGCTCTCAACATATCTTCCAATATTTGATTAGCTCTTTCAGTCTGCCCATCCGTCTGAGGATGATACGAAGTACTGAAATTCAGATAAGTTCCCAAGGCTTCATGGAAACTTTGCTAGAAACAAGAGGTGAACTGAGATCCTCGATCTGACACTATCTTCTTAGGCACACCATGCAAACTGATAATTTTTGACATATATAACTCTGCAAGGTAATCTCCTGAGTAAGTGGTTTTGACTGGTAAGAAATGGGCAACTTTAGTCAAATGATCAACTATTACCCAAATCGAATCGTAACTCGGTTGAGTCCTGGGTAGACCGGTAATGAAATCCATTCCAATCTCTTCCCATTTTCATTTCGGAATCTTTAGGGGTTGCAATAAACCTGATGGCCTCTGATGTTCTGCTTTTACTTTCTGACATACGTCGCACAGGGCAGCGAACTCTGCAACTTCTCGCTTTAGATTTGGCCACCAAAACTTATTCTTAATGTCTTGGTACATCTTGGTATTCCCAGGGTGAATTGAATACTTTGAGTCATGAGCTTCTTTTAAGATTAGCGGTCTTAATCCATCAACATCTGGCATATAGATACGTCCATTAATCCACAATATATCCTGATCATCCTTGGTGAAGTTCTTGAATTTTTCTTCAGCCATTTTGAGCTTGATGTATGAAATTACAGAATCTTTTGGTTGAGCTTCACGAATCTGCTTCTCCAAGGTAGACTGTACTTCTAGGCTTGCCACGAATCCTTCAAATACAACCTCTTGCTTTAGCTTCTGAAATTCCTCATAAAGTTCTGAGCAGTTCTCTTTTACCCCCAAGACATTACAGTAACTCTTATGACTTAAAGCATCTGCAACGACATTGGCCTTACTGGGATGGTAGTAGATTCCAAGATTATAATCTTTTATTAACTCTAATCATCTTCTCTCTCTCATGTTCAAATCAGACTGAGTGAAAATGTACTTCAAATTTTTGTGATCTATGTATACTTCACAGTGATTATCGATGAGGTAATGACGCCAAAACTTTAAAGCATGCACTACGGCAGCTAATTCTAGATCATGGTAGGATAATTCTCCTCATGAGGTCTCAATTGTCTAGACGCATAAGCGACAACTCTTCCTTCTTGCATCAGGATGCATCCTAATCCTTGACGCAAAGCATCACAATAAATATCAAAATCTTTGCGAATATCGGGCAGAATTAGCACTGCGGCGGAAGTCAAATGCTTCTTCAATTCTTGAAAACTTTCTTCACAAGCTAGGGTCCAAGTGAATTTTTTCTCCTTCTTCAACAACTGTGTAAGAGGCTTAGCAATCGTTGAGAATCCTTCAATGAAACGACGATAATATCCCGCCATTCCTAGGAAACTACGAATCTGAGTAATAGTCTTGGGCTGTTCCCAATGTAATACTGCCTTAACTTTAGCGGGGTCAACTGCTACTCCCTCGGTTGTCATCACGTGACCAAGGAAATCAACTTCCTTTTTCCAGAAATCACACTTACCGAACTTTGCATACAATTGATGCTCTCTAAGTTTTTCTAGGATTAACCTCAGGTGTTCAGCTTGTTTCTCTTCTGACTTGGAATACACCAAAATATTGTCAATGAACACAACTACAAACTTCTCCAAATATTCCATGAATACTTTATTCATCATATTCATGAAATAGGCAGGGGCATTCGTCAGACCAAAGGACATGACTAAGAACTCATAATGTCCATACTGCGTAGAGAAAGCGGTTTTTGGTATATCCTTCAGACAGATCTTCAACTGATGGTAACCTGATCGTAGATCAATCTTCGAGAACACTCCAGCTCCTTTCATTTGATCAAACAAATCATCGATTCAGGGCAATGGGTACTTGTTCTTGATGGTGACTTCATTAAGAGCTCGATAATCAATGCACATTCTCATGCTTCCATCTTTCTTTTTGATGAACAAAACTGGTGCTCCTCATGGTGACGAACTAGGTCTCACATAGCCTTTCTCAAGAAGTTCTTCTATCTGCTTCTTTATTTCTACTAGCTCATCGGTTGGCATCCGATAGGGTCTCTTAGAGATCGGGGCTGTCCCTGGCACTAGATCGATGACAAACTCATTGTCACGGTCCGGTGGCATCCCTAGTAATTCTTCTAGAAACACATCTGGATATTCTCTAACAATAGGCACGTCTTCCAAAGCAACAGTCTTCATGCTATTGACTAACATATGTCCATCATGCACTGAGGTGGCTAGAAACTCCACCTTGTTTCCCTTGATATCTTCGATTGTTACGGCCCTTCGACCACAATCTAGCAACAGCTTTGTGCTTTGTTAACCAATCCATGCTAAGAATGACATCTAAGGTTTGGGTGTCTAGAACGATAAGGTTGGCTAGAAACTCAACTCTAGCTATGAGTAACTTAGCTCCAAAACATCCCACTTTAGAACTTAACTCTGCTCGAGACGACTGGACTAACAGAGTATGCTTAAGATGCATAACTTTCAAGTTATTCTTAGTTGCAAAAACTCCAAAAACAAAAGAATGCAAAGCTCCAGAATCAAACAAAACGGATGCCTATTAGAAATTACTCACATATTAGAAATTAGTTAGTGGGATTTAGCTTGATTTAGGTAGCAAATGTTTATCCATGCTTAGTAGAAAAAATTACAAAAAATACTAGAATAGGGATGTGACATTTTGGAAACTATTTATGAGACATTTTCGACTTAGATTTTGGAAAACATATGTTGGAAAAATTGAAACAAAATGATTTTGACTTGGGCGAGTGGTCAGTTGTGTGGAATTGGGGTTGGTGATAGTCTCGCCTGGGTTAATTAAGGACCGAACTCAAGTGCCGTTGATCCAAGCATATCGTACAACCACATGTCCTATGGGGAGGTCATGGCTGAATAATTTACTAAGTTCTAGCATTATATTTGCAGGTTGTAGTTATGGGTCTATTTTTCTTTTTGGTTGTGCGGACGATGGTAATAGGCGTCTATGTATGAGGGTACACTTTCAGTTTCCAAGGCTACCCAACACAGCGGTGATTCCTCATTGCGATGGTAAAAGCCATCCATAACTTGAGGAGTCATCGGGTGGGTTGATGTTAGAGCTTGCTATTGTAAAGGCCGTGTTGTAGTCATCTTAGTTGCACACTATAATGTTGCATGTGAGTAGAGAGTATGAGTTGATTACATCTTATGAGTAAAGTTGTACGTCCTCTACTGAGTGATAAGTCAAATCAATTCGAATAGCTGTGCCCCTAGTCATGGGCATTGCAAGGAAAGGCCACACATGATTACACTTTGGTTTCTAAAAATGGATTTCTATAAAAACTGATTTTGGACTCAATGGGGTATATGTATATGGTGCACTAACGGGTTTGTGCCACCATACTAGTGTAGGTACATAGATAGTACCTTTCATGTTATTGTTGAATATCACTACTTGTTATATTTGCATTTCATTAAATTTCTGCCTTCACAAATATTGTTCGGAAATTACTATTAACCATATTTGAATTAAAAATGGGCTTTATGCAACAAGATATTATAGCCTCCCTTAAATAACCTTGTATATAGTTATTAGCGTTTGTGATAGTCTTGCGGAGTATGAAAGTACTCACCATGCTTGTTGAACAATTACCAGTTGAAGAAGATGATTCGGCATTGGGTTACTTCTATGTTGCCGGATTTGGAGATGATGATGAGGCTAAATACCAGGGCGCAAACTTCAGTTGGCTCTATGTTGCCGGATTTGGAGATGATGATGAGGCCAAATACCGGGGCGCAAACTTCAGTTGGCTGCCTGAGGGCTATGGTAAACTACATGAGAACTATCTTTATCTTTTGCTGCAGACTTCGATTTATGGTATTTTGGCCTATATGGCCCAGCTTGTAAGACTTGACCATTATGGTCTATGTATGACTGCTTAATATTATCTAACTATATTTTTATTTAATTCTGTTCATGGATGTTAATGTTATTCTCTAAGTAACTGTATGTACTAGCCATTAATTATAGAACAGTACATAAATACACAGGAGGGTTCGGATCACTCAATTTCGGGTCCGACAGCTATTCCACTGAGACTTGGAGGAAATTTTCCATAAGGTGGTACCTCATGTTTTCTTTACTATGTCTCTTGCAATCATGTGTTTTATCTGTGTTGTATCCAAACACCACTTTTGAAGTTTTCCTGCGTTTTTCCTTTATGTAGGATTTGAGAGGGCATGATTCAATTCTTGTGTTTGTCCTATCCCTATGTTTTGAATTTTTTATGTTCCAAACGGGCCTAATCAAGAAAAAAACCTTGTATTTGTTCTGACATGAGCTCTGGAACCTTTTAAAGGCAACAGGAACACCTCTAGTACACTAGACAAAGAATGAGTTTTTTTGTGATATACGTGCATTAAACGTCATAGCCTTATGTTTTTTTACCTCCAATTTTATTGCAATATGTTATTAAAAACTAATAAAACTAGTAGTATATATGAAAAAAAATCGAAATAGTTCGCTCACTTAATATTTCGTACGAACAATTTAAATATTCATAAAGATGATGTTAGTCAGAATTCAAATGGTTTGACAAGACTTTCGCACAGTGACACTTTTCTATGACCAGAGGCAATGAGGTGGATAGTACATTAGATGTGAAGCAAACCGAAAACCCGAAGTGGCAAAGGATTACGGGCCTGTTTCTTTCAGCTTTGTTTTTTCAAAAAGCGGTTCCATGCTGTTGGGTTTTCTAACTATGGACTGAACGGCTAAACTTTTCTGATTTAGTGTTTGACTATCTGGTTTTTAGGTAGGCTGACTATAGCTTCTGAGATAGGAAATGTCTGAAATGCCCTTGAGGACAGTAATACCTTGTTTGATACCATTTAATGTAATTAACAACATTTAATGACATTAAACAACATTTAACGATATTTAATAATATTTAACGACAATTGACGACGACTAACGCAATTAACGAGAACTACCGCAATTAACGAGAACTACCGATATTGACCGCGATTAACAACAATAAGAGTAACCGAACAAATTTCTATAGATGTTGAGGCATTCAGAGTTACTTCATAGTCATTGTAAACTACTTTTGAGCAAATTTCACTGATCCTCTAGATATCAAGTACACCTACCAACCTCAATTAGGTCATAAAACTGATCAAGCACCGAATTAAAGCATGTTGCACTGATCAAACACCTAATGATGGGAAGACTGGGAAAGCAGTACACCATTGTATTATGTCTCTTTCACGTCTTTCAATTACATGTGTATTCTTGCAACTACTTTCATTTGTGAGCAACTTCAGCATCTACAAACAAAAGAATCCCTATACTTTCTCAGTATTTGCTGTCTACAAACAAAAGAATCCCTATACTTTCTGTCCAACATAACCTATAAAGTCACATAGCAAAATTGTAACATTCCCGTTTTCGGAAGGTGAATAGTATTTTTCTTTTGTCAAATTGATTTCGAAAACTTATTTCAATCTAGTTGCTTATTTCAAATCTCTAGCTTCTACCTAAATTCAAATTTGTGTTTCGAACCTCACTGCAATTCCCGGACTCGAATTTTTGAAATTGAACTCTCTTTTCAAATTTGGGCCTCTTCTCAAATTTGCCCCTCCTCTTTCTTGGGCTCAACCCATATCTCCCTTGGGTCGCTGGCCCATTCCCCTTCCCTTTCTTGGCCCACCTGGCCTGGCTCCCTCCCCCTTGCCCCCATCGCTGGCGACGAGCCCTACTCCGCTCGGGTGCCCCCCTGTTGGCCGGGACATGTTGAATCCGGGAACGAAGGATCCCGAATTTTCTGTGTTCATACACTAGTCCAGAATAGCTAGTGTACATAGTCATACAAAAGTGACATCACAATCATATCACGCATTTATTTATTAATAATCAGAGTTCACTACAAGATGAACACCCCTTTGCCAACGCATATATGCGTTGGTAAAAATCCAAATAAGTGTTGGGACGATCTATACCAACGCATTTAATATGCGTTGCCATTGAGGCCGTTGCGAGAGTCTATTACAACAGATAAATAAGCGTTGGTAATAGATATGAAAAGGCGTTGCGAAGTAGCAACGGATATAGTCATGTTGTAACTACACTTGTATGCGTTGTTATTTACCATGCATGGATGACTTTTACTATTTTAACAATAGATATAATTATATTGTCACAACGCATAGAAGCGTTGGTACTTGCCATACATGAGTTTTGCTATTTTGGCAACGGATATAATTAGGTTGCTACAACGATTATAAGTGTGTAGAACTCAAAGTAAAAAAATCATTATCGGTCACAGCATGGTTAAAAAGAACACTCATATATTATAAACAAATTGTTGCATTACACAGAGAACCATCCACATAAGACATGGTATAAATATTTTACTTTAACATCATTTCCTAACAGAATGAATTCTAAATGTAATGAAGATCTTGAACATCATTTCCTAATAGAATGTAATCTAAATGTAATGAAGATCATCTGCCTATGTCACCATTCTCCACCTTGAACATGTCATCCATAGCATCATCCATTTATCTTATCAACCTACAATGAAAAATTAGAGTCCATTAATGCACTATTAGGAAGAAAGCAGAATCACAATATTAAAGTAACAAGACTAAGAGGAGGACCGTACATAAGTTGATGGCCACGCAATATCAACTCCTACTGCATGACCAATCAATTTGTAGCATTTGTATGGCCGTATCAATTCTTCACATTTTGCAATTGCAAGATCGACATGCACCATCCAAAATTCATTTCCTAGCTGAATGCCATCAAGTTTATATTTTGGATCACAACTTACGATTGTAGCAAGAGCCACATCCTTATTTGCATTTTTCCAGCTCTTCAAGAATACTTTAGTGCCAACCTAGTCCACACATATAAGTACATGATCAAATATTTTACAAAGGATGCAGTTAAATATTTTTAGAGAATCACAGTTCAAATAAACATAAAGATTGCCGTACTGCTATCGATTTGGTAGCCAACCAATTAAATGTATTGCGCTGTTGTTTCTACAAAAGATATTATGTGGAACATTAGTATACAATTTAAATAAATTATTAGCAAAATAGAAATAGAGGAGACAAATTTAGAAGGTGTATCTTATACATCAACAAGCATGGTTGCACTAGCTCCTTTTGCGGTTTTTTTGTTCTGGACGTCATGCTAATAACAAGAGGTCAAATAATTAGAAATAAACATTGAAGTACTAAATAGAACAGAATGTGTGTTCATATTTAATTATTTACTAAATATGTAATCAGCAGAAACATAATTGCTAAGAATAATTCTCACCTTGTCACGAGCCATTTGATGTTTTGAGCAATATGAAGGTGCTTCATGATCGACAACCGAGAGTGTATTCTGTTTTAGTAACCTCACATTCTTAGAAAGCATAAAAGCATTTGTAGTAGAAATAAGCGCCAAAAGCATTTGGTTTGCTTGGTTAATTTCTTCTTTGTAGCATTTACCTTGTCTCGAAGAGGAGCGTTTGCTTGGTGGCGCAAATCGTCATCACGGAAATCATTTTGCTTGCTCTCTGATGAAAGAGAAAAAATGAATACTCTCTTAAACCTTAGTTAGAAAATAATACTATTTCCGTACACTACCATCGTATTATTTTCTTTGCTCAACCATACTAAATTCTTGACCGGAGCAATCACCATATACTCTCTGTGTACAATAATAAAAATGAGAGTTAGGCGATATTTATTTAAGCACTTCATATTTCAATGCCTGATTATGGTTCTTTTATAAGATTGTAGATTGCCGGTGAATGTCATTGTTACTTTGCACATCGACATAAAATTGAGCATTTGGGCGGATGTTTAATATTTGTAGTAGAACAGTTATATAGATGAACAATGAGTAAGATGAATAGTTTGTAAAGTTCAGCTACATACTTTCCTTTTCGAATTTTGTCCATCGACATGAGGAGCATCTTGGGGGTATAGACACCGGATCTAAACTTTCCTGTAACAAAAAAAAATTTAGAACAGAAAGTGACTAATGGAGAAGTTATTTCAATTTACCTCATTTGTTTGTCTTCTATCCAAATTTTTTGTCTTCTCTTTTAATTCGAGAATCATGGCATCTTGATTACGAACATATTTTCAAACTTTTCCATCGAAGTCTAAGAGATAGAATATCTTCACTTGATGCCCCATCCAATGAAGTAAGATTTATGTTTTGAAGGCGGCGTGAAGTTGGTGATCAAAAACTTGATTAGGATTTGGGACTAATCCCAAACCATGTACACACCGGGCTTATGCGCTCCTAATATTTGATTCAATGCATCTCCTTTCCAAGCAGTCTTTCCTTGGTAGTATCTGCTAAATCTGGTCTTTGGACTAAGAGTGTCTTCAAATCACCCTAAACATATGATCAATGTAAATAAAAACAATATGTAAAATCGCAATGTAAAATATGAATGATTCATAGTTGACAACATACCACGTGTCCATTTATGTTCTTGTCGCTTTTGGGTGATGTGTATGGATGTACAAAAGAGCCCTATGTGGATTCTTCTTTTCGGATTTTGTTTTCTCTATTGAACATATGATTGAATTATTAAGTCGATAATCCATGTATAACGTATGAATGGAAAAGGAGATGCATATAATTATAGATCTACAAAACTTACCAACTCTTCTCTATTTCGAGCAAAACTCTTTGAACCCATTTGTATGTTTGACTTCTTCTTTGCACAATTTTTCCTATTTTGCTCACTTATATCTGTCAAAGAATTAGCAAATCTGAGATAATCACTTCATTTTGGTAATTTTGTAGAAAAGCTAATCTATTGGAACAAAAGCGTAAATAAAAATCTAACGATCTATGTACATGCTTTCTTGCTCATCAATTATTGACAAGAGCATTCCATCGTCAGAACCACACAGTGGGACATTGTTGTAATTAACTTCCATACTCTTATGTGCATCAAAATAAAGTGATTTCAGATTTGACTTGTGTTGCCTCCATTTTTCTCCAATACTTCTTAACACATATTTTTCCATTCGAGGAGCATAAAGGAATCTCATCTGCATATCCATTAAAAAATTAATATGCAAACAAATAAAATGTAAAGCATAATATTATAAGTTAGCAAAAAAATGTAGGATGTTTACTTTTAATTGGAGCCATGGTGATTGACAAGTATTCAACCAAAGCTCCTGTTTTTGATGGTGTTGATTTTGCATATTGGAAGGCTCGTATGCATGCATACATCGAGCCTCAAGGGCACGCTATTTGGCTTAAGGTCAAACATCCATATGTCGTGCCGGCCAATGACGATGTGATCACTCCAGATGTTGAGGCTAATAGCACGGCTCGGAACTTTCTAATCCAAGGTCTTAGTCGATCTGAGTTTGAGCGCGTGGCTCATTTGAGGTCTGCTCACGAGATCTAGAAGACCCTTTGTGACTACCACGAGGGCTCTACTGCGATCAAGGAAGTGAGACAGAACCAGCTCAAGAAAGAATACTTAAAGATCGAGCAAAGGCCTGGTGAGTCTTTAGATGAGCTGTGGGGGAGGTTCTCCAAAATTCTTCATGATCTTCGCGCTGTTGATCTTGTTTTCGCTGAGTCTGAGAACGCATGCCAGCTTTTGGGTGCTCTTGATGTGAAGGTCTGGGGGATGAAGATCACATCCATCAATGACAACACTGTCATGAGTGAGCTTACCATGGATAAACTCTACTCGAGGTTGAAGATGCATGAGATTGACTTTTTCTCGTGTCTCCTCAAGACAGAGTCGATGGCTTTGGTGGTTGACCCATCTAAGGGTAGTTCTTCTAATTCATTGGATTTTGGCTCATCTGGTTTTTCCTTGTCCGCTTTGCATTCTCTGAGTGATGAGCAGCTAGAGAAGCTACCTGAGGATGATCTAGCCCTCCTATCCACAAAATTTTCCAGAGTATACAACAAGGTGAGAAACAGGAGGAGAGGTGGCCCTGTCACTTGTTTTGAGTGTGGTGAGCCGAACCACAATCGCTCCAAGTGCCCAAGCTGAAGGGCAAGATGGAGAAGGACTCTCGGAGGTGTCTTTAAGCTAAAGACACGAAAGGCAAGAAGCCTAACTATCGCAAGTTCGTCAGCCAGGTCTTTGCCGCTCTTGAGAGTGTTGACATGAGCGATGTGGACTCAGAGACAGAGGACGACGATGACGACTCTCATGGCAAGAAGAAGGCCCATGACTTCACCGGTATGTGCTTCATGGCTAGGGACAACCATGATGTCGACTCCTCCAACGACGACGACCTTTTCAGTGATCCCGATGAGGTACGTCCTTCACTTACTGATATGAAATGTGCTTTGGTCCATGCTGAACAAAAACTGAATAAGCAAGCAAAAATGATTAAGAAACAGGATAACATGATTGATGACTTGAACCTAGAAGTTGATAGGCTCAAATCCATTAATCTTGCTGATGATTGTGATTTTTGCTCTAGCTTGCTTAATGAACTAGCAAATCTGAAATCTGCTCATTCCTCTATTGCTAATCAATTAAAAGATGCTTTTGATGAACTAGATTCTCTCAAGTCGAGTCCTAGTCATGTTTGCATGGATGCTATTGCTCTAGATGTGACTGCTGTAGATGCTATTCATTCATCTTGTTCAAATTGTGCATTACTTAAGTTGAAATTGGATAGTGCTACTAAAGAATTGCAGAAATTTGATGCTAGTCACATGTGTTCTCATTGTGAGGATAGTAGGATTAAAATGAAGGAGATGACTGAAATAGTTCTCTATTCTAAAACTGCTTCATGTGAAAACTGTATTAAACTCACAATTGAGAATGATGCCTTAAATAAGACTCTTGAGGAGAAAGCTAAAATTTAACAATCCATGTCCATGACTGCTTCAAAGAAAGTTGTTGATTCTAATTCTTGTGCTCTTTGTATTGAAGTTGGACATAATGTAGATAAGATACAAGAAGCTTTTAGAGTTAAGTTTAAAGAGCAGTTGGATAGGATTAGAGATGATTATTGTGTGTCTTGTGAGGCTTTGAAAGCTGAGGTAGCTCATAATAAGGAGAGATATGATAGGACTGTCAAGTCAAATAAGTGTGCCTCATGTAAGGAGCTATCCAAACAAAATGACTACCTTAACAGGACTCTTGAGAGATTTACTAGTGGAAAGAAGAACTTAAACATGATTCTTGATCAATCTAATGTGAGTGTGAACAATAGTGGCCTAGGATTTAATTCCCTAGAGCATTCCAAGAACCATCCACCTAAGGTTGTAAGAGCTATTGAGAGTAGTAGGTTTGAGATAGAACCCCCTAAGTCATCCAAGATAGTTTTTAAATCTGCTGGTTTTGCCCAAACCCCTTCTAGGAAGATAGGTGCTTCTACTTCATCGGGTCAGACCCCCTTAAAAGGTCAAGTACCATTGCACCTTCTGCAAGAAGGATGGCCACATTGTTGAGTTCTGCTTCTGTGAGCCAATATTGAGAGGAAGGAGAGGATGAGTGCCTTGAGGATCATTAGAGGAGTTCCTTCACCTACTGTAGTCTCTAGAGCTAGGCAGCCTGTCTTTCCTGCTAGACATAGGCCTAGGTTTGTAGATGACTTCTTTGACTCCTTTGGTGGATCTAGGCAGCGTTCTGGTTTAGGATATCGTGAGGAGAGACCACGGGTAGCATCTAGACAGGGGGAGTACCGATCTTTTGATAGGTCGATTCGGAGAGGTCTAGATGTTTCTCGTGTGCATTCTTATGATTTTGCTCCTAACCATTTTACTGCTGCTTCTACTGCTTTGCCTAATTATCATGTGACTCAGTACTAGATTCCTAAGTCTTTTATCACTAACCCCAGTACTGAGGCACAAATATTTTCTGTTCGTGCTCTTTAGGTCCGTCGTGCAAGGAAGGAGGACATATGGCTTGTTGACTCCAGGTGTTCTCGACACATGACTGGAGATTCTAGATGGTTCTCCTCCCTCACACGTGCATCCGGAAATGAGTTGATCACATTTGGGGATGCTTCTACCGGGACTGTGACAGCTAAGGGCACTGTGCGCGTTAACAACAAGTTCATGCTTAAGGACGTCGCTTTGGTAAGTAAGCTGAGGTATAATCTACTATCTGTTTCTCAGCTGCTTGATGAGGGTCTAGAGGTGAGATTTAAGAGTGGTGAGTGTATAGTTCTAGATTCCTCGAGTGAGCTTGTTTTTGAGATCTCTAGGTTTGAGAGGATCTTTTATGCTGATTTCAGCTTCTCTTCTGGTTCTAGCCCTAGGTGTCTTGTAGGTTCTGACTCCCATGATCTAGTGTTGTGGCATCGTAGGCTTGGTCACATAGGCTTTGACCACTTGACTAGAGTCAGTAGCAAGGATTTGATTAGAGGTTTGCCTAGGCTGAAGGTTGTTAGAGACCTTGTGTGCACACCCTGTAGACATGGTAAGATGGTTTCTGCTTCTCATCCACCTCTTACCTTAGTGATGACTGATGGACCTGGTCAGCTCTTGTACTTAGACACTATTGGTCCTTCTAGAGTTCAGTCTGCCGGTGGAAAATGGTATGTGCTTATGATTGTGGATGATTACTCCAGGTATTCATGGGTTTATTTTCTGGTTTCTAAGGACGAGGCATTTGGCTTCTTTAGAGAATTGGTCCTTAGACTAGCTGTTGATCTTCTTGGAGCTTTGAGAGCCATTAGGAGTGATAATGGGACATAATTTTCTTTCTTTGCCACTTTCTGCACTGATAGGGGAATTGAGCACCAGTTCTCTTCACCTAGAGTTCCCCAGCAGAATGGTGTTGTAGAGAGGAAGAATAGGACCCTTGTAGAGATGGCCAGGACCATGCTAGATAAGCATTCCACACCTAGGAGGTTTTGGGCTGAGGCGATCTCTACTGATTGTTATATCTCTAATAGGGTATTCTTGAGATCTGTTATTGGTAAGACTTCTTTTGGGCTCAGATTTGTTCACAAAGTTTCTTATTTCAAGATTTTTAGTTGCAAGGGCTTCATTCTTAAATATGGCAACCTTAATAAATTTGAATCTAGATGTTCTGATGGCATATTTCTTGGATATCCTGCTCATTTTCGTGGCTATCGTGTATTTAATTTTGACACTAACAAAGTTGTTGAGACTTGCGAAGTCACTTTTGATGAGGCTAGTCCTGGTACTAGACCCGATGCTGTAGGTTCACAGGTTTCTGAGAGCATCTTCGTCGATGATGACTCTGAGGATGAGGACCCAATCCATCCTCAAGTTCCTTCCGACATGGTTGGAGAGTGCAGCTTTACTACACCGACTTGGATGAGCGACCTCTTCCTACCTTCACCGAGCGATCGAGTGGCTCTGTTCCTACCTCCTGACCCGTGAGGTAGAGGCCACTCGCACGAGAGCCCCTCTTCGCGATCGACAATAGCATCCACCGAGCAGATTATTGGGGATCTACATGAGCGAGTCACTCGCTCCAGGTTTATTTCTCCTGATTCTTATGCACATTCTGCTTTTGTTGCTTCTTTTGAACCCCGAGATGTCACCCATGCTCTTTCTGATGGCTTTTGGGTCAATGCCATGCATGAAGAACTTGAAAATTTTGAAAGAAACAAAGTCTGGACCTTAGTTGAGCTTCCACCCAATCATAATATAATTGGAACAAAATGGGTTTTCAAAAATAAGCAAAGTGAGGATGGGTTGGTAGTTCGCAATAAGGCTAGGCTTGTAGCTCAAGGTTTTTCCCAGGTAGAAGGCTTAGACTTTGAGGAGACCTTTGCTCCTGTAGCTAGATTAGAAGCTATTCGCATTTTGCTAGCATTTGCGGCATCCAAGGGCTTCAAGCTATTTCAAATGGATATTAAATGTGCTTTTCTGAATGGTTTCATAGAAGAAGAGGTTTTCGTCAAACAACCACCTGGTTTTGAAAATCCCAAGTTCTCAAACCATGTTTTTAAACTCTCCAAAGCCTTGTATGGTTTGAAGCAAGCCCCTAGAGCTTGGTATCATAGGCTTAAGAGTTTTCTGCTTAAAAATGATTTTAAAATGGGATTGGTTGATAAAACCTTGTTCACTCTCAGGCATGGCAGTGACTTTTTGTTGGTTCAGATTTATGTGGATGACATTATATTCGTTGGTTCTTCTCATGCTTTGGTGTCCAGATTTTCAGATTCTATGAGCAAGGAGTTCGAGATGAGCATGATGGGCAAATTGACCTTCTTCCTTGGTCTTCAAGTCAAGCAACTGAAAGAAGGCACCTTATTCATCAAAGTAAGTATACAAAGGACCTTCTTTGTCGCTTCGACATGGGAAGCAGTAGACCAATGTCTACTCCCATTGCCACAACCACCGTGCTGGATCCTGATGAGGATGGAGAGCCCGTGGACAAGAAGGAGTACCGCAGTATGATTGGCTCCCTCCTCTACCTCATAGCGTCGAGGCCGGACATACAATTCGCTGTGTGTTTGTGCGCTCGATTTTAGGCTTCCCCTCGAGCCTCTCATCGTCAAGCAGTGCGTCGCATATTCAGGTACCTACAGGACACTCTTGACTTTGGACTTTGGTATTCTTCTTCTTCTGCTCTCTCTATTCGGGCTTTTTCTGATGCTGATTTTGCTGAGTGTAGAGTGGATAGGAAGAGTACTTCTAGCACTTGTCATTTTTTAGACACATCTCTTATCTCTTGGTCTTCTAGGAAACAGTCCTCTGTTGCACAGTCCACTGCCGAGGCCGAGTATGTAGGCTATGACCGATGAGTTGCTCTCAGGTTCTCTGGATCTTATCTACTCTGCGGGACTATGGGTTGTCTTTGGGTAGTGTTCCTCTTTTCTGTGATAACACTTCTGCCATTAACATTGCCAAAAACCCAGTGCAACTCTCACGGACCAAGCACATTGACGTTAGATATCATTTCCTTAGAGACCATGTTGAGAAGGGTGATATTGTGCTTCACTTTGTAGAGTCCGAGCAATAGGTTGCGGATATTTTCACTAAAGCTCTTGATTCTTCTCATTTTGTGTCGAACCCGGGAGCGAAGGATCCCGAATTCTCTGTGTTCATACACTAGTCCAGGATTTCTAGTGTACACAGTTAAACAAAAGTGATAATCAAAACATATCACGCATTTTATTAATAATTATTGAGTTTATTACAATCGGACTGAGGCCAAATAAAGTAAAACACAATGAAATAAAATAGTAGTAGTAGACCCAACGATTCGCCACGAGCAATAAATGGGAGGCGTGGCCTAAGCATCGATGTCCTCACCGTCTTGATAGAAGTCTTCTCTGAATAAAGATTATTGAGAAGAGTAAGCACTACCACTGTGCTTGCAAGTTACACCGTAAAATGTGATTGAATGCATGCATAAAGTGAGCAAAGGGTAATGGCGGGGTTTATTTGCATAAGACAGCATTTTCAGGTTTAAATACTCTTAGTAATTTCCAAGGCCATTTTAGAATTTAATAAGATCAAAATCATATTTCGATTTCTCAATGTCAAGTGTAGGATGAACCTCCATACACGAGATGGTGAAGGACTACCCCTTACACCGAGCTTCTACCCAATCCCATTTTCATAAACCGGTGACAAAGTCTTTTCAAACAAAACCGAGACTAACTTCGAGTGGCTTCATTAAGCATGTCCATGACCGTGGACACGGCTATTGAATAGATTACTACTCTGCGAGTTGGTACATCTTTACCCACAAGAGATAGTTTGCTTATTATGTCGGCCAATACACGCTTAGTAGGCGTGCGACTAAGCGACTATCACGAGGCCTTTACCCTACATTATTTCAACATAATTATGCGCTAAGGTTTACGTGTCGAAGGCTTCACACCAAATGACTACCCCTCTTGCGCCATGTGGGTATCATCAACAAGTCTTCACGACTCCCACATCTTTCCAAGACATAAACATGGTGAAATGATATAGCTTATTTGGCCAAGTCTGTCCCATTCGGACTTGTGGTGGTACGAGTTTGGCTTAACATCCATGCCCGCAGACCGGTCCTTACATGGTGGCGACTTTCAAAACAAACCACAGGTCTCAACCATTATTTGTATTGAGCCCGTGCATGAACTTGCACCCACCAACAATCCAATTCACCCAAGTCTAAACCAATTTCATTTATTTTTCTTTGGTAAAACGTTTTCCAAACATCTATGGTAAAAGCAATACCATAGATTCATTTTCAAAACAACTTTGTATTTTGGCAAAATTCCCCAAATCATCTTTTGGTCTAAGCAATGACTAAGCATAAATATCTTAATTATTTTACTAGGGTGACAAGGGCATGGCATTCCAAGCATCAAGATTGGCCATACAAGGAATTGGCATAACTAAGAAGTAAAACAGGGATTTAAAATAACTTGAATAAAACTATGCATGCAATAATAACTTTAAAAATAGAATTAATTAACTTTGAAATACTGGGATGAAAATGGTCAAGAATGCAACTTGCCTTCGTTGAAGTCTTGAGATTCTAAACCCTCTGAAAGATCTACCTCTCCGGAATCGTCAAAGTCTATACGCGAGAGTACGACAAATTCAAATGAAATTCAAATAAATCCAAAAAGACAGATCAAACTAACTCCAAATGAAATAATTTTATTTTATTTAGCTAGATAATAATTTTCTAAGATTTTAGCAATTTGAATCACTCAATTTGAAGTTGAGGTTCAAAAGATATGAATTTTACAAGTTTTATCCTAAATTTGATATTTAAAAGAATTTCTAAATTTAAATACAGATTCAAAATAGCTTCAAATTAAATAATTTTGGTTTAGTTAGCTAGATAATAATTTTACATGAATTTAGAAATTTGAAACACCCAATTTGGAGATTGGATGCAAAAGTTATGAATTTTACAAATTTTAAACCTAAATCTGCAATTTAAATGAATTTCCTGATTTATTTTTCTGAAGAAAAATCCCTTTAATGCGCAAGGCTGACGTCAGCACTGAGAATTTCGGGATTTAAGGAATTAAAATAATTCACGACATGTGGACCCCACGTGTCATAGACACGCTTACATGGACCAAGTCCATGTGGTGATTGGTTTGGGGAGTTGGTCGACGCGGTGATGTGGCCGCCACATGGGCTCGACGTCCGACCGAGGGTGAGGTGGCGCTGGAGTGGCGCGGCGTGGACTAGCCACGCCACCCGACACCAGCGGGCGATCTTGGCGACGAGCCCGCCCGGCGTTAGACGCCACGGCGAGGTGAGGAGATGTGCAAAAAGAGAGGTGAGATCTTGAACGTGATGCTCACCGGAATTGCACGAATGCGCGGCGGTAAGGTGGTCGGCGACGAGGTCGAGCGGCGGCGTTCTTCGGTTGACGGCGAAGTGGGGGCTCCGGGGATCCTCCGGCGATGCGGTTGCGCGCACCAGGTTCGCAGCGACGCGGTGATGCTAATGGTGGTGGAGGCGAGGACGCGGCGTCAACAGAACGCCGGAATCGGAGAAGAAGCGGAACTTGGCCGCCGTCGAAGATCCTTGAAATTGAGGCGCTAAGGGGGAGGAGGTGAGCTGTGGGTGGCGGCATTGTGGTGTGGGGAGGAAGGCGCACCCAGGGCTCCTATTTATAGGGCCCGGGCGTGGCCGGAGCTTCGTGCGGCACACGGTGACCGTGCGGCGATGGCGGCGGTGATTGAGGGATTTGCGACGACGGAAAGGAAAGAGAGGGTCGTGTCGGGGGCGGAGGGAATCAAGAAATTAAAAGCGCATAATCGGAGGAGATGCGACCGGATTCGATGCGGCGTATGGAAGGTCTTTGAATTGCTTCAATGGCGGCAAGGCGTCTTGAAGAAGGAAAGCGGCGAGGAGGAAGAAGGAAAGGAGAAGATGACGGCGCGTTAGATTTTAAGCGAATGGCTGCGATGCAAAGCGTATCGGCCGCTAGATCGTAATCAACGGTGGCGATATAACGAGTGATGCGCTCTAACTTGAAAGGGTATGGGTGCTTGTGGGCGTCGGTTTAGATCCGATGGTTCATAATCTTGAGGAGGTAAAACATGCGTTGAGAGATGGCCGTTGGATTTAAATCCAGCGATCGGGCGACGAGTGTGATGGGAGCGGTCTGCGGGGTTTTGGGCGGCAGATTCGCCCGATTCATCGTTTTAGGGTTTTCTTTGATTTTCCAATTGATTTAATTCAGATAATTCAAAGAGGCTTTAGAAAATAGCAAATAAATTCCAAAAATTCTAGAAAAATTCACAGAAATTCCTAGAATGATTTTGGACTTAAATAAAATAATTTCAACTTAAACTTGTTAATAGTTTTTGTATTTAACTTTGTTTTAGCTTTATGGTTGTTAATAAAAGCTTTAAGAAAATTGAGAAAACCACCAAAATAAATAAGTTTTAAATTTCTCAAAAATTGAAATTTTGGGCTGTTACATTTTGCTTCTTTGCGGGGAGAGTTGGGGGTTATTAGTCCTCTTGGTTTGTTTTGAGGGGGAGATTGCTCTTTTGCATTCATTGTATCATAATGCATTTTAAAATTCAACAACTTGCATTGTAATATAAACTTGTGGAGCTTTGATTATTATCCTTGTATGACTTGATTTCATGCTTTATACCCTGCCATATCTTGTGCTAGTTTGCTAGACTTCTTTTATGGCTTTTTATGTATAGCTTAGCTTTTGCCATGCTAGCTTTATTATCTGTGAGAAAACTGAATCAAAACATGACTTGCTGGATCTTGTTACTAGTTTTGCTATAGTGATTCTCTCATGATTCATGCCATGTCATATAGGCTTAATTGAGTCTTGAACTTATTCTGAGTTTTAAATTGAGCTATGATAATTCTTAAGTCAAGCAAATGAAAAATGAGCTTTTCTGTACGAAAAAACTGATCTCACCAATTCTTTCTTATGAGATGGCTTGCCATTGCACTAGGCATGAACTCAGAGGGAGTTTTGGATGACCTAGACCACTCTCTTATGCTTTTGTTGTTTGGGATGGTCGTAGTGAGGCTTGAGATTTAGCACAATGCTCAGAAAACAAATTGGTAATTGGTTGAAGCTTAGGAGGCAGTTGTGGATGGCTCCTAGTCCAGGACTTGTTTTACTAAGAGAAAACCAATCATTTTCAGCAAAGTGCTCAAAGTGCTAAATTCTAAATGCTTGAACCATTTGATTCAAAACTGAACTCAAAATGCTCAAAACTGACTCGTTTTCTAGCTTCTGGCTCCATTTTGCTTCTAGACATGGCCTGACTCATTTTTTGGATACCTTTAGTTAAACTATGATCTTGAGCACCATGTCATGCTATCAATTCATTTCATCTCAGATTATTGCTATTTTGGTCTTAGCTTTGCTATACATGTTTTGCCATGCTTGAACATAGCTTCTTCACATAATATGGCTTGGTGTAATACTTGTACAGTCTTCATGGATAATTTTCATGGCTCATTTTGTTCAAACTTAAAAAAAAACTAAAAAATGGAAAATTTAAAAAATTGCAGCCATTCCATTACATTCATGCTCTATCTTCTTCCATGCACCTTGATGAATTCATTGTCAAAAGGGGAGAAAGATTGGTAAAAATGCTGTTTTAGAGCTTTTTGGAGTCTTAGAGGAAAATGCATTTTCTAGAAATTTGGTGATCATAGTGAGTGGGAGCATCTCAATTGCATTCTTTTGGTCTTATTGCCTTTTCTGAATTTGAATTGCAATTCTTGAAGACTCACCATGATCGAAGGTCAAATAGAACAATTGTTCTTTCATATGGACCTAAGTGAGATTTTTGGCTATTCTCTGGAAATTGAAGCTTTTGTGCCTTCTTTTGCCTTATCTCACTTGCTTATGCTATTCTGGAGCCAGCTTGGTCATCTCCTTTGCTTTTTCTTGCATTTGGACCAAGTTGTGCCTTTGAGCGAAAACGTCGAGTACTTTCATTTTCAAACCCCAAAACTACATTTTCTGAGAAATTGCCAATGTGTTCATCAAGGGGGAGATTGTGGATATCATGGGGATATGCCCATGATCTTAGGATGATGATATAATTGGTAATAGCATTTGTGGTTTGTCGATTCAAGCGTTTTCGACAAAGTTTCGCTCGTCGAGTTCTTTGGCGGTCGACCAAGCATCTTAGGCGGTCGACCGCCAAGCCTTAAGCGAAATTCTGCCTAAGTCCGTGGGCGGTCGGACCCGGCGAGCAATGATCGATCCGTTTTTGTGCTGATTGTTGATATTAGTTGTGAATTGATTATGGGATATATCATATCCATGTTTGTTAATGCATATGTGTTGCATGTTGCATGTTTTCACTAACATGGGTCAAGTTGTGAAGAACTTGTTCCCGGATTTGATTTGCTTGTCTATTGGTGTGCAGGTTGCTTGGAGGTCAACGACGGTCAACGGCGAGGAGGATCGAGACTAAGCTTGGAGAGCTGAGGTCCAGAACGATCAAGGATGCTGGGTGTGGTCAATGGACTCAAGCGTGGCACAGAATGGATAAGGATGATCGAATGGACAGTTCGGTGCGACTGGTTGATCAAGCGGTGCGGTGGTCGGTGCAAGTGCCATGGTGGTCCGGTGGGAGCCGGATGGGAGAGACTTGCCGACACGATGAGAGCCGCTGGATCAACTTACACGTGACGAAGCATGGATGTGTTTCGCGCAGTTCGGACTCGGTCTTTGGAAAAGATCGACAAGGGGTATTTTGGTAATTTTACCAACTACCGCCTTAGTGACCTAATGTCAACCCGTGGCGTAAGACGGTGCGTCAAGAAGTGGATTAGGTAAAGAGAAGTGAAGACGACGCTTTAAGATGCGTGCGTATGTTCCGTTTGTGTTCGGCCTTAACGGGAGCCCATTAGGGTTAACTCTTATAGAAGCTAAGCCTCTAGTATAAATAGAGAGGGGGCTGTTCACAGCAGCCTCAAGCACTTCATTTGGAGAAACCCTAGTTTGTCTTAGGGATTAGAGAGGAGAAGAGAGGCTTAGGCTCTAGAGAGATGAGTTCTGTGTGTGCTCATGGATTGAGCTCTTGTCCTCCTTGAGGGAGTGGCTGTAACCAGCAACCAATCGTGAATCAATCTATGGTTGATTGTTCAAAGATGAGTCTTCTTGTGTTTTCCCTTCTCTTTTGATGTTTTTGGATGCTTCCTTGATCCTGTGGTTTTTGAACCTTCCTTCGGTAGAATAGAAGGTCGAAACTTTGACGTGGATCTACTCAATCTCTGCTTGGAATAGGTTCCTAATATCCTTAGGAAGGTGTGTTCCAAATTTGGTCAAAGTTGACCGTGTAGATCAAAAGTTAGACCGATTTTCGTTTTGGTTTCGAGCTGTCAACAGTGTTTACAGTCGAGTTCGGTCGATCAATTTTACATGCGGTCGACCGCACTCTGTCTAACCGCCTAATGAACGCCAGTCTGACCGCTCCAAAGGGCTTGGTCTCCATATTATTGGTCTATTGCTTTGGGGGTTAATTGGATTCAGCACAAGGCTTCCACTGTGCATTTACTGATCTTCTTAGCTTTCATAGCTATTGGAGAAAAGTTCATGCTGAATCTATTTAAAGTGAAAATCGAGAAAGCGTCTATTCACCCCCCCTCTAGTCGCCTTTCCGGTCCTACATTATTAGTTTAATTTAAATCATAAATTGAATTTCTGAAGAAAAAAACTTTTAAAATAATTAAAATAAACTTCAAATAAATCTAAAATTATTTTATTTGGTCTATTCAAGTTCCAAAGTATTTTATAAGATTTTCTTGGATTTTCATATTTATTTTATTTTCCGGATTTATCTTTATTCCCTCTCTTTTCTTTCTCTCTCCTCGTGTTTTTCTTCCCAAGCGTGACTTTCCAGTCTCTCTTTCCTCCCGTCATGCTGGCCATGCTTGCCGTCCATGCCTCCATGCCCTGCTCCCCAGCCACTTGCCCTGGTGTCATCTCCCCCATGCCACCATACCCTGTCGCCCATCTCTACCGGCGCTCCCCCAAGCCCCCCACGTCGCTCCCATACTGCTGCTCCCTGCGCGCCGTTGCTACCAGCCATGCCGCCATGGCTGCCCATGCCGCCTCTCCCCTCCCCCTCCTTTATAAAAGCTTGGTGCCAATAGCTCCTTCTCTCCCTTCCCCCTTCCTTTCATCCCCTCCTCTTTTTCTTCATGAGCTGAAAGCCCCCAGCAGCAGCTCTTCTCCATGCTGGTCGTGCACGCCCGTGTCTCCCCAGTGCTGCTCCCTTCCTCCCCTTCCTCTATAAAGCCAGCAGGATCTCCCTCCTCTCTTCCCCCTCCAAACCGAGCCGAAGCACCCACTACAGCAAGTTCTCCATTTTGTTTTCCACTTCAACCGTGAGCTCCACCAACAGTACTGCCATGCTCTCTCCTTTTGCTTCTCCAAAAATAGCAAGCTTCACCACCTCCATTCTCCCTCTTTGGTGACCCATTTGTTGCATCACCTGCGTCACGGCAAGCCCCTCGGCTTCCTCTACCCATCGCCGGAATTCGCCCCCTCTCTTTCGCTTTCTTTTCTCTGCAATTGAAGCTTTTCCGCCATTGGCCAAATTACCTTCCACACTGTTTTTGGTGCCGTTGACCATCCCCCGATGACATCATCACCACCGTTGGATTCTCCTCACGATGTGCTATTCTGTGCTCCCGTCGCCTTCGCCGGAGCATCGTCAGAACGCTGTCGCTTCCTTGCGCCCTAACACTGTTTCGCGTGCCGCCGCTGCGTCAGACCCCCCGCCGGTGATGCGACCACCACAATTGGGTCTGCCTCGCTCCTAGGATTCCATTTTGCTAGTTCGCCGGCCGTCCCTCTCTTTCCCTCGCCGACGCCATCATTTTTGCCCGAGCCTGCACTATTCATGTCTACTGATTTTCTATATTTCATGTGGGTGCAAACTTCCAGATATTCGTTCTCCTTCATACGAAATCCGATTCGGTCAATTCTTGGTTCTAAATTCAGCCCCTTTCTTTTGCTACTAATTTTGTAATTTTTGGATTTTATTTGGATTTGTTGTATTTATTTGGCTCTTTTTGCACGTGTAGATTCCAGCTTCTCTGAGGAATTCCTGGAACCGTCTGCCCAAGCATCTCCAGCCTTCAACGGAGGCAAGTCGTAGACATTTGGTCATGTTGTACCCAATTTATAAAATTATATTGTTTGATATAAACATGCATGGCTAATTGTATAAAAATGGTTTCGGGAATAGTTAATTACCTAATTGCCATTATTCCTCCTTGATAAATTGTGAGTGGCATGTACCCTTGAATGACATAAATCCTTGAATACCATAGGATGGTTAATTATTAGTTGGACATTATTGTACTACCAACTTGGGTCATATTATTCTTAGCCATACTTAGTCACAATGGAATCCATGATGACAGGCTCTTATGAATAAAACATGACTTAATGAATTATAGAATTGTGGCGGAGCCACTGTTGATAAAATTTATCGTGCCATGGCAAGGGTCGCCATTTGGCCGGGTTGAACGAAAATGATTTGTGCTCGGGCGAGTGGGCGGTGGCAAAGGTGGGTGTGGGAAGTACATTGGGATGAGATAGTATCGCTTAAGCAACCACTAAGTACTTAACTTTGTGCGCCATTTATCTGGGCCATACTATGCAACCACAAGTCCATTTATGAGGTGGACCGAACCAACTAATTAGCAATGCTTTGGGTCGGTTCCGTTTGGGTTGATAAGTGGCGCAAGAGGGGGCCGGGTCGGCGAATACTTAGCGAGCAGAACTGAGTCAAAATAGAGCTTTGTAAAAGTCTTGTGATAATCGTTTAGTCGCACACCTTCGGAAGTGTGTCAGATGGACAATATAAACTGATTATCTCTTGTGGGTTAAGTTGTACAACCTCTGTAGAGTGTAAAACTATTCGAATAGCCGTGTCCCTAGTTATGGACAATGATTGGTGATTTTACACGAGAGGTAGATTTTCATAAAATGTTGGAATGGTTTGGTTGGGAAGCGATTTGGATGTTGGTTGATGGTCGGGAAGTGAACAGGGTGTTCACTAGTTGTTTTAAAGAAACTTGATTACTTATGTATTAATATTTTAAATTATGCTTTACAATCTACTTACTATATTTACTGTCAATATTGCTTTTTGCAAAATAGACACAAAGCTATCATTGTCAAGCCTTACATGAATACTATTTGCATACATTTTCCTACAACTTGCTGAGTACTTTAAAGTACTCACGGCTTTGCGCAATTATTGAACAGTCACAGAGGAAGAACCACGGAATACAGAGATTTTTTATGAATACCTTGAAGACTATGCAAACTAGGATGCATTCTCCACTCGATTGCCTGTGGGCGTGTCAGATGGCTACCACGAGTTTGTTTATTCTTCGCTGCAAGTTTACTCCGTTATCGTTAAGCCCTGCATGGCAAACTCTGTAAAACTTGACCATAAGGTCATTTGCTACTAAGTAATATTAATTTGTCTGCTTCATTAGCTATCTTGTTGTATGGATATGATTTCATCGAAGTTGCAACTGTGTGAGCTAGCTACTAATCTTGGGACTAGTTCAGAATGCACAGAGGATCCCAGAGTTGCATATCTAGGGTCCCGACACCCTGCACCTAGGTAGCACCAAGATGTATCAAGACATGAAGATTCTATATTGGTGGCTACGAATGAAAAGAGACATCGTCGAGTTTGTACCTTGTTGCGATGTGTGCTAGCGAATCAAAGCCGAACAATAGAGACCAGCAGGATTGCTTCAACCACTACAAATCCCACAGTGGAAATGGAAAGAAATTGGAATGGATTTCATTATAGGTCTACCTCGAACCAAGTCTGGATGTGACTCAGTGTGGGTTATAGTTGATAGGTTAACTAAAGTCGCTCATTTCATCCCAGTAAAGACAACCTATAAGAGAGACAAATTAGCCGAGTTATATATAGCTCGTATTGTGTGTTTACATGTAGTACCCAAGATGATAGTCTCAGATTGAGGATCTCAGTTCACCTCACATTTCTGGGCTAGTTTGCATGATGAACATGGAACACACCTTTCTTTCAGCACCGCATAACATCCTCAGACTGATGGTCAGATAAAGAGAGCAAATCAGATTCTAGAAGACATACTTCAAGCTTGTGCTTTGGAATTTACTGTAGATTGAGAAAAATGTCTACCGTATACCGAGTTCGCATACAACAACAGTTTTCAGTCAAGTCTGAAAATGTCCTCGTTTGAAGCACTCTATGGAAGAAAATGCAGAACTCCTCTGCATTGGTCAGAGTCAAGAGAAGGATATATCTTCAGACCAGACACCCTCAAGCAATCAGAAGAGAAAGTTCGACTGATTAGAGATTGACTTCAAGTAGCTCAGTCCCGACAAAAGAGTTATGCCGACAATCGTCGAAGAGAATTAACTTTTGAAGTTGGGGATAATGTGTATATTAAAGTATCACCGCTTTGTGGAACTTGAAGATTTAAAGTGAAAGGCAAGCTTGCACCAAGATACATAGGCCTGTTCCCAATCCCCGCCAAGCGTGGAGAAGTAGCCTATCAGCTAGAGTTACCTGAAAGTTTGTTTGACGTCCATAATGTGTTTCATGTCTCATAGCTCAAGAAATGTCTTAGAGTACCTGAAGAGTAGACTCCTGTCGAAGCCATCATACTTCAGAAAGATCTGACATATTCAGAGCACCTGATCAAGATTCTCGATGTCGTGTAGAAGCAAACAAGACGTCAGATCATCCACCTTTGCAAGGTTCAATGGAGCAACCACTCGGCAAGAGAAGCCACCTGGGAGCGCAAAGATCAGCTGAAGTTAGACTTCCCATCCCTGTTCCCGGAGCAGCTCGAATCTCTGGGTCGAGATTCCATTTAAGGTGGGTAGGTTTGTAACATTCCCGTTTTTGGACGGTGAGTAGTATTTTGCTTTTCTCAAATTGGTTTCAAAAACTTATTTCAATCTAGTTGCTTATTTCAAATCTCTAGCTTCTACCTAAATTCAAATTTGTGTTTTGGACCTCATTGCAATTCCTGAACTTGATTTTTGAAATTGAACTCTGTTTTCAAATTTGGGCCTCTTCTCAAATTTGCCTCTCCTCTTTCTTGGTCTTAGCCTGTATCTCCCTTAGGCTGCTGGACCATTCCCTTCCCCTTCTTGGCCTACCTAGCCTGGCTCCCTCCCCCTTGCCCCCTTTCTTCCTTGTGCCGGCCATGAGCACCCATGCCCACCGAGCCACTCTTGTGCGCTCTACCGCGCCCACGCCGCCTCTTGGCTCCCAGCCACCTTCGTGCTCTGCACCTGCACCCCTGCCACCCACGACTCCGGTGCTCCCTCATCGTCGAGTCCCATCATCGTGTGCACGCTCGTGCTTGCATCGCCCGTGCATTTAGCCAGTGATGCGCCCGCCTCTGCTGCCCTCATGCCCACGTCAGCACCTTGACCGTGCACACTTTCCCTGCTGTTCTTGTTGCCCAGGACCGCCAAAGTCGCTGCGCGCGTCAGCCCTGCCCCGCCCTATCGCGTCCTTGCGCAGAATCGCCCATGCTACTCCTCGGGACACCGCGCCGCCCTCGTGGCCCTCCAACGGCTCCCAGCTCTTCCTTGCGGCTATAAGAGGCCTCCTCCTCCCCTTGGACCTCCCCACATCACCCCCCATCTTTTCAGTAAGTATCACCACAAGAAAATGCCCGCTCCCCTTTCCGACCGAGCCGCCCTCGCCATCGGTTTGCCATTCCGGCCGCATCGCCGCTGCGCCGCCCCCGTCACCACGCGCCCCGGAGACAAGGAAGCCGTCGCCCCAAACCGTTTGGGTTTTGGTCCATCACCACCGCCGCATTTCACGTTCTTCCCCGTCTCCGTCCGACTTCTTCTCCGCCACCGATCTGCCTCCACCGACTACCTCCGGCCCCCTTCCTTATCTCGGTGAACTCCCCTCGCTTTGCCCTACCCGTGCTTCCACCATTTCCTCCTCCGCACCACTCTGCCGCCGATTTACCGTGCCTCCTGTAGCACCGCCGCCGCTCTGGTGAGCCGCCGACCGTGCCACCGCCACCGTCGTCTTCGCCTTGGTGTGGGCATCCTGTTTTGGTCACTCCCCGCTGCCGCCGTGCATGTCACCGCCGGTGACGTGCCCTGCTTCGCTCAGGTGCCCTAGCCCCTGTTGGTCGGGACAACCGACAGCACAGTGGCACCATTAAAACCCCCTAATCACTGTCTTAAAATCTAATAAATCATTAGCCATTTAAGTGATGCCTTAAAGCCTCTTTGACTCACTGTCACGTGGGCCCGCGTAATAGTCATGGCTTCCAATTAGATCAAAGACCGGTTTCTCCAAAGGATCGCCATGTGGGCCCCGCAGTAGTAACCCCCCATGGACCGTGTGCTACGCTGGTGGTCTTGGTCCACACACTGTGACCATGAACCAGGCCACTGTGCAAGCGGACCCACATGTTAGAGACAGCCTCTCTCTCTCTCCCTCTTTTATTTTCTCGATTTAATTCAAAACCAAACTTCGGAAGCTCCGTTTTCCTCCGTTATAACCGCAAAAATTACGAAATTTATTTCTAAATTTGTCTAAATTCAAAATCTTGCTAATGGCACTGGTATTATTTAATTTGGAGTTCATTTATTATTTCTTTATTATTTATTTTCTCTCTTTCCTTGTTTGTTCCTTTTTCCAGTATGTTCATCCGATTAGGGTTCGAAGAAGCGGGAGATCTCCGTTTTGATCAAGTACAAGACTGTCAAGACTCTCTTACCTTCAATCTAGGCGAGTCGATACTTTGGTCATTTTGAGCCTACATTTTATGGAAATTATATTCATTTAAATTACCAAAATTACATGCTTAAATTCTTTAATCAAATGTATATTAAATCTTAAGGTAGTTAAACACCCATGTGATGATTAATTAATTACTATGCCATCTTTTGACAATTGAATCCATTATTCCATGTCAACCTAGTAACTATATGGTAAATACTAGTATAGGCTCATTCTCGCTCTTTCCCCCCAAACCTTCCGATCATGCGGATCAAGGAGACTATGCATACTACGAGGAGCCTGAAGTTGATGGACAAGGCAACGATGAAGAGTAGTCTAGTTCTGTTAATCTAGGTCTCACCTCAGTCTAGCTGGCTCGTTCGGTACTTGCGTACAACCGATATTATCTAAACCATTGGTTAACATCAGTCGTACACAGATTACCCCAGTCGCTTGCCTATCGAGGATGTGCTCCACCCTTTTGCTTCCGCTACCTCTTCCGCTACTTTTGTAATGCAATCAATTTGGTCTGTTCGGCCCTTATTGTAAAACTCGACCCGACGTGGTCTATGTCACTCTAATGTTTATAATATTATTGAATGGTTTAGTTCATGCCATATATGAAATAATTTAACAATGTGTCTGTGAATGCTATCTACTGATCCAGGAAATAGCACAGTATTTTCATAGATGATTTAGATTTGCGAAATCCGAGTCCAACAAAAATGTTCTAAATCTTCTCTAGGGCTTGGAGTATGTCATCCCTCAGATCCTCGAACTTCTCAATCCCAAAACTGAACCTAATCAAGTTGTCCTTGATCCCGTTCTTGCCTTCTCCTCGTCACTTCGACCCCTGATAAAAACACAAACCCATGCGTATAAGTGAACATTTCCATGACCAAAAACTCCAAGCTATCTGTAATTTGTTGGTTAGTGTAATCAAACATCACTTACCAGAAGGACATGACCGCCGGCTGCTGCACTAGGCTCTCACATCCGCCGAGGGACGTCGCAACGAACGGTATCTCCAGCGCGTCGATGAACTCCATGACACCGTGTAGATCTGACGCCACCTCGAAGCTCAGAACGCCGGCGAAGCCGGTCATCTGGCTCTTGGCGATGAGGTGCCACGGGCTGCTCTTGAGTCCAGGGTAGTACACTCTCAATCTTTGGATGGTTCTCGAGTAGGCGTGCCATGCGCAACGTCGTGCGGTTCTGCGTCTCGACGCGCAGGGCCATGGTCTTGAGGCCGCGTATGATCATGTAGGCAGCATTCTGCAAAGTTGCAAAATAAATCAGTCATACAGGCGAAACTAAAAGAGCAAGTTCATACGAAGATTAACATCAGTAAACGTTAACGTCGAGATATCTATACACATACCGGACTGATTGCGCCGCCGAGGTCATGATGCCACGCGCGAATTCTCGAGATGAGCGCCTCCGAGCCACTGACACATCCTGCGATAACCTAGAAGAAACAAATGTTAGGAATAATCAAGTCATATTTAAGGCCTTGTAAGGCTGGTCCTAATACTCCACCTTGGCAAGCTTTTAAGGCTGTCATATAGGCAAAAGTTTAATGTGGTACTGTAATTAAGAAAGAGAGAGAGCAGACTGATATCTTATTTAGATACCACTCATACATAGTATCCTAGGTAGAAATACTAGTAAATACTCTATATCAAAGGCCTAGGATACCACACTCTAGGATACTATGCATTGGGAAGGTGGTATCTAAATGCTTTTCATGCAATAAGAAACTGTAGTAAGAAACCACCCATTGGGACCAGCCTAATCGGTTCGTATTAGGTGAGGCGAGCGAGAAAATAAAAGAACAGAGAGAAAATGAGGTTCCATTACGCCTTACAAAACTAGCGTGTGTTGATCATAAGTTCAATAGTTTTTTTCTGTGTGTGTGTCTCCCCCGTGTAGTGTGTGTTCACTGGTAAATCGCGTGTGTTTTTCTTGGCTTTGTTCCGACAATTGATATCAGAGCTTGACTTTTGATCCGTGTATGCCTAAGAACATGTCACACTCTCTGGGAAGTGGTGTCACCGGTGACGAGGCGATATCAAGCCGCACCATCATTACCAGCGGTGGTCCGTCAGGGGTACAGGGAAGAGAAAGCAGCGTCTCTCTTCAGTACCCTATGCTGAGCAAAAGTAACTACGGTGCGTGGGAAATCAAGATAAAGGTGTTCATGAAGCCCAAGGTGTTTGGGAAGCTATGGTGGCCAACGACGTTGATGAGCGCCAATATCAGAGGGACCTTGCGGCCATCTTCCAAGTAGTCCCGGAGGAGACCCTCCTACTCGCTGAAAAAGAGACAGTGAAAGCTGCATGGGACACGCTTAAGACGATGTATGTCAGCACCGACCGCATCAAGGAGATGCGCGTGCAGACCCTTAAGAGCGAGTTCGAGGGTTTGCACATGAAAGAAACGGAGTCAGTGGATGATTTCGCCATGAGATTGACGACTCTCGTCAACCAGATTCGCGGTCTTGATGACAAGATGGAGGAGAGCTACATCGTGAAGAAGCTTCTTCGCGCCGTCTCATGCAAGTACCTGTAGATTGTCTCAACCATTGAGCAATTTGGTGATTTGGAGATAATGATAGTGGAAGAAGCGATCGACCGTCTTAAGACGTATGAAGAGTGTCTACGCAGTATGAGTGACGACAACAACGACGACGAACATCTTCTCCTAACGTGCGCTGAGTGGGAGGCGCAATCGGCGAAGAAAAGAGATAGCGAGCCCGACAGCTCTAACGGCAATGGTGGCCGAAGCCGCGGGAATCGTAAATTTGATAAGGTTAAAGTAGAATGCTACAACTGCAACAACTATGAGCATTTGCTTCCGAATACCGCAAGAAGAAGGAGGAATGGGCGCATCTCATGAAGGCGGATGTCGACGACGAATCAGCACTGCTATGAAGCCATCTTGATTAGGGGGAGATTGTTAGGAATAACCAAGTTGTGAGTTAGTGCGTGCGTTAGTGAGTTGGTGAGTTAGTGTGTGCATGAATTAGTTGGGTTGTTAGCATGTGCGTGAGTTTAGGGGATCAAGGCCAATTTAAGGTCTCGTAATCGGTTTATATTAGGTGAGGCGAGCGAGAAAATAATAGAACAGAGAGAAAACGAGGCGCCGTTACGCCTCACAAAACTTGCGTTTGTTGATCATAAGTTCATAGTTTTTTTCTGTGTGTACGTCTCTCCCATGTAGTGCGTGTCCACGGGTAAATCGTGTGTGTTTTTCCTGGATTTGTTCCGACAACAAAGACAAGTGTTTATGAGCATTGGTAGTGATCTCTGGAAAGAAGCAAAGTGTATGCATGTAAAATGGCAGTAACACTCACGTCGTGGTCGCCGGCCATGTACTTGGTGGCGGAGTGCAGGACGATGTCGGCGCCGTGGGTGAGCGGCTTCTGGTTGATGGGCGCGGCGAGCGTGCTGTCGATGCACACCAGAGCCCCTTCCGGTGGAATTAACAGCTCGGCGACCAGCCTGATGTCGATGCACTTGAGCAGGGGGTTCGTCAGAGAGTCCGCGTAGAAGAGCGTCACCTGCATGCGTAGTCAAGCATCATGTCAGAAATCACAAACATTTATAGGCATGCATGTATCGGTAGTACAGCATCATGATCATGTTAGGGAACCTACGTCTCCCTGGTCAAGAACGGCATTCAGCGTCTCGACATCGTTCAGATCAACGAACGTCGACTGCAATAAAGCACAGATGTCGTTAGATTGATTGCAATAAAGCACAGATGCCTAGTGGGCAAGCTTATGTACGCACTAATCCACTTACCCTGATGCCCATCTTGGAGAGCCTGTCGCGAATGAAGGCGCGAGCCTCGCTGTAGCACTCGGTCGTCGCGACGACGTGCCCGCCCGGCTGCACCAGCGCGAGCAGCGTCGCGACGATGGCGTTCATCCCGGAGGACGTCACCAGGGTCGACTCGGCTCTCTCCAGCGCACTGCAAATTGAACCAAATCGACCAAAACGTAAGCAATTAAGCGTCTATCAGGCTACATTCTAAGGTTAATTTTGAGACGTAATGCAAATTAACCTGATCTTGTCTTCGAGGACCTTGACGGTGGGGTTGCCGTACCGGCCGTACTCGAAGCTGTGGCGCCGCCTGCCTTCCTTGAAGGCGATGAGGTCGGCCGAGCTCCTGAACCAGTGCGTCGTGCCGCTCACGATCGGCGTCGCGATCGAGTTCGTGTCCGCCATGCCGCTCCCGAGCTTCTCCCCGGCGTGGACCGCCAGGGTCTCGTCGGAGGCACGTCTCGGCGCCGGCGCAGCGAGGCCGTCACCCTGCAAGACGGACACCAGGTGCTCGGGAGGCTCAGCACCGGCCGTGCCGAAGCTGACGAACGCGCCGTTGTGCTCGGCACCGAACAAATCGACGACGTTTCCCTCGACGCCCGCAAGGGGGTCATCATCTCGGAGCGCCCCCGGACACAAGACGGCGGCGGTAGCGGCGCGCTCCGACTTGGGAGAACGCGGGAGCGAAGCCATTAGTGGCAGCAATTAATGGAGTGATTAAGAGAATTGCAACACGGATTAAAGCAAGTGATTAATCTCTGATCGACGAGCTAATTGGTTGCCTATAGCTAATTAAGCTCTCAAGGAGAGGTGTGTTTCTTGTTTGTGTGCTTCCCATCTGTGCAAGATTGTGCGTATATATACACACAGGCAGTACGCGCTCATACGTGTACAGGAGCCATCCAGGACCACGATAGCTAATATACAGCGGCGAACATAGTATATATACCTAAAAAAGGAAATAAGATGATACAGTAATAGCAATAGTAATTAAAAAACCGGATTACAAATGGCAAAAGCAAATTACTCAAAGAAACAACCATGGTCCACGACCATTAAGGAATAAAGTCGTGGATAAGTCGATAAGGTGAAATCAAGCAAGAATGTAGTACAAGCACAATAGCTTAAAATCTCAAATACATTGTTCCGGCTAACAAATTTGTAGTCAAATAACAACTTTCAATCAAGGATAGCATTCCCATGGCTCGCAGTCATCAGACTGCTGATGTTGAGATGGATCCCCATGATCTGCAATGTCCATGTCTTCTCCAACATTTGCATCATCATTATCTTTGTCAATTTCTTCATTAGTGACTCCATCTTCATCATTATTTTTGTAATATCTTGTTTAATTAAAAAGGCTAGAAAAGAGAAAAAGAGAAAAAGAGGAGGGGATGGAGTGGACCGGGTTAGGCCCAACTGAATCTGAGATGGACTCGGCGAGGGGGGCCATGTGCGCTGTATATAAGGGAGGAGAGGGGGCTGCCAACCCTAACCCTAGCCGCACCACCCGTGCCCTAGTCCTAGCCCTAGCCACCACCCCCTACCGTAGCCCCTACTGCATGCCCTACCGATGCTGCCTTAGCGCATCGTGCCCTGCTGCCGCCAACCGCTGTCTTGCCGCCGCGCCTGGCAGTTGCTTGCTGCTGTTTGCAGAGGAGAAGGTGGAAGGGATAGCAAGGAAGAAAGGGAGGAGAAGGAGAAGAGGAAGAAGTAAAACTAGGGTTTCGCGATCCAATCTCATTCGCCATCCGATTTCAAGGGGTAACGATTTGGAAATCATCGCTATGTTATTAGATTGTTGTTTATTCAAAGATTAGGATAGATCAATAGCAGAAATTATTAATTTGGTGATGTCTTATTTCGATTAATTGTGCTGCTGAGCCTTGCGTATAAAAAACACCGTTCCACATGGTCGTGTTTGTACTTTGTACACCGTGCAGGGGCATTTCTCCGTGAGCTTCTCATGCGTGAGAGTCGCAAGCGTGTAGCAATTCGATCCGTAACATTAAGATGTACCGAATGATTAACTATGCGCGAGGTATAAATAATTAACTGCAGTGCGCCAGTGTGATTAGGAACTGATCCACGTGAGTAATTTAATCGAGGCAAGAGGGATCTAGGAAATGAGGGAAACTCAAGTTTATTGTGACTTGAGTGTTGCTTCTTTGTTAATTGCTTCTTAGTTTTCGATAATCGCGGAGCTTCTTTCTTCAGCTAGCGAGCAGTGCATATCAGCATGTGTACGTACGAACTCTGATGCTTCGCGGGATAATTAAGTGTTGATATTATAATTCGTATGTAATCCGAATTTTTTAATATGAAAGTATCTGGAACATATCATATTAGTGGATTAGTTTTCTACTTAGACTCTAAGTCATTTTATCTACTTTATATACCTCTTGTAAGCCGTATAGGGAGAGAGACGTCTTATTGTAATCCTCTGCGTTTTGTAAACACTCTTCGTATAGTTATCATCGTCGGTTGATGCTTGTGGTTTTTTCTCACAAAGGTTTTTTATGTAAAAATTTGTATCTTTATTTTTAACAAGTGATGTCAGAGTATAAAAGATTAGGGTTTGAGAGAGAAAAAATATCAGATCCAATCCGACCCTACCATCTCGCGCAGCCGTCTTCGTCTCCCCTGCGTATCGTCCCAGGCGCATCGCTCCTGAGAGCAGACAAAAAAAGAAAAAGCATCACCAGGTCCCAAGAAGAATCAACCCGTGTTGCGCGCTCCGTTCTCCAGCAGCAGGTCCCAAGAAATTCTTCTTTTCTTTAATCTATCACCGAACAGGCTTCCTGAAAGAAGAATCACCGCAAGCCTCCTGTTTCAATTCACGTCGAGGATCAAGTTTTGGAGATTTTTTTGCTACGTCCTTTCGAAGAACTTTGATTTGAGTACACGGAAGGTGTACCAAAGAGGTTATGGTTTTTGCTAGGTATACACAGATCAGTACCAGTAATTTCAGGATTTATTTCTCATGACGACTTTGAAGTATGAGGGCTCTGCTATATTTTCGTTGTGGCAAGTCAAGATGAGGGATGTGCTAGAACAGATGAATTTGGATGATGCGTTGGAAGGATTTGAGAAATAACCTATCACATGGACCGCAGATGAGAAGTGTAAAGACCGAAAGGCTTTATCTCAGATTCACATTTATCTATTAAATAATATTTTGTAGTAGGTTTTAAAGGAGAAGACAACTACTGCATTATGGCTGAAGTTGGAACACATTTGCATGACAAAAGATCTCACCAGCAAGATGCATCTCAAGCAGAAGTTGTACTCTTACAAATTACAAGAGGGGGGGGGGTCAGTGCTTGATTATCTTTCGGTGTTTAAGGAGATCGTTGCCGACCTAGAGTCGATGGAGGTAAAATGTGATAATGAGAATTTGTGTCTTATTCTTTTGTGCTCCCTGCCTAGTTCTTTTTTAAATTTCAGAGATACCATATTATATAGTAGAGATACTCTCACTCTTAATGAAATTTATGAAGCTTTGCATGCTAAGGAGAAGATGAAACAAATGACACCTTCTGAAAATTCAAGTTTGCAAAGAGAAGGCTTGTTTGTTTGTGACAGGCAAAAGCAGAAGAACTCAAACAATGGATCTCAAGTCAAAAGTTCGAATGGCTACAAGAACTGATCAAAATCCAGAGGCAAGTACAAGTCGTAAAAATATTGCAAGAAAAGTGGACACGACGTCTCTAAATGCTGGAAGCTGCAGAATAAAGAAAAGAGAACTGGCTGTTATAAGCCAAAAGGTAAACCAGATGATGAAGGTAAACCCTCCCTTGTTGCTGATGATAGTTCTGATGGAGAAGTTCTTGTTGCCTTTGCTGGATGTGCTAAGACCAATGATGGATGGATTGTTGATTCCGCCTGTACCTTTCATATGTGTCCTAATAACACTACAACACAAAAGCCCTGTAGAGACGCATATTTTATAGGTTAAAGACGTTTTCAATCATCTCTATAGCATCGTAAAGTCGTTTTTGTTAAATGTCTCTAGAGCGTCTCCCCACGTACCGTATCAAAGATCGTAGAGACGTATTGTTAAGCGTGTCTACAATAATATGAGTCGTTTAGATTGCGTCTCTACAAGCTTGGAGACGCTTCTATATATGCATTTCCATATCGTCTCTACTCTCCCTAGTAACACTTTATTACGTGCCAAGAAATATAGATACACATTCATAGACGTATTTAGATTGAGTTAGAGACGTCCATTTTTATTTTGTTCAGTAGAATTATTTTATCGCTAAACAACAATGATTCAGAGGGTATAGTATCACATATTTTCATAAGAAGTTTCAGATCTTAGATAAAGCCATTTCAAATGTAGAATTACATTGTCGATATATTAAAAAAAACTAGAAGACAAAAACATAGACATTCTGTTATGGAGTGAATCGAGTTAACAACTTAATCTATCATCCATATACAAAGGTGCAAAAACACCGAAAAAAATTCCTACAAATCCTACAACTGAACAGAGCCTAGTACCTGTTCAGTGATAAACTTGTTTATTATGTCTATTCGTGTCTCAAAAAGAAATCATGCAAGCATGACATAAGAAGGGTTGCATTTATTGAAAACAGAGGAAATACACAATACGAAATTAATAGCACAGGAACCGCAAGGATAAGCATAAGAAATAGTCTCTTCAATTTAAGTTGGCAGAAATAGTGTGTTTATTAAGGTTAAGTCCTTCGCTAACTCAAAACAAAACGAAAAACCTGTGAGCTAAGCAGGAATAACTGGAGATGTTCATACTATTACAACTCCAAGATGGAAGTCTCTAAATTCATTCAAATGTTTAGGCTCTAGAGTTTTCATTTTCTAGTACACTGATCCTGTGCTAATACTGGAACTTACTTTGAAAGAAGAAACCCATAATTAAGCTCTACGCACACTTAATCCAGTTCCCTGCACAGGAAAAGGCAATCATTTTTGCCGCACCAATCCAGATTGAGATCAAGGAAAGGAAGTTGATTAAATTATTGAACCACTAAAACCATAAGTTCAATGACTAACAAAAAACATGGTGAATAAGCACAATATAGAAAAGGTTCCATCTTTGATGGCCAACAAATGCAATCATATAACTAGCACTAGAGATAGGTAATTCTGAATGTAAATGTGTACTTACATCTGGTTTAGTGTTAACCACAATACCAAGAACTGTATCTTCTACATAAGGTATATACTACCAGAAAACAACAAACATCACATGAATAGGCAGCTACTGAAACAGAAAGCAAGGAGAGTGAACAAAGCACTATGCGCAATCTCGCACTCTATAGTTAAGCATATACAAAGAAAAAGGTTTAGAGCTTTTCAAACAGATTAATTGTGCTTAGAAGAGCTGAAGAGAAGTCAATGTGTTGAAGCAATGAAAACTTGAAACATCATTCAAAACATGGTACGTGAATTATTACCCCCTACAAATGCAAAAATATAACCTTTGATTGATATAGTCATTCGAGTGATGCTCGCTCAATTTCGTGTACTCGTCTTTCTGGGCAACATATATGGATTCAGTTAGACCTAGAAAAGAGAGAGAGAGAGAGAGAGAGAGAGAGAGAGAGAGAATCATGATGCTAATCAACAGATCTGCAACTGCACTACAAATGTAAAAGAATCACACTGAGAACCTTGAATTGAACTACTCTAAGTTAATACATTTATAGGACATCCAATCAAACCAAACCAAAACACCACTATGTCCAAAATACAATAATAGGAAGCAAAAAAAAAAGATTATGCAATACAAGGTACCTTCAATGTCCAAATCCCCACAACTGACAGACAGCAACTCTTTAGCAAGTTCTTTTGTCTTGTCATATGCTACTGCCAGAACTCTTAGATACTACCATTTCAGTTTGACAAGAACCAGATCTCATGCTTCATTGAAGGATTGGCAAAAGGCTACAATTTGAAATTAGGATATATACAGAATGCTTACTTGTAGAAGGCCACCTTCTTCTATAGGAGGCAAGCTAGCAAGAGAGGGCTTTATTAGAAGTCTATCAAGAATTGTTGTTACCATTTGTTCTAGCACTCACTGAAAAGCAAAGTACAATACTCTTACTTTTTAAAATTGATTAATCATGATTACACAAAGGACACTGCTTAATAAAGCATACCTGCACAAGAATTGACATGACCTCATTTGGAGAAGGAAAGACATACATTATTGTAGTTGTCTCTTTCTTCACAGTATCTGAAACAGCAGAAGGATAATCAGATTACTATAAATAAAAAACATCAAAGTGTAACTTATAAACACTAATTGTCAAAAGTATACTTATAAATACCTACAATTAATGTACCAAGAAAAAGTATGTCAAACCAAGTCAACCCTTGAATAATACTACATGCCTGTTTGGCCTTGTGCTTACTCTTAGAATTATCAGGAAAACAAGCATAGCCAAGACCAAACAACCATCTTATTTTTAGCCTGAACTCATAAGCCTAAGCTCCTTTTCACAAAAAAAGTTAAAGTTTGGAAGTCAATGGGAGGTTTACTTGTGAGGCTGATAAGCTTGCAGAGGCTTATAAGTTTTATCCGAACAGCTTTAAGTCATATTCATATATAATCTAATCAGCAAACTGCTTGAGCTTGTAAGCCATAAGCTTGGTAAACTGGTTTATAAGATAAGGAAAGCTGAGCCTAGGCTACACTAAATAGGACCAAACACAATCCTTCCTCATTTTTTGGTATTTTTAGAAATGTAAACTGAAGGATTTCAAAACCAGTGATTGTTCTAATAGTCCTAAACCAGTAGACCTCCATTAGTCCATAGCGATGGTACCAAAAAGGTTTGTCACATTTAATCAGCCAATCTGAGCATGAAAAATAGTACCATGTCGATTGCACAGAATACACAACTGTGACAAGATTTTAGCACATTCTGCCATAGTAGACAACTCTCACCTTTGTGATGCAGCATCAAACCGAGCTAACAATCTATTCTCCAATTCTGAACATATGATGAGAAGTTATAACCAGATTGCAACAGAATAGCTACAAAAAAGCTAAAAGGTAGAAAACTGACCATTACAATATTCTTGAAGATTTGCAACAGCAACTTCCAATCCACGGCTTGCATTAGTAGAACCTACAGCTGATGTTACACCATGTCTACCAACATCCTCCTCGGCAAATGATCCTACATTATCAAAACATGCAAATCTTTTAACATCATGTTAGGTATAAACAAGGCATAAACATGTCGGGTGCAAAAACAAAAGGTAACACAACTATTTGAAGCTTGAAAGAGTTTTGCTTAGATTGCTAAGTGCCACACCCTTTCTAAATAACACATAGTTGTAAAGACCATCTATACTGCTAAAAATATATAATTTGAAGAATGTGTATACAGTTGCATCCGTGTTGGACTTTTTGACTGCACCTCATTTAGATTCATACAAGTGATGCTCAATAGAAGTAGGAGAACATTTTCATGGCAGCTGAAGTCATTTTAGCAAAGAAGCAACAAGTCGTTAAGTAACATCTACTAACCTGCAAACTATACTGACCAGCAGGCGTAATGTAACTTATTTCCCCCATAGAACTAGGAGGAAGGCCAACATGGTGTTGCATCAGTGTATTCTCAACTACGGTCTGCAAGATAGTAAGACAACATAAAGATGCATATAGAAGTAAACAACAGACATCCACAGATTGTAGGACATGAATGCAAGATAGTAAATTATAAAAAGGAAAATTAGATGTCTTGCTAACTCACAGCATATAGATCTCCACCAGTGATGGCATCTCCAACATCTGAAACAAATGACCAAAATTATTGATCTTTCGGTACAGGACAACCGCGGCGGCGGCGGTAGCCTGTCGATCCATCGACGTCCTGGGGGATGGTGCCCTGTGCTCTTCGGATCCGTCCGCATCTGCGCACGCCACGACCGATCGAACTGGAGCTCATTAGATTAGAACCCCAAACCGAACAGAGTGGATGCATGAGGGTGTGCGTACCTTGGAGGTCGGCCTTGATGTCTGTGAGCACTCACTGGAGGTCTCCAAGTGGACGGGATGGGCTGTCTCAACGGTGACACCAGAGCTCTGTCGAGGCGATGACACCGCCACCGCCACCAGAGCTGCGGAGGGAGGGACGGTGCAGACGAAGAGCGCGCATGGTGGCAGGCGAGGTCGCGACTCGCAAGGGCTGTGGAGCTGCGGAGGGAGGGGTGGCCGCCGAGCAGGGAGGCGAAGGCGTGGGACCGAGTGTGGAGGAAGGGCATGGAGGGAGGGGTGGCTACCGGGCGTGGAGGGAGGGCACGGTGCCGGGCGTGGAGGAAGGGTGCAGAGGGAGGAGCAGCCACCTAGCGTGGAGGGAGGGCATGAGGGCGGCACAGCACTGGCCAGCAGATTGGAGGAAGGGCATGGAGGGAGGTTGAAGAAGTGGGGAGGTGGAGAGACGAAGGCATGGGGAGGTGGAGAGATGCCTATGGTAAGAGTTTTTGTGGCGTCAAATAAAACGTCTTGAGAAGTGTCTTTACATATGAGGTGTTTTTTTTGTTGTAGAGACGGATATAAAAGCGTCAAAACAAAAGTGACTTTACGTGACAGTTTTGTTGTAGTGTAAGGATTGGTTTGCCACCTATGAACCTGTTGAAGGTGGTACTGCATTGATGGGTGATAACTCATCTTGTAAGGTTGCAGGAATTAGTTCAATTCAGATTAAGATGTTTGATGCGTTGTCCGAACTTTGACATATGTGAGGCACATTCTAGATTTGAAAAGGAACCTCATCTTTTTTAGTACTCTTGATGCTAAAGGGTACAAGTATTCTGGTGAAGGTTGAGTTTTGAAGGTTATATTGAGAAGGTCTTTCGTCGTTTTAATATGCATGATGCAAAACCAGTGAGTATTCCATTAGCTTTGCATTTCAGATTATCTTCAGCCTTATGTCCTGAGTCAGATTATGATACTGAGTATATGTCTAGAGTTCCATATTCCAGTGTAGTTGGTTCTCTTATGTTTGTCATGGTTTGTTCTCGTCCTGATTTATCTCATGCATTGAGTGTTGTTAGTAGATACATGGCTAATCCTAGAAAAGAGCATTGGAAAGCAGTTCAGTGGATTTTCAGATATTTGTGTGGCACTTCTAATACTCATTTGAAGTTTGGGAATTCTAGAGATGAACTTATTGGTTATGTTGATTCTGATTATACTGGTGATTTGGACAAGAGGAGGTCTCCCACAGGTTATGTTTTCACCATTGGTGGTTGTGTTGTTAGTTGGAAGATAAGTTTGTAAGCTACTGTTGCCTTATCTACCACTGAAGCAGAATATATGGCTATTTCTGAAGCTTGTAAAGAAGCTATTTGGTTGAGAGGTTTGTACACTAAGCTTTGTGGAGATAATTCCTTCACTACTATATTTTGTGATAGTTAGAGTGCTATATGCCTTACAAAGGATCATATGTTCCATGAGAGAACAAAGCACATTGATGTGAGATATCACTTTATTTGAGGTGTTATTGCTCAAGGTGATGTCAAGGTGTGCAAGATAAGTACTCATGATAACCCAGCTAATATGATGACAAAGCCATTTCCTGTTACTAAGTTTGACCTTTGCTCAAGCTTAGTTGGTGTTACAGTTTAGTCCTAGAGACTAGTTGGCGTATGGTGATTTTTTATCTTATTGTGGAGTTATTTGGTGATTGATGATTCTTTATTATGCTACAAGTGGAAATTCATCTTAAGGTGGTGATTATTGATATTGTGATCCGTATGTGATCCGAATTTTCTAATATAGAAGTATCTGGAATATGCCATATTAGTGGATTAGTTTCCTACTTGGACTCTAAGTCCTTTCCCTTTATATACCTCTTGTAAGTCGCACGGGGAGAGAGACGCCTCATTGTAATCCCCTGCGTTTTGTAAACACTCCTCATATAGTGATCATCGCCGGTTGGCGCTCGTAGTTTTTTCCCACAAGGGTTTTCCACGTAAAAATTTGTGTCTCCTTTGTATCTCTTTTTTCTAACATTAAGGTTTGTTGGATTTGTTTACACAGACCTAGCTAGCAAAAGAGTCAAATATGTGGCCTTGTTAGCTAGTCTCTGGCCGATGTCTTAATTAGAATAGGATTTTTTACTCCTAGTCCTAGATAGGGTCATGTGGATCATTCTGGCTCCCTTGCGAACACATGTCGGGAATCAATCATGAATGCTAAATGGAGGCAGAAAGAGGGCGAGGGGACACAAGCCACGTAGTGTTTTTTTTGTTGGACCATCTGATCGCTTTCATTCGCTTGTCCGCTATTTGATCCATCGTTTTGGTCTGGCTTTGCTTTTGCTTTCACAAATTGTCTTCACGTTGCCCTATGCGCATTCGCGCCATTCGATTAGTCATTCCTTTTGTTGGCCGTCGGATTGCGTTGTCCGTTGCGCTCGTGAGTCCTAAGTTTGCCCAAGAAAAGTCATGCTTGCTGTTCGCGTCTTCTACCGTGTGTTTTTGTCACGTTCGCACTACGGTGCATGGAGACGCAGCCTCTCCTCCTTGTTCACATGTTTTAGTGCCATTCGAACCCTGTCTTTTCTTGCCAGCCCTTGGATCGTGCGCTACCGTAACGCTTCCTCTCCGCGGCGCTTTTTCCCGTTTACCATTGCGCGCCGCTGGAGACGCGCCTCTCCTTCGTTCACGCCAGATATTGGTGCCATTCGATCCGTGCCTTTTCTTTCCAACTATTGGATCGTCGCAGCCGTTACACTTGTGAATCTTTTCGCGACGTTCTAGATTGCTGCTCGCCTCGGTTCTCGTTCCCCTTTCTTTATTGTGCATGTGCCGCGTCAAAACCCATGCCTACTGTCCGCATAGTCTCCCGTTCGTCTTTTTTCTAGTCTCACTGTGGTGTGTGGAGACACGGGCTCTCTTTTGTCAGACCTCCGAGCGTGAAATACCCGATGATCCTATGTGTATACTGTACTAGTCTCATGATCAGTGGCTAGTATGCACATTCACAATATTTGGCATTCACATCCATACATACACATACAAAAGTAAAGAAAAGGGTACTCGACTTAAGCTATTACAAGCTATTACAACAACGGCCGACAGCCAAATAAAAGTAGTCATCAGAGTAAAATATAGCAGCAAAAGAAATGATATTAGTAGCAAAAGTTCAACGGCAAGCCCATCCAATCCCGCAGGCAACCGACACGGAACAAGGCCTAGGTAGACTTGTCACCGAACCCTTAGGTTCCAGGTGCAAAGAACATGTCATCCAACATCGGCTTATCTTCGATCCCTGAATAACAATATTAGCAAGATTGAGTACTTGTGTACTCAGCAAGACTTGTATTGTATCTTAAAATTATATTGAATTCAAGGTTATCAAAAGGATTAGGCTCTACTCTACAAGTTATTTTGATCAAAGCCATGTTTATTTGCAATATTCGTAAGTAGTAATTTGCAACGAAATTTTAAAGAGCAGTTTAAATATACATACAGGACAGTAAGTAAATAACTGAACAAATAATAACATCATGACATAACCCTTCTTGGTTATGAGCACAAAAAGAAATATAACAACAACCCATAGTCCTCCTCAATTACGAGCTGCATTTCTTGTTCAACCCTAGACATGGTAGTTAACTCAACAAAATAAAACCCCATGTCATTACCCTAGTTTTGTGACAAACAGTTTTTGAAAATCAAAGCTACAGCCATACCAGCCGCAGTAAGCATGCTCATGACTGTGAGCGTGACTATTTAAATAGATTTTCACTCTGCAAAGATGTACAACTTTACCCATAGTACGTGAATATTCCAGTTGCCTGGAATCCTCTATATCACTGCTCACTTCCGTAGGTAAGCAGTTTAGAGCTCGCGACGTAGCCTTTACATCACTTTGTCCTAACCATGAACTAGCCCAACGAATGTTTACCCTCACTGAACCCAGGTTTACGCCCTTGTTCCAGTGAGGCATTCGCAGTTATGTCGACAAGCTTTGTGCTCAATACCGTGGTGAAGGGAGCCCCTTCGGACATACAAGTACATTTGGTCCTGCCCATACTACTACGGCCTACCTACGTACAAGGCTAGTTTTCAATGACTTCATTAGCTACGACTATCCCATACTATCACATATGGTTATACGCTTAGGTCTTAGTCCCGGATTTGTAGGCTTCAGTCCTTAATTGACTACGGGCGAGAATTTCCACCCTAGCTACTAGTGAGTCACAATCCTCACTCTTCTTAGAATACATTATAACTCGCCTGCATCTAAAGACTAAAGTTTTCATACAAAATTACAGAGGAACCCCCTCGGGACATTTTTCAAAATAACCCAAATTCGAAATTAACATATTGTCCTTTTATCCGTTTTTCGGAAAATCTATCGTTCTAGTTGCAATTGTGCGATAATCGCACTCAAATATCCCAAATGACATTATTTATTGTCTAACCCATATTCTAATGGCTACAACAATAAGGAATCAGTATTATAAGGAGATATGTGCAGCAAATAGAATTATATCTGGCAAGTTTCCAATAATAACATTTTCATACAAAACATATACGCATACATAATAGATTTTACAAAACAAAGTATAATAAGTAAAATACTGGAATCAACATGATCAAAGGAGGTGCTTGCCTTGCTCTTGCTGTTCTGGAAATATGGTGGATTGATCATCGAAATAATTACTCAAACAATCGACGTCTAAATAAAAAAAATCAAAAATGAATTAAATAACACCAAATAATTCAACAGAGACCGAAATTAAATATTTTTGTATATTCTGGTAGATTATAATTTTAGACAAATTTAGAGATAAATTTTATTAAATTTGGAGTTTAATAGAAAAAGTTATTAAGGTTTGAATTTGAGTTGGTTTGAAAAATCCAAAGAAAAAGAAAAGGGAGAGAGAGTCTCCCTCTGATAGGTGGAACCCGTAGCCATTTTATTTTTCTTTTGATTTATTTTTCAGCTAAAATGCTCTGTCAATGACAGGTGGGCCCAAGCGATTTTCTTTTTTCCTTTTCATTTAAATTTCTGAAGTAAATACCTATTAACATGTGGGTTCCAAATGTTTGTGGCTTGATCCACGAAATAGTACGTAGACCGAAGGTCTACACGCACATCACACAAGTTCACGAGGTTTCACTGTGCTTTTAAGCTCGTGGGTGATGCAACATTTGGTGTCCCGATCTTTCGATGAGAAGGATAATTCAATTTAGTGGAGACGACTCTCAAGATTTGGCTACCAATCGTACACGACCAATATTCCTGCAATCACTAAATAAACTCTGTGATTGTTATCAACCTTGCTCATTGTTATCAACCTTGCTAGAAGCACGATCGACCTAACCACAAAGGTCTATTCTTGCATGCAATCGAAGAACAAGTAAGAACACGATAAATAAATAATATGAAATTGCGAATAGGAAATAGTTTCGTATTGATAAGTGGGGTTTCGAGGAACAATGTCGCTGTTGAACCTGTCGAACAAGAGGACAAAGTATGAAGTAGCAAAGCTAAACTTCAATCTATCAAAACCCACCAAACCCTAAGGGGCCACTATGTATAGGAGGAAGAGGAGAAGGTAGGGGCGACGGTACTATTGACGCATGAACAATACTCATGTGAACAGTACGAGCTTGGACTGATAGCCCAAGAGAGGGGGCGGCCAGGGAGGTTGTTGGCCTGAATAACCTAAAGTGGTGGCTGCCCTTTGGGCCCAATAATTGATACAAGGCCCTCAGCCCAATGTGAGGTGGCGCAACACCATATATAAGTGAAGCAAATTCGTTGGCCCGTTGGAGTAGAGTTTGACGCAACCGAATCGGTGGAAGTAGAGTAGTTTGGTTGGAGGTGGAGTAACGGTCGTATTTAGAGGGTTGATGTTTCATTAGTGGGGCCCACATGTCAGCGACTTATTAGAAAATAAAGTTTCGTTTAAGTTTTTCTTTAATCATTAACTTGGTCCCACACATCAGCGACTCATCAGAGATTAACTAATCACTTAAAACCGGATTTGCGCTAATGACCGAGATTAGGCATGTTTATGACAAGCTATAGTGCTTGTCCCGTAGAGCAGCGTGCTGGCGCTAGTGCCCACACTCGTCGCCGGTGAGGTGATGCTCGGCGAGGCTGGAGAGTTCCCAAAATGGGATCCCCATGTTATTGCGCACCTACTGGTACTGGTGGCATGGCCGGAGATGGCCCAACACGGTGGCGCATCGGCATTAAGTGGCGGCGCAGCTACGACAACAAGTGAATGCGTGAACGAGCTACGCTCCCAACAAACGAATACGCGCATATGAATCTATGGACTACCAGGAGTATACCAGAGTAAGGAGAGGGACGAAGGTGGTCGGAGTTGGTTGGTCGATGGTGAGCCGAGGTGGTGCAAGGAAGCTTCACATGGAGAAGGCGTTCAGGCGATGGAGATCATCGTCCAATGGTCGGGGAAGGATGAAGAGATCCTGGTGATGCTCCCACGCAAGGAATTGGCTTGAAGCTCAGTGAATGTCCAGCGGCGACCGTGGCGGCGGAAATGGCTGGAGACGAAGAAGAAGAGGCGATTCGACGTCTCCTGTGGATCATAAATGAAATCAAGTGAGGGGAAAGCATCAAGGATCTTTGGAACATGATATGGCCCGAGAGGAGCGACAAGGAACCCTTCTGATCAGTGAGAATGGTGATGGTGGCGCACGACTGAAATGGTGCTCATGCTCTTCGAGTGCTTGAGCTCGATTTAGTGGAGAAGGAGAGTGAGTGAGCGCATGAGTGAGGAAAAGGAAGAAGGAAGCTCTAGGTTGGCTTTTATAGATGAACAGGTGGAGACGGATGAGGCGGAGCTTGGGCAGCCGAGGGCAAAGCTGGCGGAGATCTCCGGTGTACGAGCAGGCATAGGGCGAGGTAAGGGCAGGGATAGGCGTGGAGTGATGGTGAGGTGACTGGGTAGGTTTGGCCGGTGGAGAAAACGGTGGGTTGTGAGGAAAACCGTGTGTGTGGCAGAGAGCTCACAAGCAGTGCGCTGGTGCTCAGTGCACTGAGGTGGATGACTGAGCCTACAGGTGGGGCCTGCTCGCTAGAGAGAGAGAAAGAGGAGAATTAGGTTTAGGATTTTGATTTTTCTACTAATTTATTTGCCGATTTTATTTACTTGTTAAACAAAGTCCAAATTTAATGAAATTTTTTTGTGGAAGCTTGTAGCCTAATATAGTTTCTCCTATAAAATTTTCATAGGTTTATACCTTCTGTGAATTTCTCGAAAATTCGTGTAATTTTATGTTCTTATGTTTTGTATTTGTTTTTCTAAGTAGGTTTTCATATAAATCTTTTGGTGAATTACTCCTGGGATATTATGCCTGAAATAATTCTCTCATTGAATGTTTTTTACTTTGTTGCATATAATTTTCTTTTGAATACCTATTGGTTTGTATTTCATATTTCACTTTTAAATCAAAACTCAAATTCAAACAAGGGTATAATTTCATATGCAAATGATCAAAGTATTTTTTTCTAATGCATTTATAATACATAATCCCAGAATTCAGATTTTGGGCCGTTACATCTTCCATCTTCGCGTGTATTCGCACCATTCGATCCTTGTCTTTTCTTGCCAGCCATTCAATCGTGCTAGTCGTTACGCTCATGCATTTCATTCGCCACTTCCCAATTCGCCTGCCTGCTTTAGTTCTTCTGCCACTTTCTTTATCGCGCATGTGCCACACCTGTCTGCATCGTCTCCCATTCGGCTTTTTGCCAATCGCACTGTGTTGCATGGAGCTGCGTGCACTCTTCCTTCTTCGCGCGTATTTGCACCTTTTGATCTTTCTCTTTTCTTGCTAGCTATTCAATCGTCTTGGTCGTTACGCTCGTTATTTCATTCGCCACTTCCCACTTCGCCTGCCCACCTTGGTTCTTCTACCCCTTTCTTTATTGCGCTTGTGCCGCACCAGAACCCACTCCTTCTACCTCCTTTGATTCCTGTTAAGCTGGTTTTGCTCTCTGTCTCGTAGTTCTGCCTTCGTCCTGTTTCATCACTTTTGTTGCTAGTTCTTCCCCTACTTCATTCGCGTCGCCAGAGTTCAGTTCCTTCGCTCCTGTCACCGTCGTTTACGCTTCATTGCGGTCACCCTTCTTGGCCTTCTCTCTTCTTCTGCCTTCTCTCTTCTTTTTCCCCACCGACTATAGACTGATTCTTTTCTTTCAGCTTTGTCCTTTTTTGCCGTTTCTTCATTTCGCCGTCTACTTGTGTTCGTTTGTTAGACTTTTCTCTACGCAGATTTTACATGTGATTTGCTGTGCTTTTTCCTCGGTTCCTGCGATCTTCATGTCATTTGTTTACCTACGAGTCCTTTCATTGTCGTTCTGCTAGCCTCTGTTCTTCCATATTTTTTACCCTAATGCCTGGGGGATATCTCTTTTTGTGGATATGCTAGGATCTACCTCTAGGCGGGTTTACCCTTTTTGAAAAAAAAGGTTTCTTTGAGTCTATTTTCATCCTTCCCTTTCTTGTTGAGCCACTTTTTCCACTTTCGTTCTAGGGTGTTCTTGGTTGTAGATTAGCTCCAATCTTTTCTTGGGCCATCCTTTGTTTTATCTGTTGATATGCTCGGGTCTATTTTCCCTTCGACTTTTCATGCTAATATCCATAAATCTTCCACCCGTTGTTATCCGTTTGTGCTTTACCCTTTCTGATCTTGTTTACTATGTTTTTTTCCCTCTTTCTGTTCTTGTCAGCTGTTTTGCCATTTCGGGTTTGGGTTTTCCCCTGGTTTCCTCCTACTTCTTCGTCCTTGCTGATTTCTTTTTCCTTGTTTGCAGGATGGTCTACTTGTGTTTGTTCATATCGCATCCCTACTCCTGTTGGCTTCCTATTCGGTACTTCTTGTTGCTTGCTTTTTATGTGCTCTGTGTTACTCACTACATATATTGTACTCTACTCTATGTTCACCCATTTCTATCTTTTTTTATGTAGGTGCTATTGCTGTCTTCCGAGCTATGTCAAACGCTAGAGAGAACTTGCAGTTGTTGTCTATGCTAGAATTTTTTTTAAAAATAATCCATTTTTTATTATTAATTACAATACTATACCTGCGATTATATTTTTTATAGAAATATACTCCTGTCGCTCGGGGTGATTGGACCTGGGCCGCTGAAGCGATCGTCCCGATCGCTCAACGGTTGGACGACTGGGACCCCAACGGGCACAATGCATGCCCGGCTAGATAAGTGAGTTGCATATTAGGACCAACTGTTGAGCGACAAGTGTCCCAGTCGCTCAACGGTTGAGCTATCGATCGATCGCTCACGATCGTCCGATCGCTCAATGATCGTCCAAATACCAACGGTTGAGCAACAGGAGTATATTTCTGTAAAAAATATAATCGCAGGTATAATGTTGTAATTAATAATAAAAAATAGATTATTTGAAAAAAAAAATCTCTATGCTATTGCCGTTGTACATATCCTTTTTTCCCCTTCATTTTGTTGGGAAAAAAAAATCAGACGTTGCAGTCAGCTCTACTCGGAAAAGACCCTTTGATGCAGCATCAGCTTCGGATCATGTCATCGGCATTCCTATCTTCCACTAATATGTCTTCATATAAATGGCAGCCCACTTAGAAACGTTTTTTAAAAAATCATCATCATGCATTTGCTGCTTATATTGATGTATATATGTACGCTTAGTTTGCAGAATGTGAACATACAAAGAACCTACTTTCGCTGATAGTAGCAGTACTCCAGCCGACCCCCTGGAAAAAAGTCTCAAAAGATGTAAGTAACCAAATTAACCGATCTGCAGATTTACGTGTTCAATGCTTTGCCTCTCTGTATTAATGTAATGCTTCGCTGACTTTTAATTGTGGATTCATGTAAACTATTCTACCTGTTCTTTCATCCCATTAGTTAGCTCATACCATAGTATGTACAAAATACTTCGTATACCGATACATAACATTACGTTACCAATTTGTTTATCTAACAACTATGCTACATAGCTGCATTAATACAATTGTCATTCTACGTATACAAAATGCTTCACATCTGTTTTGCATAGAGGTCTATATCACTACTTCATCTTATTCTATGTTTAATACTGTCTACACACATAACAATTTTTGATATCACTGAAAAATAAATTTGATATCTTTAAGAATATGAGCATGCAGAATCTAAATCCGATATCAATTATTTTTGTTGTTTTAGTACAAAATTAGTGTTCTACTTATAATACAACTGCTATAAGATTATTTGTTATCTCACATTTCCATATATCTTAAGATATATGCCATCTACTCATGTCCAAACCACACACATCACTTTGGTTCTACAGCTCAGAACATGATTTATCTACGAAAGCAATGCCCTCTTCTATTATAAAAGAAGGGCACCCAGATGAAAAGACCTACCAATAGATCACAAGTATAGTATGTACACCGACCTTTCCATACCTATCTTTTCCAAGCTATTGTATACGATTTCCATTATAATGTTTCACTTTTCGTTTTATATATAACAGAATGTACACCATATGATGCTACTGCACAGCAACTATTCGGTCTCCATGCATAATATCTATGCCTGGTTTTGCAAACTGCTATCACAGAGTTCGGGTATCTTTTGTACTTAGTCAATAACTACGCACCCAATCTATAGGCTGTATCATATTCTCAAACCTGTAATATTCTATACGCCTCTCTACTTAGTCTGCAGACTTTTGTATGAACAACAATGCCAACTAATGGCTACTACTACCTATGTTCCACTTTGCCCTGACTTTTCCTACAACCTATCATATTCGGTGATTACCGTTTTGCCCTGACTTTTCCTGCAACCTATCATATTCAGTGGTTACCATTGTGACTATTATTCATGTAGACATTCGAGCTATATTTAACTCTGATACAATTTACATATAAATTGTACTACATATATGGATAATGCTATCAGCCAACAGGTTTGCTGGTTTTAAACAACCATTATTTTACCTACCAAACTGTCTATACCGTCTACCAAAAAATCCATCGTTTCCAGCGCGCCGAGCGGCACGCACGGGCCACTAGTAGCAATAAACCATCGAAGTCTACATATTCATCTTAGGCCTTGCAAATATGAGTGCTATTTAACTGCTCCTAGCGGCGAAACCAGGAATTAGGTATAGGATGGCCAAAAACCAAGTAAATAACAATCGATGAAGAAAAATATGCCATAACAATTTCTCTATTCTCTATTATAGCATGGACAACAAAACAAAGGAACATATGCTTGGCCAATATAAAAAGAAAATTACATACACCATCCGTTCTTTTTAACTTGTTGTTTTGGATCAACACAATGTCTAATACACACTTTTAACCATCACTTTTTCTAATTATATGTTAGCAAAAATTATGTAAAACTCTAATGATACGCAAGCACTTTGGATAGCAAATCTACTCATTTCATTTCCATGTGACAAATCCAAAAACTTTTGTGCGTATTAATGGCCAAAATTTAAAAATATTGATAGAACACATTCTAAAGAGACACTATTTGAGAACGAACTGAGTATATATTTACTTAAATTTAGCTCTCGTTCTCTCGACACAATATCATGGTATGATACTTTGAACCTTCTGATCACTACGTAGGTTGGTTCAAGTTGTTGTCTACGAAGGATACAATTGAAAAGGTGAACGGTTTAGAGGAACGCGAATAGGATTACCATACTCCTCTTTAATCAGTGGTGGTATCTTCAACTTAGAATAAAATATGAAAAAGATATAGTTTGGTTATTCACTACATGTGCCTTAATGGATTTGGACACCTCTTGAGTTGTGGCTAGCAAATTTCATTAGTACTTAATTTCATTTAAACTAATAGACTACTAGCACTAAGTCCTGCAAGTTCATCATGGATGGAGGGGACCAAGCCCCTGCCAACTGCCCTGTCTCCTCCACTGACTACTCCCTATGTTCAAGAATATATATCGTTTTGGACATTGATACAGTCTCTAACATACAACTTTGATTATTACTTTTTATACGAATATGTTAATAAAATAATATAAATTTATTATATTATGAATTTTTTTTATAAATAATCTAATGCTAACATTTTCTATCGACCAATACAAATAGTTTTTATGTAAAAGTGGTCAAAGTTAAGGAAGTTTGTGTTGGACCGAAAATGCGACTAGAGGGGGGGGTGAATAGGAGCACACTCACTTTTTCACAAAGGTCATATTCAACTCCAATCTCACTCTAGTAGCTATAGAAGCTATGAAGATCAATCTACAAGTACAGCGGAAGACATGTATTGAATCTAAACCAAAATCCCCAAAGCAAAAGATCAAACGAGGTTCAAACCCTAAAGGGCGGTCAGACCGGTGGCTTATGGGTGGTCTGACCGGCGTTATAACTTCGGTCTGACCGATTTCGCCCGTAATGTAAGAACGTACCAAAACTCAAAGCTCAAATCGATCTAACTTTTGATCCATGAAGGCAAACTCCACGAAACTTGACACACACCTTCTCAAAGATATTTGGAACCTATTCCAATCGGAGATCGTGAACATCCAAGCCAAAGTTCCTATTTTTTTCAGTTTGAACGAAGGTGGTTCAAAAACCGAGTCAAAACGAAAATATGATCTAAAGACTTGCTCGTGGGTGATTGATGATCAAGATGATCCTAGATGGGTTCCCACATGTCACAGCAAGTTAGATCAAGGCAAGAAACTAAGCAAAAACTCGCGGATTAAAGAAAGACCACAAATCACCAAATAGAGAGAAAGAAAGCAAATAGACTCATCTTTGAGGGAACTTTCTTTGGATTGATTTGATATGGTATTGGTTTACAGCCACTCCATCAATAGAGGACAAAGACTCAATACATGAGCACGAAATCAAATCCAACTCTCTAGAACCCTAACCTCCACTAATCCTCTCCCTAAGCAAACTAGAGTTTTAAACACAATGAAAGGGTTTAAGGGGTGCAGCCACCTCTCTCCTCTATTTATAGTGGAGGCTTAGACCTTTTAGAAGATTGAACCCTAATGGGCTCCCGTTAATGCTCAAAATAAACGGGACACATACGCACGCCTTTTAAAGCACCGTCTTCATCTCTTGACCTAATCCCTTCACCTTGCACCATCTTGCACCGTGAGTTGGCAAAAGGTCACCAAGGTGGTATTTGGTAAAATTACCAAAATACCCCTTCTCGATCTTTTTGCAAAGACCGAGTCCCAACAGCGTGAAGCACCTCCCATGCTTCGCCACGTGTAGGTTGATCCAACGGCTCTCATCATGTCGGCAAGTCTCTCCCATCCGGCTCCCACCGAAACCACCCTGGCACTTGCACCGACCCCCGCGCCACTTAATCGAACCCGTCGCACCGAACTGCCCGTTCGGTCATCTTTGTCCCTCTTGCGCCATGCTTGACTCCATTGACCTCACCCGGCATCCCCGATTGTTCTGGACCTCAGCTCTCCAAGCCTAGTCCCGATCGTCCTCGCCGTTGACCGTCATTGACCTCCAAGCAACCTGCACATCAATAGACAAAGAAATCGAATCCGGGAACAAGTTCTTTACAACTTGACCCACGTTAGTCAAAACATGCATCATGCAACACATATGCCATGAAACCCATGAACTTGACCTAACCCAACAATCATCACCACCATTTGGCCGATGAGATTAGTGAAAACTGGTCAGACCGCCACTTTGGCCGGTTTGACCGCCCCCTAGGACTTAGCCAAAAATCCACTCGAGGCATGGCCGGTCTGACCGCCAAAATGGTCGGTTGGACACCGGCCGGCCGATCACAGGCCAATGCCGGCCGATCAAGACCGACCGACAAAGATTCTCAACTTTGCCGAAAACACGTGTTTCGACAAACCGTAAGCGACATTGCCAATTGTAACATCATCCTAAGATCTCAGGCATATCCCCATGATATCCACAGTCTCCCCCTTGATGAACACATTGGCAATTTTCCACAAATGCAAATTTAGGGGGTTTGAAAAGTAAAAACACGTCGTTTTCGCACAAAGGCACAACTTGGTCCAAATGCAAGAGAAAGCAATGGAAATGACCAAGCTGTCTTCAGAATAGTAAAGGAAAGTGAGATACGGCAAAAGAAAGCGAGAAAGCTTCATTTTCCAGAAATGGGTCAATATCTCACTTAAGGTCCATATGAAAGAACAATTGTTCGATATGACCTTTGATCATTGTGAGGAATAAGAATTGCAATTCAAGTTCAGAAGTAGCAATAAGACCATAAGAATGCAAATAAGAAACTCCCCCTCACTATGATCCTCAAATTTCAGAAAATCTCAAATTTTCAATTCTTCTCCAAGTAGCTCCTCCTTTTTCGTAACTCCCCTTTTTCTCCCCTTTTTCAACCATCTTTCATAAGAATGCAAATAAGAAACTCCCCCTCACTATGATCCTCAAATTTCAGAAAATCTCAAATTTTCAATTCTTCTCCAAGTAGCTCCCCCTTTTTCGTAACTCCCATTTTTCTCCCATTTTTCAACCATCTTCTCCCCCTTTGACAATGGAGTCATCAAGGAATCACGCCTTCCTCTCGTCTAGAGATAACAAATGCAGAATGAGGAAAAAACATAAGAAGGAGCATGCATGAAATGCAATAGAGTGGCTTCATTTTTTTTGTATTTTTCAATTTTTGATTACAAGAAGCTTTGGAGATTACCCAAAAGAACAAGCTAGCATTTCAAAATTGCACAAACAACATATCAAGCCTAACAGCGCTAGCAAGATCATGATAAGACATATATATCAAAGCTACGCTCGAAGGCTCAATGTAAAGCAATAAATTTGATCAATTTAAGCAAAGCTTCAAATCTAGCAAGTTCGTCAACAAGGATCCTAAAATGATAGTATCCATGTCAAAATGTCAAAGTTAGATCAAAAAGATAACAAAGACCACATTAAGAGACAAACAGGTCCTGAATTGAATCATTTTGCTCAATTTTGTCAAACACCCATTTTTCAACAAATTTTCATTTGCAATGAATATTGAAGTTGACTAATGGTCTAACTTAGTGAAAAGATCCTGGACTAGGAGCCATCCACAAACTCTTCCTAAGCTTCTACCAGGGCGACAAATCTTGGGGTTCATGTCAGTTTTGAAAAGCAGTCCCCATGAGATCGTCTGGATCATCAAACTATCTCCAAGTTCATGTCTATGACATGCAGTCTCGTAAGAGTAGTTTGGCACAATTTAAGCATAAGACAATCGTGAAATTGATTTTTCATTTTTCATTTGCACAAGAGCATTTTTAGATTCTCAGAAACACAAGAAGCTCAAGTAATGATCAATCTTAGATTCAAGAGCTAACAAAGCAATTTTGATAGGGCCAATGTCACAAAAGGAGCACTATTGCGTAACTAACTAAAACATCCACAAATTGCAGTTTTTAGTTCGAGTTGTCTTAAAGTTCTAGCTCATACAGCAAAGACTTGGCTACACATGTGAAAGCATGATAATTCTAGCAAGTCAAGGAACGAGACATGGTATTGAGCAAGAATTAAAATACTAAAGCTCCAAAGGGTAATAAGCAAAGCTTCATCAATTTTAAAAGATAAGCAGAAAGCTTATATTACAATGCATCTTTTTGTATTTTTCATGTGAATGTAATATGATACAATGAGATGCAAGAAAAGCTCAAAAAGCCTAAAAAGCCTAAAAAGATCAAAAAGATCAAAAAGTTCAAAAGAAGATCAAGAAAAGATCAAATGAACAAGGAAAGATCAGAAAAGATCGAACTCCCCCTCAAACCAACCCATAGGGATAAATTACCCCTAACTCGCTTCGCAAGGTGGCAAACCTTGTTGGGTCTAAAGGCTTGGTGAGGATATCAGCCAACTGAGCCTCGGACTCCACAAAATGCAGCACAATATCACCCTTCTCAACATGGTCTCTAAGGAAGTGAAAACGAATGTCTATGTACTTGGTCCTAGAATGTTGCACTGGGTTTTTAGCAATGTTAACAACAGAAGTGTTATCGCAGAAAAGAGGAACACTAGCAAATTTTAACCCAAAGTCCTTAATAGTGGACACCATCCACAAAATCGACTACAAGAATTAGCAAAGCAGCCTACATATTCAAATTTCAAAGAAGGATTGTGCAACAGAGGACTGCTTCCTAGAAGACCAACAGACAAGAGAAGTGCCTAAGAAATGACATGTGCCGGATGTACTTTTCCTATCTAGCCGACAGCCTGCAAAATCAGAATCAGAAAACCCCCGAATGGACAGTGAAGAAGAACAGGAATACCAAATGCCATACTGGGGGGTAGAGTGTAAATACCTAAAGATGCGCTTAATGGCTTGGCGATGTGAAGTCCTTGGTGACGCCTGAAACCTCGCGCAGAGGCAGACCGCGAAGTGGATGTCCGGTCTTGAGGCCGTCAAGTACACAAGGGAGCCGATCATGCTGCGGTACTCGTGTTGATCCACGGCTTCTCCTTCCTCATCTGGATCCAAAACAGTCGAAGTCACCATGGGAGTGGCGATCGGCTTGCAGTCACCCATGTCAAAACGCTTGAGCAAATCCTTAGTGTACTTCGTTTGATGGATGAAGATCCCTTCCTTGCACTACTTGATTTGTAATCCCAGAAAGTAATTGAGTTCTCCTATCATGCTCATCTCAAATTCCCTAGACATGGTCTCAGAAAAACTGGAAACAAGAGCATTAGAGGAAGCACCAAAGATAATATCAACATAAATCTGAACAAGCAAGAAGTCAGTGCCATGCCTAAGAATGAAAAGAGTTTTATCAACTTTTTCGATTTCAAAATCATTCCTAAGAAAGAAAGTCTTAAGCCTATCATACCAAACTCTAGGAACTTGCTTAAGACCATACAAGGCTTTGGATAGCTTGAAAACACGATCAGGATTCTTGGGATTCTCAAAGCCAGGGGGTTGTCTAACATACACTTCCTCCTCTATAAAACCATTCAAAAAGGCACTATTAACATCCATTTGATGCAACCTAAAACCTTTAGATGCAGCAAATGCAAGCAAGATGCGAATGGCTTCTAGTCTAGTAACAGGAGCGAAGGTCTCATCAAAATCTAACCCCTCAACCTGGCTAAAGCCCTGAGCTACCTATCTAGCCTTGTTTCTAACCACAGAACTATCCTCATTTTGTTTATTTTTGAACACCCAACGGGTTCCTATAACATTATGACCACTAGGAGGTTCTACAAGGTTGCAAACTTTATTTCTTTCAAAGTTCTCTAACTCCTCATGCATGGCATTGGTCCAACTAGCATCAGATAAAGCATGTGATATATCTTTAGGTTCAAAGGAAGCTACAAATGCAGAGTGAGAGAAAAGACTAGGATCATGATACCTGGAGCGAGTGACTCGCTCATGGATATTACCAATCATCTGATCTGGAGGGTGTTGCTTCTGAATGTGCAAAGGAGCGCCTAGGGGAGATAGCGTCTCCTCGACCTTCGCAGGTACTGCTGATGAAGAAGTCGCAGCAGGAGCCTCAATTGGAGGTGAAGCAGTCGTAGCAGGTTCTGGAGCTTGGGCAGCTTGCACAGGAACATTAGCAACAGGAGAAGGAGCAGTATCAAGTTCATCCTCATCTTTTTCAACAAAAATGCTCTCTTTCACATGTAAGTCACCTGAAACATCGGATCTAGCTCTAGGGCTAGTCTCATCAAAAGTGACATTGCATGTCTCTTGGACAATGTTAGTTTCAACATTAAAAACCTGAAAACCCCTCGAATGAGCAGGATAACCCAGAAATAAACCATTACAAGTCCTTGATTCAAATTTATCTAGGTTTCTGCTTTGAATAAAACACTTCGATCCAAAGACTCAAAATGCTAAGCAGAGGGTTTTTCGCCAAATCAAGCTCATAAGAAATCTTGTCCAAAGACGGTCTCAAAAGACACGGTTTGAAATATGGCAAGTCAGAGCAATAGCTTCAGCCCAAAACCTCCTCAGATGCTATACTCATCTAGCATCGCCCTAGCCATCTCGACTAAGGTTCTGCTTCTTCCTTTTCACAATGCCATTTTGTTGAGGGACGTGGAGAAGAGAATCGATGCTCAATACCGCCAAAGCACAAAAAGAGGCAAAAGAAGCATTCTTGAACTCCGTGCTATTGTCACTGTGGATCGCTCTTAAGGCATCAGGAAGTTCAGAAGCCAAACGAAGAACAAGATCATGATAATGATTAAAAGCCTCATCCTTCGAAGCAAGAAAGAACACCCAAGAGTATCTCAAAAAATCATCGACTATGACAAGAATGTACCATTTGCCACCGACTGATCGAACCCTAGCAGGACCAATAGTATCCATATGAAGCAACTGTCCCGGTCCGTCAGTCATGACCATAGTCAATGACGGGTGTGAGGCGGCAACTTGCTTGCCATGCCTACAGGGCGCACAAACAGCATCCTTGACAGTTTTGAGTTTAGACAAACCTCTCATGAGATCAAGGCCGCTAACTCGTGTCAGATGATCAAAACTAATGTGCCCCAAATATCGGTGCCAAAGCCAGATATCAGAAGAAGAAGCAATTAAGCACTTAAGGGATCCGACAAGATATTCAGAAAAATCAGCTCCTAAAATTCTACCAACTCTAGAAATCCCAAAAACAAGTTCACCGGCAGAGTCATGCACACGATAGGCATTTTTCTTAAAACGAGTTTCGTAGCCATCATCAAGAAGCTGCGAAACAGAAAGCAAGTTGTACCTTAGCTTGTCCACAAGAGCGACGTCCTTGAGAATGAACTTGTCGCTCACCCCGACGATCCAGTTCCTTCGATCCGCCTTGTGTATCATCTCCGAAGGTGATGAAGTCATCACCCTTCGATCGCGTGAAGGAAGTGAACCATCTTGAGTCTCCGGTCATGTGGTGAATAAATGAGTCGATTTAACCACGTGTTCTTCCTCCTTCCGCATGGCGATCCCGAAAAATCAAGGCACAAAAGAACAATGTGTCTCAACATCAAGTTAGTTAAAAGGACTTGGGAACCCAAGATTTCGAGACACACGCTCATGAAAGTAGTATGCAAAGCGTAAGCGCTTATCCTTCATTTTATTTGCAGTTCTATTATGAGCAATGGTTACACGAACATGAGATGCATCCTGTGTAGGAACATGATGATGAGCATGTGCAACAAATCCTAGACCAGGTTTCTTCTTTTCTAAGTGACCATGTCTCATAAAAGCTCTAGGTTGATTAGATGAAATTCTAGCAATATTTCTCCTAGCATTTTTCAACCTACGCTAACAGAACTCTACCAAATGTCCACTCTTCTTGCAATAGGTGCAATGGTATTTGGTACCACTGGGAGAAGCACTTTTTGCCTCAAAAGAAGGCTTGACAAAACCTGCAGATTTAAAAACAGTTTTTGTAACTTGGGTTTTGAACTCAACTAAGCCATTTTCCAAGACCTGAATGACATTAGACTTGGATGTGTCCTGGCCAGAGTTGTATCCTAAACCTTACTTCCTATAAGGAGTTTTAGATGTGTCCAGAATCATGTTTAGCTGTTTCTTACCTTTAGAGAATTTCTCTAATGTGTCCTTAAGGTAAGCATTTTCTTTTCCAAAGTTAACATATGATTCACAAGTCTTGGCCTTAATGTCTCTAGCATGTTTCTCCTTAAGATAAGCAACGTCAAGCTTATAGGCTGCACAAGAGGCACAAGGTGTAGACTCAATTGTGTCCTTAAGCTTGGCATATTTAGCTCTAACTGCTTCTAAAATGTCCTTGACTTCATATTCACGTTCTATGCAAAAAGAGCAAAAGCTAGATTTAACATTCCCTGAAGCATCCAACTTACTAGACACTAAGTATTTTTCACAGGGAGCAGATTTAACATCAATTAGCTCAGTCCTAACATTTTCAAGTTGATGCAAAGCAATATCATGAGCAGATTGCAGTTTAGCAAATTCAAAATGTAAAGCATGACAAGAGGAACATTCGTCATATTAAAGAGTCTTAGCATTTGTAAGTTCTAATGTCAAATTATCTACTTGTGACTCTAAGTCCTTGTTCCTAGCCATGGTAAACTCTAAGGCCTTATCCTGACTCATGAGTTGCTCAAACATGTCATTGCATCTAGCAGAAAGAACATCATAGGAAGGAGGTACCTCATCGTTGTCATTGATGTCGACGATGTCGGCCATGAAGCATATGCCGGTGAAGTCCTTGGCCTTCCCTTTCTTGTCTTGAGGGATCTCCTCCTTCTTGTCCTCCTCGCCTCTGAGTCCACATCGCCATGGATTGATCTCCAAAGCGGCAAGGACCCTGAGCGACCTTCATGAGCTTGGCAAAGATCATACTTGGGCTTGCCCCTTGAGGCTTCTTCCAGCAAAGCTTCTCATCCTTTCGGCTGCTCCTTATTTTTCAAATTTGGGGCGCTTTGCCCGATGTGATATAGCTCTCCACACTCATAGCACGCCACAAGGCCACCTCTTCTTGTTTCTAACATTGTTATATGCTCGTGTGACTTTCTTGACTAAAAGAGCTAAATCAGCCTTAGGAAGACTCTCAAACTCTTCTTCTTGAACAGAAGATAAACACATAAGAGAAAAACCAAAAGAAGACTCAAAAGAACCATCAGGAGTCCCTTTGAGAGGATCAGCCACCAAAGCCATGTTATCCTTCTTAGGAAGGCTACCTCTCTTGATCTCATGAGTTTTGAGCTTGCTATAAAGCAGCTCCAAAGTGAGAGTAGAGAGATCGACGTTCTCCTCAATGACAGTAGCCTTGATCTCCCACTCCTTGGTGTTGATTGTAGCCAAGAGGTGAGTGGCATTCTCAGATTGAGAGTATTCAATGTCAACAGCTCTCATCTGATTGATCACCTTGTTAAAGCGAGTAAAAACATCATCGATGCTCTCACCAGGACGATCTCGAATTTGTTATACTCGCTTGTAGACCGTCTCGCGACTTGCTTGATCCGGGACGATCCTCATGGTAAGTTTCGAGGGTATGCCAAATCTCATGTGCGGTCGCAAGGTTGCAAATCCTATCGCATTTTGCCTACCAAGCCCAAAGATATAGAAGGTTCTTTACCTTGTTGTTGTTAGCCAAGAGGGTCAGCCGGGGGGTGTAGCAACTTCGGCAAAACGAAGCGGGCTCGAACAACCTCCCATATAGCTTGTCCTTTGCTCTCAAGGAGAACTTGCATGTGATTCTTCCAATAGGCATAGTCGAGCCCATCGAAGACATGCGACTTGGTCGAGTACTTATCCATCGCCAAGTTCAAAGGACCTGTTAAGATCAAGATTGAACTAACCGGCTCGATACCACTTGTTGGACCGAACAGGCGACTAGAGGGGGGTGAATAGGAGCACGCTCACTTTTTCACAAAGGTCAGATTCAACTCCAATCTCACTCCAGTAGCTATAGAAGCTATGAAGATCAATCTATAAGACTTGTATTGAATCTAAACCAAAATCCCCAAAGCAAAAGATCAAACGAGGTTCAAACCCTAAAGGGCGGTCAGACCGGCAGCTTATGGGTGGTCAGACCGGAGGGCAGTCTGACCAGCGTTATAACTTCGATCTGACCGATTTCGTCCAGAACAAAAGATCAACCCGAAAACTCAAAGCTCAAATCGATCTAACTTTTGATCCGTGAAGGCAAACTCCACGAAACTTGACACACACCTTCTCAAAAATATTTGGAACCTATTCCAATCGGAGATCGTGAAGATCCAAGCCAAAGTTCCTATCTTTTTTAGTTTGAACGAAGGTGGTTCAAAAACCGAGTCAAAACGAAAATATGATCTAAAGACTTGCTCGTGGGTGATTGATGATCAAGATGATCCTAGATGGGTTCCCACATGTCACAGCAAGTTAGATCAAGACAAGAAACCAAGCAAAAACTAGCGGATTAAAGAAAGACCACAAATCACTAAATAGAGAGAAAGAAAGCAAATAGACTCATCTTTGAGGGAACTTTCTTTGGATTGATTTGATATGGTATTGGTTTACAGTCACTCCATCAATGGAGGACAAAGACTCAATACATAAGCAAGAAATCAAATCCAACTCTCTAGAATCCTAACCTCCACTAATCATCTCCCTAAGCAAACTAGGTTTTCAAACACAATGAAATGGTTTAGGGGGTGCAGCCACCTCCCTCCTCTATTTATAGTAGAGACTTAGACCTTCTAGAAGATTGAACCCTAATGGGCTCCCGTTATGGCCCAAAACAAACGGGACACATACGCACGCCTTTTAAAGCACCGTCTTCATCTCTTGACCTAATCCTCTTCACCTTGCGCCATCTTGCGCCGTGAGTTGGCAAAAGGTCACCAAAGCGGTATTTGGTAAAATTACCAAAATACCCCTTCTCGATCAATTCGCAAAGACCGAGTCCCAACAGCGTGAAGCACCTCCCATGCTTCGCCACATGTAGGTTGATCCAGCGGCTCTCATCAGGTCGGCAAGTCTCTCCCATCCGGTTCCCACCGAAACCACCATGGCACTTGCACCGACCCCCGCGCCGCTTGATCGAACTCCGTCAGACCAATCGCCTGCTCGTCACCTTTGTCCCTCTTGCGCCATGCTTGACTCTATTGACCTCACCCAGCATCCCCGATCGTTCTAGACCTCAGCTCTCCAAGCCTAGTCCCGATCATCCTTGTCGTTGACTGTTATTGACCTCCAAGCAACCGGCACATCAATAGAGAAAGAAATCGAATCCGGGAATAAGTTCTTTACAACTTGACCCATGTTAGTCAAAACATGCATCATGCAACACATATGCCATGAAACCCATGAACTTGACCTAACCCAACAATCATCGCGACCAGTTGGCCGATGAGATAAGTGAAAACCGGTCAGACTGCCACTTTGGCCGGTCTGACCGCCCCCTGGGACTTAGCCAAAAATTCACTCGAGGTAGGGCTGGTTTGGCCGCCAAATGGCTTGCCGGATCATTGGTCGATCGATCACATACTAACGCCGGCCGATCAAGACCGACCGACAAAGATTCTCAACTTTGCCGAAAACGTGTTTCGACAAAACCGTAGTTTACATTGCCAATTGTAACATCATCCTAAGATCTCAGGCATATCCCCATGATATCCACAGTTTGACTGCACGCTTTCTAAAATGTTATATATTTTTGAACGGAGGGAGTAACTAATAAGGCCAGATTTTCTAGTGGTCTAGATCGAGGTACAGTAACCACCAATATACTCTATCTTAAAGGCGAAGGATTCCCCAGTGCCTGGGAGCTCCATGTCAGCTTTTTTTTGCGAAAAGGCCCCTGAGGTTTTTGAAATCACGTCCAGGTCCTTCGCATCGGTTTTTTTTGCAAAAAGCCTCCTGTTGTTTCTGAAATCACGTCGAGGTCCTCCACGTTAGTTTTTTTTTGCAGAAAGCCCCATGTTTCTGAAATCACGTCGAGGTCCAAGTCCTCCACATCATTTTTTGCGAAAGGTCCCCTGTTGTTTCCGAAATCACGTCCTGCTCTGTTTTTGCGAGAAGCCCCATGTGATTTTTGAAATCGCGTTGAGGTCCCTCAATCCACTCTATGGGTGCAGTGTAGCGCGCTTACCATCCTAGTGATATTGATTTATGCCTAACACACCTATTCGTGATACCTCCGATGACCAGCGCTTAACATTCCAACTGATTGATCCTCCGACGAGATGCGTTTGTCTAATTCTGATGTTGATCCATGGTTCAAAAATATAACTATGCTTAAGAAAAAGAGAAATACTAGCTGACAGCGTACGTCCACGCCTCATCTGACGGGATAGTTTCTTACCGTACGATTGGACTCAGTTGCACGGATCATATGGAGCTCACGACGCACTCGCTCCTTCTCCTTCCACACGCATGTGTCCACGTAACTGGCTCACTGTCTAGTTCCTAGTTGATGCATGTCCTTGTCCACCCAAATGAACCGACAACCTCTCACAAGACAAAGATGGCCTCGCTGTTGACCTCAGATGCTCCACCGCTTTCGGCAAGATCTGTGTGCATCATGGCCTCACCGGTGACCTCTCAACTCCATCTATTACCACTGCCTCAAGCGCCATCAATGATTGAGGCAGTATGGTTGCAGCCGGAGGAGGTGGCGGGAGCATCTTGTGCCCAAGGGAGGAGCCGGATTCGTTGCTGGGGGAGGAGCTGGCAGCCGGAGGAGGTGGCGGGAGCATCTTGTGGCCGAGCGAAGGAGGAGTAGAGAGGAGATGAGGTCACTGTTGAAACCTGTCTCATACAAAGAAAGATGGAACTTCATGAGACTTGGGATAAAACTTGATAAAACACGATGTCACTGTTGAAAACTTATCCTATTTAGAAAAGATGAAACTTTATGAAACTTCAAGATACCTGTGATGAAACTATATGAAACTGTATGAAACACGATGTCACTATTGAAAACTTGTATGAATACAAAAAAGATGAAACTCCATGAGACTTGGGATGAAACTTCATGAAACTATATGAAACTTGATGAAACATGATATCACCGTTGAAAACTTGTCTTCGACAAAAAGATGAAACTTCATGAGACTTAGAATGAAACTTCATGAAACTTAATGAGACTACATGAAACTGGGTGAAACTTGCTCCACACAATATGGAGAAACAATGATACTTGATGAAACTTAATGAAATATGTCCCAAAATAACTTAATGAAACTTGATGAGACACAATGTCACTGTTGAAAACTTGTCCTAGACAAAAAGATGAAACTTTATGAAACTCCATGAGACTTAGGATGAAACTTCATGAAACTTAATGGAACTGCATGATACTGAGTGAAACTTGATCTACAAAATATGAAGAAACAATGATACTTGATCATACTTAATGAAATATGTCCCAAAATAACTCAATGAAACTATATGAAACTTGATGAGACACGATGTCACTATTGAAAACTTGTCTTAGACAAAAAGACAAAACTTTATGAAACTCCATAAGACTTGGGATAAAACTTCATGAAACTGCATGAAATTGAGTGAAACTTGGTCTCAAAATATGGAGAAACAATGATACCAGATAAAACTTAATGAAATATGTCCCAAAACAACCGAATGAAACTAGTTGAAACTTGATGAGACACGATGTCACTATTGCGTAGAGGAGAATGATGAGGGGATTTAGTGGGAAGCCAGGGCAAGTCAAGGGCGCGCTTCAAGACGCTGCAAGGAGGATGAAGGGGAAGCCAGGTGCACAACACAAGCATGCGAGCAGGTGATGAAGGGGGAGGACGCGGCAAGCCGGTAGTGAGCTAGCACGCGGCAGTGCTCGCAGAGGAGGAAGAAGGGGGTGGACGGGAAGCAAACGGGTGCGCTGCCGCGCACATAGATGAGGAAGACGGGGGAGCGGGAGCGCGCACAGAGGAGGATGAAAGGGGGAGGACAGGGGAAGCCAGCGCACGGAGGAGGATGCACTACTACAGAAAAGGCTTTCATAGACGGTTCAAAAACGCCATCATGCAGCGGTTTCATGAGCCGCCTCGAAGTTTATGGGTCGATGATGACATGAGGTCATCATGTATGGTTTTGAACTGCTCAGTGATGTATATTTTCACAAACGGTTTGTGGTTCAAACCGCTCATGATAGTAATATCACATACGGTTTCATCCACAAACCGCTGTGATAAGCACATATCACTGAGCGGTAGCACCACAAACCGTCTGTGATAAGTACATATCACAAACGGTTTGTGGCCGGAACCGTCTGTGATGACTTTTCTATATATATATTATATATATATTGAGCACGCCATCATTTTTAACCCAACAAGAACACCAAGCAACCATTCTCATATTTCAAAAGAATTCTCAACTTGTTGCTTGGTGTTCTTGTTGGCTTTAAAGACAATTACATGCTCAAGAATTGTTGGTTGCTAATACATGATGCCACTTCCCAACCGGGAGAAGTTAAGATCAACGCCACTTTTCGAACATAGCGACGCCCAATCCGTAATTGGATGTCCGAACGCCTCTTTGCATCCATACTTTTAAACTTACAGGGCTCAATGAGGTTGCCCGTGGATACCGCCTCATTCTTCTCATGTCATGCGGACGACTTCCTAAAGTGGTCGATGATCACTTAATAATATATATATAATATATATATGATGCCGGTTTTAATGGCACAAGCACCACCGCTGGAGACTTTATAGAGAAGAAATTATGAATGGAATGGTAAGACGACTGCACGCAAGAGGTAGGAGAACTTGACCGCATGAACAAGGGGACTATTAATATGAACTAATTATCAATTCAATTTCAGCATAAGACTATTGACACCATTACATCACAGAGCAAGGGACTATTAATATGAACTAATTATCAATTCAATTTCAGCATAAGACTATTGACATCATTACATCACACAAAGAAGAGGACTATTAATATGAACTAATTATCAATTCAATTTCAGCATAAGACTATTTACATCATTACATCACAGAGCAAGGGACTATTAATATGAACTAATTATCAATTCAATTTCAGCATAAGACTATTGACATCATTACATCACACGGCAAGAGGACTATTAATATGAACTAATTATCAATTCAATTTCAACATAAGACTATTTACATCATTACATCACGAGCAAGGGACTATTAATATGAACTAATTATCAATTCAATTTCAGCATAAGACTATTAACATCATTGAGCAGTTCATCGCTGAAGAGAACAAGACCAAGGGTGTCCAAACCCACCACACCGAGAGTAGCCCTCAAGATCCATCGCAGCACTAGCTAGCCATTTTCATCACAGAGCAAGGAGGGTAGAGATAGAGAGGACCTTAGTACACGCAACCACGGTGGCGACCCCACCACCAAAGACAACCCTCATCCATTTCCTTTACCTTGCATAAATCACACAAACATCGTGACACAACTTAAGGCTCATGCATAAAAATCAAACTCAACAAAAGACATTAAGCTAACAGATCTAGAGGAGAATAGAGGGAGGATAGGGAAAGCAAAGCCCGGCCAGGGCCCTAGCGGGGTGCAAAGGGGTCGGGCGGCGACGGCGACGAGGTCGAGCGGCGACGTCGAGGTGGGGAGGGGAACGGAGTTAGGGCGGGCGCAAACCCTAGCGGCCAGAGCTCGGGAGTGACTAGAGTTTGGCGTCATCAGAGTTGGTTAATAACTTGATGTGTTGAAAAAGACACTCTTATCGCACGAGTGTCTTTTGCAAGGTCACCAGTGCTGCTACAACCGTCGGCGACGGAAGAATGGCGGCGCCGGAATGCGGCGACGGGAGGAACGGACGAGAGTAAGGCCGCTGGGGAGTGACTAGTTAGAGCGCAAACTCTAGCGACAAGCTGGGCTAGCTTCTACTTATAAAGAGACTTATCAGAGACGGTTCTATTATGGAACCGTCAGTGATAATTCACTACTACAGGAACCGACATCACAGACGGTTCGAAACCGTCATCACAGACGGTTTTCGAACCATCTATGTTTGTTGGTCTGCGTGATAACAGATATTATCACGACGGTACAAAACCGCTCGTGATACGAAATATCACGACGGTTTTATAAAAACCGCTCAGTGAAGTCAAGTATCACGACGGTTTCAATCGACAACCGCTCGTGATTCGAGAATATCACGAGCGGTTCTAAATAAAACCGTCGTGATAGGAGAATATCACAAACGGTTCTAAATAAAACCGCTCGTGATTTGTGACTATCACAGCACGGCTTTTATATAGAACCGCTCGTGATATTCTCCTATCACTGACGGTTTCTTGATCGAAACCGATCGTGATATTTGCCTTCACTGCACGGTTTTAACAAAAACCGTCTGTGATAGCTCATACCCGCCCACAATTTGTTGTTTTCTGGCTAGCCTCAGAATTGCTAGCCATGCCCTCTCAAAACAAGCATTCACGTAAATGATTCAAGCAATCACAAAACAAAGATTTCACAATAACAGATTCAAGCGACCATGACAACTCAAAGTGATCATTACTCAAAATAAATTACAAAAGATCGCATTTGTTCAAGTATTGTCGCTATAGTTACAACTAGATTACAATTGTTTGCGTTGAGAGGTTTTAGTGGGGTGATGCTCGGGTTGGCGACGGAGTGAAACTCTCCGTTGTCATTAATGATTTCGAGTTGATAAAGGCGCAGAGCTTCCTCGAATGTCCTTGATCTCTTCCGCAACGAGTGAATCACATTGTAAATCCAAGACACTGCCGCTACCAATAAAGAGTAAAGTGGTAAGCTATATATATTTAAATTTATAATTAGGAAATAATTATTTCGAGATTGACAAACCTCGTGATCCTTCTTCTTAGTCAGAAGGATTAGGCGCATATGATAGCAGCACGAGATTGCACATAACTCATCATCTTTTTGTTTGGCACCGCAAAAATAGAATTACATATATAGGTATAGTCATTCGAGACGCTGTTATTATGAAGTATGATATAGTATTATTGTGTTGTAGCACGATCGAAAATCCATCCTGTGTGTTAGTTGGGCTCTCTTTCCATCGTATATTCCTTTGTTGGCAACATAATTGATGAACGACCTACATGATTCAAAAAGTTATCCTCGCCATTTCAAACGAATGAAGACTACAATAGAGTTATGTAAGGAGGAAATGAGCATACCTCTCAAGTATTCCTCTTAGAGTGTCAAGTTGTGCTTGTTGCGGTTTAGGGAATCAAGGTATATCACATGGTTCCTCTTGGGTATAATAACTAAAAGGATCCAATGGTACCTACTCATGTATGTCGCTATAGTCATTAAACCTAAGTTAGTCTTTGCGTATAATGTACAAATGAAATTTGTATAGCAAGTAGTGACACTTGCCCTCGGTTGTAGGGCACCACTATGTACTTCATGTTCCTCAGAGAAGCAATGACCTCGTTATGTATTTCTCGGCGAAGGGCTAGTCTTGTAGGATGGTTTGCAACGATACCACGTGTGGGTCGAGGAAACCCACCGGTTCTTTCCATTCCGGACATTTTGCAAAGATGTATCTATACATAAGCAATGAGTTGTGATATTTATCGGTATTAGATGAATGTAGAACTTGATTGTACGCACTTACAAAGGTCCAACATCGAGAAGCGAGACATCGAGGCCAACGAGGTTGAATAGTTCAAATAAATCATTGAAGCCCACGACGAAGTACCTCGTCCCGCTGAAGAAATGCTTGTCCTCGATTCGACGGTGATTCCGAAGATCGGACCCTTCTTTTGGGTCTTGTCCAAGTACCGTGCATGCAAAGCGACAAGCATGTCCAAAGGCATTAATATCATACGAACACAACGGTTTTCCGATGATGTATTTCCCGGGTATCGCGGACTTCCCGGGTATCGCGGACTTCCCGGACTTCTCGGACTTCCCGGACTTGGGAGGCGCCTTAACGTTCGTTGATTTCGATTTGGCCTTAGCGATTGGCATCGTCTTTTTGTGAGACGACTCGGGAACCGATACGTCGGCACGCTTTTGCTGTTCCTTCGGCGTCTTCTCCACGGGAATCAAAGAGGTGGCCTTTTGAGGCGAAACATGAGGTGGAGTCATCGAGGCTCCGCTGGAGAGGAATGGTCGTGTCGGATCGTGGCATTCTTTGGTTCGAGGCGATGTTCTTCTTGGGCCATCGGATAAAAGAGAGGACGGCATCCCTAGTGTTGTGATCTCTTCGTTCGGGCAAATGTCCAAAGGATGGCTCGAAATTGACATATACCATATCCACGGACCTTGGCGTAACTGTGCACCACCGGGCACCGGTTGACCGCCCTTCCTCGTATGGATACACCATCCCTGCGCAAAGACCTCAATACAAAGGACCCATCCATCCTCACTTGGAGCTTACAGGCGTCGGCTCCTACAAAACGACACGCAATTAGCTAAGGCGTCGTTAGGGTCTATCTTTGGTGCATTCCATAGATGTACGCTACCTTGATGTCGTCTATCGGTAATCGGACGTCGTCATGTTCACAATTATGCGTGACGCGACGCTACTCCGACGCCGAGGAGGACCGTCTTCCAAATTAGCGGGCGGCTTGCATCACCGCTCATGAGTATATCCATTTGACTCATAATCTCGCCATCTCTACTTGAAATTGGTTAGTAATCATCTGTACTAACCGGTTGTCGTGTTTCGCCTTGGATCTCTTCCTAGTCCTATACGTAGTAGTCGTCCGCGAATCCATGAATCCAAGGCACGTTAACCCCAAGGCCTCACGCGTGCGACCGGGTGCTCCTTGTTTCCCAAGGCCGTAGATAGTATATCCTTCTCCTCGCTCGCACGGAAGGAGCCTTGGGAAGCTTGGGCGATCAAGTCACGCCGCAAGAGGTCATCACGTTATTATAGACACTATGAAGTTATGGACTTATTAACAACTTAGTAGTTCGATATACTTACCACACGTTTGGGACACTTCCGGTCTGCTGGGTTTGTGAAGGAGATCTTTGCTCAAGACGAGACTTGTGCCCTCGCTTAACCGGCTTAGGGAACGCGGGTGCGTGACATCGAAACGGGTTCTCCTTCTCCGCCGCCCATTCCTCAGATTTACCCGCTGCATCAGCGGTGCCGAAGTCTGTCGGGTGAGTGTTTTGTGTCTGGAGAGCTTTGTGCGCCGCACTTTGCTCCTTAAATTCGCCGATGTTTTCATAGCCACAAAGGTGTCCCATGCTTCCGCGCCAAGAATCTATATCGCAAGGGAAGGCGTCGACCGTGTTCACGCATGCCGTGACAAGAATGCTCTTGAAGGTCCTCCACGATTTACCCATCGTGAGCATCGCCGTCCGTCAGACGTGTGCCACATGTGCTCGAATAGTGAACTTCTCTCGAAAGTTCATCCCACAATAGCGCCTTTTCGCTTCTTTCGTCAGTCCTTCCACCTTGGTGTGGTGATGAGGACCTGTTCCTTCCAAGTATCCCGCAGATGGTCCGGAATCTCGCCACGATCTCTTGGGACTCGAGAGGGACCCCAAAGTCACCGACCTCCGTGATGACCACCGCCCAGAGGCATTTTCGATTGTCCTCTGCCATCTCGCTTAGTGTCATTATCGCCGACGGGTGGCGGCCTCGTCGGCGCCTCTTCCATCTCTGGGGTCGGTGTTGGCGGCCTCGTCGGCGCCTCTTCCATCTCAAGGGGTCGGTGTTGGCGGCCTCGTCGGCGCCTCTTCCATCTCGGCGTCGGTGTGGGCGGCGCGACAGTGCCTCTGCCATCTCGCTTACTTGCTCTCGTGAAGAAGTACAGAGGTTGACTATAGAGATCAAGATGGCAAATGAAGAGTTGAATGAGCTTATACAGACTACTAACATTCCTAACACTCCTTAATCCACGAGCTTCTATTCTAACACTCCTAACACTCCTTAATCCACCAGCTTCTCTTGTGATCTTTGTATAGATAGAAACTAGTGATACAAATCTTTTGCCCGAGCCTACTTTCTAAGGAAATGCGATTGATGATATTATGTGCTCTCGAAGGAGAGTAGCTAAAGAACAAGTCTTTGCCATCTCAATCCTATTGTCTATACTCTTCATGAAATGAATATGATAATATAAATTCAAACTATGAGCTCTAAACAATACTTTGCTTAACTCGTCAAATGATCTCAAGCTAATCTAAAACAGATTAAACTTCCATCAAACAGAGGTTGACTACAGAGATCAAGATGGCAAATGAAAAGTTGAATGAGCTCATACATACTACTAGAAGAATCACAAACTAGTCAATACAAGCGATCAATTTGCAATAGAACTATGAAATTTGAACCGAAAGTAACCAATTAACAAGACAACATATTGACAAGAGTAAGTAATACAATAGAGCTCAAGTATGAACTAACTATCACATTCAATCTCAAGATAAGATGGAGTTCATCACGAGCATGTCAACAAAGCCCATCGATTAATTTGCAACTAGCAATAAATATATATATATATATATATATATATATATATATATATATATATATATATATATATGCAAAGATCAACCGAATCGCCACAGAGGAGCAATACTCACAGAGAGGATGCTGCACAAGAACTGGGGAGGCAGGCAGGGAGGAGGCCGATCGGGAGGAGGGAGCTGGGGAGGAGGTCGACACGGGAGGAGGACGGTCAAGGGAGAAGGCGGTCTGAGAGGAGGAGGCCGACACGGGAGGAGGACGGCGGCGTCGAGGTCGGAGGCGAGAATGTCGGGGCGGCGGCACCGAGGTCGGCGGCGGACGTCGGGCTTACGGCTGGGAGGTGAACGGGCGCCGAGGTCGGGGCGGCGGCACCGAGGTCAAGGCGCCGAGGTCGGGCGGCGGCGCAGAGGTCGGGGCACCAATGTTGTGGCGGGCGCCGAGGTTGTAGTCGGCGGTGAAGGCGAGCCCTAAACCCTAGAGGAGGCGTAACGAGCGAGCGAGAGCGTAAGGGGCGGAGAGGAAGTGAGAAGTGAGAGGAAAACCCTAGCGTTTCGCCTTATAAAAAGTATATCATGACGGTTGAAATGAGAACCGCTCGATATAATATCACTGACGGTTCCATAATAGAACCATTCGTGATATGAATATCACTGACGGTTCTATTATGGAACCGTCGTGTGATATTATCACGCGGTTCTCATTTCAACCGCTCAGCGATATTATTTCCACGCACGGTTGTATAATAAAACCGCTCGTGATAGCCTACAACCCGAGGCCAATTTATGATATCCCGACAAAACATAATGAACTCGGTGAGACATAAATATCCCGAGAAAACATAGTGAACTCGCCGAGACAAGTATGATGACAATTATGACAAGTCCATATGAATTCTAACTTTGGTGACAAGTATGATGACAAGTTCATAACACATTTGACTTCAAAATTTCATATCTAATTCAACTCAACTCCAAATCAAGTGAAACCAATTTTGATACTCCACATTACAATGTACGCCCACACATTGACATTAATATCAAATATGACAAGTCCATAACAAGTTCATAACACATTTGACTTCAAAATTTCATATCTAATTCAACTCAACTCAAATCAAGTATGATGACAATTTTGATACTCCACATTACAATGTACGCCCACATTGACATCAATATCAAATATGACAAGTCCATAACACATCAACACATGACAATTTCACGCTGACATCAAAATATATGAGAGATTACAAGTCCATAACACATGATGTTATGGAATAAATTAATTACATTGGAGTAAATTCTTAATTAAGATATAGGCCTTCATGATGATCGACGCACATATAGCTAGCTTCCTCACTGGGTTCTTCCTCGAGCCTAATGCCGCTTCGAAAGGAGGCAACTCGTCAAATTGATTGTATTCTTCCTCGTCCACTACATTCTCAACTCCGACAATCCTCCTTTTTCCATGAAGAACTACGTGGCGCTTCTTATTTGCCGGGTCGGTTACATAGAAGACTTGAACAACTTGGTTAGCCAGTACGAATGGTTCGTCTTTATATCCGACACGTTCGAGGTCCACGGTAGTGACACCGTACTTGTCGACCTTCACCTGTGCGAGATGGACCCAACGGCACCGAAATAGGGGGATCTTGAAAAGCACGTAGTCGAGCTCCCATATCTCGTCTATTTGCCCATAGTAGGAGCTCCTCATCCCATCGGTATTGAATGCATCTATGCGGACACCGCTATTCTGGACTGTGCTCTTCCTATCCTGAGCTGCCGTATAAAATGTGTACCCATTGATGTCGTATCCTTGCCATGTGACAATTGTAAATTGTGGCCCTCGTACAACCATAGCAACAGATCATCACTTGATGACCTCCCGATGATTTGCACCTTTAACCATTCGTTGAACCGACGGTTGTGTTCTCTCGTGATCCAAACCTCCGACCGTCTCGATTCTTGGCGCACCATGTCTTTGTGCTCGTCGATATACGGGACACTTGGGTCATGTGTTGCAAGACCATGAAATGGGCTTGAGCGTATGTATCCAGATCGGAGTTATTGATTTCTTCCGATGGTCCCGATACCATCGATCTCCCCTCATGGCGAGATAGAGGCACACCTATCGGTTCCACACGAGCCATGTAGTCGACGCAGAACTCAATGACCTCTTCGGTTGCATAACCTTCGATGATCTTGCCTCGGTCGAGATCGATTCGTCACGAGGACTTGAGAATTCCCATGTACCTCTCGAACGGGTACATATGACGAAGAACACAGGTCGCATATCTTTATCTCTCTCACAAGGTGAACAATGAGATGGACCATGATATCGAAAAATGACGGAGGGAAATACATCTCAAGATGACATAGAGTGGTCACCACCTCGGCCTCAGAGAGCATCTAGTCCTTGGGGATCAATGATCTTCCGAGCAATTGAGTTGAAAAATAACACGACCTCAAGATTGCCACTCGGACCTTGTTCGCAAGATACTTCTAATTGCAACAGAAGCATTTGTGTCATCAAGACATGACAATCATGAGACTTCATACCAATTAATTTCAAATCTTGCATAGAAACAAGGTTCTTAATGTTAGCGGAGTAACCAGATGGGACTTTCACTCTATGCAAGCTCCGCACGATTCATTTCTCTCGCCTTGATAGAGTGTAGCAAGTCGGGGAAGGTACGTTAGTCCCAGATCGGTCTCTACCGGTGCTAACTCAGATCCTTATGTTCATATCAACCAAGTCACGCCGTGCATGCTAACACCATCCTTTGTTTTGCCACTAATGTTTAGCAAGAGACCAATCAAGCTATCACATACATTCTTTCTCGTGCATGACATCAATGCAATGGCGAACTTCTAAGTGCTCCCAATAAGGCAAGTCCCAAAAATTGACCGCTTCTTCCAGATGTTCTTCTCACGGGTTCTTAATTTACGCCCTTCCCAAGCACAACATCGATATCCTTAACCATATCATAGACCTCTTTCCTCTAAAAGCCCTTGAGCTGAATCGTTCTCCTTATTTCCGCCGAATTGTTTTTTTCATCTTGCGGTATGGGTGACTCTAGGAAGGAACCTACGGTGACGATATACACGATTTTATGTGAGTTGTTCACCATACACTCTCAGAGCATCTAAGCGGTCTTGATGAGCTTTGGCTCCTTTTGTATCGAAGTTGAAGACAGTTACCAAGGGCGGGAAAATCATTGATGGTGCGTAACAACATGGCGCGTAAAGTGAAGTTCTCTCGCTTGTACGCATCCCATACTGCACCCTTCGCTCCACAAGTGTCACAAGATCTTCCAAAGAATGGTGCTAGGTACACATCAATATCATTCCTGTGTTGCTTCGCCCTTGGATAAGTAGTGACATCAAAATGTACTTCCGCTTCATACACGTACCAAGGAGGAAGGTTGTACATACATAGATTCACGGGCAAAGTGCTATGTCGGCCGCTCATGTTACCGAAAGGATTCATTCCATCTGACTTAACCCTAACCTTATGTTCCTCGGTTCCGCACCGAACTCTTGAAGCTCCGATCAAGTTTCTCCATCGGGCGTAATCGGCAGGTGTCTTAGCTTTCCATCTCTCTTACGCCTCCGAAAGTGCCAACGTAGTAATCTTGCGCCCTTATGCTCGCAAATAAACGCTTCAAACGTGGGATCACAGCAGATACCACAACATCTTAGCAGGAGGTCCTTGCTTCACCTTAGCGATTCGACGCTTGTATCGGGATGCTTTGCACACAGACATACATGCATGTTCGCATACTCTTTACTAGTAGAGGATACAATCATTAGGACATGCATGTATTCTTTCTACTTCCATTCCCAATGGACAAATAACCTTCTTTGCTTGATAGGTGGTCTTTGGGCAACACGTTTTCTCCGAAGGATGTCCGTTAGGAGACCTAACAACGCCGTGAAACTCTTATCGGACCAACCATTGCTTGCCTTCAATTTCAGCAGGTTCAAGCACGGTTGACAACCTTGTATATTCCGCTTGCAACCAGGGAACAAAGGTCTCACCGAGTCCTCCCTTAAGCCCTCGAATTTACAAAACTCTCTCATCAGTAGTTCTCTTCGATCGCAGTAGCATCCGATCCAGATTGTCATCGTGTGACATATCCTCATCAAAAGCAAGATCCACATCCGCGATCGTTGACTTCCTCGGCGGTGCCGTCATTACTAACTTCATGTGTAATAATCGCTCTTCACCGTGATCGTCCAACATGTATACCCTTTTGTGAAACCCTTCAATCAAGTGCGCTTCTATTTGCGCGCGTTGTTAAACATCTTCAAATTACCGCAATCAATGCATGGACAAGACATAAAATTTATCTCCTTCTTCAACATATCACCTTTCAATGGCTCTTCTAAAAGCAACCACGCCATTAATGTACTCTTGACTCACACGGTTCACATGTGACATCCAGCCGATCCATCTACACTACGCATGTAACAAATTAGTGTCAAAATTGATTAGCGATTAATTTATAGCAAATATAAAGGGTTATAGATCGTTACCCTCGGAGGTCACGAAGAAAATACGATTCCTCTCCTTTCCTTCTCCTCTCTAAGGTAGCGCAATGGGGGAGGAGGTGGCGGGTGTTGGAGGCGCTAGGGGCAAGGGTCCAACCTTCTCCTCTCTAAGCTGGCCCAACGGATAATTATTGATTATCTGCATGATTGTTGATTAGATACGAGACAAAAGACAAGAGGAAGATCCTAATTAATAACTAGCAAGTTGGTCCGCGATTGCGCGTGTATCCGCTTTCATATAATTGAAACAATAAACCTTTGTGATGACGCGTTTCTTCATGGATATAAATGGAGGAAATATAAAATACATCATTGCACATGTGACTTATCTTGGTGTGTCATAAATTCTTCTTTTAATCTGTTCTAGAAAACTACTCATGAAATTAGTTCGATTAAGACTTTCACTTCTTTGCACGTATTTACTCGTTTTGTCTCATCGTTGCACAAAGGAATTACACCAGATTAATTAAAGGCTACATGTTTTGCTTTTCATTTTCTACAAATAGGGTCCATCAAATTGAGAGCTAGATGTACGTCGTTTTGCCTTTTCCCATCAAGTAGTATTAATTGAAACCTAAACCCTATGCTTCCGATTAAGGAATACAACAAAGAAAACAAAACATTAGCGTCTATGTACAGAGTAGCAAAGTCGGGAAATTCACTAATCAATAGAGTGGAAAAAGATAATCAAGATACTTCATCTGCTTAATTAGGGAGAAATCGCAGTTGGAGGAGCTAGGGAGGAAGTGGCACGCACTGGGGAGGAGAAGCTAGCTACCAGATCTAAGTGGAGCCCAAAGCAGCAGAGGGCAGTTGATTATATTTATCCAAACCGCAAGCAGCAGAGGAGTGGCAGAGGCATAGCGGCAAAGGCGGCAAGAGACACAGGCAAGCGGGCGAGAGGATGTGTCGCGCTCAATTTATACGCGATGGGCATATCACGAGCGGTTCTTAATAAAAACCGTCGTGATAGATGACTATCACGACGGTTTGTAAATAGAACCGTATGTGATATTACCGAGACGGTTCTATTCACAAACCGCCTGCGTGATAATCACCAAATCTGCACGGTTTGTAAATAGAACCGTCAGGATATTACACGCGGTTATTAAATAGAACCGCTCGTGATTGGGTGATTATCACGCACGGTTTGTGAATAGAACTGTCAGGTAATATCACGCACAGTTCTAAAAATACCGCTCGTGATATTCTTCGCGCCGCCACCCGCAGTGCGGCAATAGTTAATACGCACGGTTCCAAAGGAACCGCGTGATGGGGCGTCTACTATAGCCTGCTTTTGTAGTAGTGATTATCACAGACGGTTCCATAATAGAACCGTCTGTGATATGGACATATCACAGACGGTTCCATAATAGAACCGTCCGTGATATGGTACATATCACAGACGGTTCCATTATGGAACCGTCCGTGATATGTCCCATATCACGGACGGTTCCATAATGGAACTGTCTGTGAAATGGTTTTTTCTCAAGTATATACATTTACATGACATGAAGAAATTACATGTTTATATTAAAAAAGCAGAAACCTATAATTAAACAAGGTTTTTCTAGTGGCGAATGTAGGCTGCCATCTCCATCTGCAATACTTCATAAGCGACGGTGTCGGCATCGGACGGTTCTCGATCATCGTGAACGAAGCTCAAATACGCCCACCCGCTGACGCTGCTCGTTCGAGTGTCTCCCAAGACCCTCGATCGTTGAACTAAGAAGAATTGAGCCCATAGGCTCTCTTCCTTGCTTGAGGGGTCTCGGCACAGTCGACTTTCGATGCGCCTACCGCCTCGATTACAGTCAAGTGACGGCAAGCCTCCTAGAGACGTGCAACGTCGTTTTGGAGGACTACATCGATGACGCGGTAAACTCGCCGAAAGTAGGAGATCACCCGGAAGACACGGCGGAGGTGGATGTCAAGACGGCGGAAGGTGGCCGTCACCTGCTCCGGCAAATTCTGCGCGGGCAAAGGAGTGAAGACACTGTTGATCAAACAGTGTTCTTCCGCAGCACGGTTCAACTTACACCGAGAGAGGTGCTCGTACAGTAAGGCCAGGAAGGCCATCAGTGCCGGCGACAAGGAAGAGGCAGCCATTTCTGTTTTTTTATAAGTATGTGGGGATGATCATCTTGGATGGCGGATGATCCTTTTTATAAAACAAGGAATAAATTCGGAGCGTGAGACGAAGAGACGCATCGGGGAGCCGAAGCGGATCGATGCGATGAAGAGACGATCGGGAGCCGGCGGATGGCGGCGAAACGAGCGCGCCGGCGATGAAGAAACTCACGCCGAGCGATATTATCATAGACGGTTATTGTTAAGAACCGCTCAGTGATATTAATTAATATCACGACGGTTCTTGTTCGTAACCATCGTGATACTTCCTGACGGTTGTGCGAAACCGTCGTGATACTTCACTGAGCGGTTTTCAACATGAACCGCTCGTGATATTGCCTCTTCACAGACGGTTTTTTTAGCGCAGCTAGTAGCACAGACGGTCTCTAAACCAAAACCGTCTGTGATTGAATGTAATACCGACGGTTTTGGTCAACCGTCTATGATGAGACGTCCAGTATTAGCCTTTTTGTAGTAGTGATGAAGGGGAGCGGGAGCACGTGCGGAGGAGGAAGCCGAGGGAGGAGGAAGATGGGGGGAAGCCAGTGGGGAGTTGGTGAGCTCGGATGGAAAGGAGGAAGCTAGGGGGAAGCTATGCGGTCATGCGATAACACTACGCGGATGGAAAGGAAGAAGACCGGGGGAAGCCAGAGGAGGAAGCTAATGCATCCTACGGTTGGATTCACGGACACGCGGGAAGCCACCAGACATCAGCGATGGTCATCTCAAGGAAGCGATCGTGGGAACGTGGGATGGGTTGTTAGTTTTGATCGAACGGCTTATACCTATCCCGTTGGGATAGGAAGTGGACGGTATACCATCTTATAGCTGCGTCCTAAGAAAAACCCCTTATAAATAGACATCCCCTTTGGTATATCTTGACTAAAATAATTATAACTGGTTTATACTCTCTCCAAATACAATTAATTAACCAGGACTAGTAGATGCTCCTAGGCATGTTCGCATGCTACTTCCAATTAACAATGTTGATTCGGTAACTCTGACGGTACCAAATTGTGAAAAGCAAACACTGAAGAGGCACGACTCATCCCAACTAAGTCATAAATTACGATATCAAACATCAAGCCTCAAAGGTTCATGCATATGCTGTACCCTATGGTTCTAGAGCGTGTCACGGTGGTGCATATGTTTTGCTAATTGCTATATTAATTGTTGACCATGCAGCTCTGAATTGTTCCCAAGTCCGCCGTTAACTAATAAATTCAGGGCTTACTCTAGCTGCCATGCATTCACGCGAGTAATTTAATCGAGGCAAGAGGGATCTAGGAAAGGAGGGAAACTCAAGTTTATTGTGACTTGAGTGTTGCTTCTTTGTAAATTGCTTCTTAGTTTTGGATAATCACGGAGCTTCTTTCTTTAGCTAGTGAGCAATGCATATCAGCATGTGTACGTACGAACTCTGATGCTACGCGAGAAATTTAATTAAGGTTTGTTGGACTTGCTTGCACGGACCTAGCTAGCAGAAGACTCAAGTCTGTGGCCTTATTAGCTAGTGTCTGGCCGGTGTCTTAATTAGAATAGGATTTTTTTTTTGACTCGAAGATAGGGTCATGTGGATCATTTTGGCTCCCTTGCGAACACATGCCGGGAATCAATAGCAATAAAGCATCGAAGTCTACGTATTCATCTCAGGGCTTGCTGTCTTGCAGATATGAGTGCTACTGAACTAGCTATTAAGGCCAGATTTTATGTGATAAGCACCAATTATATTGATTTATACTTGACACACCTATTCGTGATACATTCGAACTAAAAATTCAGGGCTTACTCTAGCTACTATGAATTCACGGTAAAACACACTATACACGAGTTGATTTTTTTTTTTAGATGACGAGTTGATCAGTTTATACCACGAAAAGTCACATCGTAAAACTAAAGATACATACAACGGTTTCACATGATGCTGATGTCTGTAATAACAGTAATCTGTCGTCTAACTTGCTTTTACACCATCCTTTTCCAGTTGGGCTCTTGTGGATAGGTTCCCTGCACCTTATTGCAATCTGAACCAAAAAGGTATCAAGTCTACCTAAAATAATCCAAATGTGTAATGTAGTATCATATTACAAAGTAGGTGGCTGTGAGGACCCTAGTATTAGATCGGTTTCAAGTTCAAAGATTTATATCAGAGGCATAACTTTTAACAGGAAACAAACCCAATGCTAGGTTCTTAGATATGTGTCTCACATTAGTTCCCAAGATCAAGAATAATGTGCACATATCATTTACAACATTCGTACACAGTCATACAAGGCATACATATAACATGAATTTTTACAAGACTAGTGTTCGGTACAACTTATACAATGACCAGTGGTCATCAAACAGAAGTTTTGCAGCGGAAACAATATAAACAGCAAAAGAACCACCAAGTGTGCCTCACACCCTCAGGCAACTGAGTAGAGGTAGAAACAACGTCATTCGTTAGCGTCGACCTGATCGGCGCTAACGGATGGGTCGTAAACATAACCGTCCTCACCTGCAACAAGTGGTTAAAACACCTGAATACAGAAGGTACTCGCAAGACTTACACAATACTACTAAAAGAAAATGTTTAGTATGACCTAACCAAAGGATTAGAACTTTTATATGCTTAAGGCTGATCAAAGGGAAAATTATAGTGGCATTAGTTTTGCGTAAAGCAACCAGTTTTATTCCTACACTTGCTAAGTTTTGCTAAGGCAATTTTATAAACAAATTTGGACTAAAATAACAAGTAATTTAAGAATTAATCAACAAACAAAACAATGTCAAAGTGGCTGTCCACTTTGACGAATTAACATGCATGAACAACCATGTTCATGCCGGTACCAAGTATTCCCATGTCAAAAATTTTCTCCGAGTCTAACTATGATGTCAATCAAAACAAGTATCGTCCGTAACCGTGGACATGGCTATTCAAATAGTTTTAACCTTGCAGGGGTGTACATCTTTATCCACACGACTTGGTCAGCCTGTAAACCCCCGGGAGAGTAGCACACTACCTTAGGTATGCCAGCCGGGTAAACCAAGACTCAATATTTTTCAGCAAGTTGATATTATTGAGTTGAATCACCCAAGTGTGACTAATCCCACTTAGTACAAATGACTGATAGCGCCTGCTAACTGGGGCACACATGTTGTGTCGGGAATGCCGATCCAATGAACTAAATCTAAACCTGTGCTCACTCGCACATATTAAATTGCAATCGGAGCCCTACGAAACATGTGATCAAACACACATGTCCTCACTCTACCAGTTCCTCAACTCAATAACATCAGCCCCTTACTTAACCAAGCAGTGCCCATACACCGTGTGTGGAAGTACGTAAGGTACTTGAATTGACTACCTCAAAGTTCAGTCCTTAATGATCCAGACAAGACTACCACATTACCCAATCTCGTGCACGAAGGCACCATCACTATCAAGCACTTGTCCAGATCTAAACCAAGTTTTTAGCAAACAAAATTTAACTTAACTTTCAATTTTAACAATCTGAACAAAGAAACCAAAAATAGAATTCATTTAGTGTTTCCCATGACCGACAATATAAGCTTGTCAATCAAACTATCGCTCTACTGACTTGCATGGCTAAGCAAATATCTAAAGACCAAGTATTTCATCAAATGATTACTACCTTAAGCTTAAGTGTATGAACAGATTAAAGGTAAGACACAAAGATTGGGATAAATAACTATCTAACTCACAAATTATTAATACTTCAAAATAGCATGCACACATTTATCACTGCATTTCAAAATACTAAAGTATCAAAACTGGGATCAATATGGTGCAAGAGGATGCTTACCTTGATAATAAACCACTTGTTCACCCTGAGGTTGATCAGAGGTATAATCACTCATGTCGGGAAAGCCAGAATCTAAAAAGAGCAGTAACAAATGATCATCGAGGAAAAATACCAAATGCCAAAATGCTGGAAAGATGCATGATCAAAGTTATTAATGTACAAGTGATTTAACTAACAAAATACTTATGTTTTCAACTATTTTTAGTAAAGGATTAAACTAGATTAACATTCAATAGTACTAGCCGACAGGGATTAAAGGTTAACTAACGAACTATAGTTCTGGTCGGAAATCCGATAATAGAAACTAGCTACTGTGAGCTTGCTAGGCAAATTGCCAGAGCTGTGGTCCAAGGCGGTGCTAACTGAAGATCAAAATGGATTCACAATAGCGAAACAAACCTAATGGTGGTTGGAACATGGTCGGAGTTTGGTCGGAGCGGCGGTGCTCAAACGACACAAACGGCTATGTCAGCCCGACAATGATTTAAATGATTTGAAACATGCTTAAGCATATAAGGATCACAAGGAAACTACCTGAGCAAAGAAAATGGCCAGAGATCCCAGAGATAGCTCTGTCGATGGTGACCGAAAAGATGGAATGAGAGCTTCACGCGAACAAGATAACCTAGACCAAATCAAATGAAATGAGTGGTCAGGATAGCTTAAGTAAAGCTCCAAGATGCTCTGAAACGAAGGGATTGAACAATGGCTCACCAGTTTAGAAATGAGGATGAAAGAACCGATGTTGACCGGAATAGAGAAAAATCCAAATTTGTGGTAACCTTGTCAATCAAAAGATAAATTGATTGAGGAGTTTTACTCAATAAACCCTAAGACAAGATATGACGCGCAAAGATTACGAAGGAGCTCACCGGAGTGAAGAATAACACAACAACAGCGCTCTAGGCGTGCTCTAGACAACTCAAAAGACAAGCTCGTGATCCCAATGCTGTGCTGCACAAAAGAGATCTGGCTTAGCATGAACGAGAATGACAAGCAAGAAGAAAAAGAACAGCGTAGAGAACGGAGGATTTGCCTCAGTGTAGAGGATGGAAATGCCAGCTTGCCTACATGGCCATGAGTGGAAACGATGAGTTTTGATGAAGCTTTTTCCGTCGGGGCAAATAGTGACGGCCATTCGTGGAAGCACTAGAGCAAGCTTAGTCATCACGGTGAGGCCAAGTGGCATTTGCACGCAACGAAAAACACGGGCGCAAAGCCACCTCACGCACAATGTGCTCGACACTGGCTCAGAGGCGTGGAGAAGACAAAGAAGAGAGGCTGACGAGTGGGCCCGAGTCGTCAGTCTCAGCAGTGAAGGATGTGGTTGGCTCAAATGCATGCAGATGGTCCGATCGCAAATGAACGGCCCATATTGAGTGGGGCATGCGGATGGTTCGAACGGCCCAACTCATATTGACCGTGCGATCAAAATCTAACGGTCTCGAAAAGATGCGCGCTTTAGATTCAAAAGAGTGAAAAAGTGGTGCCGTTTGATCTAGATTCAACGGTAAAGATCAAAAGGCTATTCAGATGGTCTGAACGTCCCACTAGATGCAGACGGTCCGATCTAGATCCAGCGGTCCAAAAGCAATGTGCGTTCGGACGGTCCGAACGTCACACTCGATCTGTAACACCCCAGCTCAACATTGAGCCTAGAATGCTACTAAAATTAAATTAAACTAAACTAAACTAAGACCAATTACCAATTTTCGGCAAAACCTCCTTTGTATATTTAACTATACCGAGGTTCCAACAATTAATCATAGCAATTAACAATAAACTCAATATTCAAGTTCATTCAAGCATGCAAGATAATCTAATAAACATAGACAAAACTTGCTATTCTCCTTATTACAATTAATCAAACTTAAAACCATCCATAAGTGATTCACAAGCGGTTTACTTATTATTGAATAAAATCTAAATGGCGATCGCCAGAAGGATGAGTGGTAGTGAGTGTATCCAAACATCTACTCCCTCCCATGCATGCCATTCTTGCCAGTTGTACCTAAACATATCAAAGCAAGAGTGAGCCCAAAGACTCATCAAGTATCAACAAGACTAAAGCTAAAATCACAGTCATAGCATCAATATTCCTAATTAAACATTACACTAAACATAGCCTTCATGCTTATGTAATGCGACCATGCAATGCACCTTTTAAACTTTATCTCTTTTCGCATTTTATCGTGTAATGCGGGTATACAACCGTCGATGTATACCCTTGCCTATGCACTCGGCATAGGGACCAACAAATTTATACTCCACAAGTATAGGGACCTTTGCCCATCATCATCATGATGGGGACCTCTTCTCATTGCCCACATTCTACGAATGTGGGGACCTCAGCCCGCCATTTACATGACGGGACCTCAACTATTCATACTTGGTCACCACGTGACCAAGACTCAATCATGCTTACTACATGCATATGTACAATGACATCATCTTCCAAACATATGAATTCAACGTGTACATAATAACATGTAAGCATTAACAACATACACAGAAGCTTTAACCATAACTTGCATTTACCAAGATATATTGTAATTCATCACATTAACATCCATGCATGGCTATTACGAACAAGACACAATCAATCTCAGCAAACAATCATAATTATTCTACAACCCGAATACTTGCCTCAACCGTGCGAGAACAATTGGGCCTTGAAGAGGGCGCTGCCCTGGGATCACGCTCCCACCTGAACATAATGACAACCCAAACTAAGACAAGCATACTGGACCAAAAGCATAAATAAGAACACAATTAAACTCGCTAAACTCCTAAGCGTTTCCAATCTTCCAATTTCTACCGATCGATTTGGTGTTCACTGCGGACAGTCAACTTCTAAACTACATAACTTTCTGCTCAGGAGTCCAAATATGATGTTCTAATACTTTCTGGAAAAATAATTAAATTACCTAAATAAACTTAGTTGGGGAGCCCTTCTTATTCTGCCATCTACTGCCCCTACCAAGCCAATCTACAGAACATCAATTATCACGTCGGGTTCTCTGGACAGTACACTAAAATTATCATAACTTTTGCTACGAAAGTCCAATTCTTACATTCTTTAGCTTTCTGGAAAGGTGAGGAAATTACCCATCTTTTTCATTATAATGAGATCCTCTTATTTCGTCTTTAACTAAAAGATTAACTCAGATTTCTACAGACTATCAAGATGTTGACAGATTAACAGGACAACGGCACTAAACAATTCATATCTCCCTGACCGTTAATCGGATTTGGGCATTCTTGGTGGCCACGTAAATCTAAGGACATGACCCAGATATCTCTAAGAGAGTGGATCCCCAGATTCTGCTTCTAAATACATGAAAACTATCGTCCAATCTACTGGAGAGAACACGATCTATCAGCTGACATTGCTTAATAATCAAATTATACAACTATTCGAAGGGGGGATGGGGTTTACCCTTGAAGATCCGTTGACGAGCGTACTCAGTAGCCCGTGATCCCTCCCCTTCCTCTCTCCCTTCTTCCCTTCTTCTTCCTCTTCCTTTCTTCTTCTCCTTCCTTTCTCCTCTTCTCCTCTTAGCATAGCAAACAGGAAGGAGTAGCTCTGAGAGCACGTGCTACAGTGCGGTGGCGCTACAGTAACCATGCTACAGTAAAATGTGTTTAGGGTTTTGGTTGCCCCTTCTTAAATCAGCTTCCCCTTGGACCAAACAACGTGGCCCGAAAGCCCACGACCCATGTTCTCCAATAAAAGCAAAAACGCCCCTCTAAAACTTCCATTTCCTTCTCTAATTCTAGTTAATTTTTAGTATTAATCACTTATTTATTTTATGTTTAAACGGGATATTACACGATCTTGGCGGTTGAATTTAAATCAAGTGGCTCACGCGCGTTGGGCTTTACCATTTGAAAAATGGCACGACCCGAATGAAAATGCGGATGGTCCGATTGAAAGTTGACAGCCTAGATTGCATCGATTGCATGGATGGTCCTAACGTCACAACTGATCCGGTACGTTCGTTTCAAAGTCAGACAGCTCGCGTGCAACCTTGAGGTTGAGCTGAGCCCTAAGAACGTGGCTCGGGTCGATCCGATTTGCAAGGTTGGGATAAACCAAGTTGGTTCGAATCGCTACAGTGCCAAGAGGCTCAAGCTGGGTCTAGAACTAAAATCAAACTTCAAAAGTTTGACCAGAGGTTTAAAAAAATAGCAAATAAATTTATAAAAATACGAAATTTTTCAGAGAAGCTATTGGGATGAGATATATCCCATATAAATTTTGGAAACTCACTATTCATGGTTTAAAAACTTATTTTAAATTCCTTAACCAAAAAGGTTTAAATAAGGAACATAGGTTTTTCTTAAGTTCAAACTGATTTAAAAATTTGACAAAAATAATATTAATTTGTGAAAAATAATCTAGTATTTGATAAAAATATTTTTCGGGCTTCAATACAAGTATTGCCTATTAATTTCATATGAAGATTCAAAACAAGTTTGAAGTTAGGGTTTGGATTTGAGGTTTTAAAAAGTAACAACTTATGCACATGCTCCAAAATGACAAATATGATATGAAATGCATATTATTACTGTTCACTAACTTGAGGCTGTTACAGTGACCTTACAAAGGAATAAGTCCATTTGACCGTGAACTCTTGCGGAAGTCTAAGTTTGAACCTTCAAATGCATATATAACCGGAGATGTTTGAACCCCCCCCACCCCCAGTAACAATATCGGATATTTTACCCCCTGAGGCCAATTGAAGGTGGTGGTTTTAGCTGACGTGGCACCTACTTGGCATCAACGTGGAAGAGGTTGACATATAAACTTGTTTGGGTGGGTGACATGCATGGCAGCCATATCAACACGATCACCAAATAATTTCAAAAAAATATTGAAGGGGCCCACCCATCAGCCCCAGTACTCAGCTTCTCTTCCTCTTATTCCTCTTTTTTCTCTCTCCCAAAGGCCATGGCCACCTCTCCCGAGGACCGTGACAAAGTGGTGAGGGAGCGGTAGGGATGATGAACCTTGGACCTCCTCCCCTAGATCTGGCCGCCCTGCTCTCGGCCTCCTCCCCCTACTCCGAGCGTATCACTGAGATCCAGCCACCGTTTGCCAGCCTCCTCCCCTACTCCTACCATTATCAAGGATGCCGAGGGCGCGCTCTACCTCCATTCTCTGTCGGGACCCAGATTACCACATCTAAAACCCTCTGTTTATTCTAAGCTAGTCCCATGTTCAATAGCTAGACATAGTGACAACATCTATGAAATACCATCCATTCAACGAATAACTAAGAAAGTAACAAATTAATATTAAATAGTAACAACTCGACCTCATAGTCAAAATTTACTTAACTTGCCATGCAGAGCTTCAGAAACAAATAAAACTGTTGCAACGGAAATAAATAACTTATGGTGGTCATTCGACATGCCCATAGGCAATCGAGTGTGGAGCGCATCTTAGTTCACAAAGTCTTCAAAGTACTCCCCATAGAACTCTGGATTAACTTATTCTTCTTCAACTAAGCAACAACGTATAAAGTCGTGTGTACATAAAGTACTAGCAAATCATTGGGAACAGTATGAAATTAATATTCATGCAAAGCTTAAACAAAGAAATAGCCATATAGTTTTTTTTTCAGAAAGCAAGTATTGACACTTAATAAAGTAAGTAGTTTGTAAAGTATAACTGGAAAGATATAATAAATAAAGTAAATAATTGCTTTGAAATAACCATTGAACCCCCCATTTACTTCCCAACCAAAATACCAAGTGAACATCCTATTCACTTTCCAACCATTCCAACATCCACACTTTTTATGTAAACTATATACCTCATGTGAAATCCCCATGCATTGTCCATAACCGGGGATACAGTTGTTTGAATAGTTTTAACACTCTGTAGAGGTTGTACAGCTTGACCCACAAGAGATAATCAGCTTATAATGCCAGCCATGACACGCTTCCTTGGGCGTGCGACTAAGTGATTACCACAAGGCATTTACAATATTTCGTCTTAACCCAGTCTTGTTTGCTAAGGTTTCAACACCAAATGGAATCACACCATACAAGCCCCCCTCTTGCACCATGTGAGTCTACTTCCTGGAACCCACACCACCACTTGCCAGTTCCAAAGTTAAGCCATTGCAAATTAATCAGCTAGGTCCATCCCATACTGGACATGTGGTTGTATGACATGACCCAGTTCAACGGCGCACAAGATTAAGTCCTTAACATTCACCCAGGCGAGACTACCTCATCCCAATATGTAAATGACACCCCTTTTACTACACGATCACTCGCTTGAGCATGAAACCCAATCACAATCCCTATCATGGCACACAATTTTTGCAACAGTGACATCGCACCACAAATTTCATATCTCATTAAGTCAAATTAACATCATTGATCATGTGAACATGAGCCCATCGTATAACTAAGTAATTCTATGACAACCCATGTTGGTTATACGTATAAATATGTCCAACTAATATTGACCATGCTATGGTGATAATGGATACATGGTATTCAAAATAATCAAGAGGCATAATGATAAATAGGTGATTAACTACACCCATAAACAGTTGATATAAAAATAGCATGCAATTTGATATAAAAACAATATACTTTTGAAAACATAGGTTCAATATGATCAAAGGACTACGACTTGTCTTGGCCTTGCTCAGTTACCACATTGATCTTCAAATCATGCCCCTGTGCCTACTCCTTGGAAATCGTTATTTAAACGAGAGAAAGAAAACAAACGAAACACAAATAAATCTAAAATAAAATACAAATAAAATCCAAAATTAACGAAACTAGTACTGGAAGAAATAAGTTGATTTTAGATGAATTTAGAAAATTGAACAGACTGAATCAGAGTTCGGACAAAGGAGAACGGGCTTTTGGAATATTTAATTCAAAGAAATTGAGAGAGAAAACACTATTTTGGGTTTTTTGGAATTTTCTTTCTAAAGGAAATTCCAGATTACTGCGCCAACATGTCGTTAGCAAAGGAATTGATTTTTGGCTAGAATTAAATTTCTACAGGAAAAGAAATAGGGTCACTGACATGTGTGCCCATGGTCTATAGACCAAGTCCACAGGAAAGGCTTACAGTCTACGGTGAGCTGGGTTCACAGAATTGGAATCGACAAGTAGGGTCCACAAAGCATTGACTGATTAAGAATTTTAAATATATTGGAACAAAAGATGATACTTAAAAATCCAAACTTGGTGTAATTATACTATCAATAAAATGGGAAATACTTGAAGCATGTTTTGAAACTTTCCTCAAGTCAAATAATAAAAACAGAAGCTTAAAAGAATTTTAGGGGAAAATATAGGACAAAACAAATCTTAGAAAAATTTCATAATAATATACACTATGTTAGGAGCCTTCCCTAAAATTTTCATAATTCTCGGAGCTATATTACTATATCTAAAAACTCCCTAGAAACTCAGCCTTTTTAGAAACTCTCGAAATTCAATTTCATTTCCTTCCTCTCACCGATCGGTGGACCCCACCGGCAGGGTTCTTCCTCCAAGGCGTAGCACAGCACTAGCACAGTAGCATGGTTGGCTTAGCCATGCCCATGCCACGCCAACCACTTGCCCTCGGTTTTTGGACCACGCCGACGGTTTCACCTGACACCGCTGCACCCACGCGTCACTGCCGCTCTGCTCATTCCAACGTCGCTCGCATGCACATCGCCAACTTGCATGCCTATGACGTGCTACTATCACCGAGCGCATCACCTCCCCTCTACTTAAGTCGCGCCTGGTCTCCTCTCTTTCCTCTTGCCTTCTCCGCTGAGCCTCTCCCTGCTACTCCCTCTCCATTCCTCTCTTCTCCAAAGCTTAACCTGAGCTCCAAGCTCGAGCTCCACTGTCGGCCGCCAAACCGCCAAAGCCGACCTTCATAGTTTCGGCCAAATCAGTGAAGCCCCCGTCATCTAAACTACGTCACGGCGTGTTCTAGCCCCCAAAGATTCTTTCCCCTAAGGCAATTGGGAATTTGCACCACCGAAACTTGCGTCGTCGATTTCTTCCCCAAATTTGGCCTAAAACCGCCGCCATCCTCGCCACCCTTGATTCAGCGAGCCTCCCTCCGATTCCTCTTTCCGAGAGTATCCCTTGGCCTCCCTCTACCTTACCCTACCTCTCACTTGTGCTCTCTTCCTCCGCAGCGCCGCCGCCACAGTAAGCTGGCCACACCACCTACCGTCGGCTCATGCTGCTAGCCCATTCCAGCTTCCCTCCGCCTCCGCCGTCCGACATGGTAAGCTCCCCTCGACCCTCTTGTGCTCATGCGCACGCTAGTTCCTCCCCTCTTCCTCTCCGTTGCCACCACCCCATTTCCTCTCCCAGCTCCAGCCGCCGCCTGCCACCTCCCAACCACCACTGTCCACCTCCGGCTGTGCCACCACCACCCTTCGGACTGCCTCCCCTCCTTGGTTCCATTTTTTCCACTCCCGGCCGCCGCCATAGCCCCTCTCGCTGCCGGCGAAGCATGCCCTACCTACCCTAGGCTTCCCCTGTTCTGGCCTATCTGATTCTATCTTTGTGTGCCCTCTCTCTCTTTGCGAGTCCCTAACAGTGGGCCTAGTCCAATAGATGCTTAGTCAAAGAACCATAAATAGGATTAACCACTATTATAGGATTCAAATTTGCAAACCACATGTTGATAGCTAAGTCCGGTAGTTAAAGATGATTGACAGTGCTTAGTAGCCATTAACAGCCAAATGAACAGAAAAACAAAATTATGAATTTCATAATGATCAAAGTGGCAAATGAATAGAAAAGCAAATTTATGAATTTCATAATGATCACAATGGCAATGGACTTCCACTTAACAATTGGACAACAAAAATTTGTTAGTAAGCTGATTAAATAAGCTAATTCTTCTTAATGGAATTGATAAGAAATTAGAGGGTAATTAAAAAAGAAGTAGTGAGCTAAAGCCATGTCAAATGCAAAGGCAAGTTAAGTGGAAATCATATTGGGTTAATTAGCCATTAGCAATTAATCTAAAAAGAGCAAGAACTAAATGGGAGGCAAGGTTGGAATACAATGCCCGTATAACAATGAGATAGAGCCATGTCAAATGCCAAAACAAATTGATTAGAAAGTATAATGAATTATTAGCCACTAACATTTAATCTAAAAGAGTAAGACTAATTAGAAGTTAAGATTTGGAATATGGATGTCTAAATAACAATAAACCATTGGCCATGGTTACGACGATATCAATAGTAACAACAGATCAATGAGAAGGTTAATAAAAATTGGTAAAACGATTAGATATTGAAAATCATCAGTATGCACTTAGAATAAATTCATAAGATAATGCTCCAAGTTGAAAATCAAGTAAAATTGCCAATATCGCTAATATCTTGATAATGGAAGTAGTCTCTAGGCTAAGGTTAGGAGTGATCACACAAGTAAATAAGAATTCACCATAATAATGACATGATGGTATAAGAGGGTAGGTCCCACACAAATTCTGTTATTAGATTATCCACACAAATAATGCCAAGTGAAACTAGATAATAACTAGTAATGGTATCAACTAAGTTAAACACTATGGGTATGACTAAGTTGGCCATAATTAAATTGGTAAGATAGTTACAATACACCTAAGACCCACCTAAATAGATGTTTGTCCAAAAACCTAGCGTCACATGCATGTTAACTGGAGAAAAACTAGCGTAACATGAAATGATGACAAGTCATAAGACTCTTAATTATAAAGGTAATCTATTTAATTACCAATCAAAATGAAAATAGTGGTGAACTTTAATTGAAGACTAGTTAGTGTGGCACTAATGTCTAGGCTAAAATAGAAGTCAACTAGAAATTATGTTAACCATAAAATCTTATACCTTAATTAATCTGTAGCCATGTACGGTTAGGGTGTCTATGTGACCAACGGACCCTGGGCCGCTAATTGTTGACTAGATGAAGGCAGGGGTGTAACTAGAACGAAAATGACTAGGGTTCACCATTTCACCGTACATATAACTATAGGTATAATTTTCAAGCAACATTATCCTAAATAGTAATGTGTCAGGCAATTTTTAGCATCAATAATTCAACATAATCAATGACAATGTACAATGATAAAGAAATAACGATCAAAGTGCTTACCAAATGAAGAAACCCATTGAAAAATACATCATCTGATGTTAATTGCCATAAAAAAGAACAAAATGACTTCAAATTGTCAACTAAAAATATAGTAGAATGGTAAAATAAAAGTAAATACACTACCTTTTAGAATTCGTTTCTATGTTCTCTTAAGTTCTAGAAGCAACGTGTCACATCATCATTCGTGACTTTCTTCATGATCACTTGCAATTTGCCTCACGATTTGCAACCAACTAGGCTAGTATTCCAAAAAACCAATTTAAAACTCCAAGTTCTAACCCTACAATTTGACAAGAATCAACAATAGTTATCATATTAAAACCCTAACTCGCAAATTTAGCCTATTTGCTTGAAAAAAAATTAGAAGAATTGTGAGAAAATTAGTAGTACCCTATGCCGATTCATGACTTGTCCTTGCTCGATGAGGCGATCGACAGCCAACAAAGACCAAGAGATGCAAGAAATTGGTAGGTTTCACCGAGGCCTCCGGCGATGGCGATTTAGCGGCGGCGGTGGCCAAGAGTAAGCGAGTTAGCAAGGGCGGGACATCAGGAGGCAACACACGTGAGAGGCAAGACGCGACTGGGATGGGACGATGTGGCTATGATATGCGTGTGGCTGCTGTGCACTAGCTTCGTGCCTTCGTGGGCATAGCTTGGCTGGCTGAGTGCTTGGACCACGCTCACATAGAATTGCTTGCCCATTCTGAGCCAAACTAGGTGTCGCCCCGGCCTAGTCTGCGTGGATCGAGAGCAATGATCACATGAGGCCAAAAACTTGCGTTTTGGGCCGACCGGGTGTCCTTTGATTTGGGCTAGGGTTTTCACACCTAGATTTACATGGGTTATACCAGTGAAAAAAAGAAATTGGACCCAGTGTCCTACACACCCCCATGGGTTTCTTTGGTTCCGCCACTAGACGAAGGGTCATCCTTTCATCGAGAACATCTTGATTAGGACATAACTTGAACTATATACCACATACCAAATTAAGTCTAAGTTGAAAGTAGAATCTAAACTATGAGTTCTTGCCATGTAGGCCCCTCCCCTTAGATCCTCTTGGTTCAAATAAAAGGTAGCCATAGTGAATCTTATAGATAGCCCTTTGTTAGGATAATTGTTAACCCATTAACTAAGATGGGTATTTGCTAGGTAAGAATTAGTTGTCAATAACACTTAGGCTCCATGAAATAAAATAAGTAATTAGCCACTCAACTAAAAATAGTCCTTAGTATGCATTTTAGTTAAAGGTTAACCTAGAGTACTAGGTGTACCTTAGTGTAAGCAATGAAAAGGACATATTAAAACAATGATGAAACTCAGACGCATAAAAGCTGTCGTCTAAATCATAAGGAGGGTATCTAAATGATACACATAGGACACACTTAAATCATGAGACTTCCTCGATAAATAGGAAATATTAAAATAATAAATTATTAAAATAATTTAGGCCTCCCATGCAAGTCATAGTAAGGTACTCTCAATAGAACAATAATAATTCAACAACAAATCGAATACAAGTCAATTTCATCTATCGTACACCGCTAATCACTTCCAATAAGAAGAACAATTCATGAAATGAGAAGATCCATTTCTAGTTCAAAGGAAATGTGCTCTGTTTGATGGAAAGCATAAATTTCAGAAAATACACTTTTGGTGTCACCTTTATTTATTTTCAGGATTTAACAACTGAAGCAGATCAAAACGTTATTAATTGTTACATACAAACTCCAAATCAAATGAATCTTTTTGCTAAATTCATATAAATTCATTCTCTGTATGAATATGTAAAAATATTTGGATTTCCTTACTGTTGAATTTGTTTCTCCATTTGTGTTTTGCTTTTGGTTCTTTCGAATAGATGCCGGAATTCGCGAGCAAGTTTAACGACGATCAAGCGACCTTACTCTCTGAACAAAAAAAAGCAAGGAAAGCACCCCCTTTGGTCATGTTGATCCTACTATTTTACTTATTGTATTTCTTTTTGCAAAATATATTATGCATACGTGTATATTGATATGAAATTGCTATGTTTGGGATTACGGTAGATGTAAATCCTATTCGATGCATGAATAACCTTGTAATATTGACACCCTTACTGTTGTTGCCATTAGGTTATGGGTTAGACAATATATAATGTCAAGTTGGGAGTTTTGAGTACAAATATCATACAAATGCTTAATAGAGTGGTAGTTTTTCCTAAAAAGGTTATAAAAGGACAATATGATAAACATGAATTTAGGAGATTTATGAAAAATATCCAGAGGAGTGTACCTCTGTTATTTGTACAAAAATAAAAATGCAAAACCTAGATTTCGACGCAGACGAATTGTATTATATTCTGAGAAGAGTGAGAGAGGAGTCTCACTAGTAGATAGATATCTAGGTGGAGATTCTTACCCGGGTCAATTAAGGACCGAACGCCAGCAACTCCAATCTAAGCCTAAGTGTATAACCATATGTGTTGGTGTGGGACGGTCTTAGCTAATTAAGTCATTGAAAACTAGCCTTACATGTAGGTAAGCCATAGTAGTGCGGACATGACCGATATAGGCTTGTTCGAAGGGGCTCCCTTCACCACGGTGTTGGGCACAAAGCTTGCTGACACAACTGCTAATGCCTCTCTAAGACGGTGGTGTCCCCGGGTAAAGTGAGGTATTCATTCGTTGGGCTAGTGTAAGGGTAGGGCTAGATAATGTAAAGGCTTTGACACGTGTTTTAGACTACTTACCAAATGTAGTGAGCGGTGGTATTGACGGATGCCAAACAAACTAGAAAATTCGTGTGCTATGGGTAAAGTTGTACACCTCTAGAGAGTGTAAATCTATTTAAATAGTCGTGCTCGCCGCCATGAACATGCTTAAATTGTTGACTTAATGGGTATAGTCTTGGTTTTCACCAAAAAAAAATGTTTCTTGTTGGAAAATGAGGGAATGTTTTATGATTTATATTTGAGTTGTTTGCCATATCTATGGCTGAAAGTAAAATGTTGCTTGCAACCGAGGAGGGTGGTGACTTGTTGTTATTATTCATTCAATTACTTACTTACTGTCCTGTATTTATTTAATTGCTTTTAAACTTCCATTGCAAATTATTACATATGGATATTGCAAACAAAACTGGCTTATTGCTAAAAATAACTTGTAGCTTAGAGCATCATCCTTTGTTAGCCTTGCATTTATATAAACTTTGCGATACACCACATGTCTTGTTGAGTATGCATTGTACTCAATCTTACTTACATTGTTGTTCAGAGTTTGAGGATAAGCCAACGCTAGACGATGCTTTCTTTGCACTCGAAATCAGAGGCCTCGGTGACAGGTCTATCTAGGCTTTGTTTCTTGTCTGTTGCTTGAGGGTTTTGGATGGGCATGCCGCTGGAATTTGTTTACTTTCATCACTTTTACTTCCGCTACTACTTTTGTTACTCTGTTGGTACTTGTCTTTATTTGGTCGGTCAGCCTGTGATGTAATCATTATAATCGCTTAAGTACAGTACCATTTTGTCTTACTTTGTACATGTGAATGTATGGATGTGAAAGCCAAAGTTGTGAATGTGTGTACTAGCCACTGATCATGGGACTAGTATGGTACACACATAAGGTCTTCGGGTATTCAACACCCAGTGGTCTAACAACGTCAAAAGTGGCGGCGAGGCGGCGAATTGAAGCTTCAAAACCCATAGATTCGAGGTGACTTCCTTGGCGCCAGCTAGGGCTTTGAGGTGCAGAGCGACGTGGGATGCGCAAATAGGGTCCAGGGCTAGGTTTTAAAGGCGGGGAGACGGTGTTCAAGGAGAACACCGTGGCGGCATCGAATCGGAGGCGGAGACGAAGAAGGGGACGGGAGGGACGTGGGTGGAGATGTGGACCGGGCTACTGCGGAGATGGGTTGCACGTGGAAACAGGTCGGCGCGAGTGGAGAGAGGAAATGGGCCGGGAATAAAAGATTCGGTCCATGAGGATTTTCCGGAATGTAATTTATTTAAGATTTTTTGAAAAGAATTTAATTCAAATTGAGCTCAAAGAAATAGAAGATGAACTCAGAAAAATCCAAGAAAATGGTAGAAAATATTCTAGAATAAGAGGAACTCACATAAATAGGTTTTTAATTTAATTGATGTTCAGTTATTCACATTAAATGGTTTTAATTTCTGAAAATTCAAATTAAGCTTTAATTAACTCAAGAAAATTCAAATGGTTATTTTTATTTTGAAAGGCTTCAAAAGTACACAAAAAATTGGGAGGTTACACCCCCACCACCTACAAACCTCACCTCTTCACGACCGCACCCTATTCCCCTGTAACACGCCACCCCAACATTGGACCCGGAATGCCACTAAACTACACTATCAATTTCAACATCAATTAACTTGTAATTACAACAAGCATATCAACGATAAAACCCATCCATGGGTCATAATAACACAAGTATAATGATATAACAATCATAGATAATTTATTCTTAGGAACATAGCAAGGTAATAAACTAAGATTAACTTACCATCTAAGGTTATTCAACACCATCATGTTCTAAATATAAATCATCATGCTATATTAAAAGTTTCTCATGACCAAAGAATCAAATAATTGGGGTGTAGGTTGTGATTCCAAGTGCGCTAGCCATTCCCGAGTGAAACGTCATCAACGGTCACCTAAAAACAACAATAGAGTAAGAATGACTCCAAGACTCAGCAAATACATAATAAAGCCATAAACAACAACTTATCAACCATAATCAAGGTTATCATCATCATCATCTATCTATTTAATGCCATTCTCACACTCAAATAATCAAGTCATGTTCCATATAGGTAAATTTGCATAATTTAACAATTTACTCATATATGCGTATGCACCATCATGCTCATGCTCCTATGCATCTCATCATCTGATACTGGTATAGCGGAGTGTTCACCCGTCGATGACACACTCTATTCTTCACTCCTGTGAAGCCCCCACCAAAGTAGGATTTTATCTAGAGTACTCCGGACTACTCATGTATCTTTTTCACCGACCTCGCCGGAATAGTTACATGACTTTCTCACCAACCTAGCTCGTGCAACTCAGTCATGATGAATGTAAATGATGTAACATCTTTAATTATTCATCAACATAATTCATCTCGTTAACTCAATATCTCACTCTTATTAACTCAATATCACAATCTCATTCACTCAATGTCATCAATATCATGTATAAGAATAAGTTTAACGAAAGCATAATAAATAGCATGATAAGTAATATCAATGACAATGACAAACAATCCGTTGTTCACCACTCTACCATGTACTTGTCTCTTAGCCCTTCGAAGCCGGATGACGAAATTGTGGCACGGCGCATGAGGCCATAGTCCCTGAACAAGCAAGTAATAACACACACTCAAAAAAATATCATCAAAATTACATAATCACAACACCAACCCGTCACACTAATCGACCTCGCATATTTAAGCCAAACCGGCCAAATTAACCCAAATTTACCAGACGCACCACCTGCTGTCCCAGTAGTAAAATAGCTCTAACTTATTCATCAAAACTCCAAATTCAACCAACCAATACTTTATGGAATCCTCACGAAACAACATACATTTTTCTAGTTATGATGAAACTCTAATTCTACTGTTTTCTACCCCGTTTCTTTATTTGAAGACCGTTTTAGATTCTGTCAGAACAGCCCGAATCATATTTTTATATCTTTAATTCTACAACTTGAACATATATGAATAATATGAGTTCTGAAAACTACACAAGATTTCCTACAATATTAAAGTTGACATAAATATTTAATTTTACCAATTTATACACAAAATCGACCCAACTACACGAAGTTTGCCATCTACGTCCCGAATTTGGACAGCATCCTTCCAGAGGCTGTAAGTTTTTGCTCGTTACTCTATTTTTAATGATCCATACCTTCCTGGAAAGCTGACGCAATAGCCTAACTTTTCTATAATTACATCAAACTCTAATTCGAGGCTTAAATACACCTAATCGTACCCGCAACGTTCAGCCCTAAACCTGACGAATCTGGATAGAATAGAAATCCATCTTCCCCTTGACCAAATGTTATAAAAACGGATTAGAGATTAATTTAGGATAAATCTAATGGGTTTAGATTGTTACCCTCGGAGACACGAAGCCAAAGAATCCCTCTTCCTTCTTCCTCTCTTCCATCGGCCGAGCAAGGAGGCAGTAGGGAGGTGATACAGTAAACACTACAGTACATAGGGTGCCTAGGGTTTGGTTCCCCCCTCTTAAACCAGCTTCCCACTTGGGCCGAACACCGTGGGTCAAAAGCCCGCGGCCCAGGTGCTCCAATAAAAGCAAAAACGCCCCTCTGAAACCTCCAATTTCTTCTCTAATTCAATTTAATTTCAGTACTAATCACTTATTTATTTTATGTTTAAATGAGATATTACATTCCCCTCGCTACCAACACCGCCACCACACTTCGGTGTGCTAGATCTCGTGCTGCATCGGTTACGACATCGGTGGTAGAGTAACAAACCAGGCAGTGATGCAAATCGGGAAAAGACGATGGCATAGCATCTCGGTGCTGGTGGTGGCACTCCAGGGATGTTAGCAATGGCAATGTGCCTTGGTGAGGGAGAGCAGTAGCTTCTTGCACTGTCCATGGATGCGGGTTCTTTAGATTTTTCCTCGCCTCCGGTTAGCGCCCCCTCCACCCGTGATGCTAGCGAAGAGGAGAAGCAGGAGGAGGAGGTGGGGTGGAGGTGCCACGGGGATTACATCTGGAGCCTAGGGGAGAGAAGAGGAGGAATAGAAAGAAGAGGATTGGGGGTAGAGGAGGAAGAGGTGGGTGGAGGCTGACAGGTAGGCCCTACTACTGCATATGCTCCTATATCTAGAAAATTAGTCTAAATGGTTATAAAACAATTCCAAATAAAATATGGTGATAGAATGTGACAAAATTAAGCATTATGCAAAATTTCAACAAAAAACAAGATGTATATCAAGAGAAACAAAAAAGACAAAATTAAGTGAATAGTATATTATCTTTGTTTCTCATTGTGTAGATAGAATTTAGATTTCAAATTTTGTGACATGGTAGATTGGTTTTGTGTCAATATTGACAAATTTGTTCGGAATTTGTAATGACCATCTAGATCATTTTTGAGAGATGGGAGTATTTGTAGCACAAAATTAGCTTGGAGCAGAAAATATGTTGTCGAAGTGATTGGTCCATTTGTTTGATTTACATTATCCAATTTGATCCAATAACTGACATTGGAATGTAGGCGATGGAATGACGCGCTCAGTAGTCCCACATCACTTGATAGAATGGTCTTTTGCACTTGGTCGATCAAACCATTTTTTGACATTCAAGAATGCCATTAATTTTGTGTTGTCTACTTTTGCAATAGCATGGTATGGAAGCTCTACAGTGATAAAAGCTCAAAATGCACCGTCGCTAAACCATATGCACTTTTTCCGAGATTGAAAACCGCCAGCAATTTTCTTGAACCGTCGGAATTCTATTGACAGGCAGTTTTCTGTGGGTAATTATGGTTGGATCTGGTCTTCCTAAATAGATGTATTGCCGACTGTTTTTTAGTAACTACCGTTGCCAAATACAATAATTGAGGGTTTCTACGCCGTCGGTAAAGATGAAAATGGTCGGCAAATTTTGGGAGAACTTTCTTAAAACGGAAAATCATTGGTCATTTAGTAATCACCGAGAGTTTTTTTTTTTAAACCGTCAAACATTTATTCCAACCCGATGTCAAAATTTGTGTATCTTGTAGTGCGTGACAAATATGCAATTTTTGGCATGTGTTAGGGGCACACTTGAGAGAGTTTAGGGGTAAGAACGGGACAGATATTTTCTGCCCAATCCAAAGCCGGATTTGGGCGGGACAAGATTTGTGAAGACATTTCACTATTCGATTAGATCCGAGATGTGATTCGGATTCAAGATAAGATACTGAGCAGGGTTTTTTTAATCGGTAAAAAAAATCTACCGGGGGGTGCCGATACAGCCGATAGCACCGAAAATCAGAAAATTTCGGCCGAAATTTTTAAATTTTTTTTTAATTTTTCGGATTTTAAATTCAAAAAAAATACAAATTCGAACAAAAATCATCAATTGAGCTAGTTAGCATGGTAGCAAGATTCATATGGGCTTGTATTACTTCACTCATTCATCAACTGAACAAAATTCAAGAAATTTGATTTTTTTTTGGACAAAATTCATCCAAACTTCAAATTTCGGAGCCGATTTAAAAATCAACCGGGGGGCTGATAGAAATGGTTATCGGCGATTATCGGCCGATAAAAAAACCCATGATACTGAGTAGGCAATATTCGGCAAATTCGGAATGAGAACCGAATATCGGGATCCGGATATCCGTCAAATGGTCTTATAATCTTGCTTATACTTGTCGCGTTGCTGGAGGGAAACAGAGAGACGGCGGTCGAGTTGGGCGTTGCGTCCGCGTCCATGGAGGCGGTTGTGGCGTCGGGGCAAGCGGCGGCCACGGCGGAGCAAGCGCTGGCGGCGCTGGAGCTGCTGTACACGGCCGCGGGCCGCGCCGTGGCGGTGCAGAGGGAGCCATTGGCGGCGCCGGTGCTGGCTCGGGCCGTGGAGGGGATAGCCAGCCATGGACAGGGCGTCCTCTTCACCGTCGCCGGAAGTCGTTAAGGCAGTCGTAGCAACGATGCAGAGGAGTGCAGAGCGCGGGGGAGGACCAAGGGCGCGCAACTGCTGCGCGCGCTAGAGGAGGGCGGCCGCCTCAGGCTCACGTGGGACGACGGCGGCGAGCCCTGACACGCAAGCCCAAGCCGCCAGCCTCCAAGGCAGAGGCCTCACTCCGTGTGTTTTACTTTGGAGCCTTACAAGCGGCCCCACCAGCAGCAGTGGTTTTGGTTTAGCGATAATGATTTGAAACGGCGGTGGCCTGGTCAATGATTTGTTGTCACCTTTCTAGGTTGCGATGATTTGTACGATCTATTCCGTGAAATTTGCTATGGCGCACCTTTGCTGTTATATGGAGAATCAAAATTCATCTGCCTGATATTGTGGTCATGTATGATTTGATGGAACATATATTACTCTATGTATACACGCACCATCTATGTATTTTTTTCGTTTCCGATCTGAATCCGATATGTATCCGTTCCGTGCCTGTATCCTGAATTATTCGAATTTGTATCCAAGTCCAAATCCGAGACAAAATATAGGTTAGGACCTGTTTTTACCTCTAAAGGTTTGTGGTTTGCGTGTTTGTGGTGGTGGTGTGTGCGTGTATCCATTGTAATGTGGAGTGAAATAGCAGATTTGTTGTCCGCAGGGGCACAGCTGCAATAAGTAGCTGTCATGGATGCAAATATAGAACAGCCTCCTTTGCATTTATTTTCTATTTTTCTTGAGTATACTCCCCTCCTTTGCATTTGTTGTGCCTCTGTTGTATCGATCGGATCAGACATCTGTTTCTTCTGCTCCATCGCAATTAACAAACGCAACCTTAATTAGATTTCCCGCGTAACCTTACAAGCAAATTTAAGCGCCCCAATTATCTGCCGTTGTTGGAACGTGTGCCGTTGTCTTGAATCGGGTGCAAACGGGTCAGACAATTCTCGACCGATCCGGTACCGAATATGGTCAGTGCCTAATTTGGAAAGGGAGTTCAGTATCCGGCTGGATTCGGTATCGAATTCGGGAGAGATCCTATCTGACCGATACGGGGTGGCCCGATCTTCTCGAGTAGAACTGTAGATAAATAGCACTTGACGACGAACACCGCTCAGCTGTACATCATGCGTCAGTGCACGGACTTACAGCTCTATGGATATTCGCCAACACACACCAGGATGATCGCCGCTAGACCACGAGCGGAGATCACTAAGCCCTCAATTCCCAGCGAAAAAGTAAACTTGACCTTGTGACGTAGAATGAACAACGGATCGCCTAATTCTCTCTCAGAAATCTTCACATGAATTTCTGGTATGAAAGAACAAGCAAGAACTTGTGTTCTATTCTTTATCTCAAAAGTATGGTCTACCGTTACAATAGGGGTCTACCCCTTAATATATAGTCTCGGCCTAAGAACTATTTGGTACTACTGTTCATGGTGGACTATTCATGCACCGTTTGTTGTTCACGCGCCGGTTGCTATTCACGGGCCAGTACTGTTCATGGGCCGGTTACTGTTCACATCGTGGACTTGGGTTTCCTTTCTGATTCCTCCACATGGGCTTTGTGCTTGACCGCTTGGGCCTTGATCCCTCACTCGGCCGCATGGACCTTGGCTCTCCTCTCATTGGCTGAATAGGCTATAGGCCAGCGCCTTGACCTCCTCATTTGATGGGCATCCTTGGATGTTGGTCGCATATCCTTGATCTCTGTCCATCGCTGAATCTTCAAACCTAAGCACAAGCAAAACAATGTTTTTAGGTAGTATAAAATTCTCATTAAAATCAATAACATGTTCATTAAGAAGTAAGTTCACCTGAATTTGTAGTTTCTTGGCACATGCTCTTGTTATTGGTCCTATCGGCAACTCGAGGCGTATATCATGAGCATTAGGTGGAGGAGAAGAAGGTGTCGTAGGGGTGTCTTCATCATCCTCCCCCTCTTGAAAAAGCATCGTCCTCGACGCTAGATCATCAGCACCGAAGAACGGCGATAAATCAGCAGCGTTGAATGTCGAGCTCATGCCATAGTCATCTCCCGGAAGCTCAATTTTGTATGCATTATCGTTAATCCGCTCAAACACTTTGAAAGGTCCATCTCCTCATGGCAGCAACTTCGATTTGTGTCTATCTGGAAAGCGATCCTTGCGCTAGTGTAACCAAACTAAATCACCTAGCTGAAAAATCATCTTCTTTCTTTTCTTGTTCGCCTTGTCAGCATAGTACTTCGCCTTGCGCTCAATTTCTTCTTTCACCTTGATGTGCAATTTCTTCGCATACTTAGCCCTCTTTGATGCCTTCATATTTGTTCGTTGTTGACTTGGAAGTGGAAGCAAATCAAGTGGCGTAATAGGCTTGAAACCATACACCGCCTCAAATGGGCACATCTATGTAGTAGAGTGGACGGCTTTGTTGTAGGCGAACTCCACGTGTGGCAAATGGTCCTCCCACTTCTTGATATTTTTCTTGATCATGGTCCTTAGCAGCATCGAAAGTGTGCGATTCACCACCTCCATTTGACCATCAGTTTGGGGATGACAAGTTGTGTTAAATACCAACCTTGTCCCTAACTTTCCCTAAAGTGTATTCCAGAAATAACTCATGAATTTGACATCGCGATTCAAGACAATTGTCCTGGGCACGCCATGCAACCTCACGATCTCCCTGAAAAATAAGTCAGCAACATGCGATGCATCGTCGCTCCTGTGGCATGGAATAAAGTGTGCCATCTTTGAAAATCGATCCACAACGATAAAAACATAATCTCTCCCCCTCTTTGTCCTAGGCAGTCCTAAAACAAATTCCATACTAATATCTTCCCATGGTGCATTAGGAACTAGAAAAGGAGTATACAAACCATGTGGATGCAACTTCAATTTCGCCTTGTGACAAGTTATGCATCGTTGTACATACCTGTCCACATCACGCCTCATCTTAGGCTAATAAAAGTGATCGCTCAGCATAGACAACGTCTTCTCACGTCCAAAATGTCCCATCAATCCACCTGCATGAGATTCCTGCAATAATAATAAACGCACGGATGATTCTGGAATGCATAGTTTGTTAGCGCGAAATAAAAACCCATCATGAATGTGAAATTTGTTCCAGCCTTTCCCATCTTTGCAATGCGCATAAGGGGAAGCGAAATCATGGTTATTACCATATAAATCACACAAACTTTCTAAACCAGGAACTTGCACATCTAAGCAATTTAAAAGCACATTTTTCCTAGAAAGAGCATTAGCATCCACGTTTTCCTTTCCCTTCTTATATTTCACAATGTAAAGAAACGACTCGCTAAATTCTACCTATTGGGCCACGTGTAGGCTACGATAGTTACAAACAAAAATTTCTACCACGCAAACCAGGAAGCCAAGCAAGTAGATGATCACAGATCGTTACCACCAGACGCGCAAGGCAGCGGAAGAAGGGTTGGAGCAGCCTGGTCCAACGTATAGCGCATCGATGTAGTGGTCGTAATCGATCGTCCAGCATCGAGCAAGTCGATCGTCTCCTCCAGCAACGTCTGCAGTTCCTTGTGAAGATCGCGGATCGTCCTCAAGCGCAACAGTCGCAGTAGCGCCTCTATGGTATCCACACGTCCAGGGAAGGAACAATCGTACGTCGGTATACTAGCACCAAGTCGCATGGCAGAGCTCTCAGGAAGATGGCGGCTAGGGTTTCGGTGGTGATTCACTCGTACCTCACAACAGCCTCATGCATCTCCTTATATAGTGCTCGTGACGGATCCTATCCGAACACGTTTGACGAATCGTATTCGTACTGGTTTGTTCCAACCCATTAAGTGTGTGACCCTGTAGGTTCATGCGTAATCGGTTGTGACTCAGAAACCCTTTCTGATCACGAGTCGTAGCAGCTCCTAGCAGAACATAACGATTCTCGAATACACACAAATTATATCGGACGAACCTTAATGCAATATGATCTATGATCAGGTCCTCATCACTTATGACCAGGTCCTATCTCTATACGACCAATTCGTATTTGGTCACAACCAGTTCGTAAGTCCTTACGACCAGGTTACGACCACCCTGTGACTATGTTCGACCAGTCTACGACCAGCTTGTATCTCCATACGACCAGTCCGTAACTGTTCGAACTAAGCGACCTACTCGTGTATACTCCCTTTGCCTCACGATGTCTAGTTGAACTCCAAGTGAGATGTTGTGTCATCCATGGACTGTTCAATACTTTCTCGATTAGGTGTCAGATAACTTCACATGGTCGAACACTTTGATAACTAGTGGCATGACCATGCACTTTCTTTATCCGATCACAACGAGGGGCCCAAAGACATCTCTCCTGTTATGTTAGGAGGGGCAAATCCCATATCCGACCAGTCACATTCCTCTGCATGTTTCATAGCATACCCGAAAGCTACCTTTATAACTACCCAGTTACGGTGTAGTGTTTGGCAACCCCTAAGAGTGCTATTACATATGTAGGAAACCATGTTGATCTCAGGTCTAAGGATTATACATCATCATTGCTTGAGATCAACTAACGACACATATAATCATAACAATCTCAATAGTGTCTCAAGGTGGGTCTAATCCAACATCATGTTCTCTAACATGTGTCCATATTATTGGTTTGATATCTCTATATCCTTGACCTGTGAAACATAGTCATCAACCAATACATATGCTAGTCTATTCATATGTGTCATCATATGTTTCCGACCAGGGAACATATAAGAATAATTATCGCAGAAATATCAAGTTTCACAATCAAGTCACATACTTGATAATCAATATTAACAATATTATTCTAGGAACAAGATAACATATTATCCAATATAATGAACATAATGAAATATAATCATCTCTATGATTGCCTCTAGGGCATATTTCCAACACTACCCACTTAGCATGTCGACGGTTCAACTTAGCTTGGCCTTGCAAATATTTTAAAGCCTCATGATCAGAATGTATAATGAATTCCTTAGGACATAAGTAATGTTGCCAAACTTCTAAAATTCGCACTAAAGCATACAACTCCTTATCATAGACTAGATAATTCAATTATGCACCTCTGGGTTTCTCGCTAAAATAAGCAACCGGTCTACCTTCTTGCGTCAAAACACCGCCAATACCAATTCCATTAGTATCACATTCAATTTCAAAATTCTTAGTGAAATCAGGTAAAACAAGTAACGGTGCCTCAGTTAAATGCTTTTTCAATTCATCAACTGTAGCTTGCTGTGCCACCCCCCATGTAAACTCAACACATTTTTTTTGTTAATTCATTCAGTGGGGCAGCGATGGTGCCAAAATCCTTAACGAAATGCCGATAAAAACCAGCGAGTCCATGAAAGCTTCTAATTTGACTAACATTCACAGGTATAGGCCAATTTTTAATTGCTTCAATTTTAGACTCATCGACCTCTACTCCCTGTGCCGAAACCACAAAGCCCAAAAATATTACACGATCTTTGCAAAAAGTACACTTCGCTAAGTTCCCAAACAACCTAGCATCATGTAAAACCTGTAACACTTGTCTAATGTGGTCAATATGATCAGATTCATTATGGCTGTAAATCAAGATATTGTCAAAATAGACGACCACAAATTTCCCAATGAAATGCCTCAAAACAGGATTTATCAATCTCACGAATGTACTAGGCGCATTAGTGAACCCAAATGGCATGACTAACCACTCATACAACCTAAATTTTGTTTTAAAAGCAGTTTTCCACTCATCCCCTTCTTTTATCCTAATTTGATGATACCCACTACGCAAATCAATTTTAGAGAAAATAACAGCACCACTCAATTCGTCTAACATATCATCTAAGCGAGGTATAGGATGACGATATCGAATAGTAATATTATTAATCGCTCTACAATCTATACACATGCGCCAAGTACCATCTTTCTTAGGAACTAAAATAACAGGAATAGCACAGAGGCTTAAACTTTCGTGTACATACCCTTTGTCGAGAAGCTCTTGTACTTGTTTCTGAATTTCCTTTGTTTCCTCGGGGTTGGTGCGGTACGGTGGTCGGTTTGGTAGCATCGCTTCCGGAATCAAATCAATGTGATGCTCTATCTCGCAGATTGGTGGCAAACTAGCGGGTACCTCCTCCGGAAAAACATCGCTGAAGTCCTGCAAAACATGAGAGACACCGCTAGGAAGAGACGTCAAGTCGTTAGTAGAAAGCAAAGTGCACCAAATTGGGATTCTCACAAAAAGCTCTCATCTCTAATTTGGTGGCTAATATTACTAAGCCTTTCTCTCCCTCACTTTTCTTTTTACCGCTCAATTTTGGCTTGTGGCTCTCACTCACCGAAGGTGGAATCTCGCTATTTGGTGTACTCTCAATTTTCACCTCAACTTTATTCTTATCAGCATTGACTATTTCTGTCAATGTAAGTGGATACAAAATCATATCTTTGCCGCTCCACTTAAACTTGTAGCAGTTTGTATGCCAATCATGATAAACATGGCGATCAAATTGCTGTGGACGCCCCAACAACAAGTGACAAACTGACATGGGCACCACATCGTAAACAATAGTATCCTCATACTTGCAAATCTTGAAGTGTACCTTCACCATATGACTGACTTTCACCTTACCCACATCGCTCAACCACTACACATGATAAGGATGAGGATATTGTAAATATTTTAAGCCCGATTTTGTGCACATCTCCTTGCTGCCCAGATTATGACAACTTCCTCCATCAATTAAGACTTTGCACACTTTACCACCAACTGTCACCCATGACTGAAACAAATTGCACCGTTGTGCGGTAGACTGACTCTGTGACACGCTAAGTACACGAGGTGTGCACACTAGCATATGCTCTCCATCTGGCGACCCTGGCCTACAGTCCATTCTCTCATCCTCTTTGGGATCTTCTGTAAAATTAGCAAACGGAGTAGTATTGTCCTCATCACTAGCTGAAATATACCCATCATCAGTAAGTATCATAACTTTATTATTTGGGCAATCTTTCTAAAAATGACCAACTCCCTTGCACTTGTAGCATGTCAGATCATGTGAACGGCTTGTAGAACCCATCGAGGATGCCGCGCTAGCATCGGGCGCTGGTGGTCGGCGTGCCGGTGGCGGCGTACTATCTGTCTTCTTTTGTGCCGAAGCTAGCGTCAGAATTGCCCCGGATGGGGCGGACTTGCCCTACTGTCCCATGTTGTACAGTGGTGCCATGCTCATGAATAATGTTGTCAGGCAAAGATACTTAGCATCTTCAATTACTCGCTTCTCGGCCTCACGTGCCTGATGCAATAACTCAACCATGTTGTTGTATTGATGATGATTAACGATCCGCCGAATAGCATAATTCATCCCAGTAAGAAAGCGAGCCATCGCTTGTTCCTCATTCTCATGTACATCAACATGTATGATAATCTACTCCATCTCTTTATAATACTCATTAATTGATTTCAACCCCTGTCGCAACCTAATCAGCTTCTCATGTAGCGAGCGCCTGTAATGTGTAGGTACAAAGCGCACGGGCATCTGTCGCTTCAGCTCGTCCCATGTAACAACACGTGGCTCGTGTCGCTCCATACGCTGTTGCACATAGCGCTCCCACTAGGTAGCAGCATATCCATCCAAAGTAGCAACGGCAAGATCCAACTTACGCTGATCAGAATAGCGGTTCATGTGAAATAGCTTATCAACTTTCAATTCCCATGCAAGATAAACCTCCACCTCTATAGTACCCTCAAAAGACGGCATTGTGAACTTGGACTTTGCAACCAGATCATCAGCGTCCTCATCACACCGACGATTGCGAGCATACTGATTATGTTGACGGCGTGGCAAATAGTCGTCGAACACAGACTCATCGCTGTCATCGTCATTGTGGAGGTTGCCACGACCTCCTCCATGGGCACCATAGTAGGCACCCCCAAAGGCGCCGTCATGCGTGCCTCCATAGGCGCCATCGTGGACGCCATCGTTGGCGCCCAGGTGTGCACCGCCTCCTCCTGCGCCATTGCCACGACTGCGCCCTTATGTAGGGGGACGTGCCGCGACCTCAGCAACAACATAGCGCTGTTGTGCTGCCTCGTGTACACGTGCCTGTTCGTCGAATTGTCGTTGGCGTGGTTCATCCTCGCGCTGCCGTCTAACGACAGCCTCCACATCCGTCTCGTCGCGTGGCTCGTACGGGAGGTGTACACTGCCCGCATCACCACGTGTACCCAGCTGCATCGAAGCGGTGAGCTTGGTAATAGCTTCTAGAAATCGATCCCCAGGCCGTCCATGTTGTTTTGGACAAGCCCAAGGTCACCATGCACCTTGTCGATCTCAGCACGGAACTCGTCTCGAAGCGTGGCACGAAGTGTATGGTAGTGCATCTTTGTGACTAGATCAGTAAGTTTGCCGTTTAGATCCTTGTCCTACTCGCTTCCTAGCATGGTTACAGTAGCAAAAATACCCAGTGACAATATATGTGAAAACGAAGAGGTAATCTCTCAACTACTGTTCTGAAACAAAGCAAGTTATACCATTCCGAAGTAAATTAAGAGTAGCAAAAACTTACGCTCGTAGCAATGAACGACCAACCAAGATTGTGTGAGCGAATATCAAGAACGACAGTCAATACATGACACAGATGTTTTTGGTGGAGCTAGATAAGGCAAACAACCTAACAAATTCAGAATTTAAAGATTGTCGAGCTAGGTAGTAATTCAAACGAGACTCACAATGCCTAATTGCTGATCGATAAATATAAGTGAGGAGTAGACAGCAACACACGCACAACGATAATAAGACTATTGCAACAATTTTTTTATAGATGCGAATGTTCGTATTACAACAGTTCAAGGAGAGACACTAGCTAGTGCTCAAACGTTGTATATGAGGGCACAAGATTGCTCAAAATTAATGGTACGCGAACAGTAGCAGATACAAATATATTAAAATTCTAACCAAAGAATTTAACATTATGGCCGAAACTTTTGCCGTATTTTTTTTGCTCTCTGTTTTTTTTCTTGGTTTTCTTTTTTTTCATTCCCACAGCCAAAAACTAATAAGCACCAAAACTCACGGCCTTTGTTTCAACTCGCGTCGCACATGAACAGTGTCCGCACGTGAACAGTGCCCGCATGTGAACATTGTCCGAGTGTGAACAGTACCACCCGCGAAAAAACTTGGTGCTAAAAAAAATCCTTAGGGGAGTCATGCGAGCACAACAACAAAGTAGTCTCAATAGGTACAAAAGATTCGCGAACGGACCAATGGGTTCATGAAGAAAACAATGTGAAATCCAAAATATATAAGCGATGTTTAGTTGCACAAAAACAAGAATCAAGTACGAGCACAAAAATTTGTGGAAGGGGAAAACAAAAAGAGACGCGAACGGAACACGACTAGCAACTAAGCACGAAGAACGAGTGGATTAAGACCTAACAAAATGCACTAAAATACTGAATTAAACTACAGCGAATACTATTTTTTGTGTGGCTTTTTCGGTGTATAGGATAGAAAAACAATCTACTAAAATACGGGTAAAACAAGATTCTACCAAGTGGTATGGAATCTGATACCACGATGATACGGGGTGGCCCGATCTTCTCGAGTAGAACCGTGGATAAATAGCGCTTGACGACGAACACCGCTCAACTGTATACCACGTGCTAGTGTACGGACATGCAGCTCTATGGATATTCGCCAACACGCACCAGGATGATTGCCAATAGACCACGAGCGGAGATCACCAAGCCCTCAATTCCCAACGGAAAAGCAAACTTGACCTTGTGACGTAGAACGAACAACGGATCGTCTAATTCTCTCTCAGAAATCCTTGCATGAATTTCTAGTATGAAAGAACAAGTAAGAACTTGTGTTCTATTCTTTATCTCAAAAGTATGGTCTACCGTTACAATGGGGGTCTACCCCTCAATATATAGTCTCGGCCTAAGACTATTCGGCACTACTGTTCATGGTGGACTATTCATGCACCGGTTACTATTCACAGACCAGTACTATTCATGGGCCCATTACTGTTCACACATCGGTACTATTCATGGGCTGGTTACTGTTCACACCGTGGACTTGGGCTTCCTTCCTGGTTCCTCCACATGTACTTTGTGCTTGACCGCTTGGGCCTTGATCCCTCGCTTGGCCGCATGGACCTTAACTCTCTCCTTCTTGGCCGAATGGGCCATATGCTAGCGCCTTGACCTCCTCATTTAATGGCCTTCCTTGGATGTTGGCCGCATATCTTTGATCTCCGTCCATCACTGAATCGTCAAACCCGAGCATAAGCAAAATGCTGTTTTTAGGTAGTATTAAATTATCATTAAAATCAATGACATGTTCATTAAGGAGTAAGTTCACGTGAGTTTGTAGTTTCTTGGCACATGCTCTTGTTATTGGTCATGTCGGCAACTCGAAGTGTAGGGCTAGAAACGAGCTGAGCTTGGCCCGCTTAGGCTCATTTCCAAAGCAGGCTCGGCTCGGCTCATTTGGAAAACGAGCTCGAGAGCCGGCTCGGCTTGGCTCGAAAAAAAGCTCGAGCCGGCTCGAAAAGCTCATTCAAGCTAGTGACCCCCCCCAAGTCCAGAAACAGAGGCAGAATGTGATTATGTGAACCATTCATCCTAAATTTATAATAACAATAAAACAAAGCTAGAAACGTAATATTCCATAATCCATACAAGCATTCACCATAGATTCATTCATTTATAATCCATTCAATTGAAAGACTGCTAGAAACATAACAGTCCATAATCCATACAAGCATTCACCATAGATTCATAATCCATTCAATTGAAAGACTAACACTTAATATTTAACCGTCCATAACTCCATCTATATAACAGTCTATAACTCCATTGTCCATATAACATAACAATCCATCCATTGATCCATCATCCATATAACAGTCCATGGATCTATGCTAAGTAGTAAGCACTAAGCACTTAATGTACAAGAGTTCAAAATAACAGTCTAAAGTCTAAACTCCAAAATAAAAGGTCCTCTTAGCCCGATGTCATGGCGTATTGGTGTCATCTTGTCATCTGAAGCATCCAATGATCCTACAAAAACAAAGTCAACAAGGGTTCATTGTCAGTTGCCTAAAGTGAGCTTAACACTAGCAAAGAATCCATTTAAGTGGCCAAGTTTCGGTTATTCATTAACAGGCTATTGTCAGTCAATTCTCCATGTCAAGTTCCTCGCCACTGTTTCCTCTACTAGCAATAATACTCATCTGGCTTCTAAAGAAGCCTTCGAATATACACTTATCACACCAATTAAACTGAATTGTATGAGTATGACATGATGAAGTGGGTGGAGCTGGGCGAGGGGGAGGCGATAGGTGGAGATGGGGAGGCGAGGCGGGTGGAGATGGGGGAGGGGAGGGGAGGGGAGGCGGGTGGAGATGGGGAGGGGAGGGGAGGCAGGAGGTGGGGGCAATGAGTGGACTCCTGAATCATGTTCGGCTGGTGGTCTGTGGATAAGGCAAGGGAAGAGATTGGGAGTAGAGGAGGGATGGAAGAAGAAATGGAATGGGGAAGAACTAACAGAGGGAGGTAATGAAATGGAATGGGGAAGAACTAGAAGTCAAGGACTCGGGAGAAATAACAGAGGGAGGCAACGAGCCAAGCGAGCCGCTCGTGAGCGGCTCGAGCTTGGCTTGAAAAAATTGCGAGCCAGAAGCAAGGCTTGGCTTGGCTTGAACAATTGCGAGATCGAGCCGAGCTGGCTCGCGAGCCTCGAGCTATTTTTCCAGCCCTATCGAAGCGTATATCATGAGCATTAGGTGGAGAAGAAGAAGGTGATGTAAGGATGCCCTCATCATCGACCGAATAACATCGATAAGCGGTAATCGTAATAATGTACTACCAGATATCCGATAAAATTACGAGCTGGCCCAGCCCATTGAGGTATTAACACACACCTCTCGACCCATCCCATTGAAGCATTTTACCCTAAATGGCTAAATCCCTCTTTCCCTAAACTACCCACCAGGCCCCCACGATTTTTTTTTGATTTGGCCCCGTAGCGTCATGCAAATGCAAAAATAGCTCACTTGCCATCATTTTTGCGAAACTAGCCCCCAAACGCCCGCGGAAACACCGTGGAGCCGACACGTGGCCCTTCCGCGCTCGGTGACCGCGGAAGGTAGTCAGCCAGCGGGGCATTTCCCTCCAAGTGCGGCATTGAGCGGCGTCGCGGAAGGGCACGTGTCCCGGTCGCTTTCCGCGCCCGGTGACCGCGGGAAGTGGCCCTTCCGCGCTCCTCCACCGCGGAAGGTGGCCCTTCCGCGCTCCACCACGCGCCGCTGGCTCCGGTCCCACACGCCACACTTGCATGCTCGGTGACCGCGAAAGGAGGCATGTGTCGGCTCTATGGTGATTCCACGGTCGTTTGGGGGGTAGTTTCGCAAAAACGGTGGTAAAAGAGCTATTTTTGCATTTGCATGGTGCTACGGGGGCTAAATAAAAAAAAACTAGGCCCCCACCACCATTCACACGTATGCCTCCCCGCCGTCATCCACGTCCTCCACCCCTGTCGTGGTCTCGCCACTGCCCCGTGCAGCCGGGAGCCGCCTCCGCACCCCGCTGTCGTTCGCAACCTTTGCCACTAGAAAGCAAACATGGTGTTCTTCTTCTATTAGGGTTTGGGACTTTAGATTTGGGGATGTGCCAAAAGGGGAGGAAATAGAGCAGAGGGATTGGGTGTGACCTCGGTAGTTGATGCTGGAGTTGAGCTTTACGACGACGAGGTGGCCCCTGATGGACTTGAGGAAGTCCGATAGTGTCTTCACTGGCCCATCGATGTCACCTGAGCCAGACTTCTCGGTGCCTCCGCCGTTGCTCATCTCGCGCGCTGTGTCTATACTGTGTGTGTGCGGGTGCGATGCGAGGTCTCTTGGCTTGTATGTTTTAGACATTAATTGGAATATTGTAAGAAGAAGAAATGGCTAGTGATGACATGGCGTTATGTATGGTTGTATGGATTTACGATTTATCGCTTATTTTGAACTTGTGTCGTATCAGTTGTCAAACTTATGTACGAGTATGCATTATTTTGAAAATTCTATCGTGTAAAATTAAAAAATTTAAATTTCACCATGTAAACCGGGAAGCCATGTGAGCAAGAGATCGTAGATTGTTACCATTAGACGCGCAGCGCAGCGGAAGAAGAGTTGGAGCAGCCTGGTCCAACGTCACGCGTGTCGATGTAGTGGAAGTAGTTGATCGTCCAATGTCCTCGGCCGCCGATCATCTACATACATTGCAAATCGTCCTTGATCAACGTAGCAGCAATCGCAACAGTGCCATTATGGTATCCACACGTCCAGAGGTGGAACACAGTGTGCTGGTGTGCTAGCACCAATGCGTATGATAGGGCCTTCCAGGAGATGGTGACTAGGGTCTCAGTGGTTGGTGCAACATATCTTAAAAGCCTCACACCTCCCCTTATGAAGAGCCCCTAATGGATCCAAATCAAACTAGTTTGTTCTAACCCATTAAGTGTGTGACCCGGTAGGTTCATGCATAATCGGCCATGACCCGAAAACTCATTTTCGATCTACAAGTTGGTAGCGGTTCCTAGTAGGACATAGCCACTCATGAATATACATAAAGATCATATCCGACGAACTTATGCAATATGATATGCGACCAAGTCCTTATCACTTACGACTAGTCCGCATCTAGTCACGATCAGTTCATAACACCTTACAACCAGTTTGTCGAACAACTTATGAGAACAACTTATGATCATTTACGACCATGTCACTACCTGTCTATATCCCCGTACGACCATTTCGTATCTGGTCAGACTAAACGATCGGCTTATGTATTGTCTTTTTGCCTCACGATATCTGATATCGAACTCCAGGTGTGATATATCATCCATGAACTATTCAATTTTTTCTCGATCTAGTGATGGATAACTTGGTATGGTCGACTCTTCGACCAATTGTGGCACGACCATACACTTTCTTTATCCGAGCACATCGAATCCGACCAGTCACATCTCTCCGCATGTTGTATAGCATATCTGAAAGCTACCTTTATAACTATCCAGTTACGAAGTAGCGTTTAGTAACCGCTAAGTGTACGGTTACACTTGTAGAAAATCATGATGATCCTAGGTCTAAAGATTATACATCATGATTGCTTGAGACCAACTGATGATATATAGAAACATAACAACCTCAATAGTATCAAAAAATAGGTCAATCCAACATCTTGTTCTCTAATATATGCTCACACTATTGATTACATGTCCCTCATAGATATGACCAGTGAAACATGATTATCAATTAATACATATACTAGTCTATAAGTAACTAGCGTCCCAACCAGTGACATCCGACCAAAGATCGTTTTGAATGATATCATGCAAAAAGTAAAGAGTTTTACCAACAAGTCACATATTTGCTAATCTTTATAAATGATAATTTGTCCAAAGAACATAATAGCATTTATTATATAATTCATAAACGAAGATGTAATATAATTATCTCCATAATTGACTCGTAGGCATACTACTAATAGGAGTTAATATGGATTAAGCTTCTTTCGCTCCAAGTGTTCGATGGGCTTATATATACGGACGTACGCGCAGCTACATGCGCGTTTACATGCGCGTCTAGGTACGAAATTAAAGATATGTTTGTACACGCATGTGGCATTTCTACATGAGGTTCTCATGCGTCATGTCGCAAGCGTGTAGCAACTCTGTTATTAAGATACATCGAATGATTAATGAAATTAAATATGTGAGGTAGTTAAATGAAGTGAGCAAGTGTGAAGCAAGGTAGGACGAATATAGGAACCAAGGAAGAAAGTAGAGTCAAACCTATAGACAGGCTAGGCTAGGCTAGGCTAGGCTGGGCCCACTCATTCATTAATTTATTGTGACTTACGTGTTCGTTCTTGACACTGTAATATCGGCCATTACATCTGATCATGTGAAAACGAGGCCTAACGGTGGTTAAGGAAATTAAGTCCTACGACGTATGGCTGTGCAGTTTAGTCTTATATTGTTTATTCTACGGAGAGGAGATTGTATGTCATCTCTCCTGCACACCTCCAACTGCAAAACAAAGGATGATTTACCTCCCTGAAGTATCAATATCATTTATTTTACCTTTGAGACTGATTGAAGATGGTTTTAACTGACGTAGAACCTACGTGGCGATTATTTTGACATATGGCAGTGGAGCCCACCTGTCAGTGTCCACCAGCCTCTTCCTCCTCTCCCCTAGTCTTTCTACAAATCCTCTACTCTCCCCCACGCGGCCACGCCCCAGATGTAATCCTCATGGCACCCTCACCTCCTCCTGCTGCTTCTCCTCGCCGCTGGCGTCACGGGTGGAGGGGGCGCTGACCAGAGGCAAGGAAGAACCTGAAGAACCCGTAGCCATGGCCAGTGCAAGAAGCTTCTGCACTCCCTCACCAAGGCTCATTGCCATCACTACCATCCCCAGCATGCCACCGTCGGCCCCGAGATGCAGTGCCGTCGTCGCTTCCCGATTTGCATCGTTGCTGGCCCGATCTGTTGCTCCACTGCTGACTTCGTCCTCGGCCGTTGCGAGCTCTCCAGCCCGTAGTCGTCGTCGAAGGAGAAGAGGCAGAGGTCGTCATCGACACAGTGCTAGATCTAGCGCACTGAGGTGTGGTGTGTTGGTGCAGACCCAAATTTGACACACGCAAACACAATGCTAAACACAAGCACGCAGGAATTTTGGTGCCCTCTCGGAAGACTCGCGTCTCCACAGAGCGTTTTCTTGTTTTTATCATCATAGAGTTACATGGAAAGCAAGACTTACATAGAAAGCTCTGCGCCAAAGATAGCAACAGACTCAATCTTCATAACTACCCAATCGTGCTAATCATGGCTAGTAGATTATGGAAACAAACTCAGAGGTAAGGAAACTATTCAAACAGAAAAAACTGTGCCTTATCCTCAACGTGAATCATGGAGCAACCAAGTTACATGATTAAACTCAACAAATCACCCCCTAATCATGTTGACTTGTTTTTCACCTCCTTGACACCCAGCTTCTCTCGCATCTCAATAAATTTTGTGCGACCAAGTGCCTTTGTTACAATATCTGCAATCTGTTCTTTAGTGCTGATATGCTCCACTATTATTTTTCCCTCCTCGACACATTCACGGATAAAATGAAACCTTGTGTCGATATGCTTACTTCTATCATGGTGGACTGGATTTTTGCACAGAGCAATTGCTGATTTGTTATCCACCATTAGCTTGACTCTCTTCGGTTTCTCACCCGTCAGATCACCGAGTAACCTGCTGAGCCACATCCCTTGGCACGTCGCTGTGGGTGCCACGATGTACTCCGCCTCACAGGATGAGAGCGCGACAATCTTCTATTTCTGTGATGCCCACGTGATTAGACTAGCACCCAGGTAGAACGCCATCCCTGAGGTGCTCTTGCGATCATCCACATCGCCGGCGAGATCACTGTCACTATAGCCCACCAGCTCGGGCTCTAGTGCACCACACCGCTTGTAGCAGCATCCATAGCCAACTATGCCGCTCACGTATCGTAGGATGTGCTTCACGGTCGCCATGTGTTGTGAGGTGGGCGCCTCCATGTAACGGCTGACAATGCCTACATCGTAGGCAATGTCGGGCCTGGTGTTCACCAGGTAGCGTAGGCTCCCGACAACGCTGCGATACTCAGTGGCATCGACTGTAGCGCTGTTGTCCTTCTTGGTCATCTTCAGTCGGTTCTCCATCGGCGTCAGACACAGATTGCATCCAGCCATGCCCGCCGACTCCAGTACCTTGCAGGCGTAGCTGCACTGGCACAAAGTGATCATGCCAGCAGCTTGCTTCATCTCGATCCCAAGGTAGTAACTCAGAAGGCCGAGGTCGCTCATGCTGAACATGCTCATCATCTGGTCCTTGAACTCGGTGATGTTGTCGACGCTTGACCCAGTGATGATCAGGTCGTCGACGTACACCCGACGCAGCGGAAAGTCCGCCTTTTTCCTCCGGTATCTGCGTGCTCGATTTTTTGTCGCGTTCAACTCGAGTGTCACCAAGTGAGCTGTCCAAATTTTGAGTTCCAAGCCCGCGGCGCTTGTCGCAGACCGTACAGTGCCTTATGCAGCTTGAGCACCATGTGCCCTTGCTTGTCATCGATGAAGCCGAGCGGTTGCTGCACGTACACCTCTTCGGCGAGTTCACCATTGAGGAACACCGATTTGACGTACATGTGGTGGATTTCCCAGCCGTTGTGTGCCGCCAGGGCGATCAGCACGCGCACCATCTCCATGCACGCCACCGATGCAAACACCTCGTTGAAATCCACCCCTTGTCGCTGAGCATAGCCTTTTGCAACCAAACGAGCTTTGTACTTGACAATATTACCTTCTGGAACTTTCTTTACCTTGAAGACCCACTTGAGCCCGATGGCTCGGTGTCCCACCAGGAGTGCAGCGAACTCCCACGTGGCATTCTCATGGATGGAACACATCTCATCCACCATGGCGCACCTCCAGCACGCCTCCCTGAGTGCCTGTTCGACGCTTGCGGGCTCCTCGGCGGCCAGCATCCAGAGGCCGCTGTAGTCGACGTCATGGACCGATGTCGTGTCGTAGACATCTGACACCATCCGGTATTGCAGCGGTGCACCCTCTGAGTCATGTGAAGCATCAGTGGGTGGGGTAACCCACTCGACGCCGGTCGGTGCAGTCGCTGGAATATTGGCCGGTGTGTGTGGATCCGCCTTCTGCAGTGCCACTGGACTTGCGCCTGATGTAGACACCACGCCATCGTCGCCATTCATAGGAGCGTCATCTGCCACATGCTCGGTGGTGTACTCAATGATGAACGTGTCCATGGCGCCGGGAGCACGATTAATGGACATCGCCTCCCAATCCCATTGCTTCTCCTCCTCGAACACGACGTCACGGGTGACGTGTAGCTTGTGCGTCTTGGGATCATAGACGTGGTAGGCCTTGGCAACCTCCTCGTAGCCGATGAATACCATCGGCATTGACCTATCTGATAGCTTCGTGACGCCAGGCCCGACCTTCTTGACGTGTGCAACGCATCCAAACATCCGGAGGTAGCGCACATTGGACCGCCGCTTGTGCCACGCCTCATATGGAGTCATGCCATCGAGGCTCCGTGTCAGCACCTGGTTCAGTATGTGCACGACGGTCTTCACCGCCTCACCCCAGAACATAGCCGGCACGCGCATGTTTTTCAGTAGGCTGTGCGCCATCTCGACAGTCGTCTGGTTTCGGCGCTCCATGACACCATTCTGTTGCGGTGAGTAGGGAGCGGTGGTGTACCGCTTGATCCCATGCTCATCGCAGTAGTCGTCGAACTCAATGGAGTTGAACTCCCCGCCATGATCTGTGCGGAACGCCATGAGCTTGACGTCGCGTTCGTTCTCAGCAAGCGCCTTGATCTTGCGAAAGAACCTGAACGCTTCGTCCTTTGTCCTTAGCATCTCCACCCACATGTACCTGCTGTGATCATCCATGATTAGCAAAAAATACCGATTACCGCTTGGTGTAGCAGGTGTGATGGGGCCACATAGATCGCCATGCACTAGCTCCAATCCCGCGCTCGACGCAGAAGACGGCCCGAGGAACGGAGTCTGCGGTCTTTGCTGCTGGCGCGCAAGCCGCTGCGAAATTTCTCCACGCGATCGATCATGGGCACACCATCCACCATCTTCTTAGCGGTGAGATCGTGGAGCACGCGAAAGTGCAGGTGGCCATAGCGCGCATGCCAGCACTACGCCACGTCGTCTGCTTTTGCCAACAGACACACTGGTACGGTCAGGTTCAGGGCCAATGTGTATAGCCTATTACTGTACCGCAACACTCGCGCCAGCAGCAGCCGCTCGCGATCGAAGATGCACAGCTCCCCGCCCTCGATGACGGTCTTGTAGCCACTCTCGTCGAGCTGTCCGAGGCTGATGATGTTGCTTCAGAGCCGTGGTATGTAGTATACCTCGGTGAGCACCCAGTGCTCCTAGTTCTTGCACTTGTACATCACAACGCCTTTGCCACAGATCTCTACCACCGAGTCATCGTCGAACTTCACGGTGCCCTTCACCGTTTCATCGAGAGACGTGAGCATCGACCGGTTGCCGGTCATGTGGTTACTGGCGCCAGTGTCGAGGTACCACACGTCGTTGCCAGCGTTCACCGGGAACACTTTCTCCTCGTTGAGGAACACCGTTTCCTACTGCGCGCCATCAGTCGCTTGCACGAGCACATGGTGCTCGGCCATGAGGAGCGCTGGTTACCCGTCCTGAGCACGAGACAGGTTGGCCTCCTCCTTGCGCTCGCGGCGTGGCTTACGGTATTCACGAGCAAAGTGCCCGTAGATGCCGCAATTGTAGCACTTGCCCTTTCCGGCACCCTTGCCACCACTGGATGTGGCGTCCTTGCCACCACCCTTGCCGTGGCGCTTATAGCGGTGCTTATCACCGCCGCCATCGCCGGCCTTGTCGCTAGCTGGCTTTCCGCCGCCGAAGGAGTTCTCGCCTTGCTCACGCTTTTTCATGTGCGCAAGCCATTCCTCCTCGGTGAGGAGTAGGCGGCTCCCAGAGTCGCCCGTGTTGCCAAGGTCGAGACGATCCTCGGCGGCCTTGAGTCGCCCAGTCAGTTCCTCTACAGACAGCGTGTCCAGATCGATAAGAGTTTCAATGGACAATGCTATCTGGGAGTACCTGGGCGGTACCACGCGCAGAAACTTCTCCATGACCTTCTCCTCATCGAGCTTGTCACCGAGGATGTGGAGGTTGTTGACAAGCCCGGTGAGCCTCATGGCAAAATCGTCCACTGACTCGCCGTCGTGGAACGCAATGCTCTCGAACTCCTTACGGAGTGACTGAGCCTTGGCCTTGCGCACGCGCGCTACTCCCATGCGCATGGTTTTGATGGCATCCCATGCCTCCTTGGTGCTCTCCTTGATGGTGAGTGTGGAGAGCATCTCCGGTGGCACTGCTCGAAGAATCGCCTCCAGCGCCATGTGGTCCTCATAGAAGTTAGCGTCGTCATACGCGACTGCATCCCACAGGTCTCGCGCCTGCATCATGACCTTCATCATGAGAGCCCAGTCTCCGTAGTTGGTTCACATCAGATCGGTATCGCATTGAGCCCCCGACTCCCTCACCACCGCGATCTGACCGATCGCGGCCATTGCCGCCATGGCTACATTGCTTTGTTATCGCGGGTCTGAGGAAGCTCTGGTGACTTGGACCTCCACGGCGACCTCGAGCCATCTTGCGACATCCTCATAGGTACGGGAGCAACGAAGCTCTGATACCACTTGTTGGTGCATACCCAAATTTGACACATGCGAACACAATGCTAAACACAAGCACGCACGAAGCGTTTTCTTGTTTTTATCATCAAAGAGTTACATGGAAAGCAAGACTTACATAGAAAGCTCTGCGCCAAAGATAGCAACAGACTCAATCTTCATAACCACCCAATCGTGCTAATCACGGCTAGTAGATTATGGAAACAAACTCGGAGGTAAGGAAACTATTCAAACAGAAAAAACTATGCCTTATCCTCAACGTGAATCATGGAGCAACCAAGTTACATGATTAAACTCAACATGGTGGAGATGCTGATAGGGAGGGGAAACAGGATGAAGTCGTAAAGAGATGAGGTTTGTAGGTGGCAGGGGGATGGAGGTGGAGCACGCCCTCGATGGCCTTGAGGATGGTAGGAGCAAGGGAGGAGGTCGGCAAGCGGTGGCTGGATTTTAGCGAGAGACCCCCGGTAGCAGGATTTCAACGAGACCCCCGGTAGCACATGGGGAAGCCTGAGAGACACGGCCCAAGATGGGGAGGAGACCAAGAGCGGCGGTCAAATCTAGGGGAGGAGGTCTGAGCTTCTTCATCCCCACAGCTCCCTCACCTCTCTGCCACGATCGCCAGGAGAGGCAGCCATGACCGTTGGTAGAGAGAGAAAGTGAGGAAGAAAAGGATCAGGAAGAGAAGAAGAGTAAAGGGGCTCATGGGTGGGCCCCTACAATATTTTTTCATAAATTATTTTGCCACCTATCCAAACAAGCTTATATGTCAAAACCGCTTCCACGTTGACGCCAAGTAGGTTCTACATCAGCTAAAACCATCTTCAATTGGCCCTAGAGGGTAAAATACCCGGTATTGATACTTGAGGAGATCAAATATCCAGTTTTGTAGTTGAAGGTTGAAACTTAGACTTTCGCAAAAGTTTAAGGGTCAAATAGAATTAGGGGTTGTTTGGTTCAATGCCAGAACTAGCCAAACCAAAATTTTGTTAATACCCTCAAAATTTGGGTAGTGTTTGGTTTAGTTCCAATACTTGGCGTTACCCTCAAAATTTTGGTGACGCCAATGGTTTTATTCCCAATTCCTGGGAAGAGCTTCGGCGGCCAAATTGCTGGCCAAAAAATTGGCGTGGCAGTGGTGCATTGAGCTGATTACGTGGCAACATTTGGTTGGATAAGAATAGTAGCAATAAATGCATGTCAAGTTTAATTTAAGGCCTTAAAATAATCATATTTTCTAAACCGAGTATTCGATTGAACCGTTGTATTCCTTGTCATTTAATCAACCAAATAAGACCACTATTGGCATATTTTGGTGCAAAAAAGAATATATGTCATGCGGGCCCCACGTGTCGTACTCATATTTTTAGCAAATTTTGGCATGGTTACAATCCAAACATATCAATTTCGGCATTGCCCATAGATTGATATGACTACGATCCAAATAATATTTTTTTTTTACATATAACTACGTAGGGTCGTAAACCAAACATACCTTATTCCTTTATAAGGTCACCTACTTTGTAATACGAAATTATATATATTGCTCATTTGCGAACCTATCCACAAGAGCCCAACTGGAAAAAGACGGTGTAAAAGCAATTTCGATGACACATTACTGTTATTACAGACACCAGCATCATGTGAAACCGTTGTAAGTTTTACGTTGTGACTTTTGGTGGTATAAGCAGATCAACTCGATCGTCATCTCAAAAATAAAAAGGTCAACTCGTGTATAGTGTGTTTACCGTGAATGCATGGTAGCTGGAGTAAGCCCTGAGTTTATTAGTTAACGGCGGACTTGGGAATAATTTAGAGCTGCATGGTCAACAATTAATATAACAATGAGCAAAACATATGTACACACTCTGCTAATTTGCTAAGGCACATGCACTTTCAAGGCGTCCAAAAGGCACTCAACCGGTAATAATAAACTTGCAAATCACTTAATTAGTACCACAGTGACACGCTCTAGAACCAAAGCATATAGCATACTAGAAGCTCACCCGTGCTAGATGACGTGGGCGTCTGGAGCGGCACGGCGAGTGAGGACCCACGAGGCTACCGGGCGCGTCCCACCAGCTGCGCAAGTAACGGCCAGATGGACAGCCTCGAACAGCCGTGATGCCCGCGGGCGCGATCTGGTGGGCTGCGTTTCCCCGACGACGTGGTGCGCCTCCCATCAAGCGTACCGAGCGAGATCGGGCGGACACGAGGCTAGCGCAGAACGATCGGAAGGCCGCGGCATCCGGGGCGACGTGGAGCGCGCGGGGCTGCGGGCTCCCACCAAGCACAGCGGATGCCAATCGGGCGGGCACGAGCGAGGGCGGGGGCGATCCAACGGCTGCCGCACGAATCCCTCAGACGGCTCGTAAATAAGGTAATACATCGGCTGTTAAATAAGGTAATGCACGAACCTTTGAGGCTTGATGTTTGATAGCGTAATTTATGACTTGGTTGGGTAGAGTCGTGCCTCTTCAGTGTTTGGTTTTCACAATTTGGTACCGTCAGAGTTACCGAATCAACATTATTAATTGGAAGTAGCATGCGAACATGCCTAGGAGCATCTACTAGTCCTGGTTAATTAATTGTATTTGGAGAGAGTATAAACCAATGTTGTAAAAAGCGGTCAGAATGGCCGATCATTGTCCGTTTACATAGAGTCGTCAGGTAAAACGTCACATCGTCCGTTTACATAGAGTCGTCAGGTAAAACGTCACGTATATACGAATCGAAGTACATTTAATATTTGTGAATACCAAATCGGCCGCATTGTCCGATTAGTCGGCCATTTTCGTATAATGGCCTGCATAATCAATTTAATTGATCAAATTCAACCCTTTAGTCAAGTTAGAATTCAGTCCATTAAAACTAGCCCGATGGCAGCCTAGTTAGAATTCTAATATACTCAAGCACAAAACACTTGATTCAGAGTATCTGATTCATATATAACCATCACAAAACCAGATTATTGACAATGATTCAGAGTAACTGATTCTTTCGTGGTTGTGGGTAATTTTGTGTACTTAAATTTACAACTTAGTTCTTTTGGTCGTCGTATCATCGTGTGTTAAGTTAGTCTAATCTATGTAACAATGCATGCCTTTAATCTATTACTTAAACTCGTTAAAAGTCGTACTTTGGTATAGAACTATAATAGTCCACCGATCAATCTTGTTATCTTTTGAGTTAGTAATGAAGTTATCATGTACAATCGAAGGGTGGTACAAGTTTCTTTGATAGTATTGACAATATATTGTGTTTAAATATCTCTGAAACTAGCTTTATCATCAAATATGTGAGAATGTCAAATTGTCCGTATAATTCCTATTAATCATCCATATTCCGATTAATCGTTTGAAGGTACCCTATCCGTCCGACAACCGTATTTCATATTTTACAACACTGATATAAACCGGTTATCATTGTATTTTAGTCGAGATATACCGAAGGGGATGTCTATTTGTAAGGGTTTTTTCTTAAGCATAGTTATATTTTTGAACCATTGGATCAAAATCAAAATTAGACAAACGCATCTCGTTGCAGGATCAATCAGTTGGAATGTTAAGCGCTGGTCGTCGGAGATATCACGAATAGGTGTGTCAAGCATAAATCAATATCACTAGGATGATAAGCGTGCTACGCTGCGCCCGTAGAGTGGATTGAGGGACCTCAACGCGATTTCAAAAACCACAGGGGGGCTTTCGCAAAAATAGAGTGAGACCTTGACATTATTTCGGAAACCACAGGGGGGTTTTTGCAAAAAAACCGGCGTGGAGGACCTTGGCGTCATTTCTAAAACAACACAAGGTTTTCCACTAAAAAAAGACTAAAGTAGAGGACCTCAACGTGATTTCAAAAAATATCAGGGGGCTTTTCGCAAACAAAATTGACGTGAAGGATCTGGATGTGATTTCAAAAACCTCAGGGGCCTTCTCACAAAAAAGCCAACATGGAGCTCCTAGGGACCGGGGAATCCTTCGCCTTTAAGAAAGAGTATATTGGTGGTTCCTCCACCTCGATCTAGACTACTAGAAAATCTGGTCTTATTAATTACTCCGTCCATTCAGAAATATATAACATTTCAGAAAGCGTGCGGTGAAACTTTCTTAACTTTGATCACTTTTATATAAAAACTATTTGTATTCATCGATAGAAAATGGTATCATTAGATTATTATTAAAAAAATCATAATATAATAAATTTATATAATTTTATGAACATATTCATATAAAAAGTAACGCACAAAGTTGCATGTTAGAGACTGTATTGATGTCCAAAACGTCATATATTCGTGAACAGAGCGAGTAGTTAGGGGCGAAGACAGGGGCTGGCAGGGGCTTGGCCCCCTCCAACCATGATGAACTTACATGACTTAGTCCTAGTAGTATGTTAGTTCTAGGCTATTAGTTTAAATGAAATTGAGTACTAATGAAATTTGCTAGCCACAACTCAAGAAGTGTCCAAATCCATTAAGGCACATGTAGTGAATAACCAAACTATATCTTTTCATATTTTATTTTAAGTTGAAGATATCACCATTGATTTACAAGGAGTATGGTAATCCTATTCACGTTCCTCTAAACCTTTCACCTTTTCAATTGTATCCTTCGTAGACAGCAACTTGAACCAATCTATGTAGCGATCAGAAGGTTCAAAGTATCATACCATGATATTGTGTTGAGAGGAGAACTAAATTTAAGTAAATATATACTCCATTCATTCTCAAATAGTGTCGCTTTAGCACAGCGGCAGAGCCAGGAATTTTCGGATACACAATTACACATCATGCAAATCTACAATAGTTTTAAAGTAAAAGAACGGATACAGTACATCACACATGTAAAGGTTCATAGATGAAAATAAGAACGAAATACGATAACAAACAACTCACTAGACACTACCAAAGTTGCGAGGAGTCAACAACAAAAATCCAAATATCCAATCACACAACCAAAAGAGAGTAAGGGACTCTACAAGATAAAAAAAATGAATTAGTAAATCATATAACTTTGACTTGAAAATATATTTACATCAGAGAGAATGAAACATACCGATAATGTGATAATTATGCCCTAGGCCTACGAGGCAAATGTCATTTCCTTTTCTTTCATGGCTTGAAACTGTCAGGCAATAATATCATCATCAAGTTGTTTAAATATGTCCCACTCGGTGTAGCATATCATTAAGTCATTGAACCAATTATTGTTGATCTTGTTGTGCAATTTAGACTTGATAATCTTCATTGCCGAAAAAGCCCTTTCAACCGATATACCGTTGACACTGGCAATAACAAAGCCAACTCAATGAGTTTGTAGACCAATGGAAAAACCAAATATTTCTCGGTTTCAGCCATCTTTGTAACCAAAATTTCAAGATCTTTACAAGTAGAAAAGGAAACATGCCTTCTTACGTGATGAATGTAAGTCTTAAGCTGGTAACTTATGATTACATGATCACCACTAGATAAATCCACATGATAAATGGTAGTTAGGCGAGCAAGCTTGTCAACATCAAACTTAGAGAAAGAATTATTTGGATCAAGGCATGAGAAACACACTAATATCTTTGTAGATGCTTCACTAAAGCGATGATTCATCTCAATACATATCTTGTCAAGGGCAACGTAGAAAATCTCAACTCGATAATAATGAAGATTAGTGTAAGTCTTCCCATCACGCCTCGAACGACCCCTAACTGGTATTTGTTCAAACATATTTGGCACTGGAATACCTTTGACAACACAAAATTGTTGGACCTCATCAAACAAGTCCTCCCAACCACTTTCTCTCATGGAGGTCATCCCAACAAAATTGTTGGACCTCATGAACTAATTCCATAGCATGAACAATATTTAGATCCTTTTTTTGCAAGACTTGTGAGAGCTCATTTGTGATGGCAAACAACTTTAACATTAGCTTCAAAATGAAAGCAAATTTGAAACTCTCCATTTTTTCTATCAAACCCGTCGCTTGAGATGGTCCACGCCCATCCGCATCTACCGAACTAAGCACATGTAACACCGACCTCCACATTTGATCCAAACAAAGCAAAGTTGTATGATGTGAACCCCATCTAGTATCCCCGGGTTTAGCGAGACTTGTTTGTTGATTCAAGCCTCTTCCACTAAATATATCACCCTTCTCAAGAATATCCAAAATATTTTGATGATGTTCTTCCGTCAATGTATCCCTCCTCTTGCAAGATGTATTTGTTGTAGTCACAATCAAGGTGACATACTCAAAGAAATCATGAATGGATGAGCAACAACTAGCAACGGAGACAACAACCAATTGCAAACGGTGGGCAAAGCAATGAACATAGAAAGTATAAGGGTTTTCATCTAGAATTTTTCTTTGCAAGCCATTAAATTTACCTCTCATATTTGAAGCCCCATTGTATCCTTGCCCCCGTAGCCTATGAATGGATAACTTGTAATGATCTAGAATACCAACAAGAGCTACCTTTAGTGCCTTTGATGTAGTCTCATAGACATGATGTAGAGCAAGAAATCATTCCACAACCTTTCCATCATTGTTCACATACCTATAACAAAACAATTGCAACAAGATTAAATGAAAGTATGGAACAACAATAGAATAATAGGTAAATCCGTAAATGGAATAATGAACCACTACTAACCTCAACATTACCGCCATTTGCTCTTTCACGAATATATCGCGCGACTCATCAATAAGCACGGAGAATTATCTATCACCAATCTCTCTCATAATCACATCGGTGACTTCTTGTGCACAACATTTTGCAAGATCCTTTTGAATTTCGGGAGCAAGCATCTTGCAATTTTTTGGGCCACGGTCAAAAGCATGCCTCACTTTTTCATTCTTATCTTTGTACCAATCTATCATTTCACAAAATTTACCCTTGTTCAATGAAGTAGAAGATTCATCGTGGCCACGAAAAGCCATGCCTTGACCAATGAGATACTTTGTACACTCTAGAGAAGAAGTCAAATAGATTTTATATAGTTCTTCGGATTCCTTGGTTGCACAAGAGAGCTTACTTGACACACTTTGTCTTTGGTTATGAAAATCATCACAATGCAATCTTGCCTTGTTGTGTTCACTTCTTACAGCACCAATATGGTGGGGCAAGGCTTTGTAGGCATGCTTCCAATCACTAAACCCGCTTTTGGTGAAGACTTCGGAACTGAAGCGTTGATTATTTTCCGGCTTCTTAAAAAGAAAGCAATAGAAACAATATGCCGTATCTTGAGACTCACTATATTCTATCAAATCATACTTCTTATACCAATCTTTTGAAAATGCCCTCGACAAACATCCAAATTGTTTGCGAGGAAAATTCACAATTGGTTGGGTTGGACCCTTCAAAATGTATGCTCTTCTCACTTGGTCTTGAACATCCGGAAGGTAATCATCTATTTGTTTCCTAAGAGCAGGATCACACACAATTTCATCCGGATTAAACACATCCTCCTCATGATCATTAGCCATATTTGGTTCATCTTCATCACTTGGTTTTGGATCTTGTGGTTGCGGTAAGCTTCTCGAGTCAACCAAAAACCTCCTCATTTCAGAAATTTTAACAATTCTCGTCATGTGCCAACCTAGTAATAGTAATCATGTACTGATGTAGTGATGTTTGCTACAAATTAACCAATAAGCAACAAACTTAGCTAAAAATTGAGCCCCAATTATATACTGATGTAGTGATGTTTGCTGCAGTAGTGTAGCCTACTAGAAAATCCATTCATGATTCATTTATTTATTCCACTCTCTCTCGGTCTCTCCTCCTTATTTCTTCCTGTCCGAAAGGCCCGAAAGCACCCATGCCATTTCTTCTTGCTTCTTCTTTCTTATTGCTTTCCCCGTTCTCTCTCTCTCTCTCTCTCATGCCTGCTTGACCGTGCGCCGGTGGCCGGCCCCTACCTGTGCCACGGCCGCCGCCACCAGTGGCTCCCCGTGCCGCCACCAGTGCTCGGCCCACTCCCTCTCGGCTCACTCTTGCGCCGCGCCCAGCTCCTTCTCCTCTAGCCCCTTCCCCCGACCGGCCGGCTCGGCTCCTGTGCCCCTTCCAGCTTGGCCGTCGGCAGCCTGGCACCTTTTGGCTCCTGCTCTCTTCGCGCCGCCAACGCTCGGCCACGGCTCTCCCCGAGGCCCGAGCCCGAGCAAACTAGCCAACGATGGAGGAGCGGCGGAGCGCCATGGTGGGATTGGAGCAAGAAAAATCCACAAATCAACAAAGGGAAGAGTTCCTAAAGCTCACCTAGCTGCCTGGGTCCCGGAGATGGAGCCGGAAGGCTGGGAATTGTCGTCCTGCCGGCACCAGAGTCGCCATGCCCGTGCGTGCGCTTCAAGCTCCCGTCGCTGCCCGCCGCCACGGAAATCACATCTCGCTGGAGCCGTCCACCATCGCCTCAAGATCTGCAAGCCCTCGCTCTCGACTCCCCGGCCGACGCAGCTACAAAGAGCCAGTTGGTTGGCGCTTGGCGCTTGCCGCTTGGGGTCGGGTCCTTGGGGAGGGGATCAAGGGAAGTGCCGAAGTGGGGATTGCCGGATATTGGGGAACAAAGAGCAGGTTGAGCCTCGGTGCTGGAGTTGGGGACTTGGAGAGGCTACTGTGTTGAGTGCTGAAGTGCCAAGCGAGGCCCATGCAGAGCAAGGAGGCGGCCCATGGAAGCCCGGGCAACTGCCTAGGCTGGAGGGTCCTTGAATCCGCCACTGCTTTAGCATGTTCTATCAATATTTTTAAATTTTGGCCATTAATATGCACAAAAGTTTTTGGATTTGTTACATGGATCGGAAATCATACGAGTAGATTTGCTATCAAGAGTTCTTCCGTATCATTATGGTTTTACATAATTTTTGCTAACATATAATTAGAAAAATTAATGGTTAAAAGTGTGTATTGGAGATTGTGTTGATGTCTAAAACAACAAGTAAAAAAGAAATGTAATTTTCCTTTATATTGGTCAAGCATATGTTCCTTTGTTTTGTTGTCTAAGCTATAAAGACTAAAGAAATTGTTATGGCATATTTTTCTTCTTCGATTATTAGGTTTTTGGTCATCCTATACATAAATCCTGGCTCCGCCGTTGGAGCAGTTAAATAGCACTCATATTCGCTGGGCCTGAGTTACGTAGACTTCTATGGTTTATTGCTATTCATTTCCGACATGTGTTCGCAAGGGAGCCAGAATGATCCTATTCTAATTAAGACTCCGGCCAGAGACTAGCTAATAAGGCCACAGATTTGACTCTTCTGTTAGCTAGGTCCGTGCAAACAAATCCGACAAACCTTAATTATAATTCCCGCGTAGCGTCAGAGTTTGTACGTACACATGCTGATATGCTCGCTAGCTGGCTAAAGAAAGAAGCTCCGCGATTATCCAAAACTACGAAGCAATTAACAAAGAAGCAACACACTCAAGTCACAATAAACGTGAGTTTCCCTCCTTTCCTAGATCCCTCTTGCCTCGATTAAATTACTCGCGTGGATCAGTTCCTAATCACACTGGCGCACTGCCTGTGCAAACAAATCCAACAAACGTTAATTAGAATTCCCGCGTAGCATCAGAGTTCGTACGAACACACGCTGATATGCTCGCTAGGTAAAAAAAATAAGCTCCGCCATTAACCGAAACTAAGAAGCAATTAACAAAGAAGCGACACTCAAGTCACAATAAACAATAGCTCCTGTACACGTCTGAGCGCGTACTGCCTGTGTATATATACGCACAATCTTGCACAGATGGGAAGCACACAAACAAGAAACACCCATCTCTCCTTGAGAGCTTAATTAGCTATAAGCAGCCAATTAGCTCGTCGATCAGAGATTAATCACTTGCTTTAATCCGTCTTCCAATTCTCTTCATCACTCCATTAATTGCTGCCACTAATGGCGCGGTCGTCGTCTCTCGTCAAGGCTTCGCTCCCGCGGCAGCGCAAATTGCTCCGCCCTCGGCGTTCTCCCAAGTCGGAGCGCGCCGCTACCGCCGCCGTCTTGTGTCCGGGGGCGCTCCTAGATGATGCCCCCCTTGCGGGCGTCAAGGGAAACGTTGTCGATTTCTTCGGTGCCGAGCACAACGGCACGTTCGTCAGCTTTGGCGCGGCCGGTGCTGAGCCTCCCGAGCACCTGGTGGCCGTCTTGCAGGGTGACGGCCTCGCTGCGCCGGTGCCGCGACGTGCCTCCGACGAGACCCTCGCGGTCCACGCCGGGGAGAAGCTGGGGAGCGGCATGGCGGACACGGACTCGATCGCGACGCCGATCGTGAGCGGCACAACGCACTGGTTCAGGAGGTCGGCCGACCTCATCGCCTTCAAGGAAGGCAGGAGACACAGCTTCGAGTACGGCCGGTACGGTAACCCCACCGTCAAGGTCCTCGAAGACAAGATCAGGTTAATTTGCATTACGTTTCAAAATTAACCTTAGAATGTACGTAGCCTGATAGACGCTTAATTGCTTACGTTTTGATCGATTTGGTTCAATTTGCAGTGCACTGGAGAGAGCCGAGTCGACCCTAGTGACGTCCTCCGGGATGAACGCCATCGTCGCGACGCTGCTCGCGCTGGTGTCTCCGGGCGGGCACGTCGTCACGACGACCGAGTGCTACAGCGAGGCTCGCGCCTTCATTCGCGACAGGCTCTCCAAGATGGGCATCAGGGTACATAAGTGTGCCCACTAGGCAGTAGGCACTAGCTAGTTGCTTCGCATCTTGCAATCAATCTAACGACATCTGTGCTTTATTGCAGTCGACGTTCGTTGATCTGAACGATATCGAGACGCTAAATGCCGTTCTTGACCAGGGAGACGTAGGTTCCCTAACACGATCACGATGCTGTACTACCGATACATGCATGCCTATAAATGTTTGTGATTTCTGACATGATGCTTGACTACGCATGCAGGTGACGCTCTTCTACGCGGACTCTCCGACGAACCCCCTGCTCAAGTGCATCGACATCAGGCTGGTCGCCGAGCTGTGCCACCGGAAGGGGGCTCTGGTGTGCATCGACAGCACGCTCGCCTCGCCCATCAACCAGAAGCCGCTCACCCTCGGCGCCGACATCGTCCTGCACTCCGCCACCAAGTACATGGCCGGCCACCACGACGTGAGTGTTACTGCCATTTTACATGCATACACTTTGCTTCTTCCAGAGATCACCACCAATGCTCATAAACACGTGTTTTTTGCTGCTTTTTTTCTCTTCCAGGTTATCGCAGGATGTGTCAGTGGCTCGGAGGCGCTCGTCTCGAGAATTCGCTCGTGGCATCACGACCTCGGCGGCGCAATCAGTTCGGTATGTGTATACATATCTCGACGTTAACGTTTACTGATTTTTATCTTCGTATGAACTTGCTTCTTTTAGTTTCGCCTGTATGACTGATTTATTTTGCAACTTTGCAGAATGCTGCCTACATGATCATACGCGGCCTCAAGACCATGGCCCTGCGCGTCGAGACGCAGAACCGCACGACGTTGCGCATGGCACGCCTACTCGAGAACCATCCAAAGATTGAGAGAGTGTACTACCCTGGGCTCAAGAGCAGCCCGTGGCACCTCATCGCCAATAGCCAGATGACCGGCTTCGGCGGCGTTCTGAGCTTCGAGGTGGCGTCAGATCTACACGGTGTCATGAAGTTCGTCGACGCGCTGGAGATACCGTTCGTCGCGACGTCCCTCGGCGGATGTGAGAGCCTAGTGCAGCAGCCGGCGGTCATGTCCTTCTGGTAAGTGATGTTTGATTACACTAACCAACAAATTACAGATAGCTTGGAGCTTTTGGTCATGGAAATGTTCACTTATACGCATGGATTTGTGTTTTAATCAGGGGTCAGAGTGACGAGGAGAAGGCCAAGAACGGGATCAAGGACAACTTGGTTAGGTTCAGTTTTGGGATTGAGAAGTTCGAGGATCTGAGGGATGACATACTGCAAGCCCTGGAGAAGATTTAGAACATTTTGCTCTGTGACTTTATAGGTTATGTAGGACAGAAAGTATAGGGATTCTTTTGTTTGTAAAAGGCAAATACTGAGAAAGTATAGGGATTCTTTTGTTTGTAGATGCTGAAGTTGCTCACAAATGAAAGTAGTTGCAGGAATACATATGTAATTGAAAGAGGTGAAAGAGACATAATAAAATGATGTACTGCTCTCCCGGTCTTCCCATCCTAGAGTATAATCCTTTGTCACTTCGGGTTTTCGGCTTCACATCTAATGTACTATCCATCTCATCGCCTCTGGTCACAGAAAAGTGTCACTGTGCGGAAAGTCTTGTCAAATCATTTGAATTTTGACTAATATCATCTTTACTAGGCTAAAAGCGCGCTACGCCGCTCTGGTAATTGCAGCATGGTTCGATAATCTTTTTTCTAACATACATAGAACCATGATGGAACAGCAAAACGTAACAATGCTTAGAACGGCATGAGCTGTTTAATATATTGGCGAGGTAAATTAATTTTTATTCAATTGTATTTATCACGTACAACATAATCATCTATGATACAATATGTCATCAACGAAATCAAAAAGGGGGAGGGGGGGGGGACTAAAAAAATGATGATAGCGAGCTATGTCATCAACGAAATCATAATTATGCTGCATGGATTCAAGCAAATTATGAGGAGGGTCAAAATAGAAAATAGGTATCATAGGAAAAGACAATATTCGGTGTCTACCATTGACAGGCAAGCAATAGGTTTGTTCAAAATAGGGGTAAAACCAACATAAGCAATTCGTTATTAATTGAAAGAGAGAAAGCTCTAGATATGAACTAACCTTTTTTTTTTGGTACCCGATTTCCAATTGACTATAAAAAAGGACCGATTCAATGTTTTGTAGCGTTTAATTCCCACAACATAGGAATCAGTTACTACATATGAACTAACCCTTTTTTTGGTACCCAATTTCCAACTGACTATAAAAAAGGACGGACCTGATATCAAATTGGTAACATAAATGAAAGAGTAAAGTACACTGTAGGTCCCTAAACTTGGCAGGTGGGTTCACTTGGGTCCAACATCTTTGAAAGTGTCCAATCCGGTATCTAATCTATTTAAGTGGGTCAAGCAGGTCCAAAACAGCCCGGGCTGGCCGGTTGACCATGACGTGGTTGGTTGACCGTGACGTGGCCGCTCCAGCGTGGATGACAGCGTGGCCTTCTTCTCCCCCGCAACAAAATCCCAGTGTGGCCTTCTTCTCCCACCGCCTCCTCCCTCCACCTCCTGATTTGCCGCCGCCCTCCCCTCCTCCTCCCGAGCCGCCATCGCCCTCCCCCTCCTCCTCCTCCCGAGCCGCCATCGGCCTCCCCCTCATCCTTCCCCGCCGCCACCTCCTTTGTATAATTAACTATACCGATGTTCCAAACTAAACTACTCCCTCCCATGCATGCTGTTCTTGCCAGTTGTACCTAAAACATATCAAAGCAAGAGTGAGCCCAAAGACTCAGCAAGTATCAACAAGGCTAAAGCTAAAATCACAGTCATAGCATCAATATTCCAAATTAAACATTATACTAAACATAGCCTTCATGCTTATGTAATGCGACCATGCAATGCACCTTTTAAACTTTATCTCTTTTCGCATTTTACCAGTAATGCGGGGTATACAACCGTCGATGTATACCCTTTCCTATGCACTCTGGCACAAGGACCAAGAGCCTATACTCCACAAGTATAGGGACCTTTGCCCATCATCATCATGATAGGGACCTCTTTACTCATTGCCCACATTCTACGAATGTGGGGACCTCAAGCCCGTCATTTACATGACGGGGATCTCAACTATTCATACTTGGTCACCACGTGACCAAGACTCAATCATGCTTACTACATGCATATGTACAATGCCATCATCTTCCAAACATATGAATTCAACGTGTACATAATAACATGTAAGCATTAACAACATACACAAGAAGCTTTAACCATAACTTGCATTTACCAAGTTATATTGTAATTCATCACATTAACATCCATGCATGGCTATTACGAACAAGACACAATCAATCTCAGCAAACAATCATAATTATTCTACAACCCGAATACTTGCCTCAACCGTGCGAGAACGATGGACGCGAAGAGGGCGCTGCCCTTGGGATCACGCTCCCACTTGAACATAATGATAGCCCAAACTAAGACAAGCATACTGGACCAAAAGCATAAATAAGAACACAATTGAACTCGCTAAACTCCCAAGCGTTTCCAATCTTCCAATTTCTACCGATCGCTTGGTGTTCACTGCGGACAGTCAACTTCTAAAATACATAACTTTCTGCTCAGGAGTCCAAATAAGATGTTCTAATACTTTCTAGAAAGATAATTAAATTAACTAAATAAACTTAGTTGGGGAGCCCTTCTGATTCTGCCATCTACTGCCCCTACCAAACCAATCTACAGAACATCAATTATCACGTCGGGTTATCTGGACAGTACACTAAAATTATCATAACTTTTGCTACGAAAGTCCAATTCTTATGTTCTTTAGCTTTCTGGAAATGTGAGGAAATTACCCATATTTTTAATTATAACAAGATCCTCTGATTTCGTCTTTAACTAATAGATTAACTCAGATTTCTACAGACTGTCAAGATGTTGACAGATTAACAGGACAGCGGCACTAAACAATTCATAACTTTCTAACCGTTAATCGGATCTGGGCGTTCTTAGCGGACACGGAAAGCTAACAACATAGCCCAACTATTTCTAAGAGGTTGGATCCCTAGATTCTGCATCTACATATATGAAAGCCGTCGTCCAAACTACTAGACAAAACGCGATCTATTAAACCGACGCAATTCAATCGATCAAACGACATCAAACGCATCTACTACACATTAACCAGCAAAGAACACGCGATGTTACCCTTGTAGAATCGTAGAAAGTTGAAGATTTTGCCCCGTGAAGTTGATCTCCTTCCCTCGCCTTGCTCCTTCCTCCAATGGTCGCGTGGGGAACACCAAGGCCGGCAGCAGGGAGCACCAAGGGAGTGGGTGGCGCAATGGGAGGGAGGGCTGCTACAGAGGTGGTGCTACAGTGCGTGCTACAGTAGCATGGCCTCCCCCTCCACTTGGATGGTTGCCCTAATGGGCCAAGGTCTTTGTGGGCTTTGGCCCACACTCGAGTTTTCTAAATTATGCAAGAATCCCCCTGAATCTTCTGTTAAATCACTTTTCTAATTGATTCTCCTCCCCGAATTCTTTTCTTCTTACTTAATTAAACTTGGGGTATTACAATCCCGTCAAGCCCATATCTTCTCCGCCACTTTGACCTCGCCACTGGCCACCACAGACGTTCTCATGCACCAGTGAGCACACCGTCGAGCTGCTCGTCGCGTCCTCTACCCAATGCGCTCATCCATCGCCGGCGGGGAACCACAGTTCGCCGGGACCTTCAGAACCTAAGCTCATGCCGTCATTTTGTCATCCACATCAACGTTGTGTTAGCCGGCATCTCAGCCCCCATCCTTGTGTGTCATCGACGTGTCGCCCACGTGGCTGATGCGTCAACGCCTGCATACCATCCAAAACCCAAAACCCTAGATCCAACTTCCCTAGATCTGTTCCACCATAGACCAAGCCACTAACCTATGGGTCCCCTTGTCAGATCCACGGTGCTATGAACCCATAAGCCCATAGACCCATGAACCAATCCCGTGGACCTGGTCTATGGACCGCGGGCTCACATGTCAGCCTCTGTCCTATGTTTCTCGGATTTCTTTTAATTCTGAAAATCAGGGCTGATGTCAGCATGATGTCATAATCTGGAATTTCTAGTAGAGAAATAATTCAGGAAATCAGAAATAGTATTCCTTTTTCTTTTTCTTTAGGTTTAGATCTTCTAGAAGCCTATTCTTCCTCATACGAAATCCGATTGAGCCCATTCAAATTTCTAAATTCATCTAAATTCAAGATCTATTTTCTTGATATTTTTATTTAATTTTTAGAGTTTTTTTTATCTCTATTTTGTATTTATTTTATTTATTTTCTTCGTTTGCGAGTAGACGTTGCTACTTCGGGAGATTTTGAGGAAGGTGGAGTTCACCAAGACCAAGACCAGTACCAAGATCTATTCCAAGGCAAGTTGTACCTTTGATCTTGTTGAACCCAATTTTCCAAAATTACTTTGATTCAATTATTACATTTACTTTAAGTATTCACTTAAATTCTTTGGGATTAGTTATTTATACAAATTGTTTATATCCACCTTGCCTATTGTATTGTCATGATATTTTGTCACCCTAGCTTGGTTAATTATTTAGTTTATATTATCATAGCACCAACATGGGTTGGTTAGATACGAGTAGATTGCTTAGCCATGCAACGAGTCATTCATTCAATTGAGTTGCAATTATAAATTTGACTAAGTGACGATAGAACTTTGTGATAAAACTATGTGCTATTACTCGTTGATGGCATGTGTTGCACTTAACCAACAGGGTGGGAAAAGATTTAGACTGAGGCAAGTGGATGAACTGTGTGATATGGTGGAGCTTAGTGCTTGGGAATTGAAAAGAATTATTATTTAGTTAGAATGTGGCAATCTCGTCTTAGTCAATTATGGACTTAAAGCAGTCCGTTATACACAGAGGGTCCAGAATTGCATTTGGAAGATCTAAACCCTAAAGAAATAACAAAGCCACCATATCACACAGTTCCACCACTCACCTTAGTCTAAATCTTTTCCCACTCTGTTGGTTAAGTGCAACACATGCCATCAATGAGTAATAGCACACATCACATAGTTTTTCACAAAGTTCCATAATCACTTAGTCAAGTTTATGTTTGCAACTCAATTGAATGAATGACTTGTTGCATGGCTAAGCAAACTACTCGTATCTAACCAACCCACGTTGGTGCTATTGTAACATCCCAAAGTTCTGTTACCAAAATAAAAATTAATAAAGTTATTATTTTATTGGATTTTCTGAAATTTAAAAGAGTTTCATTGCTTTATTTGAATTTCTAAAGTTTTAAAAAGTCAAATTTAAAATTTATTGAAGTTTTATTTGATTTAAGCTGAAAAATAAAAATTTAATTAATTTCTAGAAATTTATGGAATTTTAAAAGCTTTTCCCTAATTATTTTAAAGCTAAAATAAATTAATTGCAAAATCTATTACCAATTATAAGTTGGAATTATTTTATTTAAGACCAGAATAAATCTAGAAATTTCTGTGAATTTTTCTAGAATTTTTGGATTTTATTTGATATTTTCTAAGGCCTTTTTGATCTAATCGGAATATTTTAAATGCTAAACCATTAAAAATTCCAAATCCTTCCTTGGGCCAAAACTTTCGTTCGGCCCGTTTCTTCCATGCCCGTGCGGGCTAGCTCCACTTGAGCCAGCCCGCTCCACCCGCCTCTCTCACCGTCGCCGCCACGTGGGTCCCACCCCACCGCCACGTCGCCTTTTCTTCCTCCCCATCTTCTTCTTCCTCACGCCAAGTCACACGCGCCCGCCATTTGCGCCCGCATGAAGCTCTCCAACCCCGCATTTCTCTCCCAGATTCTTCGTGATTTCATGCGCACTAAAACCGTTGATTCTCGCCGCCCTCTTCCTGGCCGTTTCCCCTCAATCGCGCGACAGTTTTGCCGAAATTTGACAAACGGTCGCCATGACCTTCGCGCCCGATTTCCCCCTCCCAGCCCCCTCTGCCCCTATAAAAGGGAGCACGAGGTGCGTAGCTTCTCCCTCATGCAAACCCCTTGACTCAGTCCTCCTCCCTTGCTCTCTAGTCGCCGGATTCGACATTTCCTCATTGCCGGCCGAGTAGCTCTCCGTCGCCCGGCAAATTTGACCGCACCATCGGCATCGCGGCATCAAGTCCTCCCTGGTGCGCACTCCCTCAATGTCGGAGCCTCATCGGAATGCCATCGCCGCCGCAAGCCCGAGTTCACCGCCGCCAACCTCTCTCGCCGCCGGCCATCCGGGCACGCGCAGACGCCTCAACAGTGAGCATTGTAACCCCCGCATCCCCCTCTTTCTCTTACCGCCCTCGCCGAAGCTCGCCGTGGCGCTCCACACTGGCGAGCCCGAGCACGCCGCCGCCGGCTTATGCCCTGGTCCACCATAGACGAAAGAGCATTTCGTGGACCCGGTCCATGAACCTGGGCCCACCTATCATAGAAAGAAACCTTTTTCTTTTGAAAATAAATTAAGCCAAAAATCCATTATTCGGGCAGTGACGTCAGCGTGATGCATTAATCTGATTTTCCTTTTGAGAAATAATTCCAAAATTTTGAAAAATCCCAAATTCATCATTTCATGTGATTTCTAAACTTCGAGGGGTTCGTTCTCCTTCATACGAACTCTGATTTCGTCGATTCAAATTTCTAAATTCATATAAATTCAAGATCTAGCTAACTAAACTAAAATTATTTAATTTGGAGTTCATTTGAATCTTTATTTGAATTTTGTTTGAATTTGGCTTATTTTCACGTTTAGATTTTGACGACTTCGGAGAGTCAGATTTCGACGCCGTTTGAGAACAACAAATCAAGCAAGGCAAGTTACATCTTTGATCATATTTGACCCTATTATTTTAAATTATTTAAATTTTATTTTAAATTATTACTGTATGCTTATTTATATTCAGGAATTTAAATTCTTGTTTTAAATTTATAGTTATGCCTAAATCCTTTGTAAGGCAAAGGTTGATATTGAATCAAACATATTGTCACCCTAGATAAAACCTACTTGATACGATAGTATGAACTAGGACCATTTGAAAATAATATGCTTAGTGATACTTAGACCCAAAAATATCTGATTTGGGAAATTTCAACCAAAAATCAAATGTTGTTTAAATTGTATCCATGGCATTGGTGTGTTATGGAAGTTTACAAATGACTTTGAAAAATAAAATAAAATGATGGTTTGTACTTGGGTGAAATGGATGTTCGGATGGTGCATGTTGATGCACGGGATCGAGTCATTTCTATGCTCGAGGCCCATGGATTTTATGGAAAGTCGTCCAAATCAATTAAGGACTGGTCTTCGAGCCGCATCTAGCTAAGCCACATCGTAATACCACATGTCCTGAGTGGGCGGGACTTGGCTAACTAATTTGCAACATTCCATCGTGGTCGTGTCATCCGATTGCGTGGGTGTCTATTATGACCTACTTTTATGTATTCCCACATGGCGCAAGAGGGGGCTTAAATCCGGCGGGTTTCTATCCAATGGAAGCAAAATCTTACCGAGGCAGGACTACGTTGGCATGGCGCATTGTAAAGGCCTCGTGATAATCTCTTAGTCGCACACCTTGGGAAATGTGTCAAACAGACATTACAAATTGATTAATTATCTCTTGTGGGTAACGTTGTACAACCTCTGCAGAGTGTAGAACTATTCGAATATCCGTGCCCACGGTCATGAACATGCTTAGCAAAGCCACTCAAAGTTAGACTTTGATTTTGTTTTTGAAAGACTTTATCAACTGGTTTATCCAAATGTGAAATTGGGCGGGAAGCCATGTGATAGGAGGGTATCCTTCACCATTCTTGTGTGAATGTTATTTGACTATAAAACTAAGAATTTATAAAATAAATTTTAGTTATAGAATAACTGCTTTGGAACTTAGTACAAATATTTAAAGAAAACATTGCTTTATGCAAATTCAACCAATATGCCTTCCTTTGATATATCCTTGCATGCATTATAATTTGTTATTGGGTGTAACTTGCGAGCACGAAAGTTGTGCTCATCCTTGCCTAATACAAATAAATTTTAGAGGAGAAGGACTTTGCTACCGGTGTGGATCTCGACGACTAGGCCACTACCCCAATCGATTTCCTGTGGTAGATCAGCTGGACTCCACTACTTATTCTTCATCTTCCACTGTGTTCTTTATTGTTGTCTTGTAAGCCTTTTTTTTTGTAATAAACTCTATTGATTATTAATAAGGTGTGTGATTTATGGATACTACAATATCTGTTTACTGTGTAAACTAGCTACTGATCATGGAACTAGTTCAGAAATTCATAGAGGACTTGGGGGGTTGCTGCCGGGTCCGACAGCTATAATAATACCAACTAATAATTAACCAATCTAGGGTGACAAAAGATCATGATAATACAATTGGAAAGAGTGGATATAAAGAAATTGGATGAATAACTAATACCAAAGTATTTAAATAAATACTTAAAGTAAATGCAATAATTGAAACAAAGTAATTTTAAAAAACTGGGTTCAATATGGTCAGAGGTATAACTTACCTTGGAACAAGTCTTGGTACTGGTCTTGGGCCTGATCTTTCCTCCTTCCTCGAAATTCCCCGAAGTATTAATGTCTACTCGCAAACAAAGCAAATAAATAAAATAAATACAAAACAGAAAGAAAACAAACTCCAAAAATTAAATAAAAATCTTAAGAAAATATAGCTTGAATTTAGAAATTTTAATGGGCTCAATCGGAGTTCATATGAGGAAGAACGAGCTTTTGAAAGATCTAAACCCTAAAGAAATAACAAATCTAAATTTCTAGATTTTCCCAAATTACTTTTCTACTAGAAATTCTGATTTATGACATCAGCCCTGATTTCAGAATTAAAAGAAAAATCAGGAAAAAAGGCACAGTATCTGACATGTGGGGCCCAAGGCCTTCAGATCTAGTCCATGAATCTGGTGTATGGGTCTACGGCTCATGGATCTACAGAACAGTAACCCAGATAGGTGGGACCTATAGATCAGAGAGATGGCTCACGGTGCACTAGATCTATGCAAGATTAGATCTGGGTTTGGGGTGTGGTGTGCCACATGTGCATTGACGCGACGTTGACTTGGCTGACACGTGCATAAAGGGCTGATGTGGCGTTGATGTTGCGGCTGACACGGTGTCCATGTTGGTTTCGATGCTGGTGAGGCTCGGGTTCCAAAGGTTCCGTCGATTGGCAGCTCTCCAGCGATGGCAGACGTGCGCAAAGTTAAGAGGATGTGACGGGGATCTCGCTGAAGTACTCAATACTGTAAGGGGACAACTAGGCTAGCCGGCGGCGAGGTTGAGGCGGAGCTAAAGTTTTGGCTCCCGACGGAACTAGGGTTCCGGTGGCTCTTCGGTGAAACCTAGGTGACCAGGGTGTATATCTCAAGCTTGCGAACTCAACGGAGGTAGAGGCGAGGCTCAAGCGGCTCTATCAGCGGTGAAATAGCTCATCGGAGTTGATGGCGATGCACTGCTTCTTCGAGCTTTTTCAGCGGCTAAGGTTTGGCTCCGGGGCTGAGGCGGCTAGGGTTGGGATGCGGGGACCATGCCCTACCTCCCCCTTTATACGTGGCGACCCGGTGGAGTCCTGAGCGTGCACGGCAAGAACGGCCATGCGGTGGAGGGTTGGATTCGCAACCTAATCGGGAATGAAGAACAACAACTCAGTGGGGCCTGCTTGTCAGCGACGGTGGCTTGGGCGAGTCCGCATGACACACGGCTCACGTGCGGCTGGCTGGTGGGACCGGGTGTGAGTGCGAGCGGAGAGAGAGAGAGAGAGAGAGAGAGAGAGAGGTTGGGTTGCAGGCGAGAATGGGCCAGCGAGTCGGGCTAGACTTCGGAGTAGGACTAGGCCAAAGAGTAGGGTTTCAACCAAAAGCATTTCCTAAGATTTATAATAGGTTTTGTATTTTAGAAATAGCTAAAAATCCAATTGGCAAATGGAAAATAGCAAATAAACTCAAAAAAATTCCAAAAAGATCTAGATAATATTTCCAAGCACATAGAACCCAAATAAAATAGTTTTGGAATTAATTGATGTTCATATTATTCACATTAAATTATTTTTCTAGAAAGTCCATATTAAGCTTTATTAAAATTCAAATAAAACTCTTGGGTGAATTTTCCAAAGGACTAAACTACTCAAAAAGGATTTTTAAACTTCAGAAAATTGGGATGTTACAAAACTTGACTTCAATTCTTAGTCTTAAAGGTTCAATTCTCATTCATGTTTATTGTCTTATGAGTTACTAACTGCTCGAAGATACAAATTGCAGGAAATGAAGCTTTATATTCATAAATAGGAAGTTGTTTTTGCAATTATATGCCCTTTTACAAACTACTCTGATGAAGGAGATCCTATTTGCATCTCCTCCATGACCTTTTTGCCAACCAATTGCATTTCTTCAATCACCTATGCTGCCTTTGCTTTGGGGCGGTCGAAGTCAGCTTCTATTGATTGAAGGTTGAGATTACGGTCGTGAGCCTTAAGTTTTGCCCAGGCATAACCTACTGCACCTTCGACTGCCTCTCTTATCGAGTTGGATTGGTTGGTCTTCAGAGTTGTTATTAACTCCTGGAGTGTTTCGACTTGCTGTCCAATAGTGCTCGTATGACCGACCATGGTGTCTTCAAGAGGAGTGACCTCCTAATTAACACCATGTCCACCAAGCACATTGTTAAGAAGTGAAATTTTGTCTTGAAGATTAATCTTCATAGACTTCATTTCCTCCTGACTGTGAGTTGAAGCTTCCTGAAGTCATTTTATTTCGACTACTTGCTCTGAAAAAAGAATACGACCAGTCAAAAAAACACTTTTAAAGACCAAGGTAGCATCCTTCGCGCATTGCTCCTCTCAATTCTTTATGCTCTTGTCTTTTTCTTTGGTGATACAGGTGAGGTCATTAATCACCAAGGTCTTTGAGCCGACCTCAGTTTGGAGCTTACACACATCGACCCCTTTTTCTAAAGAAAAGAAAAAGAATTAGAGAGAGAGAGAGAGTTATCAAAATGAATAGTGTTAAGTGAAAAATTTACTGTTTATTTTATTTTGCAACTCGCAAGCTATAGAATTTGCCTCCTGAAGGTTCTTCAGCGGGTCTTTTTTTCATCCCTTAATTTTTGCGCCTTGGCTTTCACATTGTTGAGGGCATAAATCAATGTTGTTTTGTTACTTCTAGACCTCCAAAGGTTAAAGTAGACATGAGTATTGAATGAGTGGTCGAAACGAAATAAGACTCCTCAGGGCAAATACTTACGATTTCACTACCAGTTGGCAGAGCTTAGCCTCCTGCTTTTTCGGCAATACAAGTTGCCTATTGTTAGACCATGTGGCTAGGTCTAGTATATTTTAGTTGATGAATAATTGACAATGATGAGTACTGATATTATTTGAGGCGTGTGGCGCGTGTGTGGACTAATATCGGTCAAGTTGAGAAAAACTTGTGTCGGAAAAAGATGGTGTTTTGGTCTTTGCATGTGCAAGGTGACTCGGAGGCGATCGTGGTCTACGGCAGTGACCGGGAGATGGCTTGGTGCAAAGTCATGGTCCAGAGGGTCAAGGATGCCGGAGGAGATGATTGGGCTCGAGTTGGGGCGCGTGGAGATCAAAGATGGATAATACGTGTTGCAACTATAGAGGTGCGATCCGGAGGCTACAACACATGACAATTTTAGGGTGTCCAAAATTGGAAGACTTGAGAGCTGTTTGGGTTGTACATGTATTGTGTAGCGGTTATGCGTGTTAAGTGTTGAACACGGTGCGAGATCTATTGCCGTGTGTGATTAGGCCTTGGATGAGTCCCTTGGGATAAAAGGGCTTGCGTGTTTCGAAAAAGGTGTGGCTCGGAAAAATAGGCTTGCGGTCAGATACGTGGCGTGTTTTGTGTAGATGAAAAAGAGGTACCTACCGTTAGGGCATCGCTTGAAAAACGGATCTGCTAGTGGCGGCGATCGCAGAAAAAATTGGGTGCACGGCTTTGAAGAAACAAGTGATGGCGGCAGTACACTTTAGATAGATTTTGGATTTGATGTTGCATGCGGCATGTCTTGAAGTTTGAAGATTATGTATCTTTGTGGCTTGAGTTTTTCAATTTCTTAATTGCTAGTGGCTCGACCCTTTACTTGTGATTTGACGTGAGACCTTGGAGTTGGTGGCTTTGGATTTTATGCAGCTTATATGAATTAGGCTCTAGCATTTATTTGGCCGAGAGTTTTGATTCTCTCGAGCTACTGTTCATCTATTTGGATCATAGCATTACGGAGGAATCCTCCATTGCTTTTTCTTATGTCTTGCCTAAAAGTCCCGTGATTAAGGACACGAGCAGAGAGTTGAGCGCGACGCCTCCAATTTTCTAATCACTCTAATAACACATATTGTAGCCGCAATACATCATCCTCGCTTGCTACATTACGGAAAAAATATAGTTTTCCTTTTTGCTGTCTTTTGTTTTTGTCTTCTTACTGTATTAGCAGGTTGAACAATCAAAAGACGGTAGATTGGAGGAAAAAGCTTATACTGCGGATTACAATCATTCACCCCCCCCTCTGATTGCCATTAACGATCCTACAAGTGGTATCAGAGCCAAGTTGCTATGGCGTCAGAGAGGTATGTGAATCGTCCCCTCTTGCTAGATGGTACTGATTTCGCTTTTTGGAAGTGTCGTATGCAAGCATATATTGAGGCTCAAGGTAGTGATGTATGGAATAAGGTTTCTAGTCCTTATGTGGTTCCTGCCATGTTACTAATTTAAATAAAGCAGATGTTGATCTAAATGCTCAAGCTCAGAACTTGTTGTTTCAAGGAATCTCGCAAAGAGTTTGATCGTAGCTCATATTAGCTCGCCCACTTAATATGGAAGACTCTTTGTGATTATCATGAGGAACTACTAAAATTAAGAAAGTACGTAAAAATCTTTATCAAAAATAGTATTCTGATTTTGCTATGAAACCTCGTGAATCTATTGATGATCTTTTTGCTCGTTTTGAAAAGATACTGAGTAGTTTGCGTGGTGTTGGTGTTATTCCAACTGATGAAGATAATGCAACTAAGATATTGAGATCTTTACGTTCTGAGTGGTTGATGGTCATCACAACTATCAATCAAACTATCGATCTAGATACTTTTACCATAGATGATCTTTACTCTAGATTGAAAACCTATGAGATGGAAGCTGTGCCATCTAAGATTGATAAATCTTCATCTTTAGCTCTTATGACTAACCCCATGCAAGATGTTTCTTCGAGTTCTTGTCTTGTGTCTGCTTTGTCTTCTTTCTCAGATGAACAGTTAGAGGAGATTGCAGAAGAGCAGCTTGTACTCATCTCCAACAGAGTGACCAAGGCAATTAACAACATCAGAACAAGGCGGAGAGGAGGTCCAATCAGATGCTATGAATGTGGTGAGCTAAACCACATAAAGATGAATTGTCCCAAACTGAGGAGTAAGGAGGTCAAAGATGACAAAGTACCAACTCGTCGCACAAAATCCAAGATTGACTCAAGCAAGAAGCACAATTATCGTAAGGCAGTCAAAAAGATACTCTCAGCACTTGATGAGATTGAATTAAGTGATGTTGATTCTGGAAGCGACGATGAGGACAACGGAAAGAAGGCAAAGGAGGTGGATTTCACAGGGATGTGTTTTATGGCAAGCAGTGAGGAGCTTAACTATGATGATCTTTACAGTGATCCTGATGAGGTAAAACCTTCTTATACAGATTTATCTCGTGTTGTGCTTAGGTTGACAGATGAGCTCAAAAAGTATAAAAAGAAAATAAAGAAACATAATCTTGTTGTTGAGAGCTTAAATTCTGAAATTGATAGACTTAAAGCTTCTATTCCTGATGATGAATCTTGTGAGTCGTGCCAAGTTTTATTTTCTGAATTGGAGATTGCTAGGTCAATACATACTAAATTTGATGAGTTAAGACTAGCACATGACTCTTGTGATGAAAAGTTAAAACTTGCATATGATGAAATTGAAAAGCTCAAATCTATTTCTGCTTGTTTAGAGTCAAGTATGTCAAATGCTCAAACTAAAACTTACTCTAATTGTGAATTGCTAGAAGCTAGACTTAATACTTCTCAGGAAACAATTCAACAGATGCTTTATCATGAGATACTTTCTTGTTCTAACTGTCCTAAACTTACAATAGAGATAGAAGCTTTGACTAGACAACTAAATGAGTTTGCTGAGAAAGAAAGATTGGCTCAGTCTAGTGCTTCTAAGAAAACTGTGAATGAATCTGTTAATTGCACAACTTGTTCTACTTTAACTAAAGAAAATGAGTATCTTAAGGACACTTTAGAGAGATTTTCTTTTGGCAAGAAAAATTTGAACATGATCCTAGAAAAATCAAAAGTGAGTGTTAAAAGTCAAGGTCTAGGATTTAATTTTATTGAGCATGCCAAGAATCATCCTCCTAAGGTTGTTAAGCTTCTTGCACTTGGAAAATTTGAAGTAAAATCTGAACCAAAACAAACTGTGTTTAAATCTACTGGTTTTGTGCAAAGCTCTTCTACTAATGTTGTAGGTGCTAGCTCATCATCTCAAAAGAAATCTACTTATGTTAAATTTCATTGCACCTATTGTGGTAGAGATGGGCACTTGCATGAATTTTGCTTTAGGCGTGTTAAGAAAGAGAAAAAGGAAAGATTTAATGCCTTAAGACAAAAACGTGCAACCTCTTTTATTGTCCCTAGAACTAATGTGAAAGCTAGGTTTTTAGAGGACTTTTATGATGGCTTTAAATCTGCTTCACGTACTGGTTTGCGATTTAATTCACATAATTCGCGTTTTGATCGCGCACGCACACGTGGTTCTGGTTCTAGTTTTGCTGCTGTTCCTCCATATCGTGTATCTCAGTACTGGATTCCTAGATCTTATTTGCAAAGTGAGTTGGGTGTGTTGCATCCTACGGGATTATTCTGAGGGGGAGCTTGTTGTTTAAAAGTTCAGAAGCTTTGTTTATTATTCTTGTCAATATATATATATATATATATATATATATATATCGTCAAGTCCAAGCCATTGAAATCGAATGAGTTGTAGAGCTTTCCTTATCATATTTATTCATGTGCTATGTAGCTTTGATCTTGACTGGTTATAATTAATTTGCTACATTTAGAACTAAAGCATGACATGGCTGAAAACTTTGACTAGATTGATTATTGTTATCACTTGGAGATGTCCATAGAAAAGGATGAGCTTGTTTGTGAGTCTTATTTTAAATCTTGGATTTGAAGCAAGTATGTCTCTCATTGCAATCCTTTATGCTCACTCAATTTGGCATGTTATAAAAGATAAAGGGTTGAGAAAAGGAAAATGAAAAGATGTATGCTTCAAGTATGCCATGCATAGCTATGTGTATTCAAAAGAAAAATATGCACACAAAAGTGCTCAAATGAAAAGAAGTATGCTTCAAGCATGCCATACATAGCTATGTATATTCAAAGAAAACAAAATATGCACACAAAAGTGCTTAAATGAAAAGAAGTATGCTACAAGCATACCACCCTTGAAAAGAAGTATGCTACAAGCATGACACATGCAAATAAGAATTGAAAGTGAAGCAATAGGATGTTATATGAGACTGCTAGCTCATCTAGATTTAACTTGTGTCTCACTGTTAGGCTCTCACTTTTCTTGGTGATATCTTTTTGTGGTGCTTATTATCGGTTTAGTCATTGTTTAAGATGCCTGTCATGAATTTAAATTGCATAATCATTCTAAAAGACTTGTTTTTGACATTGCTATATGATATATGACTTTATATGATCTAGATAGCTCTACTAAAAAAGGTGGCTTAGTTAATTTACTAAATCAATGCGAAGTGACTTGGATAATCTATAAAGCTTCTTGATTTTTACTCTCCTTGTTCCCTTGTTTTAGAATTATTTCTTCTCTGAAGTTCTTGATGATTCCATTGCCAAAGGGGGAGAAAATGGGAGAATTTGAAAAGAAAAAAATTGGAGAAATTTGCTTCCCTTGTGTTGAGGGGGAGTTTTTCAGCTCCTTGTGTTGAGGGGGAGTTTTTCACTGTGGTTTTGAAGTGTTTGCTTTGCAGCTTTGAAACTTTCTTTTTGCAAATTTCTTTTCTTTCAAATTCACAATTTTGAAGTGTTGTCAATGTATTCATCAAGGGGGAGATTGTTAGACCATGTGGCTAGGTCTAGTATATTTTAGTTGATGAATAATTGACAATGATGAGTACTGATATTATTTGAGGCGTGTGGCGCGTGTGTGGACTAATGTCGGTCAAGTTGAGAAAAACTTGTGTCGGAAAAAGATGGTGTTTTGGTCTTTGCATGTGCAAGGTGACTCGGAGGTGATCGTGGTCTACGGCGGTGACCGGGAGATGGCTTGGTGCAAAGTCATGGTCCAGAGGGTCAAGGATGCTGGAGGAGATGATCGGGCTCGAGTTGGGGCGCGTGGAGATCAAATATGGATAATACGTGTTGGAGCTATGGAGGTGCGATCCGGAGGCTACAACACATGACAATTTTAGGGTGTCCAAAATTGGAAGACTTGAGAGCTGTTTGGGTTGTACATGTATTGTGTAGCGGTTGTACATGTTCGTGTTGAACACGGTCTGAGATCTATTGCCGTGTGTGATTAGGCCTTGGATGAGTCCCTTGGGATAAAAGGGCTTGCGCGTGTTTCTGAAAAAGGTGTGGCTCGGAAAAATAGGCTTGCGGTTGTATACGCAGGCGTGTTTTGTGTAGAAAAAAGAGGTCTGCATTTGTTAGGGCATCGCTTGAAAAAACGGATCTGCTAGTGGCGGCGATCGCGAAAAAATTGGGTGCGGCTTTGAAGAAACAAGTGATGGCGGCGGTACACTTTAGATAGATTTTGGATTTGATGTTGCATGCGGCATGTCTTGAAGTTTGAAGATTATGTATCTTTGTGGCTTGAGTTTTTCAATTTCTTAATTGCTAGTGGTCATGCACCCTTTACTTGTGATTTGACGTGAGACCTTGGAGTTGGTGGCTTTGGATTTTATGCAGCTTATATGAATTAGGCTCTAGCATTTATTTGGTGAGAGTTTTGATTCGCCGAGGTACTGTTCATCTATTTGGATCATAGCATTACGGAGGAATCCTCCATTGCTTTTTCTTATGTCTTGCCTAAAAGTCCTGTGATTAAGGACACGAGCAGAGAGTTGAACGCGACGCCTCCAATTTTCTAATCTGCTATAGTAACACATATTGTAGCTGCAATACATCATCCTGCTTGCTACAGTACCAGAAAAAATATAGTTTTCCTTTTTGTTGTCTTTTGTTTTTGTCTTCTTACTGTATTAGCAGGTTGAACAATCAAAAGACAGTAGATTGGAGGAAAAAGCTTATACTGCGGATTACAATCATTCACCCCCCCTCTGATTGCCATTAACGATCCTACACCTATGGTATTCACCAACGGTGGCGACTTGTTGAAGAGCTCCTTGAACAAAGAAAGACAGTAAGAAAAAGGAAAAAAAAATCCAAATATGAAATTTTTTGGCATCGTGTACTTACGCTGACGGTTGACCGAGCAAATCTGCCATACACAAACTCATAATCTTGTAGTTCATCAAGCCCGTCGACTTGGTCCCACCATATTTTTTAAAGATGCTCGTCATCAAAAATATGTCCCCTAAATCTTGTAGTTCATCAAGTCCGTCAACTTGGTCCCACCATATTTTTTACACTCGTCATGAAATATATGTTCCCTATTTTGAATGTCTTTTGGGTGTGCGACTCAGTCATGAGACCTGAATGAAGAAGATCCTGTTGGAAATATGCCCTAGAGGCAATCATAGAGATGATTATATTTCATTATGTTCATAACATTGGATAATATTTTATCATGTTCCTAGAATAATATCGATAAAATTTTTATCAAGTATGTGACTTGATTGTGAAACTCTATATTTCTGCGATGATTATTCTTAAACGTTCCCTCGTCAGAAACATATGAATAGACTAGCATATGTATTGGTTGATGACTATATTTCACTGGTCATAGATATGGAGATATCAAACCAATAATATGGACACATGTTATAGAACATAGTGTTGGATAAGACCCACCTCGAGATACTATTGAGATTGTTATGATTTCGTGTGTCATCAGTTGGTCTCAAGCAATGATGATGTGTAATCCTTAGACTTGAGATCAGCAAGGTTTTCTACATGTGTAATAGCACTCTTAGGGGTTGCTAAACGCTACTCGTAACTGGGTAGTCATAAAGGTAGCTTTCAGGTATGCTATGAAATGTGCAGAGGGATGTGACTGGTCAGATATGGGATTTGCCCCTCCTAACATAACAGGAGAGATGTCTCTGGGCCCCTCGTTGTGGTCAGATAAAGAAAGTGCATGGCCATGCCACTAGTGGTCGAAGTGTCGACCACATGAAGTTATTCGACACTTGATCAAGAAAGTATTGAACAGTCCATGGATGACAAATAATCTCACCTAGAGTTCAACCAGATGTCGTGAGGCAAAGGGATAACACACAAACAGGTCGTTCAGTTCAACCAGATAGTATGGCTAATATCTTTTCTCCACGTGTAGGGATAACCGCTTTCTAGGACCTCCTCTACCTAGGGCCTCCTCTGCCTGGAGTGGTCCTGGAATGGTCTGGGAGTGGTCCTGGAGAAACCTATCGAGGAGGTCCAACAGGATGTCTTGAAGCTAGTCGATAACTGGTCGTATGGAGATACGAGCAGGTCGTAGACTGGTCGAATGTAATCACTAACTGGTCATATGATTTACGAACTAGTCAAAACTAGATACAAGTTGGTCATAAGTGATAAAGACTTGGTTGTAGATCATATTGCATTAAGGTTCGTTCGATATATTCTATGTGTGTTTAGGAATCGTTATGTCCTGGTAGGTACCGCTGACGACTCGTGGTCGGAAAAGAGTTTCCGAGTCACAACCGATTACACATGAACCTATAGGGTCACACACTTAAAGGGCTAGGATTTGATTTGTATAGTGATCTGAATTCTTATAGGCCACGAGTTCCTATTGGGCCTCAAGTTCGAGACCTATTATGGATGCCTATATATAGAGGGGCGGTGGCATGGGGTGAGATGAAAATCTTTGGAAAAACTCTCGAAACCCTAATAGCCACGCCTCCCTCAACCACGCTGCCGGTGCTAGCACTCCAGCGCGTGGTGTCCCTGCCCCGTATATGTGGATACCTTGAAGGTGTTGTTGTGAAGCATCAGCACGAAGACGATCCGCAACTCGTGATGATCATAGGAGTAGGAGGAGAAGATGCGCGGTGAGTACGACCACTGCATCAACTCACTGTATCGACTCTACTTTCGCTAGGAGTTGGCGTGTCTAGTGGTAATCTCATGATCTATTACTAGCGGAGGTTTCTTGGTTGCACGGTAGAAATTTTGTTTTGTGCTATCGTAGCCTACCCGTGGCCCAACAGATACGATAGTTGGTGGGCCAAAGAACTCCAGAAAGAGGTCAAAGAAGTCTTCATCTTCTTCTTCGTCGTCGTTGTCGGCAGCAGAAGTGACTCCTTGTAACATCCCAATTTTTTAAAATTTAAAAATCTTTTTTGAGTAGTTTAGCTCTGTAGAAAAATTCACCAAAAGTTTATTTTTATTAAAATAAAGCTTAACATGGACTTTTAATAGCAAAACAATTTAATATGATTAATCTCAACATCAACTATTGTCAAAATTATTTTATTTGGGTTCTTTATGCTTGGATATATTTTCTAGATTTTTCTAGAATTTTTCCATGTCCATTTGCTATTTATAAGAGCTTAGTTTTAATTATCCTCATTTTCTAAATTTAGAAATCCCCTTTATTTTCTGAATTTACCTTGGGCTCAAACTTTGTTTTCAGCCCAACCTCTTTTACTTTTTCTTGGCCCAATCCATTTCTCCTTTCGGCCCATCCATCTTTCTTTTTTCTTCCGAGTCGGCCCACATTTCCTTCCTATTTCTGCGCCGTGCCGAAGCCCATCAGGCTGAGCCGCACCTGCCTCTTTCCTTTGCTTTCTCTAACCGGTGGCCCCTATCCACTACTCTTCTTCGTCCTGGCTTTGGACTCTTAGTCCATGTTGAACCCGACGCACAACCGTCGGCTCCCTCTTGGATACTCCCCTCTCCCAACCCTATATGAGCCTGGCCCTCACAGCAACCTTTTCGCCCCGCAGCACTCCACCAAAGCCCCAAACGTTTGGTCTTGGTGCCATCCCCATATTGTTGGATTTCTGTTGTTGAGTTTTCCAACTGAAGCCTTTTCGTCGATGAAATTCTCCGCCACCAGTGCGTCCTAGGCTGAGCCGCCACCTCCTTTGGGTCCGCAATAGCGTGTGCTACGTTGTGCTTCCACCATCTCCCTCTGAGGAACTCCAGAGCATCGCTTTCATGTTTTTCCAAAAACGTCCGCCGCCGCCATTAACCGATCTATATCCCGGTGAGCTCCTCCATCGTCCCTGGCGTGTCATATCATGCCCGAGATTATTCTCATCTAAACCCCCACTTCCTTTGGGTTTCTTTGCCACCGAGATGCCATCATTGGTCGCTTCCTTCTTCTCTGATTTATATCCTGTTTTCTTGGATTTAATTTGAGAAATAAAAATTTAATTAATTTCTAGAATTTTCTGGAATTTTAAAAGCTTTTCCTTAATTATTTTAAAGCCAAAATAAATTATGTGCAAAATATATTACTAATTATAAGTTGGAAATATTTTATTTAAGTCCAAAATAACTCTAGGAATTTCTGTGAATTTTTCTAGAATTTTTGGATTTTATTTACTATTTTCTAGAAGCTCTTTTGAATTAACTCCATTTCTGAAATTCAAAAATCAATTTAAATCCTTTTTACTGTTTCGGGCCGAAACCCAAAACCTCGGCCCATTTTCTCTTCCTCCGCGCCTCTAGCCCATTTGGCCCGCTTGACCCCAGCCCACATCGCCCTGTCTCTCTCTCTCTCTCTCTCTCTCTTCCACCTTGGTTCCACCCGTTATCCACATTCGTCTCACCCGGGCCCACTTGTCATCGCCATCTCCCTCCCCGTTTCTTTCTCGTAGGGAGCCGAAGCACAGCCGCCATTAGTGCCCGCGAGGAGCTCATCTCCGCCGCAATTTTCGTCCCCATTCCTCACGTGAATGTGCGCATTCAAACCCTCGAACGCCGCCTCCCCCATTCCCGGTCCTCTCCCCCTTCACCGCGCGTGGAACCACTGGAATCGCGCCATCACCGCTGCCGACTTCGCCACCCGATCTCCGCCCTCACCACACCCTAGCCGCTATAAAAGGGAGCACCGGGTGCGCATTCTCTCCCTCATCCCACCCCCATCACCCACCTCACCTCTCTCGCCCTAGAGTTGCTGAATTTTGAGGATTAACCCCGCCGGCCGAAGCATCATCTTTCGTGAATTACTTCGCCGCCGATGACGCCCCGATGACTCTGACCGCACCAACGGAATCACCACAACCTCGCCGAACCCGTGCATGCGCTAGCTCCGCCGGAGACCCAACCGCTTGCCGTCGCCTCTTCGCCCTAGAACCACCACCGCCTTTTGAGCTCGCCGCCGGCCATCCCATCACAACCCCGAGCATCCAATGTAAGCATTCGATTCAGCGCGATGCACTCTTCCTTATGGCACCATCCGCACCCCTTGCCGCGGCGCATCTCACCGGCGAGGTGGTCGCCAAGCCGCCGCCGGCCCTATGCCTACGTGGCACGCCGATGTGGACGCTATCGCGATGCCACACGAGCGCCAACTCAGCAAAAATGCCCACGTGGCGCTGACGAGGCAATTCCCAATTTCTTTTACAAAAATAATTTAGCTGGAAAAATCAAATCTCATGCTGATGTTAGCATGCGCAGTAATTCGATTTCTCGTTAGAAAAATAATTCCAAAATCCAGAAAATACCAAATTCATCATTTCATATGTTTTAAAAACTTCTAGGGGTTCGTTGTCCTTCATACGAACTCCAATTTCATCGATTCAAATTTCTAAATTCATATAAATTTAAGATCTAGCTAACTAAACCAAAATTATTTAATTTGGAGTTCATTTGAATCTTCATTTGAATTTGTTTGAATTTGGCTTATTTTCGCGCATAGATTTCGACACCGTTTGAGAACAACTAGTTGAGCTAGGCAAGTTACATCTTTAATCATGTTTGACCGTATTATTTAAAATTATTTATTTTGTTTTAAATTCTTACTGTATGCTTATTTATATTCAGTAATTTAAATTCCTGTTTTAAATTTATAATTATGCCTAAATCCTTTGTATTGGCCAATGTTGATATTTGCATCGAATATATTGTCACCCTAGATAAAACCTAGTTGATACGATAGTATGAACTAGGACCACTTGAAAATATTATGCAAAGACATGCTTAGATAAAAAATGTTTGATTTTGGGAATTTCAGCCAAAAATCAAATGTTGTTGAAATTGTATCCATGGCATTGGTGTGTTATGGAAGTTTAGAAATGACTTTGAAAAATAAAATAAAATAATGGTTTGCACTTGGGCGAAATGAATGTTTGGATGGTGCATGTTGATGCACGGGATCGAGTCATTTCTATGATCGAGGCCCATGGGTTTTATGGAAAGTCGCCTAAGTCAATTAAGGACCGGTCTTCGAGTGTAAAACTATTCGAATAGCCATGTCCATGGTCATAGACATGCCTAGCAAAGTTGCTCCAGGTTAGATCTATGGTTTTTGGTTTTCGAAAGACTTTATCAAATGGTTTATCCAAATGAGAAAATAGGCAGGAAGCCATGTGATAGGAGGGTATCCTTCACCATTCTTGTGTGAATGCTATCTGATTATAAAACTAAGAATTTATAAAATAAATTTTAGTTATAGAATAACTGCTTTGGAACTTAGTACAAGTATTTAAAGAAAACATTTCTTTATGCAAATTCAACCAATAATTCTTCCTTTGATATATCCTTGCATGCATTATAATCTATTATTGGGTGTAACTTGCGAGCACGGAAGTTGTGCTCACCCTTACTTAATGCAAATAAATTTCAGAGGAGAAGGACTTTGTTATCGGTGTGGATCTCAATGACTAGGCCGTTACCCTAGTCGATTGCCTGTGGCAGATCAGCTGGACTCCACTTCTTCTTCTTCGTCTTCCATTGTGTTTGTTTATTGTTGGCTTGTAAGCCTTTCTTGTAATAAACTCTATTGATTATTAATAAAGTTGTGCGATTTATGGATGTTACCATATCTGTTTACTGTGTGAACTAGCTACTGATCATGGGACTAGTTCAGAAATACACAGAGGATTTGGGGTTGTTACTCCCGGGTTGGACACTCTGCCTTTCTCTTTCCTTGTCACCTCATCGCCACATAATTGTCCACCTCAGCTTTCTTGTCCCTGTGTCAGCACATGTGGCATCCAGGTCAGTGCCACGTGGTGAACCAAAACCCACCCGATCCAAAAGGTCCAAGGACTCCGTTCAGAATGGACCATATCTATGACTAGTGGGTCCTTTATTTTCTTAATTTTTAGCTGAAAAATTAGTGATGACGTCAGCTGACGTAATAAGTTGTTTTTCCTTTAGAAAAACAATTTCACTAAATCCATAAATCCTGATTTTTAGTATTTTATGTGATTTCAAACTTCTAGAAGCCATATCTTCTTCATCTGAATTCCGATTGAGCCCGTTCAAATTTATAAATTCATCTAAATTCAATATATATTTATTTGAGATTTTTATTTAATGTTTACCTTTTTTCTCTCTGTTATTTATTTATTTATTTTATTTGCTTTGTTTGCGAGTAGACGTTGATTCTTAGGAGAATTTTGAGCAAGGAGGCATGCATCAAGATGAAGATCAACCCCAGGATTTATTTCAAGGCAAGTTGTGTTCCTTTGATCATATTGAACCTATGATTTCGAAAGTATATTGTTTTATACAACTACATGCTATCTTTATACAAATTGTTTTGGGATTAGCTATTACCTGTTGTCATTATGCCTCCATTGATTATTTGAATGCCTTGAATCATTCAACTGGTGATAGGGACCATCTCGCCTTCCCTGTCACCAGTTCAACTAGCAATAGGAAGACTAACCCTATAAAATCTATTGAAACCCTAAAATTTAGAACAGGACTCACTTTTAATCAGAAAAATGAGAAGGAGAGAAGAGTAGAGCTGAGGATAGAAGCTAGCGAAGCACTGCCCATCCGATTGCCTACCTGTCGGGTAATTTTTTTAACCAAATGGATTACATAGTTTTAGATATACGGTTACATAGTGTAGTACGTTTTACATAATACTTTTTTGTGGGTAGTCTAGTTTAGAATATGCGGTTAATCGTGGAAATATTCTTTATAGTGCAGTGCGTCAAATATGTCCGACGTCGTCAATTTCAAAATTTACTATGGTCAAGGAACTATTGTGGAGGGTCCCGAGGGGATTGATTTGTGTTATTTCCAATCGGCGACCGTGCCCCTATCAAGACCAGAGAAGCGTACGTGGGGCACTGTGATGCGGTGGTTGTTCCACACATTCCAAGTGGACCGTGTTGTGTACAATCTGAGATTGAGTTGCCTTGCTCCGCGGGTAGCACAGCCCACATATTGGGAGTTAGTGCGGCTGAAGGGAACAAATTCATGGCAGTCACATATACACATGGCGAGGGAGGGAGGGTGGAAATTGGTCCTTATGGTCCAAGCATATACCAAACCCACTCCTCCATCCGCCGCTGAACAAGAAGGGGGCACTGATGCCGAAGAAGAAGTCGGGGACTTCAGCCACAGCGCGGCGCACACAATGGCTGAAGCTCCCGGAGTTGCTAATGCTGTTGATGAAGACCCTGCGGAAGTAGCTCCTTCGGTCAGGCAAGCTAGTGGTCTTGCTAACGAGGGTGAGGAGGTGGAAGTCGTAGTGCAAAGGATGGATCTCGAAGATCGAGACTACATGGCATTGTTTGAAGATGAAGGTTTTGACGAAGAGGATGATGTGGACCAGTAGGCAGTTCCATCCGACTAGAACACATACCAGTTCGACAACCTCATCATCAACAAAGGCTCCCGTGTGTCGTGGGAGTACGACCAAAGCGAGGTCAGGCTAGGAGCTATGTACAAATGCAAGGAGGCCGTGCAGGACACGGTCAAATTCTGGGCCTTATCAGTGCGAGCACATTTAAGCCCACCCCAAGATTCTACGACATGAAGTGTGGCATAGAGGGATGCCCTTGGCGAGTGCACTCATTTCAGCCTAAGTGGGACACCTACTGGAAGTGCTCTATAGTGGTCCCTCACACATGCGTCGTTCCAAGTTAGTGCAGTCCCACCGGAACATGTCATCGGGCTTCATCGCCAACCTCATGTACAGTGAGATCGTGGATAATCTAGATTTTGAGCCAAAATCCATCATTCAGGTGATTGAGGTAAGGTTCTAGTACACAATCAGCTATGCCAAGGCTTGGAGGGCAAAACAGAAGGCATTGGAATCAAAGTGGGGCACGTTTGAGGATTCCTACCACAACCTCCCCAAGCAACTTCGAGTCATACAAGACAGAAATCCTGGCATCCATATCAACATTCAAGACGCCACACATCTAAAGTGGGCCAATAAGAGGGTACTGCAGTGAGCATTCTTCATGTTTGGTCCATGCGTCAATGCATTCCGGCACTACCTGTAATAACCTGTAGGAGTACATAGTTAAACAAGGAATAGAATGTGATTAAAAAGAAAAAAATTGGGTGAGGAGTTGAGGCAGTGGGCCGGCTTGGGCCTCTGTTGCCCATAAACAACTAGAGTCGAAACCCTAACCGAGACCTTTTTTCCTCCCCTTTTCTTCCTCCCCTTTTCTTCCACTTAGCTGCCGCCCCAACATTTTTTCCCCCACCCACTTGGCGCCGCCATTTTTCTCCCCGGCCGGCTCCTCCTGGGCGACCCAGCTCCTGGCACCATCTCCCCTTGGCACTACCGTCGGCTCCGCTCGCTTCCCCCCCTACAGTGTCTCTCTCTCTCCCGGCCGGCTCCGCCTGGCGCCACCGCCGCTCCCTACGGCGTCTCCTTCAAGGCTGCCCCTCCGCCGTCCACTTCAACCCCGACGGTGAGCTCACCGCTGTCGCCACTGGCAAGCTCGTCTGGATCTGGCGCCTCGCCTGCTACTCACCTTCGTCTCGGCGCCGCCGTCCCCTCGGCCTCATGGTGGCGGATGCTTCCCGCGCGTCGCCTCCCGGCACCGTCGTCGACGCACTTTCGCCGGCTCGATCTCGCCCGAGGCGCTCATCTCGCTCGATTTTTCTTAGCGCCTCCTCCTCTGTCCCATCCCGTGCGCCGGCTGGAGACGGGCGTGACCCGAGCTCGTGTTGGTCGTGGTTGCGGCGATGGTTCGACAGGCTCGTTCTTTGTGCTCGTAGGGCTTGCCGTGTCACCACACAGCGACGAAGCAATCAGGGCTGTGCGCTCGATGTTCTTATGGATTTCGTGAAGCCGGGGAAGGACAGGAGGTTCCAGTCGGCAGGTTACCACAAGTTGCTCCACGCGCAGAAGGTGTTCGGCGAAACGCCGCCAAAGGATTCAGTCCTCTGGATCGTCATGCTCTCCTATTCCATATCCTGGAGCTTGGAGTGAGCTTGCAAAGAGATGCGGCAAATGATGACAACTTCTTGTTTCATTAGTGGAAAAAGAATGCAGTGAGAACACACTTGGTAAGGATCCGTCTTTATTTTGAGAGTGGCAATGATACCTTATCAGACGTTTGATTTAATTCAGCTGCTAGGGGTTAAATTGATATCTGCAATAGTCTGAGAGCTTGTGAATGTGACAATGGGATGAATTGGCAAGTCATTGGTTAATTCTTGTTACGAGGTGCTTGTCTTTGTTATCTGCATAGTGCTTTTGTCTATTGGATAGTTTTAGGTTTTGTGTGTACATAAGTTGATCTTTTGTGCCCAAACACTGATTTGCAAATAGATTATTAGAGTAGGAAAGTAAAGTAAATACACTTAACAGAAGGCGTAGGAAAAAGTACCTTTGTGCCATAACAACATCTAGAGAGCATGAGAAGGTAGCAGATTGCTTTAAAGATGATATTGTGTTTTCATAGAGTTAAGCTATCTTATGAAAATGCTAACTTCGTGGACAACCACAAGTTACTTTCGGAAATCTGTTTGCTTTTAAGCCCATGGTTGCCAAAATTTGGGTTACCAACCCAAATTGGTATTTGCTGTCCAGAAAGATTTCTGCTAGCATGTTGGTTAGTTGAGTAGATATAGTGTTAATCTTGGGTTATGGGGAGACGATGTAGAGCGCTGCAAGTATTGTCTAGTTAAGCTTGTTGTTTAATGCTTAGTATCATTTTTGGTTATCAGGTGGTGATGAACCCCGATGCTAGAGCGTTTCGCCTTTTGTCTTCTGTCTCACGGTTGAGGCAAGTGCAAGTAGTATTAATGAGTCTTTATACTTCTTACTCGATGAATGCTATAGTTGATTGTTGATAATTCTTTGCTTAGTAATGTTGATGAGCATGAATGCCATATTCTAATGATGATGTTTTTATGATGATGCTTATGTGATGAAGTTTATATGGAAATGTTTACATGACGACGCATGCTAATGCTTCTGTGAGGACGCTTACATGGTGGTATTTACATGAGAATGCTTACATGTCAATGTTTAAATGATGATGTTTACATGGTAATGGTTTCATGATTGATGACAATATTGATGGGCCAAGGTGAGCAATGAGACTACCTTGTTAATGATGATAATGATGAATCATGATAATGACATTGGTCATGTGCATTGCATCATGGCAAGGATGCATGAGCAGTCGATGAGAAAGACATGTAACTAGTCCGGTGAGGTCGGTGAGAAAGTTACATGACTAGTCCGGTGTGCTCGAGCCAGGTCGGTGAGAAAGACATGTAACTAATCCGGTGAGGTCGGTGAGAAAGTTACATGACTAGTCCGGTGTGCTCACATTTTTCATTGAGATCCCCGTCATGCATTGGACGGGCTTAGGTCCCCACACTCGTGGAGTGTGGGCATGAGGTCCCTGTGCCTGAGGGCACAAGCTTGAGTATACATCGACGGATGTACTACTCCGCATTACCGGTAATTGCAAAGAAGTGAAGAATGTGCATTCATAACATGTTCATTGCATTTCTGCATAAGAGATGGATCTGTGGTATATAATGTTGTTGTTTAAGATGTGATTGGTATACGATGATGTTGTTCATGATGTGATGGTTTATTCCCTTTGACTACATATGATGCTATGTTTGATTTTCTATTGCACTTTGCTGTGTCGTAGACTCACTCTTGCTGTGTTGTGCTTGCTAGGTACCTCTCGAGGCAGCGACATGCATGGGACTGGGTATACTTGGTGCACGTCACATAATCACTAACCACAATGAATAACCTAGTCCTTTTATCCACAATTCGTATTCTTGATATTTGCTCTAGATGTAGTTGGTGTCCATCCTTCGTGGTGGATGTTTTAATTGTGGTTATGGATGACCCATTTATGTTCTTATTCATTCGTTGATTGAGTTCATTTAATACTCGTGATGGCTTAGAATGTTTGGTTGTTGGTTTATTGAGGAGTTGAAATTAATTGGTTCAGTAGAGTCTTAATAATTTGTAATAGGGTTGATTAGAAGATTATGGATGCCCTTTTGATTATGCTATAGTTGTGTAGCTTATCCTGGATATCCTTTGATGATTCGTTAAATTGGATGGTTTGGTTGTTGAATGATGTTATATTAAACTCTTTGAATCCCCGGTATAGCCATCTATACAAAGGAGGTTCTGTCGGATTTTAGAGTAATGTCTTAGTTCTAATTGGTTAAAGCATTGTTGTTTGAAAAATGGTTGAAATTATTCTGTATTGTTGTTGTATGTTAGTCTCTTAGGTAACATCATGGCTTCCGCATAGCCAGGGTGTTACAGTTGGTATCAGAGTGGGCTTTAGGTCCGTGGTAGTTGAAATATTAAATTGACACACTCTACATAGTAAGATGGGAAATGGTCAAGCATTGCATTCGTGTTTTCGTTATGTCGTTTTGAGTATTGCTATAATGAATTGATTATGAATACTTATGATATGCCTATATGGTTATTATATGTTAGAATAGTAGATGATGAGAGGTTTATGTCGTGGTTGTAGCCTTGGGTTGCCTGGTTGCACCACCGTTTGGGAGCTTTATTTTGCATGTTCTTAAACGTGAGGGAGTTTTGGTTCAAATGTATTCTTTTCGGGGTACCTTGAGTTGAAGTTTAATGCTTCTCTTTTGAGAGAAAGCATCAAACTCTTTTGCATTGCCCCGCCTTGGTTAAGGTAGAGAAATTGTTGTCTCTCCGGCTATTGAGCTATCTTTGCTACGTGTAAACGTTGTTTTTGCCAAGATTGTCCTTTCACATGAAAGTTCTACCTTTCTTGTTGAAAAATGTGATCTGGTGATTCGTTTGGTATTTTGGATAATAGAAATTTTCTTTTACAAACTTCATTGAAGAAAGTTTTGAGTCTACTCGTTTCTTTTGGAGTAGCTGGAGTGTTGGAGTTTAGAACCTTTTCTTTGAATCAGAAAGCGTCAAAACCCTTTGCAAAGTTTTGTGGTGTTAAGTGAGAAACTGAAAGTAAAGGAGATAATCGTTAATGTTTATGACCTCATGTTGGGTCTTTGGCATGAGGCACAATTAACCTTAACTAATGTCCTCGGTAGCATAGCCGGTTAATTTATTGCTGCCGTGTAATGATTGCATGACGAGATGTGATTTAGAATATATTTATGATTGTGTGTAGAGAAGATAGAATAATAGCACTTTCCTAAGCAGTGGAATGATCATTGATCCTTATGATGTAGTACCTGAGCGTGTGTACTGAGGATTCTGAGTTGTTATTCTTGCAAGTGGGAGATTGATGTGATCTGTGAGATCTGTTGTGAAGTGCATTGGGTGCCACCTATCGGATTAATGTCGTCAGTAGAAGGAGTGTCTAGAGTGTTTCGGTGGGATCAATAGAGCTTTTCCATGAAGGTGTGGATGATGTATTTTGGATTGAACATAACTGTGAGGATGCTAATTCAAGAGATTAGAACTCTTGTAGGGTGTGATGAGTTCGAATTCCAAGGTTTGAGAGGAATTTTATTCCTAAAAGAAAAACTGAGAAAGAGAGTGTTTCCACGGGTGGTGGAGAGTTTTCTTGATTCTCGTTTGATCTTTGTGTTGTTGATGGATGTCTTTCACAATTTTGGCTTGGCTTTTTGTTGGCATGTGGGGTCCTTATCAGTTCAGAAAGAAGGGAGGAAATATTTGATTTGATGTTTGAGCGGTTGCTCTTTTGGCTCGTGTGGTGTTTATTTGTAAACTGTCTTCTTGGAAAGCGGAAGGGATTTCAAGATAAATCTTCGCTTCCGAATTTGACCCTTTTTGTGTGAAGTTACCATTTTGTGGTTGCAATGAGGATATGTTATTTTCAGTTGGGATTCTGGTTATAAAATATTTGTTCAAAGCAAATTCTGTTGTGTGTTCCTGGTTAAAGGAGGTGCTCCTTATTAAGATAAAGAAATCGATTGAGAATTGGGACAAGTGTTTCGTGTGTGTGGTGCATGTTGCGTGCTTTAGTGCCAAGGGGGAAGTTGGCCCAAGGTACGTTGGGTTGTTTTCGCTAGTCGCGGGGATTCGAAAGTTGGCGTATCGGTAGGACCGTCTCGGGTCCATACGCGGTGTACGCAACATTTGGTATATTCTGGTGCCATGTGAGTACCTGGAAGATCCGCAGCTTGAGTTTTGGTAAAGCCGTTGACCATCGAGTAGGGTCTTACCTTCGATTCTCTTCTGATGAGTATACCTGGAAATGTCGGGTTGAGTGTTAGGTCAGACGTCGTTTGATGACATTGTGATGTGGTCTCATCAGTCTGAGAGAGAGTTCACCCGAGAGTTGGAGTAGCCTCGCATGCGTGAGAATATTCCAGAGATGTTCTTGTCGGGTACATGTTGACTATTGTTTAATATTAGTTTTGGTGTTCTTTCGAGTAGAACGACGAGTAGAATTCGAGGTCGAATTCTGTTTAAGGGGGGTAGAATGTAATACCCTGTAGGAGTACATAGTTAAACAAGGAATAGAATGTGATTAAAAAGAAAAAAATTAGGTGAGGAGTTGAGGCAGTGGGCCGGCTTGGGCCTCTGTTGCCCATAAACAACTAGAGTCGAAACCCTAACCGAGACCTTTTTTCCTCCTCTTTTCTTCCTCCCCTTTTCTTCCACTTAGCTACCGCCCCAACATTTTTTCCCCCACCCACTTGGCGCCGCCATTTTTCCCGGCCGGCTCCTCTGGCGACCAGCTCTGGCACCATCTCCCTTAGCCTTCATGGCTCCGCCGCTTCCCCTCAAGTGTCTCTCTCTCTCCCGGCCGGCTCCGGCTGGCGCCGCCGCCGCTCCCTTCGGCGTCTCCTTCAAGGCTGCCCCTCCGCTGTCCACTTCAACCCCGACGGCGAAGCCACATTGCTGCCGCCGGCAAGCTCATTCGATCTGGCGCCTCGCCTGCTACTCACCTTCGTCTCGGTGCCGCCGGTCCCCTCGGCCTCCGCGGGTGGCGGATGCTTCCCCTGGCCGCGTCGCCTCCCCGGGGCACCGTCGTCGACGCACCTTCCGCCCGGCTCGATCTCGCCCTCGAGGCGCTCATCTCGCTCCAGTTTTTCTTCGCGCCCCTCCTCCCCTCCGTCCCATCCGCCGTCGCCGCTGGAGACGCGGGCCGTGACCCCGAGCTCGTGTTCAGGTCGTGGTTGCGGTAGTGGTTCGACGGGCTCGTTGCTGTGCTCGTAGAGCTTCCCATGTCACCACACAGCGACGAAGCAATCAGGGCTGTGCGCTCGATGTTCTTATGGATTTCGTGAAGCCGGGGAAGGACAGGAGGTTCCAGTCGGCAGGTTACCACAAGTTGCTCCACGCGCAGAAGGTGTTCGGCAAAACGCAGCCAAAGGATTCGGTCCTCTGGATCGTCATGCTCTCCTATTCCATATCCTGGAGCTTGGAGTGAGCTTGCAAAGAGATGCGGCAAATGATGACAACTTCTTGTTTCATTAGTGGAAAAAGAATGCAGTGAGGACACACTTGGTAAGGATCCGGCTTTATTTTGAGAGTGGCAATGATACCTTATCAGACGTTTGATTTAATTTAGCTGCTAGGGGTTAAATTGATATCTACAATAGTCTGAGAGCTTGTGAATGTGACAATGGGATGAATTGGCAAGTCATTGGTTAATTCTTGTTACGAGGTGCTTGTCTTTGTTATCTGCATAGTGCTTTTGTCTATTGGATAGTTTTAGGTTTTGTGTGTACATAAGTTGATCTTTTGTGCCCAAACACTGATTTGCAAATAGATTATTAGAGTAGGAAAGTAAAGTAAATACACTTAACAGGAAGGCAGAAGGAAAAAGTACCTTTGTGCCATAACAACATCTAGAGAGCATACAGAAGGTAGACAGATTGCTTTAAAGATGATATTGTCTTTTCATAGAGTTAAGCTATCTTATGAAAATGCTAACTTCTGTGGACAACCACAAGTTACTTTCGGGGCTGTTTGCTTTTAAGCCCATGGTTGCCAAAATTTGGGTTACCAACCCAAATTTTGGTATTTGCTGTCCAAAAAGATTTCTGCTAGCATGTTGGTTAGTTGAGTAGATAAAGTGTTAATCTTGGGTTATGGGGAGACGATGTAGAGCGCTGCAAGTATTGTCTGGTTAAGCTTGTTGTTTAATGCTTAGTATCATTTTTGGTTATCAGGTGGTGATGAACCCCGATGCTAGAGCGTTTCGCCTTTTGTCTTCTGTCTCACGGTTGAGGCAAGTGCAAGTAGTATTAATGAGTCTTTATACTTCTTACTCGATGAATGCTATAGTTGATTGTTGATAATTGCTGCTTAGTAATGTTGATGAGCATGAATGCCATATTCTAATGATGATGTTTTTATGATGATGCTTATGTGATGAAGTTTATATGGAAATGTTTACATGACGACGCATGCTAATGCTTCTGTGAGGACGCTTACATGGTGGTATTTACATGAGAATGCTTACATGTCAATGTTTAAATGATGATGTTTACATGGTAATGGTTTCATGATTGATGACAATATTGATGGGCCAAGGTGAGCAATGAGACTACCTTGTTAATGATGATAATGATGAATCATGATAATGACATTGGCCTTGTGCATTGCATCATGGCAAGGATGCATGAGCCAGGTCGGTGAGAAAGACATGTAACTAGTCCGGTGAGGTCGGTGAGAAAGTTACATGACTAGTCCGGTGTGCTCGAGCCAGGTCGGTGAGAAAGACATGTAACTAATCCGGTGAGGTCGGTGAGAAAGTTACATGACTAGTCCGGTGTGCTCACATTTTTCATTGAGATCCCCGTCATGCATTGGACGGGCTTGGGTCCCCACACTCGTGGAGTGTGGGCATGAGGTCCCTGTGCCTGAGGGCACAAGCTTGAGTATACATCGACGAATGTACTACTCCGCATTACCGGCAATTGCAAAGAAGTGAAGAATGTGCATTCATAACATGTTCATTGCATTTCTGCATAAGAGATGGATCTGTGGTATATAATGTTGTTGTTTAAGATGTGATTGGTATACGATGATGTTGTTCATGATGTGATGGTTTATTCCCTTTGACTACATATGATGCTATGTTTGATTTTGTATTGCACTTTGCTGTGTCGTAGACTCACTCTTGCTGTGTTGTGCTTGCTACCTAGTCCTTTTATCCACAATTCGTATTCTTGATATTTGCTCTAGATGTAGTTGGTGTCCATCCTTCGTGGTGGATGTTTTAATTGTGGTTATGGATGACCCATTTATGTTCTTATTCATTCGTTGATTGAGTTCATTTAATACTCGTGATGGCTTAGAATGTTTGGTTGTTGGTTTATTGAGGAGTTGAAATTAATTGGTTCAGTAGAGTCTCAATAATTTGTAATAGGGTTGATTAGAAGATTATGGATGCCCTTTTGATTATGCTATAGTTGTTTAGCTTATCCTGGATATCCTTTGATGATTCGTTAAATTGGATGGTTTGGTTGTTGAATGATGTTATATTAAACTCTTTGAATCCCTAGTATAGCCATCTATACAAAGGAGGTTCTGTCGGATTTTAGAGAAATGTCTTAGTTCTAATTGGTTAAAGCATTGTTGTTTGAAAAATGGTTGAAATTATTCTGTATTGTTGTTGTATGTTAGTCTCTTAGGTAACATCATGGCTTCCGCATAGCCAGGGTGTTACACTACTGTCCAATCTTGTGCGTAGATGACACATTCTTGACTGGAAAGTATAAGGTCTAGATATTGACTGCAATAGCGAGAAACATGAACAATCAAGTTCTTCCCATGGCATTCGCTTTCGTTGAAAGTGAGTACACGGATAGCTGGTTGTGCATGAGTCACTTGGGTGCAAACTTCTACAAGCAGTTTCGCAACAAATACTTGACGAACATGTTCAAGCGGCTGTGCAACCAGAACCAGCAGCGGAAGTTCGAAGCACTCTGGAAGATTCTAGATGAGCAGACCAAGACACACAGAAGGGAGGCAGCGAGAAGGGTCGTCCCAAGCATTGACTAGGCCCCCGAAGCATTGCCATAGCTACCCACAGATGCTCCCAGATTAACAAGGAGGACGGGGGCGCATGTGAAATGGTTCTCGGACTGAATTGAGCATGAACCTAAGGAGAAGTGGTTGTTGCTACATGATAGGGGTGGTGCTCGATATGGTGTCATGACAACTAATCTAGCCGAGGTGTACAACTGGGTCATGCGCGGCGCAAGGTACCTCCCTTTGGTTGGTATTGTGGAGGCAATTCTCTGTGGTACGACGAACTACTTTGTTGATGGAACCAACAATGCGTCGCTCGCCATGGCAAATGACATAATACTCTACTCCGCCATGGTCACCAAGTACATGGAGGAGAAGAGCAAGAAGGGTGAGATGCACCAGGCATTCAAGATGGGCACAAGGGAGCTTTGCTTTGAGATAATGTGCAGGGATAAAGGACGTCGCGGGATGAACCGTGAGAGGGTCACCCACGAGTGCATGCTACGCCGCAGTAGTTGCATATGCACTTGCAACAAGCCCCTTCATATGCATAGGCCCTACTCCCATGTCATAGCCGCATGTTCGATGGTGGCGCAGCATCCCAGTTAGTACCTCTCTGACTACTTCACCAGGGAGAAGGTGATGCAAACCTGGACTGGGGAGATGTATGGTTACGCTGTGGTTGGCCATTTCACTGGCCATCCGATCTGAGAGCAACTAATCTGGGCCGCAGACATTGATAGGCTCAAGGGAAAGGTTAGCCGGCGACAGGTACGGCGCATCAAGAATGACATGGACAAAGCAGAAACCGGACGTTATATAAAGAAGTACTCTATTTGCAAGGAGTCTGGGCACACCTTCAAGAAATGTCCCATGAGAAATCCTGAGGACAAAGGAGACATCGGCACTCTGGACGTCACCGCGGGGACCTTATCCGATCACCTGACTTGAGGCAGTCCACATGGGGGACGTTGAGGTTGCGACCACGAGAAAGCACATATAGTACTAATATGTTATTACCAATGTTCTGAATTATTATTTTGATTAAATGTTATGATGTTTGTGAGAACCCGGGGTATTAAACTTGTAATATCTAACGATCAAATTGGTCCTAGCATTACAAATAAAATATCCCGATTCTCGGCGTATATGTACTTCCCAGAATTACGGTACACATACCCCATACAAAAATTAAGCATTCATTCCATACACAAGTCATTACATTGCCAAGTCTACAAGCTTACAACAAAAAGGCCATACAAGTACATATTACAAAAGTAGGGCCGACCGGCCAAAAAAAAAACAAGGTAAATAACCAAAGTAGCAATGGAAACATAAGCCATAAGATGGCGATAAATAAAAGCCAAACGGTTTGCCATTACCCACAAGGCAACTGACCGGGCCGCTATACTAGTCGTCGAAGTCAAAGTCGTAGACGGTCTCACAATAGTCGATCCCTTGGGGATCAACCTCCTCTGCAACAATTAATTAAGCATAGCAAATGAGTACAAAAATGTACTCGCAAGACTTACGTGTAGTGTAACAGGCCTATACATAGCTACATGCAAGCTTATTTAAGTGGAGGAGGCTCTAGACTCATTTTCAGCATAAACCAAGTTTTCATTTGCAACAATGTAATAGATTTACAGTAGTTTTATAATCTATTTTTATTTGACAAAAACAACGTGAAACAAGTAACAATAATAAAAGACATCTTGGAAGTGGCTAACCCAATAGCCACCACAACAATAGCATGAATTCCCCATTCATACCACCCACATCAAGTTTTAATTAAATGTTATAGTCTAGTTCTTGCACGACCTTACCAAGCATGTCCATAACCTAGGACGAGGCTATTCGAATAGTTTGAACCCCGCAGGAGTGTACCAACGTACCCACACGTCAGACCGCCTTTTTGCCACTAGATTAAGCACACTACCTTTGGTATGCCGGCATGGCTAAGTCCTACGAGACATTTCCAATATTGTGCATTAACTACGAGTCGCCCATATGGGAAAAAGCCCCATACATTGATGCGGAGTCATCAAAGATGCTCACCTCCTTATAAAGGATGGTGCTCCTTGCAGTGGATAAAACTCCACTACTGCTCACCCAAAAGCCCACCATGCAACTCGGAGCTAACACACGCTAAAGTACTAAGTCAAGAGAGGTCCCATATCCCTCTCGTGTGGTTAGCACACAATAAGCGCTTGGCTTAGTGACACAAGTAACTCGGTCCTTGTGGACTTAGGCACCATTCCAGTCACACCCAAAAGACACCATCAACCATTGTGCCCAAGTCTGAAACAATTTTATTTTTAGTTTCAGTTTTTGACTTTACAAAGTAACAAAGCACAAAGTGCTGAGCATAATGATAATAATAATTTTGTGTGATCAAAGTTACCGACTAAGTCGATAACCGCCTAATTCTACTGGTAGCTAAGTATTTCTAAGCATGACACCGTATAGACAATAAAAGGGCATAATTCAACCACCGGGCTCTAATTCACCAGCGAGATTAATACCTTATGTTTAGTGGCAGGGGATGAAGGGCAACCACGCAATAGGAATAACTACCTCTAATCATAAAAATAAACTTTGACACAAAAGCATGCATACATACAATTTGTAAACAAAGTATTAGACTTTGAAAGTAATGGGATATTTATGATCAAACTGCTTGTCTTGCTGGAGATAACTTTCTTGCTGCAGAGGATTACTCTCGTATGCAATATAATCATCGGAACCTATCGAAAGAATCAAGAAGCACAAATAAGAACAAATAACACCGAGAATACTCAAAATTCAAAATCATCTAAAAATCATGAAAAATTCACAGAAGGTAGAGCATGACTTTAAATGAATTTATCAATAAAAATCAATCGATTTGGATGTTCTATGCAAAAGTTATGGCAGTTTGAAAGTCAGTTTTCCAGAAAATCCAAATAAATAGCTATCTGTTACTGTTCATCCGAAATTAAATGTTTTAGTGAAAGTTTCCAGAGAGGTGGTGTACCTGAAATTTTTATGGTAGACAGAGCACCATATGAGATGAACAATGGAGTTTGATTCACCTCATTTGGAGCTAAGATGAATTTTCTATGATTTTTCAAAGTCATGAAAGTAGTGTACAAAACAATTGTAAACTAAGATTTTTAGTAACAGTAATATGCTCAAAACTGATTCTACATGTAAGTACAGTAACAGAGGAATCCAAAAAAATTGATTTTACTTAATTTGGAGTTACAGAGAAATACTTATGCATTTTTTAAGTTAAAACAATTTTTAGAGCAACAATAATACTAAACCTAAAGTAATTTTGCCAAAAGTGATTTATGGAACAGTAACATGGTTCAACCCATTTTTGTATTAAAGTACATTTGGAAATAAAACTAACAAAATTTGAACCATAAATTTTGGAGTCTTTATGATTTAGTTATGAATTTCCAAAGTTTAACAGCAATTTAAAGTGTAAAAATAATTCATTTTTGGATCACTTTCCACAAACTATATTTTCTGAGATAGTGACCAGGTTGAAACCTATTTTAAAATAAATTTCACTAAAAATCAATATTATCATAATTGATTTCACTATTTTTGGGGTTAAAATGAATTAGTTATGCATCTTTGAAATTAATGGATTTTTCAGTTCAATAATAAATCGTTTCTGAATTTATAAAAGCATTAAGGACTGTTCTTACCAGGCTGAAATCTAGACACAGAGGCTGACAAGTGGGGTCCACTGAAGTGTGTCATTTTTCATTTTGATTTCCGATTTAAAACCGCACTGACAAGTGGGGCCCGCTTGCCATACTCTCGGTCTAAGGGAATAGTGTGTATGGACCGACGTTCTACGGAATAGTGCACCGGTCTACGGACCATCTTGTAGTTTACTGTGCACTTACGGTTCTTGGGCCCACATGTCATTCCGACAACTCTCAATTATTTACGTGTTAATTAAACCTAATGATTGTTTTACCTAATCAAACCAAGATTTGGTTAATTAAGACAACGGTTACTGTCGGAAATCCCGACAACGCAGGGGAGCGGCAGAGCTGGCCGTTGTCGAGCTCGCCGGTGGCGAGGAAACGGTGCCCTAGGCTTGGGGTAGGCTAAAATGGATTGCCGGGGTTTCTGGCTACCTTTAGAAGGTGTCGTCGCCGGTGGAGGTGTACGGTGATCCGCCGGCGTCGGAGTTGAGCGGAGGAGCGCAAACGGGTGCCAAGGTCGCTCGACGAAGAGGCCTCCCTGGGGTACAACGATGCTAGATCTAGCCTCCTGGGGTTCAGGCGACGCTGAAGGAGGGGCACGGTGACCAAGGTCCTTCGCCTTCAGCTCCGGCGGCACCCGGGTGTGGCGGCAATGGCACGTCCACGGTGACGACTCCAAGTTAAGCGAAGGACTCCAACAAAAGGTGGTGAAAAATGTTCAAGGGACCCTTGTGAAACTCACCGTGAGTTGGATGAAGACTAAGAGGGGCCGAGGTGGTCCGGCGAAGAGAGCCGACAGTGGCGCGGTGGGGGTCACCGTGGCGGCGACGCTTGGTTGAAGTAAAGCTTCAGCCAGGTCTTGGAGAAGGAAGAGGGAACCGAGTATATGCTCCAGAAGCAAAGAATCACTGCAAGGCCTGATGGGGATGATGTGGCGGTGCGGGCGGCGCTTTGACCGTGGTCGGGGAAGACAAGGTCGCCGGCACGATTCTGCGAAAGAAAGGTGAAATTAATGGAGGGGAAATAATGCCCATGCTCTAGAACGCGGACAAAAGAGAAAAGGGATCAACGGTTTGCCCAGGACGGTGATAGGCGACCTCGGCGGCGCTCTTGTCGGAGCCGAGGACGACGCGCATGGCCCGACCGCTACAGGCGCTTTCACAGGCAGATCCTAAAGGCAAAAATGCGTGGCATGGTGAGGCAAAAGCCGCGTTGGGGTTGTTGGTCAAGGAGCGGCAGAGGTGAGGGCTCACTCCTTCTCTCTTTCTTTCTCGGTGGAGACAAAGAAGGATAAAAAAAGGGGGACGCGAGGAGGTGTTGAGCGGGGCAAAGGATGGAGAATGGAGCGGCGTGAGTGGTCGATGCTTCGGGAGTGGCCAGAAAGGGCGGTCGGGGAGCGGCGTCGCTCGCGCTGATGGAGCCCGCGGCAGAGCTCGATGGCCACCTGGAGCTCAGCTCCTGAGCTCGCCCCTGCCCGAGGTTGAAGATGGGCCGACGATTGGGCCCGGTTTGGCGATGGCAAGACGCAGCAAGCTCGCACTTAAGGCGAGTGCGGCTAGTTGATCCAGTCGAGACAAGTGGCCGGGTCGGTGTGTGGCTTGAACCAGAGTCTGGCGCAGGTGGTTCAGACCGGATCAACAGTGCAAGGGTTTGAAATCCAAAATCACTTTGACCAAAAAGCTATAGGTTTGACTAGGGCTTTAAAATTAGAAATAAAATTCTAAAAATCCTGAAATAATTCAGGGGTGTTCCTGGGACATCCTAGTACTCATAAAAATTTTAAAACTGACTGTTCATGATTTATTTTGTGTAATTTAAATTCAAACTTAGAAAAGGTTATTGATTTGAGTTGAATTTTCTGAGGGTTAAAACTATCCCCGAAAATTTGGGAAAAATTATATTTATTCATGATAATTATTATATTATTTGAATAAATTATTTTCAGATGATGTTCATAAGTTTTTATTCTTGTTTTCTTTTGGAATTTAAATTGGAAGTGTATGTTTTCTTTGATTTCAAAAATTTCAAAAGCAACAAATTATGCAAATGCTCCAGAAAAACCATTGCATGTTCAAAAGTTTTAAATTCTCCTCATTTCTATACATTTGAAATACACGCCCAAGTGCAATAAATGATGCAAAAGATTCAAAAACATTGTGCATGTCGAAGAGATGCATCCAAATTATCATTTATTAATTTGGGGATGTTACAAAACCTACCCCCCTTAAACAGAATCTCGTCCCGAGATTCGGGTGGAAAAGAGAAGGGAAGAAAAACTTTGCCGCTTTGCTAAAATCCAAACGTCTTTCCAAGGACCGAAACACTCGATCTCGAACCACTACTAACTTGCTATTCTTGGGTTTGACAACCCCTAATTGTCATTTATCCAATTAAAATCCACCAACCCCATTGAGTCTATAGCAAGCACACTCTAATCTATTATTCCACAATTTATACAACAACCCCGAAATCGCTTGCTTTATAGAAATCTCCACCATAATTTCTTAGGTTTGATTCAATTTCTAGGAAGGGCACTAACTTGCTTCCAATATTAACAATCCATGTGTGAGCACAAATATCTATTGATTTACTCCCTCAATCTAACTCACGGGTTCACTCCCATCTTGATCAAAATCCCAACAACATTGCGAATCCTAAACAAAACCAGCATATTGCTCACATGTTCCATTACACTTGTCTTCTAAATTTCTATCATAGGGTATCTCTCATATAACTTCCAAATCGTGAGCACTAAGATCTGTATTTCACTGTATAAAATCCACCGGTTGACATATACTATTAACCGTTTATCAATTATTTGTTGTTTCTAGCAAGTTTTCTCACAATAATTTCAATCCTTAAGAGAGGGTACAACTATGCAAGATCCAATTGCGTCTTCGAGCAATGTCTCTATATTTCTGCTTCTCAATCCCTTTTGTTAGAATGATCAATCCACTTGCAATAATCGATCCATCAAATACACCAATTAATCTCTTAAGATCTAATCCAGTTATCCCCACTCCAGGATCCAATTAACTACCAAAATCAACACAATTATCCTGGTTAAAAATATATCCCCTTTATTCACCGTCAACTCCATCCTAGTGCATTAAGTCATCAAAAAGATTATCCCTCCAAGGTGAATTTGTAATCCAATTATAATCCAAATAATTTAAATTACTAACCTCATCCAGTCAAGTGATCCACAATAATTTATTTTAGTCCAGTTCAATAATATTAACTCGATGTCTTCCAAAAATCTACTGATCTCCAAGTATCATATAAATCCTACCGCCATAATTTATCATCCCTAATTAATCCCATTATACCAACCTTGGGACAACTATTCCCACAAAGATGAATTCGTATCCAATCCTCATAGTCATACACTACACGATTATTCAATCATCTAATCATTCTTCATTTCTGGAAGTACTAAGATCTGGTTATATACCCAATTATAACTCCACAAATTTCAATTTATCAACATAAGTATCCAACAAAATTTACATTATCATCATAGTTTCAATTTCAACTCTATCACATTAGACCAAAATCCAACTAGCAATCTTATTGACTGGTTGACCGAGGCATAACAAAATCTAAATCCCCAAGTGAATCCACAAAGTTATTAATTCAACCTACTTCATGTGTTCCATGAGTTATACCTACATATTCTTCCGATATAAATCCAACATCGCCCGCAGACGAGTTTATACCTCAACACAATAGTTCCATAGATACTCATATCGCAACTCCCTATGGTAACACCTACCATAATCTATAGAAGATCCCACAAAGGTTAACATTTCAAGGTTCAATGATCTAATTAACTCTTCTAAGATCATAATCAGGGACCAAGAGTAACAACCCAATTTCTCGATTATCAAACATCACTCTGACAATGCAAAACCACCAATATCAACCTAACATCAAAGATCCAATTAAAGATAAAATCGCAGTTATTCATTCATATCCTTCTCTTTACCGATTCTGCTATCAATCCTTTAACCAACCGGTGACTTCCATTAACGAGGTGAGAGGGAAAAGCACAAGGTAAGGGAAAAATAACAGGGGTAAGGTCCTTAATTTACATTAGAGATTTTAACTTCAAAATGCAAAAACCAACTTGAAATAAACGAAAGGAAAGTGAATAACAAGAAATGAACTCCAAATATCTAGACAAGGACATAAGACCCAAAGCAAAACTCATAAGACATAAGCTCAACTTCTAGTATGACTAACTTGTATTGAAATGAACGAGCAATCGATTGAGAAGAAAAATTTCAGAACACAACTCAAGTCTTATCGCATCTAAGATCATGGTAAAAACCATCTAAGGGTGTATTAGGCACTAGCCAACTAATATCACATCTTACCCTTTCAATTCCCATGAGTTTTAGTTGAATTATCCTCTCATTTTCAACCCTAACGACGATCTAAGCGCTTGCTGTCCAAAACTTGCGCTTGCTGTCCAAAACTTGTATCCATGCTCCAAGCTGAACTTTCCAACTCCAAAAGCTTCTAATCTTCACCAAAGGACAGCCAACACTTCAATTTTACAACACTCATTGAATCCCAAAACCGAATTTAAACGGTAACAACTATCTTTTGAAAGAAGATGAGAGGAAACTTAAACAAGAACAAGGTGAGATGAGCAATCTAAGATAAGGAATAAAATTTGAGAACTTACTGGAGTTTTCATCAATATTTGATATTTTGAAAATAATTTTTTCAAAATATCCTAAAGACGACCAAGCTAGGGGTTTCTACGGTCAGCATGGCTCTGATACCAACTTTTGTGAGAACTCGGGGTATTAAACTTGTAATACTTAACCATCAAATTGGTCCTAGCATTACAAATAAAATATCCCGATTCTCGGCGTATATGTACTTCCCAGAATTGCGGTACACATACCCCATACAAAAATTAAGCATCCATTCCATACACAAGTCATTACATTGACAAGTCTACAAGCTTACAACAAAAAGGCCATACAAGTACATATTACAAAAGTAGGGCTGACCGGCCAAAAAAAAACAAGGTAAATAACCAAAGTAGCAGCGGAAACATAAGCCATAAGATGGCAATAAATAAAAGCCAAACGGTTTGCCATTACCCACAAGGCAACCGACTGGGCCACCAAGCTAGTCGTCGAAGTCAAAGTCGTAGACGGTCTCTGATGCGGACATCCTTAGCTATGTTGTTCCATATAGTGTTTTCAATCCAACAAGTACCTCAGAACAACATGAGCTTACTAAAAGAGTTGAAGAACAAGAGAAGCTTCTGGGTGAAGCTTGTGCAAAGAAGCTTAACCGACAGGTGAATCTGTTCCATGAATTTCCTTTAAGTTTAATTGAGAATATTATACTACCTAATAGCGGGTCATCGCTTATTGTTAGGTTTGAAGGAGATGCCTTAGGTGAATATCAAGAACACGATGCTTCTCGGGGTGTTTTGATGCTCACAAAAATAGCATGCAGCCTATGGGACGCATGGAAGGTATGGGTTCATGACGATCTTCTCAGCAACTCGGAAGGATCTAGCTTGAACAATATATATATTTGGAAAGCTTATCAAGTCTACTTTCCAACGGATCAAACGGCACATGATTTGGAGCTTTCTATAAAAAGTTATGGCTATTCGAGTGCATGTTGCTCATTCAGATCGACCAACGCGCGAGAGTTGACAAAGTTGATGATTTCGCGGCATGTACGGCATCTTGGGAAGATATCCCGCTTTGCCATGACTTTCCAAAGGCTTACAAGAGTCCCTTTCTCAAGTTTCATACGGATTCAAGTCGTTTCAATTAATGAAACTGAAGTTAGGAAAGTTTGGATTAAATTCGGATTCGGAATCAGCATCAAAATCGGATTCGGAATCAGCAGAACAGTCCGGATTAAAAAGGTCATAACTTTCACAAACGGAGTCCGATTTGGGTGTTCTTATACTTGTTGGAAAGCTAACTTCAAGCCCGATCCAACGGATACTCGCGCAGCCTCAGATTCATCACGTATCAAAAGATATGACTAAAACAATGTGACGGTTGTAAACTCAGAGTTTCCTTTTTTGTTTTAGATTGTGTCTGAATTGGAGTAGGAGTTCTAATTCCGAAATAGAATAGGAGTAGGGCCTCTTGGCCAGCCATAAGGTGGAGAAGGGCACTATATATTGAGGGGTAGACCCCCATTGTATCTTCGGACCACGATTAAAGATTTTGATTGCTTTTTGCATCAACGCTGATTCTTCCAAGAAGTTTGGTGAAGGCCAACGACTTGAAGGGAATAGGCGTTTTCTTCCAAAGACCGTTCGTCTTTCCGCTGGGAATTGAGGATCGGTAAAACTCCACTTTGTGGTCGGGTGGAGTACACGTGAGATTGGGCGAATTAAAGAGTTGCAAGTTCATGCATTGGCATCGGGTGAGCAACTACGATTTGTCAAGTCAAGCGTGCAAGTTATCTTCGATCCTACGTCGAGAAGATCAGGAACCCCCGTATCATCTTGGTATCAGAGCTCCGTTGACTCGGTAGGATCTTTATCCAGTTATCTAAATTTCATTTTTTTTCCTATACACGAAAAAGCCATAAAAAAATTTCATTCAACCGTAGTATTTAGTTTGTTATTCTAGTGAGTTTTCTTAAGTTTTTGTCCATTAGAATCAAGTTTGGATTGCTGATCTTGAATTCATTTGCGTTGCTTTTTATTTGAGCCTAGTTTGATCTTATTTTTTTCATCGTGTTTATAAAAAAAAAAGACACAAAAAAAAGCGAGACATCAATTTATCCTTTGTGAACCTTTCAATCCTTTGCGATTACTTTGAACCTATTTAAGACTAGCTAAATCATTGCTTAGGGCTGCATATTAATATTTGTGTTCTTGCAATTGTTCAAAGATCAAAAAGGTGGGAAAGAAATTTTGCTCATTTTGGTAGAACAAGAATTTCGGCCATAGTTCAAAAAAAAAGGAAGGAAAAAGAGAAGAGAGAAAAAAAGAGAAAAAAAAAGAGAAAAGAGAAAAAGAGAAAAGGAAAAAGAAAGTGCAAAGCCGAACCATAAACTTGAGCAAAAATCCCTACTCATTCTTGATTCAATTGTTAGAATATCAATATTTTGTGCAATCTTGTGCCCTAGTTTCATTATTTACAACTAGCTAGCGTCTTTCCATAACTTGTGCAATACGAGCTATTTTGGTCTTCACTTATATCTTACATAGCTCATTCCTTGATTACACTAAGTTCCAATATCTTTGCGTGTGAGTTGCTTTATTTTTCACTTATATCTTTGTGATCGGCAACTAGGCATTGAATTCTAGTTTGGATATTTTCTTAGCTTTACAATACCTAGAATTTTCAAATTAAGTAGGTATCCATACCAAGCTCCACATAAACACCCGTTGTCGTGTTTTGACTTGCTCTTGAATTCGCTCAATTATCACGTTGTTCTCACCTAAAATATTAATTGTGAGTTTTTGACCTCAATTTACTTCGGAAAGGTAAGAATGTGATTTGGTAAGACGAGTGAGTTTGAGAGATACACATATACCTACATACATATTCTTTGCTTTGCTACTAACAATGGCAGATCGTGAATATACATATCTTCCCTTCTATGGTAGTAATGATCCGGAGGAGTATCTTGAGTGGGTACAAGACATGGAGCTCGAGCTTGAATCTCAGAAGTTTGAATCAGAAGCCAAGGAAGTGAGAGTGGCCACTATGTTTTTTAAGGACTATGCCTCTAGTTGGTGGCAACAACTATGTGGGAAACGATTCATTACATCTTGGGTCTATTTGAAAAGGGCCATGAGAAGAGAATTTGTTCCATCCTATTATGAGCGGGAACTACTACACCATGTGGAGAGCATTACACAAGGATGCAAAGTTGTCCAAGATTACTATATTGAGTTGCATCACGCAATGCGTCGTGCCAATATCACTAGTACATATCAAGAAAAGACATACTTCAAAGCAGGCTTGAATTTTCAGATCGTTGCTGCACTTCAAGATGAATATTTTCGTAGTCTGCAAGATCTTGTGAAATATGCTACGAAGGTGGAAAAGAGACTTAAAGACATGCAAGCACATCAATTAAATCTGCGTCGACTCTTTAGTTCTTATTCATCCACCAGTGTGTCCCTTGAGAAGAAGGTCAAGCATGGGAATTTTTCTTCGGCCGAGGTCGTGGTTGGTGGTAATTGTGCCATTGCTAGCCCACGGTCTTACAAGGATGAGATGTATCAAAACCCATGTGAGGATGAGAGCCACATAGCCAAATTGAGTGAGAGTGATAAAAAGAGTGAGCTGTGTGATTCCACCATATGCAAGGTTGAGAGCATCCTAATTGAGTATATGAGAGATACACCAAAAGAAAAGAGAGAGATAGATGATAGGCCCAGTAAGATTATTTTTGAACCTAACAACTTACCCTCTATTTCTAGTGTTGTATCTCACATTGTGCAGGTTGACCAAGCAAATAAGGAGTTGAACATTCAAGAGCCCCCACCATTGGAAGAGAAAGATGAAGAGATAACCATGGTTGGAGAGGGAATGCCTGCTGCCCTGGGGTTACATGATGACATTACGATACCCACAACACCTACATCAATTGAGGAGGACGATCAAGGTAACACTATTGGTACTGAATTAATAGTTCATCAAGACAAGGTACGTAAAACTGAGAACTCCGTTATTCCTTTCATGATTCCACGTTCTAAATTTGATATGCTTAATTTGCATAATGTGGAATTGATTACTCAAAAAGAAGTTCTTAGTAGAATATTCCTTAATGATTCTTTTTGTTATATCATATTCGATAAACCTATAGAGCTATCTAGTGTGATTAAGAAGGTTCCTGAAATTTCATGCTTAAGATCACTAGTAAATAGCTATATATACACATATCAATTCAATTTGATTGGAGATGTTGGTGTAGACAACATGTTTCAAGTTTATCGAATATGCATTACCTGTGATAATGTTGCTGATTTAAAATTGCATGTTTTGCGCAAACCATCTATTGCGCAATGTCATGGTCACTTTGAGATGGGTTTAAATACAAGTACCTATTGTTTAGAGCACAACATAATGCCTACTTGTTTATCTCTTACATGTATAACTAATCGAGTAACACAGGTTGAAGAATGGAAAGGTATCAATTGGTTTTCACCCACTTTACTTGAATTTCATGTTGGGAAGGTGAAATTTGATCATATGAGTCAGTTGTGTAATTTGAAATATGATTTTGAGCTATCGATTGTGCAAAACAACAAGAAGAACACAATAATTGATTCATATATATACCATGCGATATCGTTGTTTTCGTTGTTCAGCACATTTTCAGTTATCAAAAGCCGAGGACGGCTTTTCTTGAAGAAAGGGAGGATGATGCGGACATCCTTAGCTATGTTGTTCCATATAGTGTTTTCAATCCAACAAGTACCTCAGAACAACATGAGCTTACTAAAAGAGTTGAAGAACAAGAGAAGCTTCGGGTGAAGCTTGTGCAAAGAAGCTTAACCGATGTGAATCTGCTCCATGAATTTCCTTTAAGTTTAATTGAGAATATTATACTACCTAATAGCGGTCATCGCTATTGTTAGGTTTGAAGGAGATGCCTTATGTGAATATCAAGAACACGATGCTTCTCGGGGTGTTTTGATGCTCACAAAAATAGCATGCAGCCTATGGGACGCATGGAAGGTATGGGTTCATGACGATCTTCTCAGCAACTCGGAAGGATCTAGCTTGAACAATATATATATTTGGAAAGCTTATCAAGTCTACTTTCCAACGGATCAAACGGCACATGATTTGGAGCTTTCTATAAAAAGTTATGGCTATTCGAGTGCATGTTGCTCATTCAGATCGACCAACGCGCGAGAGTTGACAAAGTTGATGATTTCGCGGCATGTACGGCATCTTGGGAAGATATCCCGCTTTGCCATGACTTTCCAAAGGCTTACAAGAGTCCCTTTCTCAAGTTTCATACGGATTCAAGTCGTTTCAATTAATAAAACTGAAGTTAGGAAAGTTTGGATTAAATGCGGATTCGGAATCAGCATCAAAATCGGATTCGGAATCAGCAGAACAGTCCGGATTAAAAAGGTCATAACTTTCACAAACGGAGTCCGATTTGGGTGTTCTTATACTTGTTGGAAAGCTAACTTCAAGCCCGATTCAACGAATACTCGCGCAGCCTCAGATTCATCACGTATCAACAGATATGACTGAAACAATATGACGGTTGTAAACTCAGAGTTTCCTTTTTTGTTTTAGATTGTGTCTGAATTGGAGTAGGAGTTCTAATTCCGAAATAGAATAGGAGTAGGGCCTCTTGGCCAGCCATAAGGTGGAGAAGGGCACTATATATTGAGGGGTAGACCCCCATTGTATCTTCGGACCACGATTAAAGATTTTGATTGCTTTTTGCATCAACGCTTGATTCTTCCAAGAAGTTTGGTGAAGGCCAACGACTTGAAGGGGAATAGGGCGTTTTCTTCCAAAGACCGTTCTGTCTTTCCGTTGGGAATTGAGGGATCGGTAAAACTCCACTTTGTGGTCGGGTGGAGTACACGTGAGATTGGGCGAATTAAAGAGTTGCAAGTTCATGCATTGGCATCGGGTGAGCAACTACGATTTGTCAAGTCAAGCGTGCAAGTTATCTTCGATCCTACGTCGAGAAGATCGGGAACCCCCGTATCAGTCTCACAATAGTCGATCCCTTGGGGATCAACCTCCTCTGCAACAATTAATTAAGCATAGCAAATGAGTACAAAAATGTACTCGCAAGAATTACGTGTAGTGTAATAGGCCTATACATAGCTACATGCAAGCTTATTTAAGTGGAGGAGGCTCTAGACTCATTTTCAACATAAAGCAAGTTTTCATTTGCAATAATGTAATATATTTAAAGCAGTTTTACAATCTGTTTTTATTTGACAAAAACATCGAGAAACAAGTAACAATAATAAAAGATATCCTGGAAGTGGCTAACCCAATAGCCACCACAACAATAGCATGAATTCCCCATTCATACCACCCACATCAAGTTTCAATTAAATGTTATAATCTAGTTCTTGCACGACCTTACCAAGCATGTCCATAACCTAGGACGAGGCTATTCGAATAGTTTGAACCCTGCAGGGGTGTACCAATGTACCCACACGTCAGATTGCCTTTTTGCCACTAGACTAAGCACACTACCTTTGGTATGCCGGCATGGCTAAGTCCTACAAGACATTTCCAATATTATGCATTAACTACGAGTCGCCCATATGGGAAAAAGCCCCATACATTGATGCGGAGTCATCAAAGATGCTCACTTCCTTATAAAGGATGGTGCTCCTTTCAATGGATAAAACTCCACTACTGCTCACCCAAAAGCCCACCATGCAACTCGGAGCTAACACACGCCAAAGTACTAAGTCAAGAGAGGTCCCATATCCCCCTCGTGTGGTTAGCACGCAATAAGCACTTGGCTTAGTGACACAAGTAACTCGGTCCTTGTGGACTTAGGCACCATTCCAATCACACCCAAAAGATCACACCATCAACCATTGTGCCCAAGTCTGAAACAATTTTATTTTTAGTTTCAGTTTTTGACTTTACAAAGTAACAAAGCACAAAGTGCTGAGCATAATGATAATAATAATTTTGTGTGATCAAAGTTATCGACTAAGTCGATAACCGCCCAATTCTACCAGTAGCTAAGCATTTCTAAGCATGACACTGTATAGACAATAAAAGAGCATAATTCAACCACCGGGCTCTAATTCACCGGCGAGATTAATACCTTATGTTTAGTGGCAGGTGATGAACAATTTAAGGCAACCATGCAATAGGAAGAACTACCTCTAATCAGGAAAATAAACTTTGACACAAAAGCATGCATACATACAATTTGTAAACAAAGTGTTAGACTTTGAAAGTAATGGGATATTTATGATGAAACTGCTTGCCTTGCTGGAGATAACTTTCTTGCTGCAGAGGATCACTCTCATATAAAATATAATCGTCGGAACCTATCGAAAGAATCGAGAAGCACAAATAAGAACGAATAACACCGAGAATACTCAAAATTCAAAATCATCCAAAAATCATGAAAAATTCACAGAAGGTAGAGCATGACTTTAAATGAATTTAGCAACAAAAAATCAATCGATTTGGATGTTCTATGCAAAAGTTATGGCAGTTTGAAAGTCAGTTTTCCAGAAAATCCAAATAAATAGCTATCTGTTACTGTTCATCCGAAATTAAATGTTTTGGTGAAAATTTCTAGAGAGGTGGTGTACATAAAATTTTTATGGTAGACAGAGCACCATATGAGATGAACAATGGAATTTGATTCACCTTATTTGGAGCTAAGATGAGCTTTCTATGATTTTTCAAAGTCATGAAAGTAGTGTACAAAACAATTGTAAACTAAGATTTTTAGTAACAGTAACGTGCTCAAAACTGATTCTACATTTAAGTACAGTAACAGAGGAATCCAAAAAAATTGATTTTACTTAATTTGGAGTTACAGAGAAATACTTATGCATTTTTTAAGTTAAAACAATTTTTAGAGCAAGAATAGTACTAAACCTAAAGTAATTTTGCCAAAAGTGATTTATGGAACAGTAACATGGTTCAACCCATTTTTGTATTAAAGTACATTTGGAAATAAAACTAACAAAATTTGAACCATAAATTTTGGAGTCTTTATGATTTAGTTATGAATTTCCAAAGTTTAACAGCAATTTAAAGTGTAAAAATAATTCATTTTTGGATCACTTTCCACAAACTATATTTTCTGAGATAGTGACAAGGTTGAAAACTATTTAAAAAAAATTTCACTAAAAATCAAAATTATCAAAATTGATTTCACTGTTTTTGGAGTTAAAATGAATTAGTTATGCATCTTTGAAATTAATGGATTTTCAGTTCATTAATAAATCGTTTCTGAATTTATAAAAGCATTAAGGACTTTTCTTACCGGGCTGAAATCTAGACACAGAGGATGACAAGCGGGGTCCACTGAACAGTGCCATTTTTCATTTTGATTTCCGATTTAAAACCGCACTGACAAGTGGGGCCCGCCTACCATACTCTCAGTCTAAGGGAATAGTGTGTATGGATCGACGGTCTACGGAACAGTGCACTGGTCTATGGACCATCTTGTAGTTTACTGTGCACTCCGGTCTATGGACCATCTTGTAGTTTACTGTGCACTCAAGGTTCTTGGGCCCACATGTCATTCAGACAGCTCTCAATTATTTTCGTGTTAATTAAACCTAATGATTGTTTTACCTAATCAAACCAAGATTTGGTTAATTAAGACAACAGTTACTGTTGAAAATCCCGACAACGCAGGGGAGCAGCAGAGCCGGCCGTTGCCGAGCTCGCCGGCGGCGAGGAAACGGCGCCCTGGGCTCTAGGTAGGCTAAAATGGATTGCAGGGGTTTGTGGCTACCTTTAGGAGGTGTCGTCGCCGGTGGAGGTGTACGGTGACCCACCGGCGTCGGAGTTGAGCGGAGGAGCGCGAACGGGTGCCAAGGTCGCTCGACGAAGAGGCCTCCCCGGGGTACAACGATGCTAGATCTAGCCTCCTGGGGTTCATGCGACGCTGAAGGAGCGGCACGGTGACCAAGGTCCTTCGCCTTCAGCTCCGGCGGCACCCGGGTGTGGCGGCGATGGCACATGCACGGCGACGGCTCCAAGTTAGGCGAAGGACTCCAACAAAAGGTGGTGAAAACGTTCAAGGGACCCTTGTGAAACTCACCGTGAGTTGGATGAAGACTAAGAGGGGCCGAGGTGGTCCGGTGAAGAGAGCCGACGGTGGCACGGTGGGGGTCACCGTGGCGGCGACGCTTGGTTGAAGTAAAGCTTCAGCCGGGTCTTGGAGAAGGAAGAGGGAACCGAGTATGTGCTCCAGAAGCAAAGAATCGCCACGAGGCCTGACGGGGATGATGTGGCGGTACGGGCGGCGCTTTGATCGTGGTCGGGAAAGACAAGGTTGCCGGCACGATTCTGCAAAAGAAAGGTGAAATTAATGGAGGGGAAATAATGCCCACGCTGTAGAACGCGTGCTGACGCAGACAAAAGAGAAAAGGGATCAACGGTTCACCTAGGACGGTGATAGGCGACCTCGGCCGAGGACGACGCGCATGGCCCTACCGCTACAGGTGCTTTCACAGGCAGATCCTAAAGGCAAAAATGCGTGGCATGGTGAGGCAAAAGCCGCGCCGGGGTTGTTGGTCAAGGAGCGGCAGAGGTGAGGGCTCACTCCTTCTCTCTTTCTTTCTTGGTGGAGACAAAAAAGGATAAAAAAAAAGGGGGACACGAGGAGGTGTTAAGCAGGGCAAAGGACAGAGAATGGAGCGGTGTGAGCGGTCGATGCTTCGGGAGTGGCCAGAAAGGGTGGTGGGGGAGCGGCGTCGCTCGCGCTGACGGAGCCCGCGGCAGAGCTCGATGGCTACCTAAAGCTCAGCTCCTGAGCTCGCCCCTGCCGGAGGTTGAAGATGGGCCGACGAGTGGGCCCGGTTTGGCAGTGGCGCACGCGGGCAAGCCAGACCCCGGTGCGGGCGGCTGCGGCTAGTTGATCTAGTCGAGACAAGTGGCCGGGTCGGTGTGTGGCTTGAACCGAAGTCTGGCGCGGGTGGTTCGGACCGGATCAACAGTGCAAGGGTTTGAAATCCGAAATCACTTTGACCAAAAAGCTACAGGTTTCACAGGACAGGTTCGTAGTTAATCGTTTTGGATAAGTGCATGTTGCAATGTGTATAAGTACATTGGTGACTGCTTGCGTATGGTTGTTTACTAATAGCTTAATGATTGATGCTTGGTTGATGCATGTTTGACGGTGGTGGTATGTGGGCTGCTTTATGCTTATGCATGAGGGATGAGATGGTGGTGTTTCAGCTGTGGCTAACACTGAGATGGTGGTGTTTCAGCTATGGCTAACACTGAGATGGTGGTGTTTCGACTGTGGCTGACCCTGAGGTGGTGTTGAACCCTAGTGCTAGAGTCTTCCGTCATTGTCTCCCGTCTCACGGTTGAGGCAAGTGCAAGTATTATTAATGAGTTGTTATATTACATACTTGATGAATGCCTTAGTTGATTGATGATGCTTACTGATTGGTAATGTTGATGAGCCTGAATGCCTTAGTTGATTGATGATGCTTACTGATTGGTAATGTTGATGAGCCTGAATGCCTTAGTTGATTGATGATTCTTACTGATTGGTAATATTGATGAGCATGAATGCCATAGTTTAATGATGATGCTTACTACTTGGAAAGGTTTACATGATGCTACATGCTAATGGTTACATGATGATGCGTACATGATAATGTTTATATGGTGATGCTTACATGATAATGGTTACATGTTGATGGCAATAATGATGGGGCAAGGTGAGCAATGAGACTACCTTGCTAATGATGAAAATGATGAATCATGATAATGACCTTTGGGCATGTGCATTACGCATCATGGCATTGGATCCCTGTGCCTTGAGGGCACAGGCCTTGATTATATATTGGATCCCCGTCATGCATTAGACGGGCTTTGGTCCCCATACTCGTGGAAAGTCATGTAACTAATCCGGTGAGGTCGATGAGAAAGTTACATGACTTGGAGTGTGGGCTTTGGATCCCTGTGCCTAGAGGGCACAGGCTTAGAGTATGTATCGACGGATACACTACTCGGCATTACCTGTAATTGCAAAGATGTGAAGAATGTGCATTCATGACATGATCATCGCATTTCTGCATAAGATGGATTTGTTTGTTTAGCATTCAATGCTGTGTTCATGATGGGTTTGTTTGTTCTCTCTGACTAATTATGATGCTATCATAAGAGGTGGGTCTGTGGTATATAATGATGTTATTCATGATGGAATTGTTTAATCCCTTTGACTACTTATGATGCTACGTTTGTTTGCTATTGCACTTTGCTGAGTCGTGGACTCACACTTGCTGTGTTGTGCTTGATAGGTACCTCTCGAGGTAGCAACATGCATGGGAAGGGGTAGACTTGGTGCACGTCACATAAACACAACCCACAATGAATAAACTAGTCCAATTATCCACAATTCGTATTCTTGATAATTGCTCTAGTTTCAATTTGTGACCATCCTTCGTTGTGGGTGTTTGATTGTGATCATGGATGATCCAGCTATGTTCTAAATTCCTTGTGGTTTAAGTTCATTTAATTCTAGTTGTTGGATTAGAAAGATCGAGTTGATTAGTCAACCATCCTCATTATTTTGAGGACATTTGCTGCTTGGGTTGAATCTATTTGCTAACGGATGCCCTATGATTTAGGCTTTAAATATTTAACATATTTTGGTTGATCTGTGATGACTGGTTTGAAATTGGATGATTGAAAAATATTGATTGATGCTATATTAGAATGTTAGAACCCCTGGTATAGCCACATATACAAAGGAGGTTCTGCCGAATTTTAGAGAATGGTTTTAGTTTTATTGGGTCAAAATGTTGGTTCAGTAGCAGTAAAATTGTTAGATGATATGCTTCTATTGAGTAATCATAGTTTATGCTAGAGTTGAATAATAGTTTATATCATTTATGAACGAATGTTTGGTTGATGGTTTAAACAGATGTTGACGATTGATATTATCATTCTTCATGTTATGGTGGAAATTATTTAGTATTGTTGTTGTATGATCCCCTCTTAGGTAACATCTTGGTTCCCGTATAGCCAGGGTGTTACAGACTAGGCCGCTGTAATACCTCAAATTTAAATTAGAGGGAGTTGAGTCGGAAAAAGGTTTTAGTGTGATTTTCAGTTTGGAAGGGGGGTTAAATAGGAGGGCCTCGGGCCCAGAATACCTTGGTTTTGGGGGTGGGCCTGGCAGCCCGAGAGGGGAGGCGCCATGGGCTTAAGGCCCAAGCACCCCACCCCTTTAACCCTAGCAAAACAGCAGTTTTTATTTTTTTTCCCTTGGCTGCCTCCTGTTTTTCCCCAAGCCGCCGCCTCTCTCTCCTGTTGCTCCCAGGTGGTGGCGCCCTTCTCCCCTGCTGCTCCCAGGTGGTGGCGCCCCTCTTCCCTGCTGTTTCCTCCAAGTGGTGGCACCTCCCTGCTGTCCCCAAGCAGTTTCTTCCTCCATTGGTGGCAGCCGAGCTCCCCTTTGCTGCTGTCCCTTGTTGGCCGACCAATAGAGGAAAGAGAGAGGGGTGGAAGGGGAGGTTCTTGGGGGAGCTTGTTCATCAACTTCCTGGGATCGTTAAGGGTAACGGTTGTCATTCTTAGTTGTTGATCTGTTGGTATTTGCGATTTGGATCAGATTTGTTTGGATCGAATGGTTTCTGCTGTAGTCATGTTCTGTCCAGTTAGTTGCGTGGTTGATTTCGAGCCCTTAGTGACAGAATTCGAGATGCCCATCTGTTAGTGAAAGTTAGATGATGTTCTTAGCTTTCTGTGGCCGCTGAGAGCACCTAATTCCGACATTCGAGTCAAAAGATATCACCGTTTTAGTTTCTGCTGTCTAGATTCCTGACGAGATTAAACTGTTGTGATAATTCGTAAATTATGAAATTGTACTTGGCAGAATCTGGGATTTCTCCCAACTAGGTTATTGTAGGTAATTTTATAACCTTTCCGGATTGGTAAAGATTGATCAATTCGGAGTTATAGATTGAAAGTTATGGTCGTTTTAGTGCTGCTGATTATTCTGTAGACAGTTTTTCGGTGCTGAACGTTCATATATCTGTTAGCGTTCTAAATTGGCTGAATCAAATTATCTTGTCAACTAGAGTGTTGTGGGTTTGTCAGTTAAGAGTCCACAGAAACTGGGTTCACCTCATTTGGAGTTCCAGATCAAGAATTATGCCATTTACCGTGCTGCTGCCGAGGGGCGGTTTAGGGCAGAATGTGTTGATTTTCAGTTTAGAATTTCTAGATAAATTTTGAATCGCCGGGGGAGCGTTGTAGAACTTTATCTAGTATTGTCGTGTTCGTCGTATCCTTATTTTAGTTATTTGTTTGTTAGGAGGTGAAGCTTCAGGTTTGGGAGCACCGCAATTGCCTACTAACGCGTCGCAGCGCTAAAGGCAAGTACCTTAGTGTTCCTAGGATTATGACATGTTGTGTGCTTGCTGTTGGTATTGAATTTCTAAGTACCATGTTATTACTTAAATGTTCATATTCAATCCATGTGGTTACCTCCATGATGGAGAGCATGTTTCTTGTTGTTCATTATTCATATGTCATGGTCAGCATCCACATTTCATATTTCATCCACGGGAGTGGATCATTATATAAGACCCATCAATTCCAAAGATGGGCACGTAAGACCCACCATTCCAATGTGGGCGGTTTGGGACACCCGTTTAAACGTTCTTCAGACGGGCTTGGGTCCCCGTGACTTTGTTAAGTGCGGGCTTAGGTGAACACCGACGGGTGTGTCACCACTATACCCGATATATGCGTGTGTGTAGTCCTTCCTTCCATCTAATTCATTCATTGCATTCATTCAATACTTGTTACGCAATTCATTCATATCCTCCGATGGTCTTTGTCTTATCCATGGATTGTTGTTTGTATTTTTATTACTTTGTGACTTGCTGAGTCTCGGACTCACTGTTGCGTTGTTTGTTTTTTTTAGGTGATCCTTGAGGTTGGCTCCATGGGGAGGGAATAGACACACACCCTTTCACATCACTTTATACAAGTTCAGAATTTCATTTTAGTTTGATTTAATCATTCAATATTGATGAACTGTAATAATGCCGGTTGGTGGTGACTGAAAAACCCTTCTCCTTTAAGATTGATTAAGTACTGTGTGAGAACTTAGTTCATCTTTTGATATAGTTTCTTGAGATCGGTTTATACTCTGTGAGGATTCTCGATAGCTGTTGATTTCATTATTGTCTTGATGTTTATGTTGTTGGAACCTCCCAGATAGCTTACTATCTGGGAGGTTCTCGCCAAATTTTGGATTTATTTTGTCTTCCGTTTTAATTTTGATAATCTGTTAGATTAGTAGCGTTCCAGGCCCTTGTAGGACTGGGGTGTTACAGTTGGTATCAGAGCGGGCTTTAGGTCCGTGGTAATTAAACTATTAACATGACACACTGTGCACAGTAGGTGGGATGGGTACTTTGTGGTTTCCACATTCCAATTGTTATGATTTATCTGTTGAGTAATTGTTGAATTGCTCCTGTGCTTCTATTACTATTAAGCTAAATGTTTAGTTTCATGCTTTGGTGTTCTTAGATGGCGAGAGGTAGTGGCAATGGTCGTGGCGCGGCCCGTGGACGTGGTCGTCCACCGGGCCGGGGCCGTGGCCGTGGCCGTGGTCGTGGACGTGAACCGGCTGTGACTTCGTCTTCGTCTGAAGAGTCTTCCGGTGCCGCCGCTGAGGGGGCTGCCTCAGCCGCTCAACCGGCCGCAGCAGCTCAGGCCGCATCTGCTGTTATCATTCAGAATCTTCAGAGGGAGAACCAGGAACTCCGACGACAAGTGCAGGCAGCCCTTCCCGCTGCGGCTGCACTAGTTGCGGAACCTGCTGCTGCAGCCATTCCACCCGAGGCTAGGATGAGTCTCCGCGAGTGGATGTCACTCCGTCTAGACACCTTCGACGGAGCAGGTACTCCGGTCCAGGCTGCAGATTGGTTGCGATACATGGAGAGATAGTTCGGTGCCTTAGAGATGACTTCAACGCAGAGGGCGCGGTTCGTGGCCTTTCAACTGAAGGGTCAAGCCGATATCTGGTGGGAGGGGGTTCTATCTGCTAGAACCCCAGTGCAGGGACCCGTCACTTGGGAGGTATTCGTGGAGCAGTTCAGGACCAAATTCTATCCGGATTCCTTTGTTGAGAGGATGGAGCAGTCACTGCTGACATTTGTTCAAGGAAAGATGTCAGTGTCGGAGTACGAGGCTGGATTCAACAATCTAGTCCGCTTTGTACCAGCAGTAGCCAATGATGATCGGGAGAAGGCCAAGAGGTTCCGCAGAGGCCTCATTCCAGAGTATCGCCACGTCCTGGGGGCGACTGGCTTGCGCGATTTCAGCTCCGTGGTCGAGCAGGCTAGGGGAATGGAGCTGGAGAGAGATCTTTCTTCTCGAGGCAGCCGCCAAATGGTCCCTGTCCCTACTGGAGGTTCTGGTGGTGGTCAGAAACGGAGTTTTGGTGGGGGAGGTGGGTCATCTCAGCGACCTACTCCCAAGAGGTTTCAGGGGAGTCAGCATACCCATCCTGTTCAGCAGTGGCAGTCTTCCTCTTCGGCGCCACGTTCTTCGTCATCCACACTTCAGATGCGTCCTGCTCCAGGTCAAGGTATGAAATGTTTCAGGTGTGGTGGAGAGCACCGGGCATCAGAGTGTTCTTTCAAAGGGACATGTCGTCAGTGTGGCCGGGATGGCCAGAAGTCGTCAGTATGTAAGCAGAACCCATCGAGCGTTATCAAATGGGAGCCAGTCCCAGCAGCGTCTGCTTCCAGTGCCCCTCGGGCTTCAGTTCAAACCCTAGCTGCTGTTCCTGCACCTCAGTTCTCTTCAGGATGGGCTCATTCAGCAGCATTTACTCCTGCGCCTCCTGTAGGGTTCTACTGGAACCTCGTTCCGTCTGCGCCACCGACACTCGCTTCACCTGCGGCAGCTCTTGTTCACCCTACTCAGAGTGTCGGTGCGTCTTCTGCTCCGGCACCACCGGGAGTTTACGCCATGCCTACTCCAGCGACTTTGGGCCGTCCTGATGTGGTGACAGGTACTTTGCTAGTTGAATCGCATGATGCTTTAGTTCTTTTTGATTCTGGGGCTACCTATTCTTTTGTGTCTTTGGAGTTTGCTAGAAGGGCGAGTTTGAGGTTGCAGCGTATTGCTGAGTCTGTGGTAGTCAGTTCTCCGGGGGGTCTTATTTCTAGTTCCACAGCTTGTCCGGGCTGTTCTATCGCTATTGATGATGAGAACTTCACGGCTAATCTTATGGTAATTCAGTTGTCACCATTCGACGTTATTCTGGGTATGGACTGGTTATTCAATTACCGTGCCAAGATATGTTGTTTCTGGAAGACGGTGACCTTGCAAGCCCTGTCCGGGAAAGAAGCGGTGTTTTGAGGCGATTGCCGTCGATTCCTTATTCGTATTGGCTAGTTTGTTTCCCAGACTTCGGGCCTCAACCATCGGGTTGCTTTGGTCTCTTAGCGAGAAGGCTGATTCCTCACAGCGCATTGAGGAGATTCCTGTGGTGAATGAGTTTCCTGATGTTTTTCCTGTGGAACTTCCTGGGTTGTCGCCAGAGCGGAAGGTAGAGTTCCGGATTGATCTTATTCCGGGAACTCGACCTATTTCAATGTCTCCATACCGGTTGGCACGACCCTTCCAAGAGGAGTTGAAGAAGCAATTGGATGATCTTTTGTCCAAAGATATGATCCAGCGTAGTGTTTCGCCGTGGGGAGCGCTTGTTTTATTCACTAAAAGAAAGACGGCGGTTGGCGTATGTGCGAGATTATCGGGCTCTTAATCAAAGCTACTGATGAAGAATAAATATCCTCTCGCCCGTATTGAGGATCTCTTTGATCGATTGAAAGGGCTAAAGTATTCTCCAAGATTGACCTTCAGTCAGGTTATAATCAAATTCGAGTTCGGGAGCAAGACATCGAGAAGACGGCTTTCTCTACGAGGTATGGCCATTATGAGTATAAGGTTATGTCTTTTGGACTAACAAATGCTCCTGCAATTTTCATGGAAGCCATGAACATCATGCTGCATCAATACCTGGATGATTTCGTTGTGGTATTCATCGACGATATTTTGATCTATTCCAAGACGGAAGAGGATCACTATCAACATTTGAGGTTGGTTCTCGAAGCTTTAAGAGAGAACCAATTTAATGCTAAGCTGAAGAAGTGTGAATTCTGGATTTCCGAAGTTGGGTTTCTGGGCCATGTAATCAATCAAGAGGGTATTTCAGTTGACCCTAACAAGATTTCAACTGTGGTAGAATGGAAAAGGCCCACCAATGTCAAGGAAGTGAGAAGTTTTCTGGGTTTAGCTGGCTATTACCGGCGTTTTGTGGAAGGTTTCTCAACCATCGCTAGACCGTTGTCACAGTTGACGCAGAAAGGTGTCAAATTTCAGTGGTCAGATGCTTGTGAGCGCAGCTTCTGTGCTCTGAAAGATAGATTGGTGACCGCTCCAGTTCTTACTCTTCCCGAGCCTGGGAAGCGGTTCACTATTTATTCAGATGCGTCTAAAGTGGGGCTCGGTTGCGTGCGTATGCAGGACGGCAAGGTGATTGCCTATGCATCGAGACAGTTGAAGAAACATGAGCAGAATTATCCTACTCATGATCTAGAGCTTGCAGCAGTGGTTCATGCCTTGAAAATCTGGCGCCATTACTTGTACGACGAATCGTGTGACATATTCACTGATCATAAGAGTCTGAAATACATCTTTACCCAGAAAGATTTGAACCTGAGACAGAGGAGGTGGTTAGAATTAATAAAAGACTATGATCTTACCATTCAGTACCACCCTGGCAAGGCGAATGTTGTAGCCGATGCCCTGAGTCGCAAGGCGACACCTCCTACCCTCAGTTGTCTTATTGCAGATTTTGAGCGTATGGATATCTCCTTTTGCTTTGCGGGTACCACACAGACTGAGACTCGTTTGATTCTTGAGTCAGCCATCCCAGATCGAGTGCGGGAGGCACAACAGCATGGTCAGATGCTTCAGCGAGTGAGGAGGCGCATAGATAAGGGCAAACAAGGCCACTTCAGTGTTGATGATGCCGGTGCGTTGAGATTTAAAGGCCGCCTCTGTGTGCCACAGGAGGCTCAAGTCAAAGAAGAGATTCTGAGGGAAGCACATCGTACTCCTTATACCGTACATCCTGGTGAGACCAAGATGTATAAGGATTTGAAAAAGAGTTTCTGGTGGAAAAGAATGAAGGTTGACATTGCTCAATATGTAGCATCTTGTGGGGTTTGCCAGCGGGTCAAGGCTGAGCATAAGCGACCAGCAGGTTTGTTGCAACCTTTGGAGGTTCCAGTTTGGCCATGGGATGACATCTCCATGGATTTCGTAGTTGGATTACCTCGCACCCAGCGAGGGAAGGATGCTATTTGGGTCATAGTGGACCGGTTCAGTAAGTTTGCACATTTCATACCTATTCGCACAACCAACTCAGCAAGCGATTTGGCTCCTCTCTATGTGCGAGAGATAGTGCGGTTGCACGGGGTACCCAAGACCATTATTTCGGATCGAGACGCCAAGTTTGTCTCCAAGTTCTGGGAGAGTTTGCAAAGTGCGTTGGGCACACAGCTTCGTCTTAGTACCGCTTTTCACCCCCAAACCGATGGTCAGTTTGAACGCACCATTCATACAATCGGAGGATATGCTCGATGTTGTGTTATGTCTTGGAAGGAGGTGGGAAGACCACCTAGCTTTGGCAGATTCGCTTATAACAACAGATTACCATGCTAGCATTCGAGCGGCACCGCTTGAGGTTCTCTATGGCGGAAGTGCAGATCCCGTTGTCTTTGGGATGCGATTGGGGAGCGGGCAGTTTTGGGTCCCGATTGGGTTCAACAAACTGTGGCCAGAGTGGCAGAGGTTAGAAAGAATCTGTTAGCTGCTCAGAGCCGACAGAAGAGCTATGCAGATGTCAGAAGGCGAGATTTGGAATTCGAAGTGGGGGATCAGGTTCTGTTGAGGGTATCGCCTACCAGGGGTGTAGTGCGCTTTGGTACCAAAGGGAAGCTTAGCCCAAGGTACGTTGGGCCATTCCCAATCGTGGCACGAATTGGGAAGTTGGCCTATCGTCTGGATCTTCCCGAGTCTATGCAAGGAGTTCATAATGTGTTTCATGTATCCATGCTGAGGAAGTACCTGAGAGATCCAGAACATGTGATTCCGTTGGAACCTTTGATATTGGACCAAGACCTTACCTTTGAATCTCGACCAGTGAAAATTCTAGAAGAGTCAGAGCGGGTTCTGAGGAACAAGACTTTGAAGTATGTCAAAGTCCTTTGGTCTCATCAGACTGAAAGAGAGGCCACTTGGGAGCAAGAGTCTCGCATGCGCGAGCAGTATCCAGACCTGTTTACTTCCTGTAAGTGTTAATCTCATCGATTCTAATTCCTTGACAATTCATTCTTGTGTTCTTTTCGCCGGTTAGAATTCGGGGTCGAATTCTGTTAAGGGGGGTAGAATGTAATACCTCGAATTTAATTTAGAGGGAGTTGAGTCGGAAAAAGGTTTTAGTGTGATTTTCAGTTTGGAAGGGGGTTTAAATAGGAGGGCCTCGGGCCCAGAATACCTTGGTTTTGGGGGTGGGCCTGGCAGCCCGAGAGGGGTGGCGCCATGGGCCTAAGGCCCATGCACCCCACCCCTTTAACCCTAGCAAAACAACAGTTTTTATTTTTTTCCCTTGGCTGCCTCCTGTTTTTCCCCAAGCCGCCGCCTCTCTCTCCTGTTGCTCCCAGGTGGTGGCGCCCTTCTCCCCTGCTGCTCCCAGGTGGTGGCACCCCTCTTCCCTGCTGTTTCCTCCAAGTGGTGGCGCCTCCCTGCTGTCCCCAAGCAGTTTCTTCCTCCATTGGTGGCAGCCGAGCTCCCCTTTGCTGCTGTCCCTTGTTGGCCAACCAATAGAGGAACGAGAGAGGGGTGGAAGGGGAGGTTCTTGGGGGAGCTTGTTCATCGACTTCCTGGGATCGTTAAGGGTAACGGTTGTCATTCTTAGTTGTTGATCTGTTGGTATTTGCGATTTGGATCAGATTTGTTTGGATCGAATGGTTTCTGCTGTACTCCTGTTCTGTCCAGTCAGTTGCATGGTTGATTTCGAGCCCTTAGTGACAGAATTAGAGATGCCCATCTGTTAGTGAAAGTTAGATGATGTTCTTAGCTTTCCGTGGCCGCCGAGATCACCTAATTCCGACATTCGAGTCAAAAGATATCACCGTTTTAGTTTCTGCTGTCTAGATTCCTGACGAGATTAAACTGTTGTGATAATTCGTAAATTGTGAAATTGTAATTGGCAGAATCTGGGATTTCTCCCAACTAGGTTATTGCAGGTAATTTGATAACCTTTCCGGATTGATAAATATTGATCAATTCGGAGTTATAGATTGAAAGTTATGGTCGTTTTAGTGCTGCTGATTATTCTGTAGACAGTTTTTCGGTGCTGAACGTTCATATATCTGTGAGCGTTCTAAATTGGCCGAATCAAATTATCTTGTCAACTAGAGTGTTGTGGCTTTGTCAGTTAAGAGTCCACAGAAACTGGGTTCACTTCATTTGGAGTTTCAGATCAAGAATTATGCCATTTACCGTGCTGCTGCCCAGGGGCGGTTTAGGGCAGAATGTGTTGATTTTCAGTTTAGAATTTCTAGTTAAATTTTGAATCGCCGGGGGAGCGTTGTAGAACTTTATCTAGTATTGTCGTGTTCGTCGTATCCTTATTTCAGTTATTTGTTTGTTAGGAGGTGAAGCTTCAGGTTTGGGAGCACCGCAATTGCCTACTAACGCGTCGCAGCGCTAAAGGCAAGTACCTTAGTGTTCCTAGGATTATGACATGTTGTGTGCTTGCTGTTGGTATTGAATTTCTAAGTACCATGTTATTACTTAAATGTTCATATTCAATCCATGTGGTTACCTCCATGATGGAGAGCATGTTTCTTGTTGTTCATTATTCATATGTCATGGTCAGCATCCACATTTCATATTTCATCCACGGGAGTGGATCATTATATAAGACCCATCAATTCTAACATGGGCACGTAAGACCCACCATTCCAATGTGGGCAGTTTGGGACACCCGTACGAAACGTTCTTCGTACGGGGCTTGGGTCCCCGCACTTTGTTAAGTGCGGGCTTAGGTGAACACCGACGGGTGTGTCACCAGCTATACCGGTATATGCGTGTGTGTAGTCCCTTCCTTCCATCTAATTCATTCATTGCATTCATTCGAATACTTGTTCTGCAATTCATTCATATCCTCCGATGGTGCTGTCTTATCCATGGATTGTTGTTTGTATTTTTATTACTTTCTGTACTTGCTGAGTCTCGGACTCACTCTTGCGTTGTTTGTTTTTTTAGGTGATCCTTGAGGTTGGCTCCATGGGGAGGGAATAGACACACACCCTTTCACATCACTTTATACAAGTTCAGAATTTCATTTTAGTTTGATTTAATCATTCAATATTGATGAACTGTAATAATGCTGGTTGGTGGTGACTGAAAAACCCTTCTCCTTTAAGATTGATTAAGTACTGTGTGAGAACTTAGTTCATCTTTTGATATAGTTACTTGAGATCGGTTTATACTCCTGTGAGGATTCTGATAACTGTTGATTTCATTATTGTCTTGATGTTTATGTTGTTGGAACCTCCGGTATAGCTTACTATACAGGGGAGGTTCTGCCGAAATTTTGGATTTATTTTGTCTTCCGTTTTAATTTTGATAATCTGTTAGATTAGTAGCGTTCCAGGCCCTTGTAGGACTGGGGTGTTACAGCCGCTGCCCCAGTCGATTGCCTGTGGCAAATCAGCTGGACTCCACTATTTCTTCGTCTTCCGCTGTGTTTGTTTATTGTTGGCTTGTAAGCCTTTCTTGTAATAAACTCTATTGACACTACACCATGAACACCCCTTTAGCAATGCATATATGCGTTGGTAGAAGTCCAAATAAATATTGTTAGGGTCTATACGAACGCATTTAGTATACGTTGCCATTGAGGCCGTTGCCAAGGTCTATAACAACACATATACAATTGTTGGTAACATGTAAATAAAAGCGTTGTAAGGTTACAACACATATTTTGATATAGTGGCAATAGATATATATGTGTTGGCTTTGGGCTTTAGCAAATCGCTTCCAGGATTGTTTACAACACATGTAATCATTACAAAAGGTGTTTTTTTCTTGTCCAGGCTGGGCTTATCAATTAAGGCCCATGGGGTTAAACAAAACACACATATCAAAGTGTATAACAAAAAAAAATTCATTGACATCAATAAAAAATTGTTTCATTACAAAGAATTTCCAATTGGCTTCACAAGTCTAGACTCAAAGCATGCACAGTTGGTACCATTATGATCTAATAACATAATACGCCCTAAAACATAAATATAAGTACATGTCTATACTTTTAGTGGAAAGTCTTCGTTCTTTGTGCCTCCGTGGTTCTATAAAAAAAATTATTCAGTCCCCAACATTCTCCATTCTATCGAACAATCCAAGCCATCCACTATATCTTCTCAATCTGAAAAGAGAAATAAAGTGAAGAACATTTTTATCAAAGGTAAAAGAAATTCACATCAAAAATTTATAATGAGTAGAGACGATATGGAGAAAATACATCCATGTTCCTTAGTGACCCTGAGGAAGAATCCTCACGGATGTCCCACACCGATTCAGGGAACTTATGATAAATGTCAAGGAAGGGGATCCCAAAGAGGACATTGCAAAGATGCTACTTAATGTAGCCATTAGCTTTTTGTGCTTCTTGTTGTACATAAAGCAGACCTTGGATGCAACAAGCTGATTCTCATGTGAGGAAATTAGGAAATATGACAATTATATTGTAGTGATATCTACAAAGAGGATAATTCGATAATGTATTTGATCACCATCACCTACCAAAAGTTGCGAACTTTAATTCCAAATAGTCGATTATTAAGTGTAGATAATCTATTGGCCGGCACCTTGAAAACAGTCACCTAGTAATAATAAAAAGAATCAGAAAAGTAGGCATTGCAAGAAAATGTATGTGAAGGGTCATAACCATGAAACAGGAATGGGAAATTATTTATATATAGGAAAAAAAATACATAACCAAATTTATCAAATAGCATGACAATCATCATACATAAATCTTCTTGGCAGCAGACACAGAGGACAGTAAGAAAAGTTTTTGCAGTTATCTTGGCTGCTATTTTGATGAATTAGCCCACGCGATCAAGACAGTGAAGTCAAGCTGAGCAATGTCCTGAAAAATTGCACCAATTAGCATATGCTATCACTAGTTTACACTATGGGATGAACCACCCTTTGTGGAAGTGGATAATTAACATGGAGAAAAACAGTTATTCTAGTTCTTTTGCTTATGATGAATTACCAAGCATTCAGAACAATATACACTCATCCATGTGGACTGCATGATGTAAATAATCATTTAGTACTTCATAAGGATAACATTGCTCTCTAATCTTACTAATTTGCAAATGTCCCTAGTCTTGCATACTGAGCATATGTTGCAAACTATATCGAAAAAATCTCTTTTTGAACCCTTAAAGTTACAAGCATTAAGAAGTGGAGTTCAAATTGCCTTAGTTGTGTCCATTCCATGATATTCCACGAACCATATCTTAGAATCTCTTGCTAAGACACTTATCTAAGATGTTGAGCTTAATGTGCAAGTGTTAGGTATTATGCTCTCCAACGTCAATTCACTAGGAGATTACCAAACTTGCCATAGAAAAGCAACTGGATGAGTACCAATACAAATCAAAATACTTTACCATGGTAAGTTTTAGATATAACATGAACTATAAACTTTGAAGAAGTAAAGTTACCTTAAAGGCATATCAATCCGTAGCTCCTGCGCGCATTCCTAACAGCTCAATTTGCTCTGTTTTATGCCTACCTAGCTTGCAACATCTCAAAAGAATTCACATATAACAAACTTTCCAGTAGTAGCCCATAAATAAGAAGCAGAGCACAAGCACTATGCCTTGAATAGTTTCTAGCAGAAAGGAAAAAGACCTACACATGCAGGCATGCAACATATCAGTATTCAGTAGCAAGTAGCAACACCAAGACTAGCACATCAGTAGCAAGTTATGAAACACAAACACAATGTTATGAAATAGCAGCCAAGATATACCTGAAGTCCTAACATTTTTCCTATTACTCCTAATTCTTCTTGGGTGTCCTTGTTCTCTTTGTAAAGGTGAAACCTAATCAATGTCCCAGAACGGTAGCTCCAGTTACAACACAAGTTAGTAGGAAATTTAGATGCATCACAAAACATTACATTCCTTACTACACATCTATAAAAGTGCGCTCGGCAGCTACATTAGTTGTGTTACCAAATTTAAACAAGTAAAGCCTATCAAGTAAGTCATACATGTCGAACGAAAAGTACAAACAACAATTAAAAATCTCAGGACAATAAGCGAACAAGTTAAACAGAATGTCATCACCTCAGGAACTTCCTAATAAGATCTAACCAATTAGTTGACCCTCTACTATCAAATGGCCTATCATCTCTCCGATCAGAACCACCCCTCCCTCCCCCTGCTCCCAATCCCAACCGCACCCTAATACATTTCTGAACCCCATCGTTGTGTTCCACCGTATCCGTGAACCAAACGTCACCATGGTGAGGTCAGAAAATGTGCGTACCTCGTCGGGGAGATCAAAGGAGGTGAGGCGGATGAGGGAGCCATCACAAGTGACTTCATGGACAATGATGTAACACCCTGGCTATCTGGAAGCCAAGATGTCACTTAAATACTCTAACATACAGCCGCATTGCGGAAGAATCTGAATGATATGACATCTAAAGGCATAAATAAAACAACCCAACAGGGAGAAGGTATCCTTCCTTCACCATTTAAATGTATTTATTACAGTTCATCGTTAAACAAGGTTCACAAGCAATAATAAATCAACCGTATCATGGAGAAGGTATCCTTCCTTCTCCATCTAAACTTATTTATTTCAGTTCGTCAATAATAAGTGAAAGATAGAACTAATTTATAATCTTGAACTTGAATAGGATGCTGTGAATGAGTAGTGCGTGTCTACTCCCTCCCAAATGAGCCAACATTAGTGATTACCTAAAAAAACAAACAACGCAAGAATGAGTCCAAGACTCAGCAAGTACAGTGAATAAATGGAACATACCACAACCATTAACAAGTCAACATCATTGAACCATATGAAGAAATCACAGAACGAGTATTTGAATGAATGGAATGAATGAAGTGAATGGAATGGAGGGACTACACACATGCATATACCGGTATTGCTAGTGACACACCCGTCGGTGTTCACTTAAGCCCGCATCTTAACAAAAATACGGGGATCCAAGTCCCGTATGAAGAACATTTCATACGGGTGTCCCAAAACGCCCACATTGGAATAGTGGGGCCCACATTGGAATGGTGGGTCTTACATGCCCATCTTGGAATTGATGGGTCTTTTTAATCCACTCCCGTGGATGGAACATGAATAATGAATGCATGGAATGAAATATGTATATTGAAAAGACGCGCTCTCTAATCATGGAGATAACACACATATAGAAGGAACATGAACTTAAATATCATCATCTCCAATCATGGATTCAACACATATGAAAGACCATAGACAATGCAACTTCTCTTGAATCATAAGAACTCACAGTATAATCATAACAGCATTCATCAATCACAATCATTAAGATAAGCAATGTACTTGCCTTCCGCGATGCGACGCGTTAGCAGACAAAGGTGATACTCCTAAACCTGAAGCTTCACCGCCTAAACAAGTAAATAACTGAAATAAGGATACGATGAACACGACATTACTGAATAACGTTCTACAATGCTTCACCGGCGATTCAATATTTAACTAGAAACTCTAAACTGAAAGCCAGCGCATTCTGCCCTAAACCGCCTCTGAACAGCAGCACGGTAATTAACATATCTCATGATCTAGAACTCTAAAAGAGGTGAGCCCAGTTTCTGTGGATTCTTAACTGACCAATATACAATACTCTAGTTGACGAGATAAACAAATTTGGCCAATAAAGTATGTTAACAGAAGGTTGAACTTTCATAACAGAAACTGCCTAAAAGAACAAACAGCAGTAATAAAACGATTATAACTTTTAATCTATAACTCCGAATTGATTGTTCTTTAACAATATGAAAAGGTTATCAAATTATATACAAAAGTCTAGTTGGGTGAAAACCCATATTCTCCCAATTACACTTTCATATTTTACGAAATAGCAAAACAGATTAATCGCGTTAGAAATCTAGACAGCAGATACTAAATCTATCATATCTTTTGACTCGAACGTCGGAATCAAGTGAACTCGGTGGACAAAGAAAGTTAAGAACAATCTATAGATATCTCTAGGAGATCAAAACTATTGGTTCGGCTTCTAAGACGTCGAAACAGCCCGCGCAACATACTGGACAGATTTGATCTATTGCAGACTGACTTTGATCCAAACGATTCTAATCAATTTCGCTTCTATGATCAAACATAAAACAACAATCGATGATTGTTACCCTTGGAGACCCGTGGAATGACGACGAATGATCCACGAAGAAGATGATCACCTTGACCTTCCCTCCTTTGGCCGAAACACTGCTGTCCCCCTCCTCTAATCCTCGCGAAGACCACCATCGGGGAGGCGCCACGGCAGGGACATCAACCAGGGATGAAGGGGCTGGACCAAGGGAGGATGAGAGGGGCGGCATCCAGCAGGGGGAGGCGCAAGGTGGAGAGGGGAGGGGAGAGGTAGGGGCGGCGGTGTAACAGCCCCAATTTTAATAAACAGTAATTATATGCATTTCTATATTATAATTGTTATTTCTGGAGCATGTGCATAAATTATGCATTAGAAAATCTTGAAATCAAATGTAAATCTTAAAATCGAATGTAAATCTCCAAATTCAAACTAAGGCCACAAAAGAAATTTTAAATAAATGTTCATAAGGTCTCTGGAAAATAATTTATTTAAATACTAGAATAATTATCATGAATTAATATAATTTTTCCCAAATTTTTGGGACTAAATTCAAACACACGTCTATAACATACATTAAATTTGAATTTATATTATACAAAATAGTATATGAACAGTAGGGTTTAATAATTTTTATGAATACTATAACTTCCTAGGAACCCACCTAAATTATTTCAGAATTTTACGAATTTTATTTCTATTTTAAACCCTTGGTCAAAGAAAGAATCAGAATTTAAAATCTTAGTCAAAAGCCTAGACCCAAACTCACGGTACTGTGCGTCGGACTCAAGCCCAACCCTACCTTGTGCACTATAGCAACCAAGCCACGCGACTAGGTCCAACCCGGTGCGAACCGACCGCGCCAGTCGCGTTGGGCGCGAGTCCAAAATCCCGGGTGCACGTGCGCCGTTGATTTCCCGATGTGCGGACGAGATCCAAGTGGCCGTTCGGACCTTCCGAGATCAAGTTCAATCTGAGCCGTTCAAATCAGATCCTACACTACCAGTTGGATCAAGTTCAAATTCCTCTGGCGCGTACCCTTTCATGAGCAACCGTTGGATTAGGATCCAACACCCCTCCTTGATTGGGCCGATCGGGCCGCTACAGTACCCCTTTAGATATTAGCCGTTGGAATCTAATTGTGTGGTCCACGAGGTTTGAGCCGTTCGAACTTTCTGCAGTATTTCTTTTAATCTCACCCGTCCATCTTAAATCAACGGCTGACATTCCTTTGGAGCCGATTGCGTTGTGATTTGCTGCGGCTGTTTAGCAGGGCCACCTATCAGCGACACCCCTCTCTTCTTCCTCTCACATGCCTCGCCACCGACCCTGCTGCCGATGAGTGGTGGCGTTGCACAGCGAATATGCGAATATCCTTGGACACCTGGCATCAAAATGGACACCGCATCACATCTAGAACCTTTCCGTGAGCTCCAGAGGTTTAGAACTATACAAAAACCCTAGTTTGAGCCTATCCACCATTGTTGACCGAAAAGCTCCATTCATCCTCCTTCTTTTCCAGGGAAGCCTCTTCGCTACTGTAGCGCATGGGACACGCGTTCACGTCGTTGCCGAAGTGAACCTGAGCGCATGCCACGCCGTCGTCTTGAAGCTTCTTGACTTATCTCTAGCAAAGAAGACACCTCACTTTTTCTTCCTTCCCATTCGGTCAAAGCACCGAGCCAGCTCTCTTTTCCTCTTCTTCCCCAAATCCTCCTTCCTCCTTGCTCCATGGCGCCTCCATGTGCCGTCTTGCTGCCGCCTCGCCTCGCCTCCGGCTCTCTCCTCCGTCGGCCGCCGCGGTCCTCCTCTCCCTCGACTCGGCGCTTCCTCCCCGAGCCCGCCGTCCTCCTCTTCCTCCCCTGAGCCGCCGCCAAGCGGAGCTCCTGCGCGCCGCACCCGCGCCCTTCTTCTCCAAGCTGCGCCTCTGCCCTTTGTTCGGCCAGCTGCGCCATGGCCGTCTGCTGGATCTGCCCTGCCCGGCCCCGTGGTGCTCGCATGCCTAGAAAGTGTTCGCTAAAATGCCCGAGCCGCCTGATGCTCCTCCGGTTCATGCCCCTATGGCTTCATTGGTGCCGTCGTCGCCCCATCTCCTCAAAGACCACCGCACCTAGAGCCTCTCCGACAGCAAGGGCGTCATTGGTACTTTTGCAAGCTACTCCTCGCCGTTCGGATGTCGGCGACATGAGCTGCCCCAAGCTATCCAACAACGACTGTTCTTCCTCTCTGTGTTCATCCTTCATCTTTGAAAAATTGGAACCACCAAGAAGATCAACTGTAGCTCCAAGTTAGATCTTTTGCTTAGTATGTTTCTCCTTTAGCAAAAAGGAATCAATCAGTAACTTTCTTTGTTTTTGTCGTTCAAACCAACCAAAAACTGAAGTCTTGCTCCTTCTCGTGAAGCTTGATGAACTGGATTAGCAAGAAATAGATAGTGGATGTGAATTTTCAGAAAACCAACAGAACTCATGTTGGTGAAGTTTTAGACAGAGAAGAGATGGTGTTTTGGGGTGAAATCTGAATTGTCAGGAAACCGAATTGCTAAAACCCATTATCCTATTCTATTTAGTATTGTGAATGTCAGCTAGGCCATTCAAGTGTACTAACAAAGTTGATAATTGAGTTTGAAGAAAGTTTAGTTAATACAACTTTAGTTCTTAAAAGCTTGCTGTTGTAGGTGTATGAACTACAATCTAGAGAATTTTAGAATTTGGCGTTGATCTGTTGTCAATCTCAAATCAGATCCGTAAGGTTATTGTTTTGTTTAGCTTTTTAGCTAATGAAGCATCTCAAGTTGATACATCGGTAAAATGCACTTTCGAAATTAAGCAGAGCGAAGGTTTTGATAAAAATTTGAATTATCAGTACAACCATTTTGTCAAACCTACTAGTATTAATAAATCTTGTAAATGTTGTTAAATCACCTAATTGATCTAGCAAAAGTTGAAGGATTAAATTAATATGAAATAGATGGCAGCTGTCCAATTCATAAAATTTGTCCTATTATAGGATGTATGACCTGACAATAGATAGTTCCTGTTATTTGGCTAATTCTTTTATGTTAAGAGTTATACTTAACTATTTGATCATTGAAAAATTGATTAGCAAATAGATAATTGAAATTGGCTTCTGGGAGTTTAAGTTCATAAGAGTCTAGATTAGCACTTTAATACTTGAACAGTAACCTGAAGATAATTAGTAAATAATGTTTGATTTAGTGGCAAAACTAATTGGCAAAATCTGTAACAACACTTGATTAAAATAAATAAACAGAGAATGAATAGTAATGTGATAAAAAAAATTGTTATGTTAGTAAACCCACCGCATACCACTATTTCCTGCTGTTAACTAATTTTGTGAATATCAATTGAGTTATTAAATTGTAAGCTTAACTTAAAAGAAGATTAGCTAATAGAACTTTAATCTCGCAAAACCGCTATTATATATATGCATGAATAGTAATCTAAAGATGTTGATTTTGTAGGTAAGATTATAGTATGGTTAATCCAATAACTAGAAATATTTCCAAATCATTTAGTCTTTCGAACACTTAACCTATCTAATAGAAGTGCACAAATATGAAAGTTAAATATAAAAATCCACTTTGAAGTTGAATTTTCAGAACCTTAACAGAAGTCAATTAACTCACCCTGTTATGAAATGTAACTAGTAAAGAAAGATTTAATGCTTTATGTTGTGTGTAGTTCTGTAGATCACTCCATTAAATCAACTTGTTAAAAAGGAATCTATTGCTCTTATTTAGATTATATGTAGCTTTTGGTCCATTTGAACTTTAGCCCTTAAACTAACAAAGGTTAATCCTCTAAAGAATAAACGTTAATTTGGTTAATCAAAACAAGTTTAGCCAAGTTAAAGCTCATAACGTTGTTGTCTTTCCATTCGTGTGAATAGTATCTTAGTACTTAACAAGATAATGAAATAAGCTATTCTTTTGAATACTTGTTAAGACTTTAAAAGATTAATTGATAAGAAAACATATAAGAGGATTAATTTTGACTGTATGATCATCGTGGATGTATGCATAGAATGCTTAGCAAGAGTATTTGTGAGCACTAGGTGTCCTGTTAAGGAAAACAATACCACATACACTCTAGGTATCGTCAGTTATTATGATTACAATAGAAATTAAAGTAATTTCAACAAGCCCATAAGAAATTGAACTCTAATTAAGCTAAAATATATATCTAAATGCATCCAAAATCATAACCTCATTAATATGTAATTATCATGCATTTTTGAGCCTTTTGGATTTCTCGATTTTATTGGTGTTTATTCGCTATTGCATTTTCTCTCTAGATTATAAATTGCGCGGAGTGAATAATTACGCCTACAAGAGTGAACAAGTGGACTTCTACCAAGGTAAGCTTCCTCTCTGCACCATATTGATCCCAATTTTGGAACTGTAGATTTATAAAATACAGTGATAACTGTTGCATGCTAATTCCTTAAAAATTATTTGTGACATGTGTAGTATCTAGTTACAACCCATAACTTGTGGTTTACCTTAAATTTGATCATACACTCAAATTAAGGTATTGTTTGTATTAAAATACTTAGGCTAGAAATTGCTTAGCCATGCAGTCTTTAGAACGGTAGTGCTTGGCAAGCTTATCTTGTCAAGTCTGGGAAACACAAATGAATTTCCAGTATTTGTTTCTTTGTTGATCTCTTTAAATCAGAAATGAGTTTAAACCCTTCTTGCTAATCTAATTTCAAATCTGGACAAGTGGATGCTAGTGGTGGTGCCGTCGTGCACGAGAATTGGGAAATGTGGTTGTCTTGTCTGGATTGATTAAGGACTGAACATTGGCTGGATGATTCAAGCCCCCAACGTACTTCCACACGCGGTGTATGGGCGCTGTTTGGTTAAGTAAAGGGTTAATATTATTGAGTTGGATACAGGAGAGTAAGGACATGTGTATTGATTTCATATGGCATAGATGCTTAAGTCTTCGGCCGTGTCGTATGCCATGTGGAGCTTATATCGATATCGGATGTTCTTAGAAGGGTAAGGCGTAGATGTGTTACATCGCATGTACGTTCCATCGAGGCCCCGATCATGTGTAATATGTGTGGCTAACACGAGTTTGCATTTAATTGACTGGGTCGGCATTCCCGGTACAACATGTGAGCCTCGGTTGAATATATGCTATCAGTCGTGGTTTAAGCGAGATCAGTCTCACATGGGTCATCCAACTCAATAATGTCAACTTGTTGAAAAATACCAAATCTTAGTTTACTTAGGCACACCAAAGGCGGTGTGTTATTATTAGGAGGCTTACGGGCTAACTAAGTCGTGTGGGTAAAGATGTACACCCTGCAGGTTTAAAACTATTGAATAGCCGTGTCCCGATTACGGACAATGCTTGAATTTGATTAGCGCTTTGTATAGATTTTACACTCCAATTTTATTTGGTGGGTGGAATTTCGGTTATATGGTTAAATGTGTATTGGTGTGCTGGTGGTATAATACAATTTCATTATTGGTTATTGTTCATGATTATTCTTCATTTACTTACTGTTTTAGTCCAAATTGATTTATTAAATTGCTTTATGAAAATTTAGCAATGGTAGGTTAAGTTGTATTGCTTTACGCAAAATTGAACCCTTATAACCTTCCTGTTGTTAACCTTATGCATATATCAATTCTAATCCTTTGTATAGGTTCTATCAGACACTTTATTTTAGTAGTTTGTGTAAGTCTTGTTGAGTACCTTCTGTACTCAGTGGAAATTGTCCACTTGTTGCAGGTGAAGACGTTCTAATTAATATTTCAAGTTGAGACGATTGCATTGGTTCTTGGCTTTAATCGATCAAGTTGCCCTTGGGTTGTGGCGCTCCTTTGGAAAGTTTATTTTATTATTTCATCTTCATTTCTTATTTACTAAATGTTTCATTTGTAAAATTTTCTTGATATTTATATTCTAGTGTGTATGCATATTCTAATCGTGTATGCTTGTGATATAATGTTGTGAGGATATGTGTATGTTAGCGGTGATTCAGGAGCTAACATGAGGCACATATCCGGGAACCTCAAGATTGGATTTGTTACTTATTATGATTATACCTCTAGTATGATTTTAATGAAGGGCTGAACTGTTCTTAATTAAGAATCATGCTACTAGTATAATTTTTAATTGACACATTTCAATATTCCGTGTCCTTCTGATGACCACAAAGGGGGAGGTGGGAGAAGTGGGGAGGGGTGCTAGGATTTGCCCCCCTGATGGCCGGCCACCACATGGGCCCCAATTGGGCCCCACAGCTGCTCCCCCCTTTGGGCTTCATGGTTGCCCCCCTTGGCCCACAAGGCCCCCTCTTGGGCCTGCTGGCCAAAGGCCCAGGCCCAAAACCGGAAGAACAGACAAAACGTTGAAATTTTCTCTTTTTAAAAAAAATTTGAATTCGAACCGAATTCTTTCTAAACAAAAATGGGGTATTACAAATGAAGTCGGAGTGGCGGTGCTTGAGGACGCCGCCGAAAGCCGGGGATGGAGGAGGCGAAGCAGGAGATGCGGTGCAAAGGAGGACGGTGCGGCACAGATGGGAGGGAGGGACGGGCGCGGAGACGAGGGACGAGTAAGGTAGGTGAGGAGCAGGCAGCGGCGAGCAAGGGTGGCGCGGAGGCAGGTGAGTGGCGATGGGCGATGGAGGCGGTGGATGCGGGCGAGGGGCGAGGGATGCGGGCGAGGGGCGTGGCATGGAGTTTCGGGGGGTGGGTCGGCGGCGGGCGAGGACGAGGGCGGCGTGGTGGCGACGAGTGGGGAGCGGATTTAGGGTAAGGGACGGGGCGGCGAATTCGTTGGAAGGAAGGAAGGAACCGACTAAGGGGAGGGTGGCCAGGATAAGAACCAGAAGGGACTAACCGAGCAGTTTTTGGTCAGGATAAGAAGCGGAAGGGATTAACCGAGCAGTTTTATTGGGCTGTGGGAGGTGGTGGGCTAAACCGGCTTCATGCGTGGTGAATAAGTTAGTCCTGCAACGCATGTATTTTCTGTTGCAAGTTATGTGTTGTTGTATGTATGTTTTTATTGTTGTGTGATTATAAATATAAATGTGTGATTTATGGATGTTACCATATCTGTTTACTATGTGAACTAGCTACTGATCATGGGACTAGTTCAGAAATGCACAGAGGGTTTGAGGTGTTACTCCTGGGTTCGACAAGCATGGCGTGGAGGGGATGCTTCGGCTATGTAGATGGCTGTGCTGTGAGGATAATGAAATGGGTAGTTTGGTTGGGGGAAGGATGGTCTCTCAGCTGGCAAGAACAAGAAATGGTTGTGCTTGAGAGGGGTGCTTGTGATGATAGAATAATAGACAGTGGGGCTTCGGTTGTTGAGGCAAGACAAAGATAGTGAGGAGTTTGGTTCGGCTAGGGAGGAAAATGAGTGGCTGTGTGGTGCTGTCTTGAGAAAGGAAAAAGGCAGTGGGTGGGACATGCTCATGGAAAAAGGAAATGACGTTGGAGGGGAGGATGGACCTGCTGTGCAATGGTAGTGAGCATGTGGCTGGTTTCGGCTGGGTTAAAGAAATAGGGATGGCAGTGAGAAGAGAATGGGTAGTGGGGTTGGAAAGGTCTAGCTATGAAAGTGCTCTGTTGGAAAATGTAGGGCAGTGGGGTTGCTCTCTTGGGGAAGGGGAGATGGCAGTGGGAGATAAATAAAGAAAAGGAGAGATGGCAGTGTTGTGGACGGTGTTGTTTTCGGTTGGGGAAAGAGATGGATAGCAGTATAGTTCTTCCCCTCTTTTCTCCAACTTGCTCAAACGACCTCGCATGCACGAACTAGTCGCTAAAATGGAATGCTCTTGAGACAACGATCGCAACGGTATAACATGCGTTGTCGGATTCTGGATTTTTTTGTGGTGATTGCGAGAAGGGAAGTTGGGGAAGAGAATGGACAAGTAGGCGTCTCGCCTGCGGTCGATCGGACTGAAAAAGAGCGGCGCGGTACTAATGCATGCATCATGATTTTTGAAGTGCATGCTAAAATAAGAAATCAAAATAATTTAATTTAAATACAGTCTTTTAGACAATTCGATTTAATATTACTTATTATTTTTATTTTTATGCAACTTTTTGAACAACTCGATTAAACTTTAAATGCATCCTTTTAAATAATTCGATTTGATTTTTGAAGCAATCTTTTTACTTAAACACAAGGAAATTTTAAAATAGTCAAAAATTTATTAGATCGCCAAATTAAATATTAACATTCCGATTCTGAAAATCAGGGTGTTACAAACCTACCCCCTTAAAAATAATCTCGTCCCCGAGATTCAGACGGAAAAGATTAGGGGCAGAAAGTCTTGGTCTCTTTGTTAAAACCCAAATTTCTTCTCATAAACAAAACAACTCTTCAACGAATACCACTACTATCCCAACAATTTTTGGTTTGGCAACCTCTAATTATTGTTCATCCAATTAAAATCCACTCGATCATATTCTAGTCTAAAGCAAGCACACTAAAATCTATCGTTCCACAATTTATACATTAACCATCAAAATTGCTTGCTTTGATGTAATATTCCAAACCATTACAAATTCATAGGTTTGATTTGATTTCTAATAAAGATACTAACTTACTTCAAAATTTTAACAATCCATAAGCGAGCACAAACATCTATCAATACTTTTTCACAGTACAAGTCATAGTTTAACTCCAATCTAATAAAGATACTGACTTACTTCAAAATTTTAACAATCTATAAGCGAGCACGAACATCTATCAACACCTTTTCATAGTACAAATCATAGTTTAATTCCAATCTCGATCACATTATTTGGAATACTAATAACCCTAAGTGAAACCACCATATTGCTCACAAATTCTAGTACACTTGCTTTATAAATTTCTATTGTAAGGTATCTCCAATATAACTCACAAATAGTTAGCACTAAAGATCTGTAATTCCATGCCTATAATTCACCAATTGACATATACTATCTTCCATCAAAATCAACACAACTATTCTAGGTTAAAGATATACCTATTTGTCCACAGTCAACTCCGACCTAAGTAAATCAAATCATCAAAGAGGTCATCCATCTAAGGTGAGTTTGTAATCCAACTATAATCCAAATAATCAGAATCACTAACTTTGTCCAGATCAAGTTATCCGCAATAATTATCTTAGTTTGATTCAACAATATTAAATCAATGTCTTCCTAAATCTACTTATCTTCAAGTGTCATCTAAATCCAACCGCCACATTTAATCATCCCTAATTAATCTAATTATATCATCCTTGGGACAACATAAAGATAAAACTCCTATTTAATCCTCATAGTCATCCACTATACGACCCATCAATCATCTAATCATTCATCACCTCTGGAAGTACTACGATCTGGTTATATACCCAAATAAAACTCCACAAATCTCGAATTATCAACATAAGTATCCACCAAAATTTATAATATCATCATAGTTTCGAATTTAACTTTATCACATTAGACCAAAATCGGACTAGTAAATCTTATTGACATATCGACTGAGACATACCAAATATCTAAATCCACAAGTGAACTCACAAAATTATTTATTCAATTCTATACATGGATTCCATGAGTCCCACCTGCATGTCCTCCAACATAATTTCAACATCACCCGCATGCAAGCTTACACTTCACTATAATAGTTATATTTATACTCATATCGCAACCTCCTATGGTAACGCCTTCCAAAACCCACAAATGATCCCACAAAGGTTAATAACTCAGGGTACCTAAAATCAAATTAATTCTTCTAAGATCATATTCGGGGACAATGAGTAATAATCCAATTTCTCAATTATCAAACATCACTTTGATCATGCAAGTCCACCAACATCAACCTAACATACATCATCTAAATAAAGATAAAATAACAGTTACTTGATCATATCCTTCTCTTTACCGATTCCGCTATTAATCCCTTAATTAACATGCGACTTCCATTAAAGAGATGAGAGGAAAAAGCACAAGGTAGGGGAAAACAACAGGGTAAGGTCCTTAATTTAATTTAGGGATTTTAAGCTTTAAAAACACAAGAACCAACTCGAAATAAATGAAAAAGAATGCAGTATGGACATCACATAATTTATTTTTAACATAAGGCTAGGTTTTAGTATGTTTGCGAAATACAACGCTCGAAGGCAAACCGGCAAACACACCATACAAAAATAGCAACTACTTGGAACAAAAGAGAGCAAATAATCGTATTGCAAAATCTAACGTCTACAAGTTAATGAATATAATTAGGGGGTATATAATCTAAGAATAATCCCTAACTTAACCCTAATAATGTAGCAAGGCATCGTCTTCTCGTCCTTTCGCCGATGCTCTTCACTAGTGACTACTTAGCGTTTCTAGTGTTGGAAAAGGGAGAAGAGCAATGGAGGAAAAAATATTTTGCACAAATCAAATGAATAGTGAGGTAAGAAATAGATGCTAGGATGGGTAAGAAAGAAATGAATTTATATTACTTGCATTTTTGCCAAACTTTTGATAGTTTGAAAATATTCTTTGCAAATCAAAATCCTAGTAACGTCCATGGCTATGGCTTTAACCTATAGTCAGTATGGCTCTGATACCAATGTTGTAGGCCCCTGAAATCTGATCCGTTTCAAGCCAAGTGATTGCACCAGAAGCACAACACTTAACATGCAACAAGAACGATTTCGAGTGCCTGAATATGTGTCTCATGTTAGCTCTCAAGGATTAGTGGCTAACATGCGCATATCCAAACACAACTTTGCAATCACATCCATACACAATATACAAGAATAATAGAAACATGATTACAACATCAACAATTAGAACCTTATGGTCCAAATTTGTATAAGAGGACCGGCTGACCAATTTAATCATAACACAAATAAATTGCAATGGAAGATAAACTTAGAATAAAACTTAGAATAAAGCTTAGAATAAAAAGAAAACAACCAGATTGGCATGCCCAAACCCACAAGCAACCAACTGGGTTAAAGTCGTAGCATCTATCGTACTAAAAACCTGATTCAAACGAATTCTCACCTGCAACATGGACAATCCAACTGAGTACAAAAACGTACTCGCAAGACTTACAAATAGCAACATATAATAAATGCATTCAAGTGTCAAAGGAATGCTACTACACTAGGCAATTTTCAGCATAAAGCAACTTTTTCTTTGAGATAAACGATAAGATTCAAATTGCCATTTGTAAAACATTTAGAAAACAATATATACAATAGATAATCCCAATTCATCATCAACAACAATAGATACTCTAATTATAATCAACACACAAACTTCCCGTTTGTGACACAATTCATTCCTTAACAAATCAACACACAAACTTCCAGTTCGTGACAACATACAAGATCTGAACAATTCAACACATGATCTATCAACATAACCCAACCCAAATACCCATAAGCTAACTATGCATAGTCTCACCAAGCGATGTCCCTAACCGGGGACACGGCTATTCGAATAGATTTTAAACTCTATAGAGGTGTACAGCATTACCCACACGATATGAATACCTCATAATGTCAGCCAATGCACTCTTTCGAAGGAGTGTGACTGAGATATCATAACGAGGCTGTTACAATGTCATATCCTAACTATCAAACTACCTGAGGAAGCAACACATTGGCCGAAAGTCGCTTATCATCACCATGGGTGTACCCGTTGTGTAAGTAAGTCCCTTGCGCACAAGAGACCCTTAAGGGCAAGTAAGACGACACTTAACATGCCCCTACTAGATTGGCAAGAAAACAAAAATACTAATAATAGAACATGAGCCACCGGTAAAGCCTCGACAACTACCGTTGCTCAAACAACAATTGCCAATCAAATTGTGTCTTGATAGCTAAAACATGGCAAATTATTTAGCCAAGCCATCGCCCATAAACCCAACATGTAGCTGCACGTGAGACTTGGTTCGACACACCATAGACTGGTCCTTAAGCACCCAGACAGGGCTACACGAATTCGAGACAACCTCATTGTTTGATCGTGGGAATGCTACGATAGCACAAAACAAAAATTTACAGAGTGACCAAGGAACCTCCGCTAGTAATAAATCACGAGATTACCACTAGACGTGCCAACTCGTAGCGGAAGTAGAGTCGATGTAGCGATTTGATGTAGTCGTGGTCGTTCTTGCCGCATGTCTTCTCCTCCGAGAGGTCGTCACGCGTTGTGGATCGTCCTAGTGTTGATGCTACGCAACAACACCTCCAAGGTATCCACACGTACAGGGCAGGTACACCACGCGCTGGAGTTCTAGCGCTGACAGCGTGGATGAGGAAGGCGTGGCTATTAGGGTTTTGGGATGATCTTCAAAGGCTTCAATCACTCACCCCATGCCACCGCCCCTCAATATATACGCATCCAACTCGTAACCTACCAGCATTCAGATCACCACCCAAATCAAATCCCAGCCCTTTAAGTGTGTGACCCTATAGGTTCATGTGTGATCGGTTGTGATCCAGAAACCCTTTCCGACAACGAGTCGTTAGCGGTACCTAGCAGCACATAACGATTCCTGAACACACATAGAATATATCGGACGAACCTTAATGCAATATGATCTATGACCAGGTCTTTATCACTTATGAACAGCCCGTAACTCCTTATGACCAGTTGGTGATAATGTTCTCTCCACGACCACCCAGGAGGTCTTCCACGACCACCCGGAGGTCTTCCACGATCACCTCGGAGGTATTCCAGGACCACCTGGGAGGTCTTCTAGGACGTCCTCTAGGACCACCCAAGAGGTCTTGCAGGACCACCCGGGAAGTCTTCTAGGAGGTCCTCTAGGACCACCCAGGATGTCTTCCAGGACCACCTGGGAGGTCTTCCAGGAGGTCCTCCAGGACCACCCCAGAGGTCTTCTAGGAGGTCCTCCAGGACCACCTAGGAGGTCCTCCAGGACAACCCAAGAGGACTTCTAGGGGGTCCTCCAGGACCACCCAGGAGGTCTTCCAGGACCATCCGGGAGGTCTTTTTAGGAGGTCCTCCAGGACCACCCAGGAGGTCTTCTAGGACAACCCGGGAGGTCTTTTAGGAGGTCCTCCAAGACCACCTAGGAGGTCTTCTAGGACAACTAGTGGCATGGCCATACACTTTTCTTTATTCAACCACAGCGAGGGACCCAGAGACATCTCTCCTGTTATGCTAGGAGGGGCAAATCCCATGTCCAACCAGTCACATTCCTCTCCATATTTCATAGCATACCTGAAAGCTACCTTTATAACTACCCAGTTACGGTGTAGCGTTTGGTAACCCCTAAGAGTGCTATTACACATGTAGGAAACCATGCTGATCTCAGGTCTAAGGATTATACATCATCATTGCTTGAGACCAACTGATGACACACGAAATCATAACAATCTCAACAGTGTCTCAAGGTGGGTCTTTTCCAACACCATGTTCTCTAACATGTGTCCATATTATTGGTTTGATATCTCCACGTCTATGACTCGTGAAATATAGTCATCAACCAATACATATGCTGGTCTATTCATATGTGTCCTCATATGTTTCCGACCAGGGAACATTTAAGAATAATCATCGCATAAATGTAGAGTTTCACAATCAAGTCACATACTTGATTATAAATATTATCAATATTATTCTGGGAACAAGGTAACATATTATCTAATGTCATGAACATAATGAAATATAATCATCACTATGATTGCCTCTAGGGCATATTTCCAACAATCTCTCACTTGCACTAGAGTCAATCATGTAAGTATCTAATACCAATAGCTATTGTGTGCGACTCATGCTTTGGCTATGTGAGAGGCTTTGTCAATGGATCAGCAACATTTAAATCCATATTTACTTTGCATATTTTAACATCTGCTTTATCCACCAATTCGTGAATAAGGTGATAACGCCTGAGTATATGCTTGGACTTCTGATGAAATCTAGGCTCCTTAGCATGCGCGATAGCTCCATTATTGTCACAATAGAGATCCATTGGGCTCGAGGCATTTGGATCCACACCCAACTCAGCAATGAAATTCCTTATCCAAACTCCTTCTTTCGCAGCTTCAGAAGCCGCAATGTACTCGGCCTCCGTCGTAGAATCAGCTATCGTTTCTTGCTTGGAACTTTTCTAGCTCACTGTTCCTCCATTTCAAAATGAATACAAAACCAGACTGCGAACGATAATCATCTTTGTCAGTTTGGAAGCTTTCATCGGTGTAAACATTTACAACGAGCTCTTCATCACCGCTATAAAATAGGAACACATCCTTAGTCCTTTTTAAGTACTTAAGAATATTTTTCACAGTTGTCTAGTGACCTTCACCGGGATCAGCTTGGTACCTACTCGTAACACTTAGAGCATATGATACATCTGGTCGTGTACATATCATGGCATACATGATAGATCCAATAGCCGAAGCATATGGAATACCATTCATCCGGTCTCGCTCATCAGTTGTCGAAGGACACTGACTCTTGCTAAGACTTATGCCATGTGACACAGGCAAGGAACCTTTCTTGGCATCCTTCATGTTGAACCGAATCAACACCTTGTCAATGTAAGTAATTTGGCTTAATCCAATTAGCCTTCTTGATCTATCTCTATGGATCTTTATCCCCAAGATATATGCTGCCTCTCCTAGGTCCTTCATAGAAAAACTAATTTTCAATGATGCCTTAACAGATTCCAGCATAGGAATATCATTCCCAATCAATAATATGTCATCCACATATAAAATTAGAAATGCAAGTGCGCTCCCACTAACCTTCTTGTAAACACAAGACTCTTCTTTGTTCTTGATGAAACCAAACCTTTTGATCTCCTCATCAAAACATATATTCCAACTCCGAGATGCTTGCTTCAACCCATAAATGGACTTTTGAAGTTTGCACACTTTACTAGCATTCTTTGGATTGACAAAACCTTCAGGCTGTGTCATGTACACATCCTCATCTAGGTTTCCATTAAGGAAAGCCGTTTTGACATCCATTTGCCATATCTCATAATCTAAATATGCAGCAATAGCTAGAATGATCACTATATATTTAAGCATCGCTATCGGTGAGAAAGTCTCATCGTAGTCAACCCCTTGAACTTGTCGAAACCCTTTTGCGACTAGTCGAGCTTTATGAATGTGAATATTTCCATCCATATCAATCTTTTTCTTATAGATCCATTTGCACTCAATGGTTTTAACACCATTAGGTGGATCGACCAGGTTCCAAACGTGATTGTCACTCATGGAGTCTATCTCGGATTTCATGGCTCCAAGCCATTTCTCATAGTCTGGGTCCATCATTTCTTCCTTCAAAGTCTTAGACTCATCATTATTCAACAATAATATGTCATGTCCATACCTTATAGGCAATTGATGTGGCCTTTTAGATATACGTGGGGCTGATGCCTCATACAGGTTCAAGAAAATTTTGTTCATCCTGTAGAGGTTCAGTAGGAGTTGAAACACTTTCAGATTTTCCCAAATTTCTTCGAGTTGCACCTTTCTCCCACTGACTCCTTTTGAAAGAAACTCTTTTTCCGAAAAGACACCATTTCGGGCAACAAAAACTTTGCCCTCTTCCCGGTTGTAGAAGTAATATCCTTTGGTTTCCGTAGGATATCCTATAAGGAAGCATTTATCTGACTTGGGTGTGAGTTTATCAGATGTCAAACATTTAATATAGACATCACATCCCTAAATCTTTAGAAAAGACAAACTAGGACTCTTCCCAGTCCACATCTCATATGGTGTTTTATCTACCGATTTATATGGTACCCTATTTAAAGTGAAAGCTGCAGTTTCTAGAGCGTAACCCAAAAAATACAATGGCAAATTCGATTGACTCATCATCGATCGAACCATGTCCAACAAGGTCCGATTACGCCGCTCGGACACCCCATTCCATTGTGGTGTGCCTGGTTGACGAGGATATAACAATCCACATTTAATCATTTATCTATAATTGATATTATGGATAATAATGACATCATATAACTCTTGAGTATACCCCTTGATATTCATAAGGGAGAAGCTGGAGGTTGTAAGTTCTCCTATGACCACCCTATAGTCGTGGGTCTTCCTATGACCACCCCATAGTCGTAAGCCCTTCTACGACTATCCCAAGATCGTAAGCTCTACTATGATCGATCTGTGGTCGTAGGCTCTCCTACGGCCACCGCCTGGTCGTAAGTCCTTCTACGACCAGTCCTTAGTCGACAAGACTCACAGACATGCGGGCCTAGTCGATCAGAAAATCTTATGTACCGTATCCAAGGATATGAGCAATCAATTACGCTGTTATTCCCTGAAATAACAGCACGATTTAACCCCTTTGTTATGGTGATAACTGCCCAGCAGCATGGGAACGTTACTACTCCCATAATAACCTCCAGTAACGGCTCAATAATCTGGGACATTAAGGCAGTCTTTACACTAGAGGTGCAGCGGTACACCTTGAGGACTGTATAAAAGGCAGAATCATCAGGACAATCGGGGCGATCCAGAGATCATTAGAAGGACAATTCTCTAGTCTTTGGCTCCATCTTGTAATCTAGCATACTCAATACATACACACAGGAGTAGGGTTGTTATTCTCCCAGGAGAAGGCCCGAACATGTATAAAAATCCCTGTGTCTCCATCTCTGTGTGATTTTGAGCCTAAAGGAACCCCTGAATCAAACAATCTTTACGTAAGTTCGGTCCTAAAACACCGACACCAGTGGTGTAAGCTGTGGAACAATTCCACATCATTTCAAATGACCACCAAATTCAGGGCTCAAAAATTCACCTCCACGATCAAATCGCAAAGACTTGATTGTTTTGTCATGTTGATTCTGTACCTCATTCTGGAACTCCTTGAACTTTTTAATGGATTCCGACTTGTGCCTCATTAAATAGATATATCCATATCTACTATAGTCATTGGTGAAAGTAATGAAGTACTGAAAACCACCTCTAGCTGTCGTGCTCATTGGTCCACACACATTAGTATGTATGAGGGCCAACAAGTCGGATGTCCTCTCAGCTCGGCAAGTGAAAGGAGTCTTGGTCATCTTTTCGAGTAGGCAATATTCGCACGTTTCAAATTATTCCAAATCAAATGAGTTTAGAATTCCATCATCATGGAGTTTCTTCATACGTTTCTCACTTATGTGACCCAAACAACAATGCCAAATGAAAGTGGAATTCATATTATTAGGCCGAAGCCTCTTTGCGTTAATATTATAGACGGGTGCATCAACAAGATTTAAAATAAATAAACAATTCAAAATAGGTGCATAGCCATAAAACACTTCATTCAAAAAAATAGAACAACAATTGTTCTCAACAATGAATTTATAGCCCTCTGCCATCAAACATGAGGCAGAGATAATGTTTCTACTAATGGCTGGAACGTAATAACAATTATTCAATTCCATAATAAATCCTAAAGGCAAAAGTAATGGCAAAGTCCCGACAGCTAATGCAGCAACCCTTGCTTTATTCCCGATGCGAAGATCCATCTCGCCCCTTGCAATTCTCCTACTCCTTGTTAGATTCTACATCGAATTGCAGATATGAGCAACCGATCCGGTATCAAATACCCATGAGTTAACAGAAGAGTCAGCAAGAAAAACATCTATAACATTAATACCTGTAGTGGAAGTTTTAGTCCCACAATTCTTTTTCTGATTAGCCAGGTATTTCTTGTAGTTCCTCTTCCAATGGTCTAGCTCTATGTAGTAAAAGCATTCATTCTCTTGAGTTAGGCCTGACTTAGTCTTGGGCTTAGGCTTGTTATAGTTTTGATCTCATCCGAAACTTTAGCCTTGCCCTTTTTCTTGACACAAGTTTTAGCCTTCTTTTTGAAGCTTGTACTCTTTTGCACCATCATCACATGACTGTTGCTTTTCTTAATGCTGCCCTCCACTGTCTTAAGCATCATATGTAGTTCGGCGAGATTCTTGTCTAAGCCATTCATATGGAAGTTCAAAATGAACTGGACATAGCTTGCAGGAAGCGAAGCAAGAATCAAATCTGTAGCCAACTCTTGACTAAGTGAAAAACTAAGCTTTTCCAAGCTCTGTGTGTAACCAACCATCTTGATTACATGTGGGCTCACCGGACCACCCTCAGCTAGCTTACATCCAAACAAATTCTTTGAGATCTCATATCTCTCAGTTCTTGTTTTTGTCTCAAACATGCCTTTGAGTGCCACGATCATATCGTAGGCCTCAATGTTCTCAAACTGCTTCAAAAGGTCTGAGTTCATAGCAGCAAGCATGAGATAGCTAACATCAAGGGACTCATCGCATGCCTTTTTATAGGTGGTTTTAAGAGTAGCAGCAGCATTCTCTGTAGGCACATCTAGAATTGGTTCCTCCAGAACATGTTCCTTTTTATCTTGCCTAAGAACAATTCTTAGGTTGCGGGACCAATCCGCAAAATTTGTTCCATTCAGTTTTTCCCTTTCAAGTATCAAATGTAAAGCAAAACTGGATGTAGGTACAGTAGTTGGTGCCATAATCTATAACATAAAATATGCAAAACTAAGACATATGTTCAATCAAAGTAACTTCTATTAAACAATTTAACAAAGATACTCCCACTAAATTCTATATCCCTCTTATGACATTTAGTGATTCAAGACCTTCAATCAATTAATCTACTAGTGAGCTTTGGCATCACTGCTAGAAGATTAGTGAAATTGGTAAGCAACCCTTTGCTAATCATATCTCTATATGACTCTTGTTGTTGGGCAGCATCTCTATGCTTCGGCACCCAACCCTATGCCCCAAGGTCTATAACTGTTATGATGACCTTGTCAAGTTAAACCAACTCTATGCATGTAAGTGTCCGACACAAACCCATCTAGTCAAGGAAAGTTAATGGCACTCTGCTTTAGCAAGACCTACTATTAAAATACATGACTTTGGATGGTGCAGCTAATTGGGAGGACATCAATTTAACTTAATATTATGTGAGGGAATTTTACTTCTACCATGTTGAAAGCATATAAAGCAATTGAAACATGCATAGAAATAAAAGAACAGGAATGTAAAGGCATTGGAGCAGGGTCACAGGGGCGGCAGGACCTCTAGGACGTCCTCTTGGCCCTCCCTTGGAGAGACCTCTAGGACTACATAGATCCAATCAACTGTTCCGTCCATGAAAATCGCATTGGGCTAATCACATTAACCCCTTTCGATCGCAACTTCGATTCGATCAACTAGATTGATCTTCGTGTGCTCCATGGATTTATGGACACTGTCTGCCTCGATGGCGGAAACCGACCAGTAGACGCAAGTTGTGATACGACCATGAAAACACGGTCATAGAATAACAATCATAAAACCATCTTGAGACCACCGCACAAAGACAATCATATTGACCATCAACAAAACAATCTAATCCGAATCTAAAACTAGACGGGATGGCTCTGATACCACTGTTTGATCGCGGGAATGCTACGATAGCACAAAACAAAAATTTACCGCGTGACCAAGGAACCTCCGCTAGTAATTGATCACAAGATTACCACTAGACATGCCGACTCGTAGCGGAAGTAGAGTCGATGTAGTGATTTGATGCAGTCGTGTTTGTTCTTGCCGCACATCTTCTCCTCCAAGAGGTCATCACGTGTTGCGGATCGTCTTAGTGCTAATGCTACGCAACAACACCTCTAAGGTATCCACACGTGCGAGGCAGGTACACCACGCGCTGGAGTGCTAGCATTGGTAGTGTGGTTGATGAAGGCGTGGCTATTAGGGTTTCGGGATGATCTTCAAAAGCTTCAATCACTCACCCCCATGCCACCGCCCCTCAATATATAGGCATCCAACTCATAGCCTACCAGCATTCAGATCACCATCCAAATCAAATCCCAGCCCTTTAAGTGCGTGACCCTATAGGTTCATGTGTGATCGGGTGTGATCCGGAAACCCTTTCTGACCACGAGTCGTTAGCGGTACCTAGCAGCACATAACAATTCCCGAACACACACAGAATATATCGGGCGAACCTTAATGCAATATGATCTATGACCTGGTCTTTATCACTTATGAACAGCCCGTAACTCCTTACGACCAATTGGTGATAATGTTCTCTCCACGACTACCCAAGAGGTCTTACACGACCACCCGGAGGTTTTCCACAACTACCCTAGGAGGTCTTCCACGACCACCTAGGAGGTACTCCAGGACCACCTGTGAGGTCTTCTAGGACGTCCTCCAGGACCACCCAGGAGGTTTTGTAGGACCACCCGGGAGGTCTTCTAGGAGGTCCTCCAGGACCACCTAGGAGGTCTTCCAGGACCACCCGGGAGGTCTTCTAGCAGGTCCTCCAAGACCACCCCGGAGGTCTTCTAGGAGGTCCTCCAAGACCACCCAGGAGGTCCTCTAGGACCACCCAAGAGGTCTTCTAGGACCATCTGGGAGGTCTTCTATAAGTGGAGAACAGATATCAACCGTACGACCTGTTTGTGTATTATCCCTTTGCCTCATGACATCTGGTTGAACTCCAGGTGAGATTAAGTCATCCGCGACTGTTCAATACTTTCTCGATGAAGTGTCGAATAACTTCATGTGGTCGATACCTCGACCACTAGTGGCATGGCCATGCACTTTCTTTATTCAACCACAACGAGGGGCCCAGAGACATCTCTCCTATTATGTTAGGAGGGACAAATCCCATGTCCGACTAGTCACATTCCTCGTCATGTTTTATAGTATACCTGAAAGCTACCTTTATAACTACGTAGTTACGGTGTAGCGTTTGGCAACCCCTAAGAGTGTTATTACACATGTAGGAAACCATGTTGATCTCAGGTCTAAGGACTATACATCATCATTGCTTGAGACCAATTGATGACACACGAAATCATAACAATCTCAACAGTGTCTCAAGGTGGGTCTTTTCCAACACCATGTTCTCTAACATGTGTCCATATTATTGGTTTGATATCTCCATATCTATGACTCGTGAAACATAGTCATCAACCAATACATATGCTAGTCTATTCATATGTGTCCTCATATGTTTTCGACGAGGGAACGTTTAAGAATAATCATCGCATAAATATAGAGTTTCACAATCAAGTCACAAACTTGATTATAAATATTATCGATATTATTCTGGGAACAAGATAACATATTATCTAATGTCATGAACATAATGAAATATAATCATCTCTATGATTGCCTCTAGGCCATATTTCCAACACTCCCTTCATCACCCTATCACCCGTCCAAGTCCAACACACAACAACCCCCACCCAACAAGTCCACAAAACTGGATTCGAAGATCTGGACACAATCCTCAAATTCAACATAATTCAATCCATATATTCCTCAAATTTCATCAAGATTCAATTCAATCTAGTGGCTGATGGACTAGCTCCATCAATCGCTTTCGGCTACAACTACTAGCATGGCTAAGCCTCGATCTATCATACAACAGAAAATTCCCATACATACATATATCCTAGGCAATCAATTAACAAAGGGATATCAACTTTCAAGGAGCGTAAATGCAGCAAGAGGATATAACTAAACTACCCATTTCACATACAAGTAATTGAAATTAAGCAATGCATAGAATATTTGAAAATCAACATAGATAATTTTCAAAATTAATAGAAGCAACATGCATCAAAGGAAAGCACTGCTTGCCTTTGCTGTGGATGGTCTATGTGCTGCTGAGTACCACTCTTGATCACACTCGAACCTTCGTAAACTATCGAACGAACGAGAGCATCGAATAAGAACAATAACACCGAAAACATCCAAAAATTGAATATCTGCCAAAATGGATGAAATTTATACAGTATGTAGATTATGATTTTAGATGAATTTAGGTGAAATAATGTCGAACCCGGGAGCGAAGGATCCCGAATTCTCTGTGTTCATACATTAGTCCGGGATAGCTAATGTACACATCAAACAAAAGTGATAATCAAAACATATCACGCATTTTATTAATATTTATTCGAGTTTATTACAAAGGGCCCGAGGCCAAATAAAGTAAAACACAATGAAGCGAAAAAATAGTAGTAGACCCAACGATTCGCCACAGCAATCGTGCAGAAGCGCGACCTAAGCGTCAAGATCCTCACCGTCTGGTAGATATCTTCTCTGAATAAAGATTATTCAGAAGAGTGAGCACTACTACCGTGCTCGCAAGTTACACCCAATATGGAATTGATATGCATGCATAAGGTAGACAAAGGATACTGGCAAGGTTATTTTGCGTAAAGCAGCAGTTTTAATTTAAATAATCATATTAGATTACAAAGCCATTTCATACAATAATCTAAATCACCATTTTAAATGACAATAGTTTATTGTGGATAACCTCCATAAAAGATGATGGATATCCTCCAATCACAATGGCTACCCGCCTAATTTTCCCACAGACTATCCATCCCGAAATTATCTGTTGAAATCACTTTTAAAACCAAAAACAAAACTAACTCGAGTGGCTTTGCTAGCATGTCCATGATCATGACGCGCTATTCAATAGTTTCTACTCTGCAGAGTTTGTACAACTTTACCCACACGAGATATTATACTCTTTGTGTCGGCCAATCCACGCTTCCTAAGGCGTGTGACAGAGCAAACATCACAAGGCCGTTACAATGTTCTACCTCAAAGTACTCGTGCCCGCTAAGGTTTCGCTTCCATTGGACTGACCGTCCTCCGAAAACCCCCTCTTGCGCCAGATGGGAAAACTGTCTACCCGACACCCATACATACAACATAGCACAAATAACTAAGAGGTATTACAAATTATTAAGCCAGGTCCTGCCCATACAGGACATGTGGTTGTACGATAAGGCATAACAAAATGCGCTCAAAGACCGGTCCTCAATTGACTTGGGCGTCATTCAATTTAAACCCTGGGTCTTAATCTTAACCAGACTAAGCCCGTGCATAAACCTGCACCCACCATTCATCCTTTTCGCCCAAGTCCAAACCCTTTTGATTTTATTTCTATAAAACCATCTTTACAAATTCTCTATGGTAAAACAATACCATAGTTTTAATTTTCAGCAAATTTTATTGAGTTGGCTAAAATTCTCCCAAAAACATAAATCATGGTCTAAGTATTTGCGAAGCATTTGATTATTAAACATAATAATTTATCTAAAGTGACAAAGGAATGACGTGGCAACATCCAAAATTTGGCATACAAGGATAATAGGAATAACTAATTATTTAAACAGGAATTTGAAATACTTGAATAAAATTATGCATGCATTTAATAATTTAAAAACTAAATTTAATTAACTTTAAAATAATAGGGCAAAATGGTCAAAGTATAACTTGCCTTCGTTTTGCGATCTGGAAAATCTAAGTCTTGAGAAGTATCAAATTCCCCAGAATCGTCGTAGTCTAAACGTGAAAATAAAATAAATCAAATGAAATTCAAATAGAACTCAAACAGACAAATTAAGCTGAGACCAAATAATATATAATATTATTTTAAACATCTATAAAATCATTTAGAAAGATTTTAGAAATTTAATTCACTAATTTTGAAGTTAGAATTCAAATGATATGGATTTTACAAATTTTAACCTAAATTTGATATTTAAAAGAATTCTAAATTCTAAAACAGAACTAAAATGAACTCTAAATTGAATTATTATATTTTATTTAGTTAGACAATAAATTTATAAAATTTTAGCAACTTGAATCATCTAATTTGGAGTTATAATGCAAAAGTTATGAATTTTACAAATTTAATCCTAAATCTGTTATTTAAACAATTTCTTGAATTATTTTTCTAAAGAAAATTCTAAATATTGCGCATGATGACGTCAGCGATGATTTTCCGGGATTTAAATGAATTTGAATTAATTTTCTGACAGGTGGGGCCTACATGTCATTGACATGGCTCACATGGACCAAGTCCACGGAGCCCCAGCAGGAGGGTCTGTGCGGATGTGGTGGTAGCGAGATGACGTGGCGCCACGCTGGCTGCCACGTCGGACTGGAGCCGAGGTGGCGCCGTGTTGGCGCCGAGGTGGCTGAGCCACGTCGGCTCGGCAGGCGGAGCTCGGCAACACCCTCGCCGGCGCTACGCGCCACGGCGAGGGTGCGAATGGGCGATTCGAGAGGAGGGCTCACGAGTTCGATGCTCACTACCTTAGCGGCGTGACCGAAATCTTGACGGCGTTGAGGTTTAGCGGCGGGCGTCTGGCGTCGGCGACGAGGTGCTCCGGGGTCTTGGGGCAAAATGGGTGCGCGACCGTGTTCATGATGACGCTGCGATGTCGAAGATGTAGACGGCGAGGTGCGGACGGAGACGATGGCGCCGGAATTGGAGACGAACCAGAGATCACCGCCGTAAAAACCTTGAAATTGGGCGCTTCTGAAAAGAGGAGTGACTCGGGTGGTGGTATGGTGATGTGTGAGAGAAGGCGCTCGAGGCTCCCTTATATAGGGCCGGGAGGCCTGGCAAGCGGCAAGGTCGTGCGGTGGTGAGTCTTGCGGCGGCGAAAGCAAAGTGGAGGTTAAAGAGAGTTAAAGAAAGGGAAAAGCAGGCGGAGTGAGTGCGGCGGAAAAGCGAATTGATTTGCGTGATTGTGAATGAAGAGGAGAGGGAAGCGGAGAGTGGAGCTCGGTGTGGCCGTCAATGGCGGCAGAGGTTCTTGACATGAGGAAGACAGAGCGGGGAGGAAGAAAAGGCGTGGGCGGTGGATTTTGATCCAACGGCGAGAGTGACCGAGTGGCGTATGTGCGTGTGTGGGCCGTCGGTTTAGATCCGACGATAATAAGAGGAGGAGGCGGGATTGAGTGGCGGGCTGGGCGTGCGTATCTTGGCGTGAGTAAATGGGCGAGCCAAGTTTCGCCCAATTGCTGTTTTCCGATTTTCTTTTCATTTTCTATTTTAAATATTCAGTTTAATTCATTTCAGCTTTAGAATATAGCAAAATAATTCCAAAAATTCTAGAAAAATTCTCATAAATTCTTAGAGTTATTTTGAACTTAATAAAATTATTTCCAACTTAAACTTGACAATAGCTTTTGCAATTAACTTTGTTTTAGCTTTGACTAATTAGGAAAAAGCTTTTAAAAATTCAGAATTTCCACAAAAATAAATAAATTTTAAATTTTCTCTGAAATTGAAATTTTGGGCTGTTACAAATAATTAGTTCAATTGGAGTTCATATGGAAAGTTACAGTGGTTTGAAAATCAACACCTTGGAAAATGCTAAAAATGGAGCTCGATTACTATTCATCCAAAATTAATTTTTCAGCAAAACTTTGTAGAACAGTGGTGAAGAAAAGAATTACATAGATAAATAGAGAATAAAATTACTAGACCAAAATAACTTGGTTCAACTCATTTGGAGTTCATAAGAATTTTCTACGAATTTTCAAAGATAAAAGAGTTTTTAGTGTAAAAATAATTCTTTTCTGAAATTTCTACCACATTAAAGTATTTTTTAAACTCAAGCTAACCTAGCCTCTGTCATAAACAAAGTAGCCCATCCAACCACACAATGCCCGGATTCATGATTTCCAACTATACAACCTATCCGATAATTGTACGAAATCCACCGACTTATGGGCAGAAGACCATGCCTAAAACCATCAATTGTTCTTCACTATGCTATTTAAGCTAATAATAACTATCTAACTCTACTAGTCTCGCCTCGGCAATTCATACTCGCATACACCCAAAATTTCCACCAACCGAGGTTTAATAGACTAACCGACTGTAACACCCTGGCTATTCGGAAGCCAAGATGCCACCTAAATAATCTAACATACAACCATAATGCGGAAGAATTTGAACACTATCTCATCTAATGACATAAAGAGATCAATATTCAATAGAACCATGGCATGAAAATAGTCTGAATCCAAGCAATTATATCGAAGGAATGATCAAAGATCACAAGTAATACTTAATCAACCATAACATAGCACTAGGTATCATTCACCATCTAAATTTATGTATTACAGTTCTTCAATAACGAATGAAAGATAGAAATTAAATCGTAAGGTTGAACTTGAATATGGTGAAGTGAATGAGTAGTGCGTGTCTACTCCCTCCCAATTAAGCCAACATCAATGATCACCTAAAATAAACAAACAAAGCAAGAATGAGTCCGAGACTCAGTGAGTACAATGAATAATTGGACATACAACAATCATGATCATGACAACATCATTGAAGAATATGATTATAACACAGAATGAATATTTGAATGAATGGGATGAATGAAATGAAGGGACTGCACACATGCATATACCGGTATAGCTAGTGACACACCCGTTAGTGCTCACCTAAGCCCGTATTTAACAAAATACGGGGATCCAAGTCCCGTATGAAGAACGTTTCATACGGGTGTCCCAATCTGTCCACATTAGAATGGTGGGTCTTACGTACCCATACTGGAATTGATGGGTCTTTATAATCCACTCCCGTGGATGAAACATGAATAATGGATGCATGGAATGAAATATGAATAATGAAAGACATCCAACTGTAATCATGGAATACTCGAATACGAAAGGAACATAACCATTGAACTTTATCATAGGTCATAGAAAAATACAGTGCGAACAACAAGCAATTAGCATTCATTAGCTTTAAGAATTTTAAAGTACTTGCCCATGTTGGAATGATGGGACTTAATTACCCAGTTCAGTGGTGAACACGAAAGAAAGAACGAATGTATATGTTGAACGTAAACATATTATCGAAGAATCAGGGTATATCAACCATGAAGGGAAACAAGGAGTACCGAAATTACCCATTTCATATTCATCAATCAAGTGGAACAAACAACAAACAAGACAAATCAATTTGTACTTGCCTCAACCGTGAGACGGAAGACAATGATGGAACGTTCTAGCCCCGGGGTTCACCACCACCTGGCAGCCGTAAAACAATATACTAAGTACACCAGCCAATAGTGTACAACACTGAAATAGAACAAAACAAGAACAAGCGTCCCTAACCGCAACCCGAACATTTAATCAATACACTCTCAAATTTCCCAAATCTGTCCAAACAGACAGCGGTTAAGGAAAAATTCATAACTTTTGAGTCAAAACTCCAAAAGCCATGAATCCAAATTTCCTAGAACCGACACAAGCCTAGCTACAACTTCTCAGGTGACCAAAAGATCAAAATAGTACATCTAAGCCTTTGTTTTTAATCCCGAAGACCGATCTGTCATCTCCGGTACTACTAACTTCTGAATTTCATAACTTTTGTTTGGCTCAACCAAACACATTGTTCTAATACTTTATGGAAACTAAAGGAAACCAGCTATCTCAATAAAATTATCTAAAATATTCCAATTGTGCATTCAAGGTTGCAAATAGTCAAGTAAATCTCTTCTGTCCACAACCGAGAAACAGATTTCAGTCTTAGCTTCTAAAATTCATATATTTTGATCTAGAAATCCAAAAATTATGAAATTTAACTTTCTGGAAACATAATGAAAATACCTACAACTCTCAAGGAGACCAACTGACCCAATTCGGCCGTGTCCCATATCAAATTTATAGATCTATGTTCACTGCACAAGTCCTGAGACTGAATTAGCACCCTATCTTGCGAAATTCATAACTAATTAACCGTTTATCCAAAAATTATGAATTAGCACTTTCTGGAAAGATAACTAAAATTCCCATCTATCTCCAGGAGACACTAATCCCTGAATCTGCTCGGATCTATCCCAAAACCGTACGTCAACGGATAGACAGATTCAACCGATCTACACAGCAGTACTACGATTCTGTACTTGATGGTAAAACGAATCTAACTCAAACGAAACAGTGAGGAACTCAATCGTTACCCTTGAAGACACCATTGAAACCCGCTGGAGATCCCCTCATGAATTGCTTCTCTCCTCCTCTTCTCCTCTCTACCTTCCCTCCTTCTTCCTCCACGGGTGGCCATCAAGGCAGGGAATCGGTGGCAATGGAAGACGGCAATGTAGGGAGGATGAACCAGCAGGGAACCTCGGTTGGGGAGGAGATGGAGGCGCCAAGGACTGCTGTAGGGGCGGCGGCCAGGAGGAGAGGGGAGGAAGGTGGCGGCTTGGGTGGAAAGGGGAGGGAGGAGGAGATTTGGGCTAGGGTTAAGGGGGAGGGAGGGGCGGCTTGGGCCTTGGGCCCTAGGGGCGCCTTTCCCCCTCTTGGACCACTAATGGCCGGCCACATGGATGCACTGGCTTGGGCCGGAGGCCCACACTCCAAGGTTCCCCCAAAATTCTGAATTTTAATTTAATTCTCTCTCCCGATTAAAATTCTCTCTAATTGAAATTTGAGGTATTACACCAACATCTAATGAGCTTTACAATTTAATAACACATCCAACATCTAATGGCTCACTAATCAATCAGCTCATATCCATACCACCGAACTTAGTCGTGAACGACCTCTACCAATCCAGTCATATATGTGCCTCTACGATCAACTAATAATCCTTTATCTACTAATACAATTGAGGGCACAAATCTATCAACTTGGCACATAGGACTTAACTACTAATTACATGGCAATCCAAATATTTATCCACAATCAAATCATCCATTCTACCATCACCCAAATCTAGCATAAATTACTCGCAAAGCTATTACTTAAGACATCCCATCAATTTACTCATGATAAAATAAATCACCCGATTCAACCTCCATATCTCCAAAAATATCATCACAAGAGCCATCCATCACGTAATAATTCATAAAATCCTTATGCGTCCTAACTCCAATTAATTTATCATCTAAGATCACCACAATTTTGCATGCCACTCCAAAATAATATCATCCAATCAATTGATCCAATGTATATTTAATTTAGCATCCACCGACCAATAATACACCTAAACCGCTACAACGATCTAATCAATTGCATCCCTCAATATATCATCACAAGATCACACACAAACACAAATAGGACATAACTGGAGAATTATACCGGTCTTAAGCTACCAAAACAATTTTACACTTAAACATGCATAAATAGATGCCATGCTCATGACTAAAATGCAACATGCACGACTAATATCATAGCGAGGTAACAAAAATAACACTAAAGATTTTCCCGCAATGCTAGGTGTGCGAATCGTCACCGAGAGTTGTCTTCTTGGCTCCCCGTCCGCATCTGCCGTAGTCGTCGCCGAACCCACATCCACTCGGCCTCTCATCCGTGTCCGCTCTAGTCGTCGCTGAGCTCATCTGTGCCCGCGTCTACGTCACGCTCCGCATCGGCACCGTCGCTCTCGGCCACGCCCACGAAGCCACCTTGCCGACGCCGCGCTCAAGCGTGACACGCCATTCCGCCTCGCCTCACTCGGGCCACCGCGCCGCTGCACATGGCCATCGCATGCAAGAGCCACGCTCTTGGCCGGCTCCTCCACGCCGCCGTCTTTAGTGCTCAACTCGCCCACGGTCTTCCTCACCTTGTTGCCGCCGCGCCCTTGGCCACGCCTTCGGTCATCGTTGAGCCTGGCCGCGTGCATGCATGGCTCCGGCTGCATGCACCGCCGCTCAGCTGCGTCGCCTCGCCGGGTTGTCGCTAAGCTACCGCGCCACCCATCGAGCGGCGTCCAGCCACCTTGCCGCCTTGAGCCGTGTCGCCGTCGCGTTCTTTGTGGGAGCCTTGTGCGGTGTCCACGCCGCCAAGTAAATCTGGACCGGTTCTTGCTGCTCTTGGCCGCTCCTACGTCGGGCCACATGCCGCCTCGCCTCTACACTGACATCGCGCGCTAGCCCTCGGCCGCCTTGGTGCCATCGCAGTAGTGCGCCATTTAAGCTCCCCCCCCTTGCGAGCCGCTAGCCACTGCGACGCGTGCTATGCCACCGGATCAGCTGCCGATGTCGCTGGCTCCAGGCTACCGCATGCTAGCATGCATGATGCACTGCCGTGCACCACCAAGGACTCCACCAAGAATCAGGCACCGGCCGCACCTCCCGCCAGCGTTGCCTCCTCTTTCCGGTCAAGCTATTGTTCCTTCCCTTTTTCTTCAAAAATGCTTAAACAAACTTGCATGTGAAAACAAATCACAGAATTGGAAAGCTCTCGAGACAAGGAACGCTACCATATAACATGCATTGGGTGATTTGGGGTTCTTGAAAGGGATTGGAAGGAGAGAAGGTAGAGAAATGGACATGTACAAGAGTGCTTGCTTGGGAGTGACTAGAAATGAATTGCTGTTCGGGGAAGATGAGCATGGCGTGGAGGGGATGCTTCAGCTATGTAGATGGCTGTGCTGTGAGGATAATGAAATGGGTAGCTTGGTTGGGGGAAGGATGGTCTCTCGGCTGGCAAGATCAAGAAATGGTTGTGCTTGAGAGCGGTGCTTGTGATGACAGAATAATAGAAAGTGGGGCTTCGGTTGTTGAGGCAAGACAAAGACAGTGAGGAGTTTGGTTCAACTAGGGAGGAAAATGAGGGGCTGTGTAGTGCTGTCTTGAGAAAGGAAAAAGGCAGTGGGTGGGATGTGCTTAGGGAAAAAGGAAATGACGCTGGAGGGGAGGATGGACCGGCTGTGCAATGGTAGTGAGCATGTGGCTGGTTTCGGTTGGGTTAAAGAAATAGTGATGGTAGTGAGAAGAGAATGGGTAGTGGGGTTGGAAAGGTCCGGCTATGAAAGTGCTCTGTTGGAAAATGTAGGGCAATGGGGTTGCTCTCTTTGGGGGGGGGGAAGGAAAGGTGGTTGTGGGAGATAAATAAAGAAAAGGAGAGATGGCAGTGTTGTGGATGGTGTTATTTTTGGTTGAGGAAAGGGATGGATAGCAGTACAGTTCTTCCTCTCTTTTCTCCAACTTGATCAAACGACCTCGCATGCACGAACCAGTCGCTAAAATGGAACGCTCTCGAGACAACGATCGCAACGGTATAACATGCAACGTGTATGCATGGTATATGTATTCATCGTCAATTGTTATAATGTTCCCCTTCTTTTGCACAATGTATTCAGCACAATAGCCATAAGATGTATACAATGTATTTATTGAACTATTCTGTAACATCCCAAATGTATAAACAGGGTTTGTTCAAGTATAATTATATGTGTAGAAATTAAAACTTTTTCTCACATCTTGAAAACCCCTAATCTCTCCTGTGATTCTAGTCCAAGAGTTGTGTAATCCAAAAACACAAAGCTCTTGTTGACCAAAAGTCAAACTCCCTTTCCAATTATCTTAATCTTGTGCCAAACATTTGGAAAATATTTTCCTTGGTCCTAAATCTGATGTGGGACCCCTCTGAAAAATATCACAAGTTGTAAAACTTGTTTGATAAATTTTGGAGGTAAACCAAATCCTTGAACAACCTTCATGAATTTCCTGAGAAAAATGCATTGCATAATAACCTCTGGAAATTTTATGCAAGGTTAATCTCATTGTCAGCAAGCTCCAGTTAAAATTTCATCAAATTTGGAGTTCATTTGCTATCTCAAATAAATCCTCTTTTGTCTCAGCTTGTTTATTAATCTAAATAAACTGATTTGACTTGGGCTTGAACCGCTGTGCAAAGCTGGTCCAACCCAACCGCCTCCCTTAGCGTGTCAGACCTCCTATCCACCTTGATCAGGTCGTAGCCGTTGGATTAACATCCAACCGCCACGACCTCCTCATGATCAATACCGCCAGACCTCCCACCTCATCGAGGTCTTGGCATTGGATCAAAATCCATGGCCCTGACCTCCCCGCGAGCTCAAACCACCTTGACCTCCATTTTGCACTCACTTGAGGTCGTAGCCGTTGGATTCAATCCTAAGGCCACGACCTCCTCTGCAAACCTTCTCTACGAGGTCCTCCCACTTTGTTGAGGTCGTAGCCGTTGGATCAGATCCAACAACCCACGACCTCCCCTCAAAATCTAGCGCACCCAACCTCCCCATCGTGTGTTGTAGCCGTTAGATTTAAAATCTACGGCCATGACCTCCTAGTGCCTTGTGCGCATCTGACCTCCCCGCGCACGTGAGGTCGTAGCCGTTAGATATAAATCTCACGTTCATGACCTCCCTCGCCCTCTCATCGCCACTAGATCTTGATTTGATGGCCATAACCTCTTGTGCGCTGCGCGCTGCGCTAAGACCTCCCTTTGGTCGTAGCCCTTGGATTTAAATCCAAAGGCCATGACCTCCCCCTCATGTTCTTAAGTTCATGTGCGGTTAAGACCTCACAGGAGGTCCGCACCGTTGGATGGAGATCCAACGCTTTGGACCTCTGTCTCATTTTCCCATGTGCTTTACGCATTAAGGAAATCGTGAGGCCATGACCTCCCATCCTTGATCGTGTGGTGGGACCTCCTCCCATCATTTAGGCGAACGGTTCAAAACCCACATCGGAGGGCAGGACCTCCCAAGTCTTATCCAACGGTCATCAGGACCTCCTGTTCTTCTCCTTCCTCGGCGCACTCATGAGCTCCTCGGCGGGAGTTAATGCCCACCATCCTTTGTGTACCTTCAACCACTCCCTTGCGACCGCATTAATTGTCGCTCGCCTTTCGCCCCTCCATCTGCACAAGGCTGTCCCCATCAACTTTACATTGTGTCCAAACCCTAGACCGTGCCTTGGGCCAAGCTCACCGTGAGCCTAACCCGGGTCCATGACCTCCTGTGCCCTAAGTATAAAACCCCCTTGGGTTCCTCCCTTGGCTTCTTTGGCACACTTCTAAGCTTAGGCTTGCACCGTGTCATTTGAGCTTTCCTCTCCTCGAGATCTCCACTCTTGGCCGCCATTGTTGGAAGCTTGGAGCCCTCGGTGGCACTGGCGCCAAAGTGGCTCTCTCGCTCAACCTCTTCTCCAATTGTGCTCCCAAAACCTCCTCGAAGTCAACCCTAACTTATTTTGTTGGGCATTTTTCAGAGGAGGACAAAGGGAAGCTTGGAGCTGGAGCTTTGGCCGTGGAGCAGCCCAATCTTCTCCAACTCCGGTCTTCACCTTCCTCCACTTCCTCAGCACCTCGGGACCTCCAGGTACTCCTCCTGATAGTCCCTTAGATGCTGGCACCCGCATGTATGCTGTTGCGGAGCTTTCATTGAGCGCACGCTTGAATGTCGCGCGGAGCTTCCTTTTGCATTTTGGATTTTGGCCGTGCTGGTCATCTTTGTCCTCTCCGGCTCGCCGGCGTTTAAGGCCGTCGTCGCCGTCGAGAGTGAGCCCATGGTGTGCGCAACACTATTGCGCACACGGGGATGTCTTTGGTTGTCGTCGGCGAGGTCTGCATCGCCGGCAATGACCATGTCTTTGAACCCGGGTCCTTGTCGGACAAAAACGGCGGTGTCATTGTCGTTTTTAGGACAGAGATCCGCCAAGTTAATGCACTTATCAAGTGCTCAAATCATCGAAATCCTTGGCGTGTCTTAACTGCATTTAATCCTCCCGTGTTGCGCATTTAAGACCTCCCGCGCGGACCTCCTCGTTGTCCCGCGCGTATTAATCTCTTGTCCAAGCACGTGCGTGCGCGCAAGCACGTGGTCGTGAGCTCTGGGACGTCCATGACCTCCTCCGAGGAGATCTGGAACGTCCAAGACCTCCCCCTTGCGCTATCGTGGTCGTCCAGACCTCCCTGGAGGTCTGTGACGTTAGGACCTCCGCTGGGACCTCCTCGAGGTCATCCCGACCGTTGAGGACCTCCCTCGTTAGATCTGGTCTGTCCCGGACCTCCCCCCATCGTTGTGGTCCGTTGGATTCCCCATCTACGGCCACGACCTCCCCTCACCTCGCGCATGTGCGTTGCTAGGAGGTCGGGACCTCTGGACCTCGAGTCTTGTGGTGCGTTGTTCTCCGGGAGGCCTTGAGCTGTTAGATCTGACATCTGTGGCTCACGTCCTCCCATGTCCTTGTGGGTTTTAGAAATTCCAGTGAACTCTTAATTATAAACTGAAATAAGGTATAAACTTTAGAATTCCATATCTTTTTCATTTTAAATCCAATTGAGGTCATTCAAATTGTGTTAGCTCTGTCTTGGACTTGACTTTAATCTAAAAATGATTGTAAGTTGAGTTCAGCTCCAGAGCACAGTTTTGCCTTTAGGTTTTAAAACTAACTTTAAAAGTACACTCAAAATAATGTCTAACTTGTAAAATACATAACTAATGCTCTGTAGATTATTTTTGAGTGAATCCAATTTTATTGGCTTCCTCTATTAGCAAACTTACTGTGAAAATTAGCTTTGATCTTGTTGCTGTTGTAGAAAAGAGTTCTTGTGCATTATAATTTTGTTCAAGTTCTTGTTTTTGAAAAATGGTAGAAAGTGCAATCTAGCTCCAAATGAGATGAACTCAATTGTGTTATTCATCTCATGAGGTGCTGGTTTTGCTGTAAAAATTTCAGTGTCACCACTTTTCTAGAAAATGTTGCCTCATAATTAAATTAGTGAATAGTGCAGTTTGGTATTTTTAGGGCTGAGCAGGTTTGTTTTGCTCATAACTTTTGCATTAAGAATCCAAATCAATTGGTTCTTATTGCTAAATTCCCTAAAAATCACCCTCTTGCTGCTGTAGAAAATTCAGAGTGTTTGGAGTTCGTTTGCTGTGCTGTCTTTGTCGTTTTCATCGTTCTTATCGATTGTTTTCGTCTTTCCGATTAGGTGTCGACGAGTACTTTGAACCCGTGAGCGATCCTCAGCAACAATTTGACCAGCAACAGCAAGGCAAGCAGTTTGATCATTTCCATCATTGTCCCATTACTTTAAAGCTTAATATTTTGTTTCACTTATATGTATGCATGCTACTTTGTGAAAATATCGCTAGCAATCCTATAGTTGCATAATCTGTAGGAATTGTTTATCCTCTACTACCCATGAGCCTAGGTTATTTGCTGTGGTTTGAGCTCGTTGGATGAGCTCTTATCACTTAGTAGTTTACGTTAACATTGCTTAGCCATGCTTAGTTATCGGTAGTAATGGGCGATCATCGGCTTAGTCGATGGTCTTGATCACTCAAAACTGATTATTACTCCTATATGTCCAGCACTTGTGCTTTGATTAATTTGTAAAATCAAAAAAAAAAACTGAAAATAAAAGATTGATTTAGACTTGGGCATATTGGATGGATGGTGCGGTTTTTAGAATGTGGTGGTATGCCTGGGTCCCTAAGGACCGAGTTACTTGGGTCACTAAGCCAAGCGCTTTTGCATGCTAACCACACGAGGGGGATATGGGACCTCTCTTGACTAAGTACTTTGGGCGGTGCTAATTGGGGTCGCTCGGTTGGTGTGTTTTAAAGATAAAATGTGTGTGTGTGTGGTGTGGGAATGGAGCAGTGGCAGACCGGTTAGGCTGTCCATTGGGTCCTTATCCCCGTGGGTTGTGCGGGTCAAAATTAGCACTGTCCATTGGAAATGTCTCATAGGACTTAGCCGTGCCGGCATACCAAAGGTAGTGTGCTTTAAGGAAAGGCGGTCTGACGTGTGGGTACATTGGTACACCCCTGCAGGGTTAAAACTATTCGAATAGCCTCGTCCTAGGTTATGGACATGCTTGGTAAGGTCGTTCAAGAACTAGTCTCAACCATTTAATTAAAATTTGATGGGTTGGTATGAATGGATGTTCATGCTATTGTTGTGGTGACTTGGGTTAGTCACTTCCAGGTTGATCTTGTTGTTGTTACTATGTTACTATCTCGTTGTTATTTCAACAATTAAAATGCTTTGCCAAATTGCCTTTAAATGTATTACCTTATTGCAAATAAATGTTGCTTTATGCTAAATGAGACATACAACCTCCACTTACATAAAGCTTGCATGTAGCATATGTTATAGGCCTGTTATCTTACACGTAAGTCTTGCGGAGTACTTTATGTACTCATCTGCCCGTGGTTGTGGTATTTTTGTGGCTTTTGTTGCAGAGGAAGGAGGTGAGCTCCAAGAGCCTCACTTTTGTGCTATGTGTTGCAGTTTCTTCGACGACTAGCTTAGCGGTCCGGTCAGATGCCTAGGGGTTAAGGCACACTGATTGGCTTTGTGTTATAGCCATCTTTATGGCACTTTTGCTTCCGCTGTGTATTCTTAGTAGTACTTGTTGTTATTTGGCCTGAAGGCCCCTCTTTTGTAATAACCTATCCTTATTAATATTAACTTCTGGTTTGTTGCTTATGTACTATGTGTTGTATGGAATTGATACATTCTTTTGTTGTGAGGTATGTATACTACATTCTGGGGAGTATACATCTCTCGAGACTGGGTTTATTTGGTTGATAATACTAGGGTCAATTGGATGACTAAGTATTATGAGCTTAATAAATCCGGGTGCTCACATATTCACATCAAATTGTTCTAGTATGGGTGAGAAAAATTTTACTATCTTCCATGCTTCAGCTGCGCTACATTGATTTCTTATATATGTAAGAGGCAAACAAGTATGCAGCATATTTTGTTCTAAACAGTAAGCACTATTCTTTAAACTCATCTCAGAAAGATCACGCCATTGTACAAAAGATGGTATGTCCAAAATAAGCAATTTTAATTCAGCACGCTTATCACGGGTAATGCATATTCCACAAACATGAAACTTGTTGTCTACACCATAATCTCCAATCAAATTAAATTTATAAGTGGAGTTGTAGGTACTAGCTAGTAATTTTGAACATGCAATTTCAGAAACTCTCTCAATCACACTAGATAGCTCTTTGGGTTCATCGAACATGATATAGCATAGAGAATCATCAGGGGATATTCTAGTAAGAACTTCATCATAAGTAATCAATTCCACATTACGTAAATTAAGCACATTAAATTCAGCATGCGGAATATTCAAAGGAACACTAGAGTTCTCACTCTTACTTACCTCTTCTTGATGAATATTTAATTCAACACCATTATTGTTACCTTTAACGTTCTTTTCAGTTGTTGTAGGTGTTGTAGGTATCAAATCTTCATGATGAAACCACGGGACAGTGAGCACTCCATCCCCAATCGTGGTTATCTCCTCATCTTTTACTTCCAACAGTGCCGGTTGTTGAAACTTCAACTCTTCTTCTTTAATATCAACCTGCACAATGTGAGAAACAACACTAGAAGCAGACAGTAAATCGTTAATTTTAGCAATAACCTCACTTTTAGTTTCATCTAGTTCACTCATTTCTTTTGGTGTATCCCTCACACTCTCAAATTGGATGCTCTCAACCTCAGATATGGTGGAATCACACAGCTCAAAATTTTCAACACTCTCACTCAATTTGGCTATGTGGCTCTCATCCTCACATGGGTTTTGAAGCATCTTATCTTCCATTAATTGTGGGCCAGCAATGGCGCAGTTGCCATCAACCACAATCTCCCCATGTACTGCGGGTTGTGATAGGGCAGCACTACTCGTCCCATTGGCCGAAGAAGAATCCCCATGCTTGACCATCTTCTTAAGTGACAAACCAATGGATGAATGAGAACTAAAAAGTTGGCGCAGATTTAATTGATGTGCGTGCATGCTTTTAAGTCTCTTTTCCACCTTCATAGCATATTTCACAAGATCTTGTAGACTACGAAAATATTTATCTTGAAGTGCAGCAACGATCTAAAAATTCAAGCCTGCTTTGAAGTATTTCTTTTCTTGAGATGCACTAGTGATATTGGCACGACGCATTGCATGACTCAGCTCAACATAGTAATCTTGGACAACTCTGCTTCCCTGTGTAATGCTCTCCATATGGCGTAGTGGCTCCCACTCATAATAGGATGGAACAAATTCTCTTCTCATGGCCCATTTTAATTTGACCCAAGATGTAATGAGGCGTTTCCCACTTAGTTGTTGCCACCAACTAGCGGCATAGTCCTCAAAAAACAATGTGGCCACTCTCACTTCCTTGGCTTCTGATTCGAACTTCTGGGATTCAAACTCGAACTCCATGTCTTGTACCCACTCAAGATACTCCTCTGGATCATTACTACCATAGAATGGAATATATGTATACTCGCGATCTGCCATGGTTAGTAGCAATACAAAGAAAAACTATATATGTGGATGTGGAAGTTTTTATTTGTGGAAATCACTCAACCTCACCTTCTCTTACCAACCGAAGTTCTTATGCGTCCTTGATGGAATTGAAGAGCTGCACGCACTTTGGTGACGGTAGACAACACAAGGTGATAGATTAAGCGAATTCAATTGCACAAGCACTGTTAGACAATAGCTTATTTGTGGAGCTTGGAGGGAAAAGTGTTTACCTATGCAATCTGAAATTTCTAGATATTGTAAAGCTAGGTAACAATCTAAACTAGAATTCAATGCCTAGTTGCTAATCCAAAAGATATAAGCGAAGAACGAAGCAACTCACACGCAAAGATGATGGAACTTAGTGCAATCAAAGGAATGAGCTAATATATAAAAATATAAGTGATGAATAACTAGCTCTTATTACACAAGTTATGGAGAGACGCTAGTTAATTGCTCAATGATATAAAATAGGGCACAAGATTGCTCAAAACAATGAAATAGCACAATCTGAAAATAGATACCAGTTAGGTGTGCTCACAAAACAATGTCGGCCAATTCTTCTTTTCTTCTCTTTTTTTTCTGTTTTTTTTTTGTACTTGGCCAACAAAAAGGCTCACAAGGAGCAACACAAAAATTCTAGCACACTAGGGTTAGCTAAAACTCACAAGCTAGATTGTGCAATGAGATAATAAAAAGAGCAGCCCTGGAGCAATATCAATAAGCTAGTCTCAAATAGGAGCAAAGTATTCGCAAAGGATTGAATTGGCTCACAAAAGATATACGCGATTTTTTTCGCACTGCTACTGTAACAGTGAATAGTAACAACATGTATTGTAGCAAATCCGAGTAGGCGCACGTGTTTTTTTTCAAGACTATCGCTACGACGGAGGATCAACGTGTATAGCAAATAGCGATTGATTTTTTGCGCATTGTCTTGTACCATTTGCATTGTGATCAGAGATAATATATTTATGTGACAAAACAAGATTCGTGCACATCATGAAAGGACATTACCGTGGCGTATGATTTTTCCCTAGCAGCGATTGGCGGCGGCCTCCTGGAGCGACCGTAGCAGATTGATTTTTTTTGGAAGGACACAAGATCAAGTAATGCAAAAGAAAACTATGATCAGCGACTAAACATAGTTTCTAATGGATTAAAACCTAACAAAACTCACAAGAAAATTCAGATCAAACTACGGGCTAAAGGATTTTTTTGTGGCTTTTTGTGTATAGGATAGAAAATAAATCTAAGTGCGGGTAAATTGATCCTACCGTGGCAACCGATGCTCTGATACCAAGATGATGCAGGGGATGCCTGATCTTCACAACGTAGGATCGTTGATAACTTTGGATCCATGCAACCTGACGAACCGATGGCGTCAACCACTGTCAAAACAGCAACCTACGACAAAAGAATTCGCCCAACCACACGCTCGTGATCCCGTCTACCCGACCACACAAAGTAGACGTGTCGCCGCTCCTGCAAAACACAAGGAATCACAAGAACAATGGGGTTAAGAACGCCCAATTCCCCTCTAGGTTGCATTGTATGTCAAACTCTAGGAAGAACAAGCGTATAGCTCTCTCTCAAAATAATAGATTCATATTCGTGGTGCCCAAAATAAATATTGCGTACAAGAATATATAGGGACGACCTCCCCGTGGTTCGGCCAACAAAAGGAAAGAAAAATACAAGTTGATTCCTAATTTTTCTCTTCACGTACAAAATCCCAAAACATCATCCAATTCCCGTACACGCCGGTGTCGGCGCGTCGCTCTGTTCGGAGGTCTCCTGATCATGTTCCACGAAACAAATGTGACTGCACGTGGGCCCATCAAGTAGCAACCAAACCTTGCATGCACTGGTCGTACAATAGAGAATATGATCGGGCCCACCAAGGATGAGGTGACGACGGCATTGATGTGCAGCAATAAGAGCAACTACAACAGTCCACGTCAGCTGTTACTAAGGGGTTGCCACATCAGCATTTAGGTGATCTGGAGGAGAGAAGGTGAGGTTGTTTCTAGATGAAGAAACTATCAAATTGTTAATACCAAGACACAAGAAACAACCAAATACTCTATAGGAGACTTACTTGTTACCTAAAAACGCGTTTTTGTGGGTCCCACTGTCTTAAAGCAAAATAACTGTAACACCCCAGTCCGACAAGGCCTGGAATGCTACTAACTAACACGCTAACACAACAAAAGCAAAAGATAAGATTCTAAATTTTGGCAGAACCTCCCCTGTATAGTTAGCTATACCGGAGGCTCCAACAGGCATATATAACAAGTCAATAAAGGAATCACTAAGTAACATGAACATCACAGGAATATAATCAGGATTCAAGCCTTTAGATCAAAAAGATGATCGAAGATCATCTGCAGTACTCAATCAATCATAACGGGGAAGAAGTTATCAACCACAACCCACTTTATTTATTACAGTTCATTAATTATCGAATGAATGGTAGAATCAATCTCTATTATTGAATTTGAAGTATGGTGAAGTGAACGAATGTGAGTGTCTACTCCCTCCCAATAAGGCCATCGTCAGCGATCACCTAAAATAAACAAACAACGCAAGGGTGAGTCCGAGACTCAGCAAGTACAGTAAATAAATGGTACATACAACAACCATGTTCATGATAAACATCATTGAAGAATATGAAATAAATACGAAACGGATATTTGAATGAATGGAATGTATGTCTTGAATGAAATAAAGGGACTACACACATGCATATACCGGTATAGCTGGTGACACACCCGTCGATGTTCACCTAAGCCCGCATTTAACAAAATACGGGGATCCAAGCTCCGTATGAAGAACGTTTCATACGGGTGTCCCAAACTGCCCACATTGGAATGGTGGGTCTTACGTGCCCATACTGGAATTGATGGGTCTTTATAATCCACTCCCGTGGATGAAACATGAATAGTGAATGCATGGAATGAATTATGAATATTGAAAAGACATGCTCTCTAATCATGGAGTTAACACATTTGGAAGGAATATGAACATTAAATATCAACAAGGATCTTAGGAACACAATACCAACATCAGGCATTCACATTTTATAATTAAGAACGTTAAAGTACTTACCCATGTTGGAATGGCGAGACTTCACTACCCATTTCAGTGGTGAACACAAAAGAAAGAACGAATGTATACGTTGAACGTAAACACATTACCGAAGAATCAGGGTATAACGACAATGAAGGGAAACAAGGAGTACCGAAATTACCCATTTCGTAATCATCAATCAAGTGAAACAAACAACAAACAAGACAGATCAATTGTACTTGCCTCAACCGTGAGACGGAGGACAACGACAGTCAAGCTCTAGTCCCGGGGTTTCACCACCACCACCATAAATTCCTGGACCACGGATGATAAGCGCCCTTGTATGATCACTCAACTTGTAAACCTATGATGATAAGGAAACTCTTCACAAACCAGCAAGCAATCACTAACCCAGAATTGGTGTAAGTAAGGGACTAAAAAGGCAAACATGTGCAAGCACATAAATGTCAGCTTACACAAAACATGATCACTAGTTCAGTATGGTCGGGTCCTCGCCTCGAATCGATTCATGGGAAAATGGTAAAAATAGTACCATTCCACAACAACGACAAGCTATCGCCGTTCGGCCAGATGGTCTTGTGCAAGAATATTGATTGAGACAACTAACTGGATAAGTAGCCCGCCAACTACACCGACAAGTTCCATGAGAGCCCCAAGTCCTCGATACTCACTAAATCAACTTCTTTGTGAAGCCTCGACATCTTAAGAGAACTTAACAACTTAGTATGAACTACTAAACTTGGTAACTCAGTCATGCAAATGCCAAGGCTACAGAATCCTAACCTCGCAAACAGCAGGACAACTTGTCTAGCATGGGATGAGACCATCATCATGAATTCATCAAGATCACCATCATACAAAACAACACGACTAGTTGATCAAGCCGCCCAATAACCAGAGCTGGTGAAACCCAATCACGCTAAACATTACCAATACGGATCAAGAGCAACACACAAAGTCAGATGCCCTTTTTACCTATGTAACGGCCGCCGCGATCCTCAACCCAGTGAGCTCCAGGAGCTGGTCGACGTTGAAACCGAGGGAGCGCCGAGTGACGATTTGGGTAGAGCAGGTGAGGGAGGTCGGGCATGGCCGACGGTAGGGAGGAGCTGCGGATTGGGTTCAAACAGACGCAATGGCCGGAGACAACAAATGAACCAGAGGATGAGGTCCGGTCGGGCATTGCGTCGAATAATTGGAGCCTTGGCGGCGGCGGCGGCGCCATTGTCACCTCCAAAGAGCAGCCAGCAGCGCGTCCACCATCCGCAAGGCCCGGGTGATGCGAGCCCCGCCACCACAGCGCTTGGCGGCGCGCAGCCTCCGGAGCCCGTCCGCTCGACTTCGTGACTCCAGCCACCACAACCTCCCCTTCGTCATAACATCGTCGCGCCGCCGCCGCCGCCACCCGTAGTCACCCCGCAGCAGCAGCAGCCCAGTCGAGATGGAGCCATAGCCGCGTGAAGGAAGGACCACATCTTGCGGCGCCGTAGCCAGCGGGCGAGCCAAGGCGTGACGCCGGTGCGAGGGGCCGAGCCGAGGCGCGTGGGCATGAGAGCAAGGGCGGCGGTCGGGTGCGGAGGGGTTTAGCCGGAGGGCGCGGCGGCGCGAGCGAGCAGTGTGGTGGCCGGCGCGTGAGGGGCCGAGTCGGGAGTATTTATGAGGCGCGTGTGGGCGAGCGTGAGCAAGGGCGTGTCTGGAGGGGCCGAAGTCGGGAGTATTGGCGGCGCCAAGAACTAGGGAAAGAATGGGGAGGCGTGCGATAGGAAAGGGCAGGAAAAGAAATGAAGAGATTAGGGTTTTTCCTGGCCGCACTTAAAGGCCGATGATCTCCCATTGGGCCAAAAGCACAACATGGGCCTTCGCCCGATTCTAATCCTTCTAAATCCTGAAATTCAACCTTAATTACATCCTTTTGTTTCCTCACTTTCTTATTTAGTTAAACGGGATATTACAATATCCACCAGATCATTTGTGCAGCCCGACTTCATTATTGATATGATAAATGAGCTAAAACATGTAGACCACTAAGTTGTACTTCATTATTGATCATCAAGAATCATGCACACTTGTAGCAATTAAAGTCTTAGACACAAGCTCAAGGAACAATCCATTGGAATACTTGTTTCTTTTTATTAGATTAAGTACTCTCTTTCCTCTTAGTAACAAGCTAAGAAACAAACTATTGTAGATGCTCTAACCTGGCCTGTTGTCCGTGCATACTTGTCCATGTATGTGTAGCACTGATCAGGAAAATAGCACAAAATAGCATAGGGTCAGTCGGTTCAATGCACGATTGAATTCCATCATTACGTTGGTCCCATGTTGCATGCATGTAGGACAAAACCACCTGGCCCCAAGTTGCATGGACTCCGAATATAAGAAATGATATAGGTATTCCTTCAGTGCCTTCGAAGCGCATCTTCATTTTAGGCTTATACAGATCATATATACGACTGCATATAATTAAATAAAATAGTAGTAGCTCTATGTCTCTAAGTATGATAATTAATGATCGAGTTAAATTAGAGTTCACCTGGTAATATTTAATGCAGTTCAATAATTCTTTCCAGTCAAATAATATATTTAACTGAAAAGTACTAAGTGTGTCTAGATCTGTATCATTATCGGATTCTTGATTTTTGATGGTGATTGCAAGGAGAGAAGTTGGGGAAGAGAATGGACAAGCAGGCGTCTCGCCTGCAGTCGGTTGGACTGAAAAAGAGCGGCGGTACTAATGCATGCATCATGATTTTTGAAATGCATGCTAAAACAAGAAATCAAAATAATTTAATTTAAATACAGTCTTTTAGATAATTCGATTTAATATTACTTATTATTATTATTTTTATGCAACTTTTCAAACAACTCGATTAAACTTTAAATGCATCCTTTTAAATAATTCGATTTGATTTTTGAAGCAATCTTTTTACTTAAATGCATGGAAATTTTAAAATAGTCAAAAATTTATTAGATCGCTAAATTAAATATTAACATCCCGATTCTAAAAATCGGGCTATTACAAAGTATGTGTTTTCATTGCAACACACCGGCACATGACTATGTATGTTTAAGAAAACGAATGCATCAATATCTTACACGTGCTAAACAAAAATTATAACAAATAGTTAAAACTTCACTTATCAGAAAATATATTACAACTTGTTTTTTTAAATAAAACCTTAACATGAGAGGAAAACATAAAAACACAAGACGGAATTGCTACACAATGCTTGACAAGCACAGCCCATCACCTGACTTGCACGCGAGGATCGACTCATCATGGGCATAATATATTTGCAGATTGATGGCTCCGAGGCTGCGAGACACACGCATTACCTAATACTCAAGATAAAAGATTTGATGATTGATGGTTACGAGGAAGACTCACCCACTCTACAAAGAGGCTTAACAACAGAGAGTGGAAACTCAGTTTTGCCAGGCGAGTTACAGTGCCCGTTTTCCGCTTAGTCTTTTATTCAGGCGTCAGAAAAGAACGCAAAACAACAGAATGTAAGTAACTGACTCCTAAAAGACTGGCACTACCCCACTAGCTCCCACGATCGGTGCTAGACCGATTCTGAAGCTTGACTCAAACAAACTGCCACTTATTGCCACTTTGTCGCACAGGACAGCAAAGACAGAAAGGAAATACAGAAAACACTGAATACAACACAAATTGATGCAGAAACTAGGAAAACAAGATTATTCAACTAACATTTTCCCCCTTAATCTTGTTTACCCTTATTCACTTCATGTATTCTGATTTTCTTCCGCATCTCCAAAAACTTAATCCGTCCAAGCAGCTTTGTAAGGATGTCAGCCATCTGCCCTTCTGAAATGACATGCTCAACTACAAATCTTCCTTTTCTCTACACACTCACTAATAAAATGATACCTAGTATCAATATGCTTACTTCTTTTGTGATGTACTGGGTTCTTGCTAAGGGAGATTGCTGATTTGTTGTCAACCTTGAGAGTTATCACTTCAGGTTCAATATCCAACAGATTTCCAAGCAGGCGACTCAACCAAATTCCTTGACAAGCAGCTGTGGTGCCTGCGATGTATTCAGCTTTGCATGATAATAATGCCACCACTCTCTGCTTTTGAGAATTCCATGTCACTAGATTTGAACCGAGGTAGAACATTACACCAATCGTGTTCTTTCTATCATTTAAATCCCCAGCCAAATCACTGTCACTGTAACCAGTGAGCTTCGATCTCCCACTGCCACTTTTTGTGTAATGGCAGCCCAGGTTGTAAGTACCTTTTACATACCTTAAAATCTGTTTTACTGCAGCCATATGCAGCGTACTTGGAGCCTCCATGAATCTGCTCACAACTCCCACAAAGAAAGCCAAATCAGGCCTGGTATTGATAAGATACCTTAAGCTTCCCACAATACTCCTGTATCATGTAGTATCAACCTTTGGATCATCTTCAGACTTGCTGAGCTTTATTCTAGCTTCCATAGGTGTTTGACAAGGGTTGTAGTCTCCCATTCCTGTTTTCTCAAGAATGTTCAAAGCATAGTTTGATTGGGACAAAGTTATACCTGAATTTGCTTGAGATACTTTAATTCCAAGATAGAAAGACAAATAATCCCAGGTCACTCATCTTGAACAGGCTTTGCATTTGAGTCTTGAATTTGCAGATTTCCTGTTTGCTTGACCTTGTGATGATTAGATCATCCACATACACTCCAACCAGCAGCTTGGTTGAATGAACATTCCTCTTGTATACTGCAGGTTTTAGAAGGACATCTTTCAAAACCCAATGCTATTAGACTCTTGTCCAGCTTCTCATTCCAGGCTCGGGGTGCTTGGGCGAAGACCATACAAAGCTTTTCGAAGCTTCAAGACTTTGTGTTCCTCCCCTTTCTCTTCGAAACCTGGTGGTTGACAGACGTACACCATGTCTTCAAGTTCTCCATTTAGAAAAGCTGATTTAACATCCATGTGATGGATTTCCCAAGATTCTTCAGCAGCTAGTGCAACAATCAACCAGATTGTTTCCATACGCGCAACAGGTGCAAACACCTCATTGAAATCAATTCCTTGATGTTGCACATATCCTTTGGCCACCAGCCTGGCTTTATGTCTCACAACAGTACCAAGAGAATCTTTCTTAACTTTGAAGATCCACTTCAACCCGATTGGTTTTGCTGATGCAAGTTTCTCCACAAGATCCCATGTGTGATTTCCTTGGATTGAGTCCATCTCCTCATCCATGGCTTTCTTCCAGCATTCAAATTTCTATGCTTCAACAAATGTAGCAGGTTCTTCAGAGCTTAACAAACATACCCCAAGTTCTTCTGGATTCAACTGAACCTGTTCAGTCTCATCATATATATCTCTGATCTCGAGGAATTTCTGTGGCTGCCCAGCAGAATCTGAGCTGATACTTGATGCTGATAGTGAGGGATCAGAGTTGCCGCTAACTGGAGAAATTGGGGTTATTGGGCTGCCTGATACAGGTTCTATTGCATTTCCAGAAATCATGTCCCTCTGGCTTTGCTCCCCTTCAGTGAGTGCCGATCCAGGCGATGAATTGTGGGAACCACCACTGAACTGCGAGTTTGAGGGCGCACAGTTAGTGGGTGGCTCAGTGTCCTCAATTGTCGGGTAATGAACAATGAATGAGTCGCTACTGACTTGTGATGCACTACCAGATTTAGCATTCCATTCCCATCCTTTATCCTCTTCAAAAACAACATCTATAAAGACTGTGATTTTTCTCTTGAGGGGATCAAACATTCGGTATGCTATGGTACCCTTTTCATAACCCATCAACACCATTGTTGAGCTATGGTCAGAGAGCTTCTTCAGATCTGGGTGCACTGACTTCACATGCCCCAAACAGCCGAAGGTTCTCAAGTGTTGAACCTTTGGTTTGCGCTGGAACCAAGCCTCATATGGGGTCATTTCCTTCACACTCTTAGTGGGTGCTCTATTGAGCAAATACACTGTAGTTGTGACTACTTCTCCCTAAAACTCCCCTAGAACTCCCTTACTCTTGAGCAGACTACGAGCCATTCCAAGTATCGTCTCATTCCTCCTTTCCACGACCCCATTTTGCTGTGGAGAGTAAGGTGCAGTGAGGTGATGTTGTATGCCACTTCGGTCATAATACTCTTGGAATTTCCCTGAATTGAATTCACCTCCTTTGTCAGTTCTGATAACTTTTAATTTTGAACTGGTTTCCAATTCAGCTGCAACCTTGATCTTGTCAATTGCTGTGAGTGCTTCCCACTTGTTCTTCAAGAGTACTAGCCACATGAACCTGCTATAATCATCTACCAATAGAAGGAAATAGCTGTTACCTACTGCTGTCATTAGTGTGATTGGTCCACAAAGATCACCATGCAATAGTTGCAGTGGTGAATCTGCCCGAAAAACTGCTTCAGATGGGAAAGGTCACTACTACAGAAAAGGTATTCACAGACGGTTCAAAAACGTTAGCACAGACGGTTTCGTGAGCCGTCTGAGTTTATAGGTCAGTGATGACATGAGGTCATCACAGACGGTTTTGATGCATACTTTCATAGATGGTTATTAAGCGAGAACAAATCGTGATAAGTATATATCCACGACGGTTTGTGGATGAAACCATCTGTGATAAGTATCACAGACGGTTTCATCCACAAACTGTCGATGAAACCATCTGTGATAAGTATCACAGATGGTTTCATCCACAAACCGTCTGTGATATGTACTTATCACAGACGGTTTGTGGCTGAAACCGTCTGTGATGACTTTTCTCTATAAAGCCCCAAGCAGTGGCTGCTTGTGCCATTAAATCCGGCATCATATATATTATATTATATTATATTATATATATATATATATATTGTTTGTAGTCTCTCAGCCACTTTGGGGATCATCCACGCAGCATGAGAAGGATGAGACAGTAGCCACGAGCAACCTCATTGAGCCCCTGCAAGTTTAAAAAATATGGATGCCAAGAGAGCGTCAGGACATCCAATTACCTGTATGTTGTCGATAGGTAACTGGACCTAGGTTCAGAAAGTGACGTGGATGCGTAGGTATTCTGACTGGGAAGTGGCATCATGTATCAGCAACTAACCATTCTTGAGCATGTAATCGTCATTAAACCTAACAAGAACACCAAGCAACCATTCTCATATTTCAAAAGAATTCTCAACTTGTTGCTTGGTGTTCTTGTTGGGTTTAAAGACAATTACATGCTCAAGAATTGTTGGTTGTCGATGATGATGCCACTTCCCACCGGAGTACTCACAAGATCAACGTCACTTTCTAAACATAGCGACGTCCAATTACCTATCGACAACATCCAGGTAATTGAATGTCCTGACGCTCTCCTTGCATCCATACTTTTTAAACTTGCAGGGGCTCAATGAGGTTGCCCGTGGATACTGTCTCATCCTTCTCATGTCATGTGGACAACCCTCCTAAAGTGGTCAGATTACTTAATAATATATATATATAATATATATATGATGCCGGTTTTAATGGCACAAGCAACCACTGCTTGGAGACTTTATAGAGAAGAGATTATGAATGGAATGGTAGGACGTACCTGGGACGCAAGAGGTAGGAGAACTTGACCGGCATGAATACAGTTACACAGACAAAGGTGAAATGAATGGCGAGAGACAGCATAAGACTATTAACATCATTACATCACAGAGCAAGGGGACTATTAATATGAACTAATTATCAATTCAATTTTAGCATAAGACTATTAACATCATTACATCACAGAGCAAGGGGACTATTAATATGAACTAATTATCAATTCAATTTCAGCATAAGACTATTGACATCATTACATCACAGAGCAAGGGGACTATTAATATGAACTAATTATCAATTCAATTTCAGCATAAGACTATTAACATCATTGAGCAGTTCATCAGCAAGACAACAAGACCAAGGGTGTCCAAACCCACCACACTAGTAGTAGCCCTCAGCTTCCATCGCAGAGCACTAGCCATTTTCATCACAGAGCAAGGGGGGTAGAGATAGAGAGGGAGTAATGTAGGGCGGGTGATACCTTAGTACAGCGCAACCACGGCGGCGACCCCACCACCAGCACAACCCTCATCCATCTCCTTCACCTTGCATAAATCACACAAACATCAGGACACAACTTAAGGCTCAAGCATAAAAATCAAACTCAACAAAAGACATTAAGCTAACAGATCTAGAGGAGAATAGAGGGAGGATGGGGAAAGCAAAGCCCACCTAGGGCCTGAGCGCAGGAGGCCGAGCAGGAGAACCAAGCCATGGCGGCGCAGATGACACGCGGGGTGGCGGCGTCACCATAGTTGTGGCACGACCCTGACACTACACAAGACACTACGACTATCGTACGATCTTGTGCAGTGCAGAGTGGTGTCACAACCTGCGGCAACAGGGTCGAGGCAAGGCGTCGAGGGGGAACAGGCAGACGAGAGTAAATCTTGTACTGGGAGTGACGAGTTAGGGCGAGCGCAAACCCTAGCGGCGCTGAGGAGTGACGAGTTAGGGTGAGCGCAAACCCTAGCGACTGGGCTCCTACTAATAAAGAGACTTATCATAGACGGTTCTATTATAGAACTGTTAGTGATAATTATCACAGACGGTTCCATAATAGAACCGTCCATGATATATCCCATATCACGAGCGGTTCCATAATGGAACCGCTCAGGAAATGGTTTTTCTCAAGTATATTTATCTTGTATATACACTTACATGACATGAAGAAATTACATGTTTATTTGTCAATTTTGTCATTTAAATATCTTGAAAATTTGCTTTAACTATATATATATATATATATATATATATCACATGATCGGATATATATAATTAATTAATTAATTTGTTCCACTAAACCGTCTCTATATATATATATATATATATATATATATATATATATAATTTAACATATAATTAATATAGTAATTAACTTCACCTCCAAACTTTTTTTTTTTTCATTTTGGAATTTTCATATGGCCAAACAGCGTGGTCAGTAGCTTACAAAAATATTTAAAAAAAGTAGAAACCTATACAAAGTTTTTGTAGTGACGGAGGTAGGCTGCTATCTCCGTCTTCAATACTTCATAGGCGACGGCGTCGGCATCGGACGGTTCTCGATCATCGTGAGCGAAGCTCGAAATCGTCCCACCACGGGCGCTCGTTCGAGTATCTCCCGAAGACCCTTAGACTGTTGAACCAAGAAGAATTGAGCCCATAGGCTCTCTTCCCTTACTTAAGGGGTCTCGGCCTGGTCGACTCAGTCGCCTGCCACCTCGATTACGTAGTCCAAGTGACGGCAAGCCTCCTGGAGACGTGCAACGTTGTTTTGGAGGACCACGTCGATGACGCGGTAAACTCGTCGAAAGTGGGAGATCACTCGGAAGACACGATGGAGGAGGATGTCAAGACGGCGGAAGGTGGCCATCACCTGCTCCGGTAAATTCTCGGCCAACGTAGGAGTGAAGACACTGTTGAAACAGTGTTCTTCCGTACTGCAGTTCAACGTCAAATGAGAGAGGTACTGCGACAAAGGCGGTTAGGTAGGCCATAAATGCCAGCGACAAGGAAGAGGCAACCATTTCTGTTTTTTTATAAGTATGTGGGGATGATAATCTTCGATGGCAGATGATCCTTTTTATAAAACAAGGTATAAATTTGGAGCATGAGACGAAGAAACGCATCGGGGAGCCAAAGCGGATCGATGCGACGAAGAGACGCATCAGGGAGCCGAAGCGAATGGTGACGAAGAAGAAAATGCATTGGGCTGTAGCGATATTATCACAGACGGTTATAACAAAAAACCGTCTAGGATATGTGGTAATATCACAGACGGTTATTGTTAAGAACCGTCTGTGATGTTTCACAGACGGTTATTAACTGAGAACCGTCTGTGATATGTAGAATTATCATAGACGGTTATTAACAAGAACCGTCTGTGATACTTCACAGATGGTTTTCAATATGAACTGTATGTGATATTACCTCTTCACAAATGGTTTTTAGTGCAGCCAGTAACACAGACGGTCTCTAAACCAAAACCATTTGTGATTGCATGTAATACAGACGGTTTTGGTCAACTGTCTGTGATGAGACGTCCAGTATTAGCCTTTTTGTAGTAGTGGGTGTTCTTTTCTGTTTACCAACAAGGCACCTGTTGCAAATTTGGTCTACATGATCAATCACAGGCAGGCCCTCAACCATTCCTTTGCTGGCTAAATTACGCAAAGCATGAAAATTTAAATGCCCATACCTTGCGTGCCAAATCCGAGCATTATTATGCATTTTAGCCATCAGACAAACAGGCTCAACCAACTTGAGGGGGCAGAGTGTACAAGTTGTTCTTTGATCTTGTCACTTTTGCTAGCAAGCTTCCTTGCTGATCATAAACCAGTAAGTGACCCTTTTCAAGCACAATCTTGCAGCCATTTTGCTCCAGCTGTCCCAGGCTAATGATGCTGCTCCTCAATTGAGGTATATAATATACATCTAAAAGTGCACGGTGTGAACCATTGCGACATTCAAATAGTATATTTCCCCTTCCACAAATCTCAACCGAAGATCCATCTCCAAACCTCACTATTCTAGAGATTGAAGTGTCTAGTTCAGTGAATTCGTCCTTGTTGCCTGTCATGTGATTACTCGCTCCGGTGTCGAGATACCACTTCTCATGATCATGCTTGGCTTCGTGGATCTTGTCTAGATGGATTGCTTCTTCATTGAGCATCACCTTTAACTCTGCATTCTCTGTGTACTGGTGCAGCCCACAGCTTTCTACCATCAGGAGGGTAGATTCCTCATCATCCTTCTTAGCGATGTGAGCAACCTCCTTCTTCTTCTTGGATCGACATTCCAATGCAAAATGACCAAGCTTACTGCAATTGAAGCATTTTACCTTCCTTTTGTCGAATTTCCTTTCACCATTGTTGTTATCTCCCTCTCTGTTGGAGTCACTGCGACCACCCCCTTAGTCGTGTCCATGTTCGCGCCGGCGTCAAGCAGACTTGCCGTGTCCTTGAGGGGATTTCGAAGAAGAGGACCCCTCAGCAAATTCCTTTTCTTTTGCTTTCCACTCAGCACATGTAAGAAGAAGCTGCTCCTCTTCGCCACTACCGTAGCGACGAGCTCCCTCTTCATGCGTCTTCAAGCGGCCAATCAGCTCCTCGATCGACATCCCTTCTAGGTCTCCAAACTGCTCGAGAGTGGAGACGAGAGGAGCAAACCTTCTAGGGACAGCATGAAGGAATTTCCTTACCACATAGGACTCCTCCATTTTGTCCCCTAATCCATGGATTGTGTCGACGATGAATGTCAACCGCATGGTGAAGTCATCAATTGATTCGCCGTCCTTCATGTGCAGATTATCAAGTTCACTCTTCAAGTTCTGCACACGCGCCTTCTTGACGCTATCTGCACCGAGATGCATAGTCTTCAGGGTGCTCCATGCTTCATGGGCGGTCTCCTTTTCCGCCAAAAGCAAGAGCATATCCTCCGGCACCGATTGGAAGATGGCAGCAAGCGCCATTTGATCCTTCCGGACATCGATCACCTCCTTCTCCTCGACTGCGTCCCAGACGCCTTGTGCGCGCATGAAGACTTTCATCTTCACCGTCCATGTCGCGTAGTTGCTCCTCGTGAGCATTGGGTACTGGAGGGATACGCTTCCCTCCCGTGCCGACGCCTTCGGCACACCCACATCACCGGAGACACTACTCCCGGGCGAAGTCGATCGCAGCATGATCTTTGGCATGTATTGAACCTGCTCTGATACAGGCTCTGATACCAAATGATGGCTCCAAGGAACTGCAGTACACACGCACACGAATACTCGAAGATAAAAGATTCAGTGATTCAGTGGTTAACTCAATTTTGCCGGGCGAGTTACAGTGCCCGTTTTCCACTTAGTCTTTTATTCAGGCGTCAAAAAAGAACGCTAAGGGACTGTTTGGTTCCCTGTATTTGCTTGGCTCGCATCGACTCGTCTCTGATTCAGCTGTTTGGTTCCCTGCGTCGTCGAGCTGGCCAGGCCGTCCTCGTGCAAAAGGCCGCACCGGGCCTGGCTGAAGGCAAACGCAGGTCGCGAGCATCTCTCGTGAGCCAAGCCCTCCGCGTGCACCCTCGGCCGCCTCATTTGCCCCTCTGCGGAGGCCGCGATGCGCCCAAAGCACCTCCTCCACTCCGCCTCGGCGCTGCCCTCCTACTCTGCAGCCGCCTCCGGCGCCTCCGATTGCTACCTCCTCGCCTCCAGCGCCGCTAGTTGCTAGGGTTGCTCAGATCCGACGACTCGCAGCCGCTTCCTCTCTCCCTCAAGTGGCGGGCACCCTGCTCCTCCTAGCAAGGCCGCCTCCTCCTCGCTGCTCTCTTTGCTCTCGTCGGCAGAGGTAAGACCGGCGGATGGTGCTCAATGAGTTACCCGCCATGCTGTGCCCCTGTTGCCCTCTCCTCATATTCCTCCCCCTCTCCCATGTTGTACCTAGATCTGTACTTGTTGCATTCTGGAATGACTGGATCTTGAATTATTTTTACTTGATTCGACCCTTGATCTGTTATGCTGTTCTTGATATGCATACTTGATATGCATACATACATGTTATGCCAGCAATTTGGCGACCATCGAGTCCAGGTGTTGTTATGCCACTGGATATGCTGTTCTTGATCTGTTATGTTGTTCTTGATCTGCATACTTGATATGCATACATGTTTAATATGAATCATCAAATATTTGTCTAGTTGATATGCATACTTGATCTGTTATGATGTTATGCTGTTCTTGATCTGCATACTTGATATGCATACATACATGTTATGCCAGCAATTTGGCGACCATCGAGTCAAGGTGCTGTTATGCCACTGGATATGCTGTTCTTGATCTGTTGTGTTGTTCTTGATCTGCATACTTGATATGCATACATGTTTAATATGAAGCATCAAATATTTGTCTAGTTGATATGCATACTTGATCTGTTATGCTGTTCTTGATATGCATACATACATGTTATGCCAGCAACATGTTCATTGCTGTGGGGGTTGGTGTGGTTTTCATTTATTCTGGAGAGTAACTTATGAACAGATCTTGCAAAATGCAACCGTTATATTACTTCTATGCTATATCCAATGACATGGTTCTACAACACAGTGCAAGTGTCACTATGCTTATAGTGTGCCTTGTGATGCCATATCGATTTTCAGGTCCCATTAGGGCCTGCCAAGCTCTATGCAGTTGGAACTGCAATGGTCATGACAAATAGCAATTAGAGGCTTTTAGAGGATCAGGTTTAGCTGTCTTAAATAGGAAAAGAGATAGTTAATACTAACTGGTATTTAGATCTTTTTTTTGTTTAATTTGGATGAGGGCAACTACTAGTGCTTTATAATGGTGCCTAATGTAACATGTCAAGAACAACAAAGTGGGCTTCTGCATCACAAGTAAGTTTTTCAAACCATGTCCTTTTAACTGATGATATCCACTTTGTGGATCCTTTTACATCATGTTACGCCTCTACAAGCTGAGAAGCTGGTATATATTGCAGAACAGCAAAGGATAATCCTCCAGTTACTTTCGTCCTGTACGCCAACGACAACGGTGACGGTGAGTTCTGGGCAGTTCGACTGAATCTTGATACATCTTTTGTGTTCTTGTTGTACGACATGGTGGTGATGCTTCTACTGACGTCACCATCCATAATGAGTTATTTTAGACAATTATAGTAATCGTATCACATTATAATAATTGAGTTATTTTAGATAGTTAAGATTGTGATTTGATATCATAATAATATCACACCCATATGATAATTGTCTTCAACTAACATCAGGCTCAACGCTCAACGGTGTATTTAGAAGCTAGAGAATCAGTATACATTTACTGACTTGGCCTTTTGATTTCTTTTCTTAGTAGGATATTGAACATGAACTTCAACTCGTACAATTCATGATCAGAACTTTTCGGAAGTTTAGTTAGAAGATGATACGCAATACTGAAACATTAAAGCTCCAATCATTATATCCCTTTCCAATAATTTGAGGCAAAAGAGGATGTACTTCCTGTTGTTTCAGTTTAGGTAGAAAAAATCACTACACACTTTTTAGATCTACGGCTTCCTTTCTGTTTCTTGATGTTGCTATTCAGCCAACGTTCTTTCTGTTTCTTGATGTTGCTATGTAGCCAATCGTTCTTGCCACATATCATTGAAATGTTAGGTGTGCAAAGGTCCAGTTATCTGCAAAGTAGAAGAATAGAAGTTTTCTTTTCCCCCACATTATGCCTAATATTGTTAACATACCTTATGCAGGTTGTCAAGTACCTTATGGCCTCTTTCGACATAATCAATTCAACTGATAATCAAGGGAACACTGCGTTACATGCAGCGGCCTATCGAGGATCTGCCTGTTGTAGAGGCATTGGTTGCTGCATCTCCATCAAGCATGTCAGCTGTCAACAATGCTGGTGATACTTTTATTCACTCAGCTATTGCAGGATTTAGAACCCCAGGCTTCCGGCGGCTTGACCGCCAAATGGAGCTTATGAGACACCTCATACGTGAAAGAACAGCAGATATCCAAAAGATCATCAACTTGCCCGGAATCATATGTACATTTCTAGATTGCGCTGTTCACCATCACCATCCTCGGCACGTCGATGGTCATGGGCGACGGAACCTGGACACCAGCAATTTCTGGTAATTGGAACAGTACATTGAGCCATTTTTGTCATATCGAAACGACAATCAGCTTGCCCGAATCATATGTACATTTCTAGATTTGAAGAATACTAATCCGTTGGTAATGTGAGAAAAAGAAAATGCTGCTAATTTTCAGATATCAACTTTTCATACCGTTGACAGTAGCATCTGAATTTTATTTAGCACAGAAATTTTGGCCAAAAACAGAAACAGCCAACCAAACAACATCTCAGCACAGTCTGGCCCAATAGAAACAGCCAACCAAACACCCCATCTTGTATCTACTCAGCCTGGCTGAACTCAGCCTGTATGACCGTACGGGACAGGCTAGCCCCATGCAGAGAACCAAACACACCCTAAGTAACTGACTCCTAAAAGACTGGCACTAGCCCACTAGCTCCCAAGATCGGTGCTAGACCGATTCTGAAGCTTGACTAAAACAAATTGCCACTTACTGCCACTTTGTCGCACATGACAGCAAAGACAGAAAGGAAATACAGAAAACACTGAACACAACACAAATTGATGCAGAAACTAGGAAAACAAGATTATTCAACTAACACAGATCTGGAGAAATGCAGAGTACAGTACGTGGCGGATGTGCAGGTTCAACCAACGAACACCGCTGCAGAACATCATTGGCGATCTCATGCAGCAGCTCCCACGCGTCCCGGACGTGCCGCATCTCTGTCATGGCCCCGCCGACGGCGAGCCGGATCACGAACTTGCCGTCCACCACGAAGTGCGTCATGAACGCCCGCCCGCTCGCGTTCACCGCCGCGAGGAGCTCACGGTTCATCGCGTCCACTGCGTCCTCGCCATCGAACCCTGGACGGAGGCGGAAGCACACGAGGGAGAATGTCCTCGGTGCCATCACCTCGAACCGCTCGTCAGCCGCCACCGCCCGCTCGAACCACTCTGCCATCTCGACGTGCCTGCGTATGTAGCCCCGCATGGCTGCCACGCCGTAGCGGCGCAGCACCACCCACAGCTTCATGGCGCGGAACCGACGCGACAATGAGATCTGCCAGTCCTTGTAGTCTATGGCGACCGGTTTCGCTGCGCCGTCTGCGCCGACGTTCTTGAGGTACTCCGGGTCGGTGGACAGCGCGGCGGTGAGGGCAACGGGGCTTGCCACCCAGAGGCAGCAGCAGTCCATGTTGGTGAGGAACCACTTATGAGGGTTCATGCTCACCGAGTCCGCGAGCTCGGCGCCGTCGAGGTAGTCCTGGAACTCGGGGCAGATCGCCGCGCTGCCGGCGTACGCTGCGTCGACGTGCAACCACATGCCATGACGGAGCGCCACTTGACCGAGCTCGCGCACGGGATCAACGGCGCCGAGCCCGGTAGTGCCCATTGTGGCGCACAGGTACAGCGGAACCAGCCCGCTGGCCACGTCGTCCTCGACTGCGGCGTGAACGGCGTCGGCAGTCAGGCCGTAATCCGAGGCTGCCGACGTTCGGATTACGCGGAAGTTGGACGGCGGGATGCCGACGAGCCTCGCACCCTTCTGGAAGGTAGTGTGCGTCTGGTCAGAGGCGTAGACTACCAGCTTCAGGATGCACTCATGCCCGAGCCGACTCAGTCGCGCGGTCTCATGGGCGGCGAAGTGCACACGACGGCTCGCGACGTGTTCCCTTGCGAGACGCCGCCGCCGCCAGAGAAGAGGAAGCGGTCGGCAGCAGAAAGCACCTGCCCATCGATCAACCACGACGCCCTCGAGCTCGGCGGCGGCGGCGACGCGACCCACACGAACGGCACGACGTTGAGGCCAACCGACAGCATCTCGCCGGCGAACCCTGCGGTGCTCCCGTTCATCGGGAAGTAGGCGAAGAAGCTCGGGCTCTGCCAGTGCGTGAGCCCTGGGAGGATGTCCCGCCGCACGTCCTCCAGTATGGCGTCCATCGGCTCGCCGTGTTCCGGCGCCGCCTCGGGAAGGCGCTTGCGAAGGCGACCCGGCTCGAGCTCGGCCGCCCGGACAGGGTACTTGTCAACGTCGCGGTAGTAGCCGGCGAGGAAGTCGACCACGGCGCGCGACTCGTCGGTGAAGGTCTCCGGGTCTAGTGGTTGTAACGTGTTAAGTGGCAAGCTACCCATGGCCAACAAGTTCCCAAGACAGAAGCTTATGCCACTCGTTAAGCAGGACACTTGTTGGTGTTTGGCTAGTTTGGAGGTAGCTTATATAATGCGAGTTAAAGTGCTTGCCCTGTTTGGCAACTTGAGATACCAGAAAAAAGATCTCCTGCCAGAACACGAGAAAAAAGTGGATAGAGATGGTGAGCGGGACCGTTAAATTGTTTATATCATGCTAGCTGGAGCTGCACGAGAAAAACGGTCACAAAATTGTTTGTATGATGCTGGAGCTCCACGCCATGTTGTCTCGTTGAGCCGAGTCGGCAAATAAAGAATTCAGACTCTCCAAGCCGAGCAATGAAATTAGGTGAAATTGGCCACGGACACTGTCAATTGTCTATCTTTGCCAATGAACACTCAAAATACGTGGTTTAGCTAGAACGCACTGACAAAATCTATAATTTTGCTGTAAGACACCGAGCCCTATATTTTATCATTTCTGGGCTAGAGGGGAGAGAGAAAGCATGCGAATTCTCCTTTTTGCCCTTCGGTCGGACTTGGTTGAGATGGACCATTTAGGCCGCTCCTTACCCGGCCGGACTCGCTGTCTCTGTCTTGCCAATCATGCTTTGACTCACACACTCTCTCTCTCTCTCTCTCTCGTGCTAGCTACGGCGGCGGCTGGGTGTTGCTTGGTGGCAGGCATGGCGGGTGGTTCATTCTCTGGGTCTTCTTCCTCGGCGCATGAGGAGGGCGCACGACTCATGAGTGGTAGACTCCCCAGTGCAAGGCCCCTTTGCTGACGTCGGTGGTGGAGCGCACCTCCCGGACGAGCTCCAATCCGGGCAAGAAGTTCTTCAAGTGCCCGAAGAATGAAAATGTGGGTAGTATTTGGTATTTTGTTTATACTTGGTTATGCAGTTGTGTTGGAATTTGACGGATTCAATTGCTTGGTTTTGTACATTGGTTGATTTTCAGCTTCCGAACCATTGCAAATTTTTCATGTGGGAAGATAAGTACGAAGCCTATATGGTTGATAATGGTTTGTTCCCTTTTGACATTGGAAGTCCTGATGATGCTATGACCGGAGTGCCGGCGACGGTGGCGGCCTCCATGGAAGCCCTCCTGGATGAGTTGAAGGTGGCCGTTAGTGAGGTCCAGGAGACCATGGAAGAAATGAAGGGTGCCATTGTTGCAATTCCTCCCGTTTTGACTGCGATGAGGAATACCCTGAATGGAATGTATGGTGAGATGAAGGGACTGAGGTTTGGGATGGTTGGCAATGTGGCTATGGTGAACAAGAACCGTCGCCTGCGTGAGAGGATGATGATGCTTGGCTGGTTGATTGTCTTCCTCCTTGTGGCTATCCTGGTAGTGGCTCTAAAAAAGTAGATTTAGATGTCAATGTTAGGAATATCATAATGTTGATAATATGGTGTGCTGAAATGGTCTATGCAATGAGGAACACAGTATGTATTTTGTTGACAATATTCTAGCTTGTAATGCTGAAATGATCTATGCAATGAGGAACCCAGTATGTATTTTGTTGACAATATTCTGGCTTGTAATGCTGAAATGATCTATGCAATGAGGAACCCAGTATGTATTTTGTTGACAATATTCTGACTTGTAATGGCACAACTTCAATATTGACATACCAGAGCCATGCTAGAACCATACTAGAACTAAACATTGAGATATTCCATACCAAAAGTACTAGATTACATGAGATATTGAGATGTCCAGAATTCATGTTCAACTCCAGAAGTACTGGATTATAGGTTCAACTCCAAAAGGTACATGCACTAGCTATCATTACCAAAGCCACTGGAACTCAGTGGATTACATGTCCATGGTACATGCACTAGCTATCATTACCAAAGCCACTGGAACTCAGTGGATTACATGTCCATAACATTCTACTAAACAAAAGTCTTCCTTCTTCTCCCATCCATGCCTAGCCTCCTAAGACTGCTCTGGTTGTTGATGAACATTTGGGTGTGTAGGTTAAGGAGCATTTGGGTCATCAACAAGCTCATTGCATGTCTTCATCATGTGCCGAAACTATCCACACCCCTTGCACCTGGTTCTCCTTTTGTCAGAACCTCCTTCCTCACATCCTTTGTACCTTCTTTTCCTTGGCCTTTCTGCTGCCCTCTTGAGTATAGGTGGCCACAGCCTGAATCCTAAGTCAACCTTAGGCCACTGATGCTTGTCTGTCATTGGCATCACTAAACCTGCATATGCTGCCTTGAATTTCTCCACATTATAGTATTCATGCACATATCTCTCATGTTCTTCATTTCTCTTGAACAAGATGAGGCAAATAGCATGAGTGTAGGGTAGTCCAGTGAGCTGCCACTCCATGCAACTGCATTCCTTAGCATTCAGATCAACTGTATGCCTGCACGTAATCAAGTCTTTACAGGTGCCAACAACATCTCCTGTGAAATTATGACTATGGAAGATTTTGAATGGTAGGTTTCTGCTCTTTGCATTGAGGACTTTGATGACATGGGGTATTATCAATCCTATGACTTGTCGACAAGGTTTCTCTGGTGCACATCTTCGCATGATCATTTGCTGATTCTATCCATCAACTCCATAACAGGGAGTGATTTCTCATGCTTCACCCAGCTGTTGAATGTCTCTGCAATGTTATTTGTGACATAGTCACATTTACTTGCAATAGAGAACATGCTCCTAGCCCATAGATACTTGTGGTTCTCCTTAATCCACTCCATGGCTCTAGGTGCTGCTTCCTCCATTACCTTGTAGTGCATGTCAAAGTTGGCCCTTTTGTAAGCCCTGGAGACAGGCCACAGATGCCTTTGGAAAACCTCCCCTTGAAACCACTTCTGGAAATTTTTGACAAGTGACCTCATACACTCCCTATGTTCAACCCCATTAGAGAAGATCCTAGTAACTCCAATATCAATGCCTTTGCCTGCATCTGTAGATATCACCAAGCAAGGGGGTGAACCAATGGCTCTGTGCAAATTCTACATGAACCACTGCCAATTCTCTACACTTTCTTATTCAAAGATTCCATAAGCCACTAGAAACATCTAACTGTGGCCATCAATCTTTATGGCAGATGCCAACTGACCGCTCCACCTACCAATGAGCACAGTTGAGTCAATGCCTAAGTAAGGTCCACAACCATTAAGGAATCCATCAACACAAGTCATGACGGCAACAAACATCTTGTTGAACCTCATCTTGTTGCCAACCCACTCATTCTCTTTTTCTACTGTGCTGCCAGGACATCTCCTCTCTAATTCTGCCTTGAAGCTGAAAACATGTTCAAAACTGTCCTCCCATCTACCTAATATCTCATCTAGTGCCATTTGCCTCTGATCCCAAACAACATAATATGATATGTTGATTTTGAATTTCTCCTCTAAAAACTTCTTTAGAGCTGTAGCACCAATTATAGGATCATGTCTCAACTTTGCAATAACCCTATCCCTGACCCATGCATTGTAGCCATACAGTTCCTCTCTACTTGGCTAGAGCTTGGACATGTATGCTTGTATGGCATCTTCCTAATCTGCAAAGAAAAGCATTAGACATGAGTACATGACAAAAGATGTATACTATGAAAACATGGTAGCTTTCAAAAATACAGAAAGCTTACCATCCAAGTCTGTTGGACCCGGGATTGACACCCCAAATCCTCTGTGCATTTCTGAACTAGTCCCATGATCAGTAGCTAGTTCACACAGTAAACAGATATGGTAACATCCATAAATCGCACAACTTTATTAATAATTAACAGAGTTTATTACAAGAAAGGCTTACTAGCCAACAATAAAGAACACAACGGAAGACGAAAAAGTAGTGGAGTCCAGCTGATCTGCCATACGCAATCGACTAGGGTAGCGGCCTAGTCATCGAGATCCACACCGGTAGCAAAGTCCTTCTCTTCTGAAATTTATTTGCATGAAGCAAGGATGAGCACAACTTCCGTGCTCGCAAGTTACACCCAATAACAGAGTTAATGCATGTATGGATGTAACAAAGGATGGCTTATAGGGCTGTTTGTGCAAAAGCAATATTTGACAATTTAAATACAATACTAAGTTCAAAAGCTCCAATTTTACAATAACTAAAATTGAGTTTTAGCTGAATTAATAAAGCTAGTGTAGGCACCAACTTAACACTAACATAAACACGGGCACCAACCCAAGGCTTCAACCCATAACTTTTCTCATGGACACCCATCCATGTCAAATCCATTTTATGAAACATTTTGAAAACAAAATCAAAGTCTAACTTTGAGTGGCTGTGCTAAGCATCTCCATGACTGTGGACACGACTATTTGAATAGTTTTACATTCTGTATAGATTGTACAACTTTACCCACAAGAGATAATCAACTTATACTGTTCGCTCACAGACTTCCGAAGGTGTGCGAGAAAGTGATTATCACAAGGCCTTTACAATGCGCCATTCCATCACAATCCTCCCTCGCTAAGGTTTCGCTTCTTTTGGGCTACAACCCGCAAGATTTGGGCCCCCTCTTGCGCCAGGTGGGACTAATGTAGGTCATAACATGACTACCCACCGCATCTGAAGGGAACAACCACGGTGGAACATTGCAAATTAGTCAGCCAGGTCTATCCCATACCAGACTTGTGGTGGTACGGTGAGGCGTAGCAAAATGCGCTCGAAGACCGGTCCTTCACTGACTTGGGGGCTTCCAAAAACCCTGTGCCTTAACCCTACCCAGACTAAGCCCGTGCATAAATTGCACCCACCAACCATCCATCTTTGTCCAAGTCCAAACCATCATTTAATTTTATTTAATTTTTCAAAGCATTTGTAAACTCCCATGACACACCAATGCCATGGATACAATTTAAACAACAATTGATTTTTGGCTAAAATTTCCAAATCAAATATTTCAGGTCTAAGCATGGCTAAGCATAATTTTTCTCAAAATGTTCTAGTTCATACTATTACATAAACTAGATTTTTATCTAAGGTATCAAGGTATGTTTATTCAATGTCAAATTTGGATGTACAAAGGAATTAGGCACAACTATAAAGTTAAAACAGGAATTTAAATTACATTGAATAGAAATAGCATGCAATAATAATTTAAAACTGAATTTAAATAATTTGAAATAATGGGATCAAATATGATCAAAGATGTAACTTGCCTTGCTTGATTAGTTGCTCTCAAACGGCGTCGAAATCTGACTCTCCGAAGTCGTCGAAATCTATACGTGAAACTAAGCCAAATTCAAACAAAATTCCATAAAGATTCAAATGAACTCTAAATTAAATAATTTTGGTTTAGTTACCTAGATCTTGAATTTATATAAATTTAGAAATTTGAATCACCTAAATCGGAGTTCGGATGGAAAAGATATGGGCTTTGGAAGTTTTAAACACTACTATAGAAATGCTATATCGACGCTCGATCACGCACGGTTCATCGAAAGCTATCGTATAAACACAATCTCGAGCGGTTTTGTTTACCCACCGCTCGTGTTATTCTCGCGCCAAAAACCGTCGTGAAGAGGTCATATCACGACGGTTCATGTTTGGAACCGTCGTGAAGTATCACGAGACGGTTCTTAAAACCGCCTGCGTGATATTACCCAATATCACGAGGCGGTTTTAATCGTAACCGTCTGTGATACTTCACAAACGGTTCAAATATGAACCGCTCGTGATATGACCTCTTCACAGACGGTTTTTGTTAAAAACCGTCCGTGATAATTAACTCATCACAGACGGTGCAGTGTACATATATAGCTCCCCGGCCAACAGAGTCTTCTTGATCTCCATATCTGGCGCTACGGTAGGTCCATCACCATTCCGTGCCCGGTTTGAGTATGGCCTCACCTCACTGAGCCGGCCTGGTCCATTTTAGCTATTGTCGCCGAGGAGCTTGCCGCCGTCGCCTCTATTCACCAATCGACGACCAGCCGGCTTGGACCTTCACCGACTTCATTGACACCTTCCTCGTGATCGAGGTGAGCTACTGGAGCATAAGCATCCTTTAATTTGAGTAGTTTCAGCGCACGCCGAAATCGCTAGTTTCGGCGCCGCCACGGGACATCACCGTCGGTTCACCTCAGGCGACCTTAGGGCCGAGCCACGACTATTAGCAATGCGATGTCACCCTAAGCCCAGTTTGAGCTTCAAATCCTACTATTTTTAATCATTTAGTTAATAAACTAACGAGTCTATGACATGTGGGACTGCCATAGATTTTATAAATAAAATCATGAAATAAAAAATGAGTCACTGACAAGTAGGGCCCACATGTAAGTTAATAAAATCCGGAAAAATGTAAAAATGAAAAAAACGTAATTAAGCCTCAAAAAATACGCTTTCGAAGTCACCCTTTTATTTATTTTCAGGGTTTTCAATACGAACCGTGTGATGGACCAAAGCTGGATGTACACTTAGAACCGTGTGAGTGAAGAGTACATTAATGGTGTGTCTGCTTTTACAAGAGCTGCCGAGGAGGATATGTTGAATAAGGAGGCGGAATATATGTACTGTCCATGCATTGACCGCGAGAATCAAGATGTTTAACAACCGAGCGCAGATCGAAGCACACTTGATTGAAGGGGTTTCAAAAGGGTTATACATGTTGGACCGATCACGGTGAAGAGCATATTATACAGAAGTCAACGATATGCATACTATCTGAAGTCAACGATATCTTTGCCGAATGATGTCGATTGTGGTTCCGATTTGGATAGGCCGCACGATGACAATCTAGATCGGATGCTTCGTGATGCGAAGGAACTGTGATGAGAGGGAGTATGTTCAATTCAGGGGCTTGATGGAGGACTCGGAGAAACCTTTGTTCCCGGGCTGCAAGTCGGAATACACAAGGTTGTCATCCGTGCTTAAACTGCTGAAATTGAAGGCAAGCAACGGTTGGTCCGACAAGAGTTTCACTGAATTATTAGGTCTCTTAGCGGACATGCTTAGGAGGGAAGCGAGTTGCCCAAAACCACCTACAAAGCCAAGAAGGTTCTTTGTCCATTGGGAATGGAAGTAGAAAGAATATATGCATGTCCGAACGACTGCATCCTCTACCGTAACAAGTATACAAACATGCATGTATGTCAGGTGTGCAACGCATCCCGATACAAGCGTAAGAATCAATCTGATGACGACGAGGGAATTGAGGTGAAGAAAGGATGTCACATCATCAACTTAATAAAGAGAATTATTATGCATCTCATGAGCATGCATCATGTTTTCAAACTTTTGCATAATTTATTGCACTAGAAAAATCTTAAACAAGTGCTAAACCTACACCTTGTAATTCAACTCCAAATGAAAACAGGAACAAAACCTTATGAACACCCTTTGGAAATAATTTATTCAAATACTATAGTAATTATAATGAATTAATATAATTTTTTCCAAATTTTTGGGACTGGTTTAAACCTTGAGAAAATTCAAACATAATTTAATGACACACACTAAGTTTGAATTTATTATATACCCATTATATCTTGAACAGTAATGTTCAATAATTTTTATGGGTGCTAGACTATCCCAGGAACCTCTGGAAATTATTTCAAAATTTTTGGGATTTTATTTATATTTATAAGGCCTCGGTCAAAGTTGATAAGACAATTTAAAACTCAGTCAAACCCTAAACCCAAACCCTAGCCAAGATCGTTTGTTCTTGGGCTCGAACCCGACCCAGGCGAGGCGACTCGATCGAGTCAACTAAGTGTGCCGAGACATGCAGGCCTTAGGATCTAAAAGCAACGGCCCAGATCGTCACACCCTTTTGGCAGTTCAAAACCCCTCTTCAGATCTCAGCCGATAGATCCTGATCAAGCGGTATACGTGGAGCCATGTTGCCCTAGTTTACTCCCGCGCCTTGAGTCGCTGTCAGCATGGGCCCTTTGTCGATCTGTCTTCTCCAAGGCGGGCGTGTGCAGTTCGCGCAGGCCGAGCTCCACGCCATGAATCTCTTCTGTGGCCGAGCCCTGTCACTCCACCGCCCAAATTGACCTATCCTGGAGCTTCCTCTCTGTACACCGCACCCACTCTCTCATCTTCTCGGGTTAAGACCCTTCGCACCCTCTCATTCTCCCTCACTTCTCCTCTGTTGACCGAGGAGAGGGAGGCTGGCTTGAGCTCACCTCTCAAGTAAACTCCCACCGCTTGGTAGTCATTGACTCCATGCTCAATACCTTTTTCATTTTGGCTAATATGAATTCTTTGATTGCCTTGTAGCCCTTGTTCCATCTTTGAGCTCTCGGTAGCTGCGGAGCGTGCACCGCAAGGACATCACCGTGCCCTTCGTCTTTTCAGAAGGTTTTATCATCGCTTAAGTGCGTCACCATGCATGTTTAGGTCTACTGAGAATTTTCCCTCAACTTGGTTGTCGGATTTTTCACAGGAGTTCTTCAATTTTGAGGTTATTCCTTTTCGACCGACAAGATCCCCTTGTCACCTCATTGTTGATTCGGTAAGCCATTCTTCAATTCAAGGCTTCCCTAGCATCCTCATATGATTCTTAAGCTATTCCAACCACCCTCTGGTCTTCGTTTTCCCAGAGCATTCCCTCCGCGTGGACAGCAAGCGCCGCCGTGGCCATTGTCGCCGTCAAGATAGCTCTGGCAATCCCCAAGCTTCCCGAGCACCCTTCTCAGTTTAGGTAACCTCTTATTAGTCCCTAGGACTTGGGCACATGCTTAGATAGCGCTGCAGAGCTTCATATGGCTGTTTTCGTTTTTGCCGTATAGATCGTCGCCGCTCAACGCCGGCTAGCCGACGGTACAGAGCCGCACCGCCGTTGAGATTGCCACCACTGGGTGCGCAATACTATTGCGCACTGGCATAACCTGGCAACGCAGCGCGCAAGACAAAGACGACGCCAGTCGTAGGGAACCGACGGAGCGAAATTCCGTTGTCGGTTTCGGGCAGCAACTGTAGCAAAGAGATTAGAAGTTAATGGCAATCATTAGTAATTAAAATGTGTCTTAAACACTTTAACAAGTCACTTACTTGTGGGCCCTGACAAACGGAAAACCAACACGTTTTGTAACTCTTAAGCACTCACTTACTTGTGGGCCCATGAATTAAAACACACCCCTTCGTGTAAAGGATCAGAGCGTATAACTTGGATCGTTTTTGATTGTTGGATGCAAAATCGACGGCTCTGATTTAGTGGAACGTTCGGACCGCTCCGAACACGCCGCGAATCTGAGCCGTGCGATGCAAAATGAACGGTCGAGATTAGATGGAACGTTCGGACCACTCCGAACTCGCCCATAGCTATGGACCGTTGGATCTTAATCCAACGACCCACAATCTCAGCCTTTGAAAGCGCCGCAGCGTCTTGTGCATGTGGCCGCTAACATGGCGGGCCCATTTGTCAGCGCTTGAGGGTGCGTGGGTACACTATCGCTGCGGCCCTTTTGTCGATTAATCGTTGGCTAGCGCGCCGCCCGGTGAAGAAAGTATTGAACGCTTTATAAAATCCGATAGAGTATTAATTTACACACTGTAAAATGTATTTAACTTTAGGAATACATAACTAATTCATTTTTAATCCAAAATGGATGAAACAAGTGCCAGTAATTTTCATTTTTAATGAACATTATATTAAAATTGGTTTCAAGCATGTCTCTATAATAGAGAGTATTATTATGGAAAATGATCCATAAACTTATTATTTTTACAATAGAAAAAAGGCTGATAACTTTAAAAATGGATAACTAATTCATAAAAATTCCAAATGAGGTAAACTCAACTATCCTGGTCTTGTAATAATATTCCCTATTTATCCATATAATCCTTATACCCTCCACTGCTCTACAAAATTTGACCTCGCAATTAAATTATTCAAAGAGAGCATATTGAAAACTGAAAAATTCAAATCATAATAACTCTCACAGGCTGAATCCAAATGAAATAATTCTTTCACCTAAATTCATCTAAAATCATGATTTAGCTACTGTAGAAAAATCATGCATTTTTGAGCATTTTGAATTTTTGAGTATTTCTCGATGCTTATTCGATATTATATTTATTTAGGTACCGAGCCTATCGATATTGACTTATACGCTACTGAAGAAGAGCAACTGAATTACCAGCAAGGCAAGCATCATTTGAACTTTCTTTTGCATCATATTTGATCCCAGTTTTGTTAAGTCAGTGCAATGATAATTGCTTGCATGCTATTTTTGATAACGTCGCTATTTTTGTGATGTGTAGTTTAGTTATCTCCTAATTCATTGAGGATATACTTCAATTGTTCCAGTACCACATGATTAAGTTAGAATGGTTGAAATATATTGTTCGGGTTTGCTTAGCCATGCAAGTCTAGAACCGTTAGCTGATTGTCGGGAATAACCCGACAATTATGGGATAAACACAACTATCTTTATATGCTTTTGTTTCAGATCTTCGTATCTGTTTTATAAGTTAAATTTTGTCATTTTAAATGAGCTGTTGGGTCTGGACAAGTGATGTTTAGTGATGGTGCCCTTGTGCACGAGAATTGGGTAAGTGGTTGACTTGTCTGGACAATTAAGAACCGAACTTTGGTAACATCTTTGATTCAAGTAAAACTCGTGCTATCACACGCGGTGTATGGGCACTGCTTAGTTAAGTAAGGGGTTGGTATTGTTGAGTTGATGACTAGTGGTGTGAGGGCGTATATGTAGGGTGCCGATTGCTATTCTTTATTGTGAGGGTGAGCCCTCTTTAAACTTTATTAATTGGGTTGGCATTTCCGGCACAACTTGCGTGCCCGTTTAGTTGTAGGTGGGAGCCTACACTTAAATGGGGTTACGTCGCGTATGGGTGAGTCAACTCAATGGTATCAACTTGCTGAAAAATACTAAGTCTTGGTTTACCCGGCCGACATACCATAGGAAGTATGCTATATTCGGAGGCATCTAGAGGCTTACGGGCAAATCAACTCGTGTGGGTAAAGTAGTACACCCCTACAGGGTATCAATCTATTCGAATAGCCGTGTCCACGGTTATGGATGACCACTTGAGTTACATGGTTGCTATTGTTAGTCTTGAAATTAAAATTGTGGTTATAACTTGGTATTGTTATGAATAGGATGTTCATGCTTGTTGTCATATCAAAGTGGACAGCCACTTTGTCATTTGTATGGTTCATTTGTTATTCAATTTACTACTTATTCACATGCTTTACTTCTACTTCAAATCTGATTTTGAAATGGCACTTGAAAAACTAGTATGTGTAGGTTGTAAATTGTTGCATCCCTTTTGCAAAACTAAGCCAATATGAGCCATCCTTTGGAACAACCTCTAGCATGATTAATTTTTATTTGTGTAAGACTTGCGAGTACCTTTGTACTCAACCCGGTTGCTACAATTTCAGGTGAGGAAGTGTATGAGCCCGTTGAGTTTGTTAGCGCCGATATTGGCGACGCTAATGAGTAATGCTATCATTTAACTCCTAGTCGGTTGCCGATGGGTTATGGGGCTACTTACTTCCGCTGTATGTTGTTGCTGGATATTTTGGTTTATTTACTTGCTTCCGCTGCTACTTACTAATCTTATTTGAATTTGGCTGGTCGGCCAATTGTAATGGATGTAAACTCTAACTATTACATTGTATGTCTTTTGAACTATCGATGTATGTTGTTGTATGGATGTGATCAACGTTGTATGAGAGTATGAGCATATTGGTCGCTGATCTTGGGAGCCAATATGATTGCATACTCGCTGTTCGTGGCTTCCTATTTAACTCACTAAGTGTAGTGCTTGACTTGTTGGAGAACCGACAATCATGTAGAGCTCGCAGGGGAGCAGTGCGCATGATCGTCGGGGCTTTAGTTATAGCCAGGCTTTTCACTAAGATTGAGTTAAGTTGGAATCCATTTACTTGAGGCCTTAGAGTTATGTCCTTAAGACCTTGTTGAGTCTTGGTCTTACGGAGATAACCCGGGGGTCCTCACAAAGGACCTCCTGATAAGGTGGCATGGTATCTTCCTGTAATTCCCTGTTTGAAGCGGTTTTTTGTAAACCCAAAGAATGCAAAACTACTGTATTGGCACTCAGAGGAGCGTAAGAATGACGGAAAGTTAAGACACCCTGCTGATTCCGCCCTGTGGAGAAACATTGATAGGAGGTTTGCAGACTTCAGTGCGGAACCGAGGAATATAAGGTTTGGATTGAGTACAGATGGAATGAATCCTTTCGGTAACATGAGCAGCCGACATAGCACTTGGCCCGTGACGCTCTGTATCTACAACCTTCCTCCTTGGTTGTGTATGAAGCAGAAGTATATTTTGTTGTCGATACTTATCCAAGGGCCGAAGCAACTTGGGAATGATATTGATGTGTACCTAGCACCATTGATGGAAGATCTAAAAATACTGTGGATTGAAGGGGCACAGGTATGAGATGCGTACAAACGAGAGAACTTCATTTTACGTTCCTTGTTGTTCTGCACCATAAATGGTTATCCCGCCCTTGCTAATCTGTCGGGCCGAGTACAAAAGGGCCAAAGCCTCAGTACTCACCGCTTAGATGATACCGAGAGTGTGTGGTGAATCACTCGCAAGAAAACCGTGTACATGCGTGATCGTAGGTTCCTTCGGAGGGCTCACCCATACCGCAGGATGAAGAAACAATTCGACGGAGAGGAGGACAGTTCAGCTCCAAGGCATTTAAGCGGAAAAGAGGTCTATGATATGGTTAAGGATTTAGATGTTGTGCTTGGAAAGGGATATAAATCGAGGACCTGTAAGAAGAACATGTGGAAAAAGAGATCAATATTTTGGGACTTACCTTATTGGGAGCACCTAGAAGTTCGCCATCGTGATCGACGTCATGCACGAGAGAAGAATGTATGTGATGACTTGATTGGTCTCTTATCAACATTCGTGACAAAACAAAGGATGGTGTCAACGCACGGCTTGACTTGGTTGATATGGACATCGACTGAGTTAGCACCAACAAGGACCGATAAAGCGACGAACGCACCTTCCCCGCTTGTTACACTCTGCCCAAGGCCAAGAGAACCGAATCTGGCTTTGGTGCTTGCATAGTGTGAAAGTTCCGTCCGGTTACATTCGCCAACATGAAGAAACTTGTTTCGATAAAAGATTTGAAGTTAATTGGCATGAAGTCTCATGATTGTCATGTGTTGATGACACAAATGCTCCCTGTTGCAATTAGAAGTATTTTGTCGATCAAGGTCCGAGAGACAATCATGAGGCTGTGTTATTTCTTTAACATAATTGCTTAGAAGGTCATCGATCCCGAAGGACTAGATGCTCTGCAGGACGAGGTGGTGACGACTCTATGTGATCTTGAGATGTATTTCCCTCCGTCGTTTTTCGATATCATGGTCCATCTCATTGTTTATATTGTGAGGGAGATAAAGATGTGCGGACCCGTGTTCCTACGTAGCATGTACCCGTTCGAAAGGTTCATGGGAATTCTCAAGTCATATGTACGAATCGATCTCGCCGAGGGCAAGATCGTCGAAGGTTATGCAACCAAAGAGGTCATTGAGTTCTCGTCGATTACATAGCTCAGTCGAACCGATAGGTGTGCCTCGATCTCGCCATGAGGGAGGCTCAAGGGTATCGGACCATCGGAAGGAAAGCAATCACTCCAAATATGGATCGCGTATGCTCAAGCCCATTTCACGGTCTTGCAACACATGGTGAAGTGTCTCAGATATCGACCAAAGACAAGAACGTGCTTGACAATGTAATCCGTGCGGCCGGATGTTTGGATCACGAGACAATACAATGCACGGTTCAACCAATGGTTGAAGGAGCGACTTGCTAGGAGCTCGTCAGTGATATCTCGACATGGTTGGCAAAAGGGCCAACATTTACTGCTTGTAACATGGCGAGGATACGACATAAATGGGTACACATTCTATATGCGTGCTCGGGATATAAAAAGCACTAACCGTATCAAGCGGTGTCCGTGATAGATGCATTCAAGATCGATGGGTGAGGAGCTCCTACTATGGGCAAATAGAGGAGATATGGGAGCTCGACCACGTGCTTTTCAAGATCCCTTATTTCGTGCCGTTGGGTCCATCTCCCACGGTGAAGGTCAACAAGTCTGGCGTCACTACCGTGGACCTCGAACGTGTCGGATACAAAGACGAACCATTCGATCAAGCAACCAAGTTGTTCAAGTCTTCTATGTTACCGACCCGGCAAATAAGACGTGCCACGTAGTTCTTCATGCTGCTTGGGACCAGGTGTATCCATCCGGTGTCGGAGCTTTGGTACACGGTGCAAATCTAGCGTTGGGTTTCGCAAAAGTGAATGTGGACGGTGTTTGTGCCAATTTCGAGGCCGTCCCGCTGAAAATTCCCCCAAACGATGAGGTCATGACTCTAGGGCAAGCTGTTGGAACATTCATCCAGTGGCCCAAGGAGGACATCTGCCTGGAGCTACCTACTCCGGTGTCAAATTCACGGGAATGTCCTGCAACGGCATCAAGTCCACGGACCGATCGCACCGGCTACTCAGACCGACACGGCAAGGGCCCGCTGCATCGCATGCATCTACACCTCGTGCTCAGTTGACTCTTCTGATGTCGACCTATACAAAGCGAGGCAGCAAGGGTAAGGGCAAATCGAAGACGATCGAGTCCTCTCTCGATATCCCCTTCTTGTCATTGGTCAGGAAATTAAGCTAGGCGAGCCGCTGTTCGAGAAGTTAGACGACCCTACCCTAGGACCGGATTGCACGGAATTGCATACATGGTACATGGAACAGTCCAACAAGCCGGTTGATCAACAACGCTCGGGTTTCACCGTCAAGTTCAAGGAGGATCATTTTAATCACATGTATCAAGACGTTGTCTTCACAGTGACCTTCGAGGACTTGTTACGTCTCTTCAACCTCGACGAGCTCAATGTCTCACTCATACGATCTTTCGACAATCGTAAGTGTGTACAATCACGGTCAATGTTCGTAATATCGATAAATGTTATATATAACTCCTAGCTTTTGTATAATAGATACATGATCTCTGAAGTTTAAAGAAGGAAATCATCGGTAGGTTTCCTCGACCCACACATTGTCTCCGAAAGAAGCATCACGGCGAATGCAACATTCGCCGAGAATTACGTTATAGATTTTTTCATGGCTCGCCGCAACAAGGAATTCATACTTTTGCCCTACAACCGTAAGTAAGTAGTGTTGCACTCATGGCTATACTTGTTGATTTGTACTTTATAAGCAACACTTAACTTAGGTTTAATGACCATGCCGACATACCCGTAGCTACCATTGGATTCTAATTGTAATTATACCAAAAGTAAATACGTAATATACCTAGATTCCCTACAGAGGGCCACTCACAACTTCACAATTATCCGAATTTAATCATCGTAAACACATTTCCTCCATAGAAACTCTATTGTAGTATTTCCTTCCTTTGCAATGGCTAAGGCTAACTTCTTGGAGTCACGAGGGTGTTCGACGTGTTACATGCTAGAGGATGGAATATCAAGGAAGGACGCGTCACATGATCAAAATTCCTGTACTTGCTAGCTAGTACACATTAATCCTATATAACACTTCATAGTAATGCCTCTCGAACTAACCAATTCTATTTTTGCAGTGCCACCAGCAGACGCCGGGCCACAACGTCTGTGGATACTATGTTTGCCACAACATGCAACTACTCATCTGTTCCGCGATCACCAATGATCCTCAGGTTTGTCAATCTTGCAACAATTATTTCATATATACTTACCAATTTATATAAAGCCCGGATTTAATCTTCCTATCGACAGGTTGTGACCATCGACAAAACTGCGTTGGAACAGAGCGAGCTCATAAAAGTTCGATCATACCTTGCGTCATTCCTGAACAGACAGCTCATAAATCTAGATGGGAGTTTCCACAGTGTAGATTGAACTTGATTGGGATAGATTGAACATAATGGTACATGTGTGTAAATTAATGTACATTAATGGTTAAAGTTAATTGATTTGTGAATTGGATGTGCTTGTTTCTAAAATGAATGCAATTTTGATGTGCTTCTGAAATGAATGCGAATTGGATGTGCTTGTTTCAGAGGGCATGGCTAGCATTTCCTGAGGCTAGCCAATAAATAGAAATAGATTTAGCACGCAAAGACTACCACGCACGGTGTGTAGATGAAACCGCTCGTGGTAGTGGACTATCACGCACGGTTTCATCTACGCATCGCTCAGGGTAGTCGATCATCACGCACGGTTTCATCTACATACCGCCTGCGGTAGTCGAGTATCACGCACGGTTTCATCTACACACCGCCTGTGATAGTATGTATGCTGACGGTTCAAAACCGCTCGTGATGACCTCATGCATTATCGACCATAAACTCGCACGGCCACTAACCGCTGCGTGATGGCGTTGGAACCGTCTGTGAAGGCCTTTTTCGTAGTAGTGAAATCACATGAAATGATGAATAATAGGATTTTCCCAAATATCGGAATTATTTTAATTCGGAAAAAGAAAAGGAGCCACTAACGCATGGGGCCCACAATACAGTGGCAGTGCCACGTGGGCGTGACACCTGTGCGAGCCACGTCAACGAAGAGGCGAGGTGGCGCCTACGCGGTGCTCTTGGCCGTTGAGCTCGCCAGCGCTCTGTGCTGTGGTGAGCTCCGGCGAGGGGCTTAACAGGGAGAGGGGAGCACGGGCATCACGAGGCTTACCGCGGCGGCGCAAGGGCTCGCACGGTTCATCGGCGGCGTGGAGCGGTTGGTGGCGGCGAAGTGATTCGGGCGGCACTCCGGTGAGGGCGAGGCGCGCACCGAGTCCGCGTCGAAGTGGCGAAGCCAAAGGTGGTGGACTCGGGGCCGAAGCAGGCTTGACGGCGGCATAATCGGAGATGGATGAAGCTTTGGCCAGCAGCGATGAACTTCAAAATCCGAGCGCTATGGGGCGAAAGGGGCTAAGTGAATGGCAGCGTTGGGATGAGGGGAGAAGGGCGCACCCGAGGCTTCCTTTTATAGGGGCGGAGGGACACGGGAGGAGGAGATCGTTGTGGCGGCGGTTTCCAATCTGGTGAATGCGTGCATGATTAAGAGGGGAAAGGCCGGATTTAGGGGAGGCAGAATGCGGGGGATTTGATGTGCACCTTCTCGTGAGAGATCGGGGCAAAAATCACGGTGGAGATGGAGCTCCATGCGTGTCAATGGCGGCTGTGCTTTGGCTCTGTGCCAGAAAGAAGAGGTGGGGAAGAAGAAAGGCTCGGGGGCCCACTGGCAGTGAGAGGAAAGGAGAGGGAGGCGTGCGGCCACTTGATTTTAATCCTACGGTCACCAAGGGTTTGGCGATGAAACGCATGGGCGTGCGGTGATCTGGGCAGAGCGGGCCGTGCGCGAGAGGAAAGGCTTGGGCCAAGCCAAGGTTTCGGCCCAAGTACTATTTGAGCGATTTTCTTTGATTTAACATTTTAAATATTCCAGTTAATTAAAAAGGGCTTCAGAAATAGCAAATAAAATCCAAAAATTCTAGAAAAATTCACAGAAATTCCTAGAGTTATTTTGGACTTAAATAAAATAATTCCAACTATTATTTGGTAATAGTTTTGGCAATTAAATTTGTTTTAGCTTTAAAATAATTAAGGAAAAGATTTTAAAATTCCGTAAAATTCTAGAAATTAATTAAATTTTTATTTTTCACTTTTAAATCAAACAAAACTTTTAAAACTTCAATAAATTTTATTTTTGACTTTTAAAGCTTCAGAAATTCAAATAAAGCAATAAAACTCATTCAAATTTCAGAAAGTCCAATAAAATAATAACTTTATTAATTTTATTTTGGTAACAGCACTTTGGGATGTTACAAAGTTCTTCCATCCTGAAGCCTTGACACATGTATCCTCCACTTGCACTTCTTGGCCTTGCAATGTGCTCTGTACCTCGATGCCTCACTGTAGATAGCCGCAAGTTCAACCTCATTAAGCACTGTATATTGCCTTATACACCTCTTCAAGCATTGACCATCCTCAAAAGTAACTCCAACATATATGTTAAGATTCTCTATGTCAGTTACATGAACATTAGACTAACAACCAGCCTCATCATCAACTGAAGACTCACTTTCATCATCATCACCTGGCACATACTCCTAGTCCTAGCTCATTGTCTAGGCAAGCTGTGCTTTCTTGTGTTGGCAAATCAGGGGCAGATGGCGATGTCTTCTGTGAGGAGGTGGCCTGCTGGACACAAGACTGGTTGCTAGTACTTGCCTGCCTACATGCATTGGAACCAGATACACTAACAAGTAGAGGGAGCCTCCTCATGTCCCAGTACATGTCAAACGCATCAAGTAGTGCTGAGTCAGAAGCAACCTTGGTATATCTGCTGTAGTTTTTGTTCCAAATGGTGACAACAAGTGTTTGGTTGCCTCCATGTCACACCTCATCGTCAAGATCTTTCAGCAAGTCAAGGAAACAACTAGTATCCCTGTCTAAAACCCAGTTAATGTCCCAGCTAACATGGTACTCTTGCCTACCGTCGTCAGTGAACTCGACATAAGAACCAACACGAACAGCTACTCTGCATGCCAATCCCGAATCCATCCTACGCACATTAGAATGGAACGAAGATAGCAACATCAGAGCACAACTGGGTTTGCCTGGGGCACCACAGTATTTTTTAGAAATTTCTCTCTCCCTCTGGCCCGAAAATGATAAAATATGGGGCTTGGTGTCTTATGGCAAAATTATAGCTTTTGTTAGTGCGTTCTAGCTAAACCATGTATTTTGGGTGTCCGTTGGCTAAGGTAGACAATTGATGGTGTCCTGTAGCCAATTTCACCATGAAATTAAGAGAGGGAGAAATTAAGAAATTGTCGAAAAGGAGAGGAAGCGAGAAGAGGCGGTACCGCCAAGGGAAGAAATTGCTAAGCCTTAGCAGCCAGCATCTAAAAGAGTTGATATTTCCTTTTAGTTTATTTGCAGATCCAAAGTCCGAGCTGTTATGGTTCTCTTGTCAGGTCATGAACCAAAGTTGATTACCGTTGGTTCACTAATTTCTACGTCTTGAGTATAGCTAGGGGCACCCTACATAAGGACACTCCTTTTGCTCGGCGTCTAGGGATCCGGATCCTCTGTATTACCGTAAAGGTTTTTTTATTGTAGTCAAAACATTGTAGCAGCCCCACGGTAACTTATTGACCTTGACCTTCGATTTTTAATCAAGCAGTGGAAATCGTTTCCTAATATTATACACTGTAGATTCTCTGCATTGAATCTTTCCATACAGAGGATCCATTTCCCGCGTCTACACATCAACTCGTACATTCAAAATAAGAGCATCTATAATAGTTTGTTTCTTATGTGAGGACTCCAAAATTAATCATGTTTCAAATTAAGTAATTATGCTAAAGACGTAACCCTTAACAGGAAGCAAGTTTAATTTCGAGTACCCAGATATGCATCTCAAGTTAGCTCCCAGGATCAGTGCTAACATGCACGTATCCATAAACATTATATCACTTGCATACATAATTAAATTATAACGAATAAAAATTAGTAGCGAAAAATATTAAGTAAACAAGAATTGAAGGTTAAGTAATAAAAACAACCTTCCTAATGGTGTGCCACAACCCCAAGGGCAACCGACTAGGATTAAAGCCGCAGTACCAATCGTTATCACCTCAACTATGACATTCTTACCTGCAACATAGACAAGCCAACTGAGTACAAAACATACTCGCAAGATTTACGTTTAGCAAGTTTAATTAAATGCACTTGGTCTCAAAGGATGGCTAAAATGGTTCCTTTTCAGCGTAAAGCCAGGTTATTTGGCAAGATAACTGATATAGATTGAAATTGCTATTTGACAAACATTTTAAATATGATATAATAGTAGATTCTCCAATTCATGATCAATATTTCCAAGATTCAACCATCCAGATAATCATACCCAAAGTAGCTATCCTACTCGGGTAAACTAACATCAATACAAGAACTTCTCAAACATAATGACAACTCATTTCCAACCATACCCTGCCTATTCCCAACAACTAACTATGCATGGTTTCCCACAAGTAATATCCATGACTAGGGACACGGCTATTTGAATAGATTTAAGACTACAGAGTTTGTGCTGCTTTACCCACATGATATGAATACCTCATACTGTCACCATGCACTCTTCTGTAGGAGTATGACTGAGATATCATAACGAGGCCGTTACAATGCCATGTGTCAACTATTAAACCAACCCGAGGATACACACCATGGCGGACTGTCAGTCACCTGAACCATGGTTACACCTTGTTGTGTAAGTAAGTCCTTGCGAAGCTTTACCGCAAACACAAGCGACCCTTAAAGGCAAGTAAGACAAAACTCAACATTCCTCCACTGGATTGACAATACAACAACAACAATAATAAAAACAACAATTGTCAATCCATTTGTGGTTTGATAGCAAACACACTACAAATTAATAGGCCAAGCCTTCACCATTAACCCAGCATGTGGATGCACGTAGGGCTTGGTTCAACACCACATAGACCAGTCCTTAATCACTCAGACGGGGCTACATAATTCCATAACAATTTATCATCAATAATTCTCATCAATAACCCTACACCCGTCCAAGTTAAAAATGTAAAGAACCCAAGGACCAATATGTCCACAATAACTTAGATTCCAGATTTGAACATAACTCTCAATTTCAATCATAATTCAATTGTAATCTCGGCCGATGGACTAACTCCATCAACCACTTTTGACTACATCTACTAGCATGGCTAAGCGTCATTCTAAAAATTATCAAACAACCCATATAACATATTACCTTAATTATTCAAGGTAAAAGGGTAATCAATATTCAAGGAAGGCCAATGCAGCAAGAGGATATAACTAAACTACCCAAATGACATACATATATTTAAAATTAGAGAGATGCATAGAATACTTGAGAATCAACATAAATAGTTTTCAAAATTAATAGGAATTGAACGTGCATCAAAGGGAAAAACTGCTTGCCTGTGTTGGTACCACTCGTAAATATTCTTAGATAATACCATTAGATTGCACTCGCAATAAGTCGAAATCGTCGAAACCCTAACGAAAAGACGACAATGCAATAAACTCCAATTAAAGCCAACAGTAACAAATCATACAAAAATGCATACAATTCACACAGTAGGTAGATTAACATTTTAGGTGAAAATAGGTGAAATTTTCAGTTCATTTGGAGTTCACACGAATCTTCTACAAATTTTACAAAGTTAAAGTCATTAAATGAATGACTTAGCGCTAATGACGATCATTACCTTAAATCGTCAGCGGTTAAAGGAGCTTCTCGCCGTGAGTACTCCGGCACGGCCGTGTAGGTGATTCAGCGCAGAGAGGGCTCTTGGGCTCGAAATCAACTCCACCGGGTGTGGGGTAGCCTGGTGAACTCAATCGAAGTGGCGGGGAGGTCAAAGGTCACCGACGGCGGGCTCTCAACGGTTGGCGGCGGAGCAGAGAAAACGGCGCTCGAGGAGGAGGTGTTGTAGTGGTCGAGGGGCTTCGGGAAGGGACACGTCGACGTCGCCTCGTGTTTAGGAACGTGGTGGAGCCAACGTTGACATCGATGGAGCTCGGAGGTGCTTGAATGGTGGTCGGCGGCGCTTCACCATTTGTCAGAGAGGAATGAGTCACAATCCCTCAAGAAAGCATCAACCTCCAATTAAACCCGGCGGTAGAGTCAACAATATGTGGCGATCCTAACGGACATAAAAGCGCAAAGAACCACTCAACGGAGCTCCTATGCGCTATGTGGCCATGGCCACCGGCCGCGAGGACGAAGGTAGAGCCCTAGGCGATTCTGTGGACGACGATGACGCGGACCGAAAAAAATGGACACGACGTTGAGCGAGGAGTTCGATGATGACGATGCAGGGTCACGCGAAGCACCAAGGTGGTCTCCCTCCCATCGTCTTCTTTCTTGGCAACGATAAAAGAGAGCAGTGAGGGCGAGGTAGTGTGCGAGGATGAGAATAGGTCGGCTCTGGGTATAGGCAACGCTCGGGTGATGCTTCCGAGGCATACATGGAAGCAAGAGGTGGAGAGGGTGACCTCGGTGGCACACATGAAGAGAGCCACCGTGCACGGCAACCCTGTCGAAGAAGAAGGTGACCAGCGCTCGGATGTGGGGCCGCTCGTCAGAGGAAGAAGAAAAACGGTGCGGCGAGGTGGTTGAGCCAGATCAAATGGCGCTTGGGTCCGGTCGGCTGTGCGGCGAATCGAGTCACACTCGGGTCTGAGTCGAAATAGTGTTTGCTCGGTCAGTCTAAATGGCACCGATGATATGAACCATGCGATCAACAATGGACGGTCCAAATGCGTTGGCGAGTTTGGACGGTCCGAACAACACAAATGCTGTGAGCTGTGCGATCCGCATCGGATGGTCCGCACGAAATATGGCACAAGGAGGTAGTGCGATCAGGCCAAGAAGACTGGTTCGGTCGGAATAGTTCGGTCGGGGTTGGGTTGAGTTAAAATCGGTTTGACCAACAAGTAGTATATTTGACCGAGCAAGATAAAATAGAAGATAAAATTGAAAAATTATGAAATTTTTTGAGAATGTTTTGAGAATCAAATAGGACTTAGGAAAATAGTTTAAAGAATTGTTCAAACTAAAATTTGTTAGAAATAAATTATTTTCAAAACTGTATTAGAGAAATGGTTTAAATTTTGGTGAGATCAAAATAACTTCTAAATTTTTTATAAAAGATATATTAATTCATTATAAATAATCTAGTATTTGAATAAATTATTTACAACTACTTTTAATCATACAAAGTTCTAAAACATAATAAAACTTTGAAATCAAATTGAAAATTCGAAAACTTCGGTTCAAACTTTACTACAACAACCAAAGTTTTATATTAACACATATTTTACGCACATAACACATGATATGCTGAGCTAATCCAACTTAAGTATATTGAGGACGTTACATCTTAGCTTGTTACTAAGAAGAGAGAGAGTACTCAATCTAATAAAAAGAAACAAGTCTTATAATGGATTGTTTCTTGAGTTTGTATCTAAGACTTTAATTGCTACAAGTGTGCATGACCCACAAAACGGGTTTTTAGTAACAAGCAAGTCTCCAACAAGTATTTTGTTGTTTCTTGTGTCTTGGTATCAACAACTTGCTTGTTTCTTTATCTAGTAACAAGCCCACATTCTCTCCTCGCCATTTTCTGTTGGTGTGCCATTTTGTGTGAAATATTCACAGAAACCAGGTATGGCAACATAACCTTTGCTAAGCACGCTTAGTGAAATTTCAAGTGCGTTCTCTTTTATGTAAGCCATGTTAATTTGGTTGGTAGCGTTAGGTAAGATTCTGGTGTAAACAGGATCCTAAGATATTGTTTGGTGCAAATCTTATAGAGGTTTCCATTTTTTTGCACAGTGTTTGTTTTGGAGTTTTAGAAAAATAATAGCAGTGAGAGTTTTCAAAGAACAATGTGCACTATGCCCTTACCCACATGAATCAGTCCTTGTTATTGATATTTTCCCAGAATAAATGGAGCTAAAACTGTTGGTAGTGGGGAAAATGGAGAGAAATAGGTTTGCAGATTGAACTTTTGGAGTATATCATAGTTTTAGAGAATAAAATTTGGAAACCTGGGAGCTAGCAGTAATGGATCAGCTACTGCTGGTATTCCCAACCATGTCTTACACTTCATTACTAATGTTGATTTGTTTGAACACCAAAACATCTACTGAATTTTCAATAGGGGTTTAATTACTGCAAACTTGGGTGCGTATCATCCTATTTGATTGGTTTTCTTCATCTGGTGTAGCTTCGCGATCGAAGTGGCAGGCATGGGGATCCTGGGAGCTCTCGTTTCTTTCTTAGTCTTGAGGATAATATCTTCCAAATCTTTGGAGGTGACAGGATACAGGTTGGTATTATTTCCACTATTTCCATTTTTTTCATCAGGGCCACATGAGTACATGACAACAATATCAAAGTTCGCACAAAGTACTGCATAGCATTTAAAGGCTCTCTTTGAGTATTTCCCTTCTTCTTGGCGGTATAAGTTACTTGACTTGACTTAAAAGCTTCTGATGAAGTGAAATGTTTTTTTTTAAGTTGAAGTCTCTATTCTTTGATAATTGTATATTCCTCATTCAAGAAGGTGGAACACCATAGACTAGAATTTGTCTTTTATTAAACGCACCCGCACCTTTGCAATGAAGTGTACCTACCTCTCGCAGCCACTTGGGTGCCATAAAATGTTGAGTAAAATATCAGAATATTACTATATTAATAGCAATAGTGGGTCAATGTGCAGTTTACACAATGGCTGCTACTTCCAACAAACTAGATGCTCTTCTTAACCTCCCAAAAAAAAACTGGCACAATTAACTATGACTAATTAAGTAGGATTAAATTAACACGAGTATTTAAAAACCACTTAATTAATTCAGACTAATTAATTATCGTAAATAAATTACAAAAAGATAGTTACGACTTAATAATGAAATAAATACAACTAAATTAATTTTTAGCAATTATCTACCACATATTAATTACAAATAGATAATTAGCACTACATAGAGCCACTGAATTAATTATGACTGACTAACTGCAATTAAATTAATTATGGCTACCATAGTACGACTAATTAACTACAAACAATTAACTGCAACTAATTAATTACGATTAATTAACTAACTGACACCTAATTAGGACTACTTAAATCGTAACTAATTAACTAGGCTACAAATAAATATGTAGGATTAATATAACAACTACTAATTCATTACGACCTAATTTATCGCAACTAACTAAATAACACAAATTTAATAAGGCCTAAATGATAGGACTAAATTAATTATACCTAAATAACTACAACTAATTAATTATGACTAATTAACTAACTACACATTTAATAAAGACAATACATAAAAATTACCTGTTAATATGACCGTTAATGATGGCTCTAAACAACACTTGATCCGCTGTGCAAAGAAAACCGAAATTGCGAGAGAGCGCGAGCGAAAATGATTGCGAGCGAAGAGTCTTGCTCGCAACTCCCTATTTATAGCCAGGATGAGAGAGCGAGACGTCGGACAGACGAGGCGGCTCTGTCCTAGGGTGGTGCGGACGAGGCCACATGGCTTGTTCGTCGTATGGAGGGACGAACGAGGCGGCTCCTTCCTAGGGTGGTGCAGATGAGGCCACGTGGCTTATTCGTAGTACGGGGGGATGAACGAGGCGGCTTCGTCTTAGGGTGGTGCAGACGAGGCCACATGGCAGCATGGGAGCCATCTGTGCCACCCAGAAATGGTGAGAAGCATCAATTTTGCAAATACCGCTTAAAATAGTGTTATTTCGGTAAAAAATTTGGAGAGAGGCATCGTAGCTTCGCTCCAAATTTTGTGCAGATCTAGCCTAAGCTGCTGTGAATTACGGAAGGGCGGAGATGTGGGTGCATACCTTCTCTTCAGATTTTGTGGACATATCTTGAAACTAATTTGCATATCAGTAGAGAGTTTTGGTTGGTAGCTTCAGTTGATATGTGGCTCTCTCTCCTGGGGCTGAAGCTAATACAACATATATTATACTGCAAATAATTCAGAACATACCTAACACATTGTTTGATCAGGATATTTTCAGATGTTCAGAAGAAGTCATGCAAATAAACATCAACCCACGTACGTCGTCAGCTTATTGCATCTTGCATCGCCCTCCACCCGTCCACATACTTCTTTTTCCTCCTCTCACAGATGCTTGGCCTTCGTGCGCGCACACACCCAAAACCTTAGTATTAGGACAGATCGACACATGATCGCCTCAAAAAAAAAAAAGGATACATGAAATCCTACTAGGTTTTTTTTCTGGTACAAAAATTATCTTCAGAGGTCAGAGCAAACTAGGTTCGATCCTAGCACGTGCAGATATTGTTGCCTTTTCGGCTCTCGGACCGACACCGTCCACTCTCCTGTGGACCTGTCTCGTCCCTCACACAAAACCACTAAAAAACAGTTCTTTATTGTATTTTGGATTAAACAATCCATGTTGAATTTGAATTCGATCCAAACAAGCAACGGATTTCGGAGCAAGGGCGAAAGCTGTTGCGCATTCACGCATCCATTTGCTCGTCAACTTTTTCAGAAAAATGTCATTCCCTAGGTAAAGCTGCTACCCTTTAGGGCATGTACAATAGTATAAATAACTGTTGTCTATAGTATTATCCATATCATTTATAGACTGCACTAAAGATAGTTTCTACAATGGTTTGTCTCTTTACATGTCTCTATAAACAGCTCATCTATGTACAATATATCTTGTTTCTCGTGTTACAGTCGACTACTGCATGAGAGACGGTCCAATTCTCTATACACCCTCTCTCCTTCACATCATTTTGTGTCCTACGTGACAAGGCTTACAAACAGTTGACGTCATACCATTGTATATGCTCTTATAAATTGGCACTTATCAAGTACAGAATAGATCTACTTCTCTTTACGAACAGAATTAGCATATTATTTTAATGAAATGAAATAAATACTCATTTCTTACGCAGAATCACCTAGAGGGGTTACGTGCATAACATATGGATAATTTTTTCCAATGTGCTAGCACATCTCGGCGGCTTCGCGCGTCATCAACACATCTCACCGTCAAGCGTCGACACTACCTTGAGCGTGTCCGGATGACCCCGGACGCACCGCGGTCTTGCGCACCACTGTTACACCTCATCCTTGAGCACTAATGCGTTCCTAGACCAAAAGCTACCCGCACCATGAAGAATACGGTGATACGCCTGTGGGAGCAAGCTACCCTGCACCCTCAAGCAAGGCGCTAGGGGAACCGCTCGCAGATTCTAGACATCATCGACACGAGTGCATACCTCACATCACGTTGCACCGGGATAACATCTGAATCGGGTGCTATTGGGTCAACGTGCAAGTACGACCACATCCGGAAGCAGTTTGTGGGGAGCTACAAGGGAGGGATCGCTGTGAGGGAGGCGGGAGCTATGACACATTGGCAAGCGCCAACGCGCCTTGACAGCTTCATCATGGCATGGATGGTCTCCCTCGGCTCAAACTTCATGTTGCTTCAATGGGTGTTGCCATGACTAGGGGTTCCCCCCCTCTGGATCATCGGTTTTGCCTCGACAAGCACCGAGGTGCCTCGACAACTCCATCTTGGTGTGAAATGGTTAGGCCTTGAGGATACCCCTCCACCAAACTCTTCGTCGTGACTAGGGAGCTCCACTTAAGCACAATGACTGTCGCCTCAGCAAGCACCATTGCGCCTCAACAACTTCATCTCTACAGGAACTGTCTTCCTCGACCCAAACAAGCTTCCGCACCAATAGATGTCATCGCGAGTAGGAGCTCCCCCTCGCCGAATCTGGATATCAACATCATCATAAGGCGACACCTACAGGACTCGCTGGAACCGGTAGGCCCACCGGGATAAGAAACGACAATAAACTCCGACCAGAACAAAGCAATAGTGGCAAAAGCCTATAACATGGTCGTATGTCCACGCCCCATCTAGGATGGCGTTCTCGTCCTCAAGAAGGTAGCAAACACAAGCCTTGATGGTGAACCAAGCTCAAAGTAGGAAGACCCCTACAAGGTAATTTGCGCAACCTGGCCAGAACCGTATCGACTCTGGACGCTTGATGGAGGTGAGCGCAACGCGTCATGATGAGCGCACCTGGCCAACACTACCAAAATCTAGTATTTTCCTGAGTGCCCGAAACACTCGGGAAAGTCCCGAAAACACTTGGGAAAGTAGTTCTCGAAGGTCGGCCGTTGGGAAAAACCACTCGGGATAATTTAGTCGGGGAAATTACTGGTTTCCCGAGTGTTTTGAGATTTACACTTGGGAAAAATAACTTTTCCGAGTGTAATATCGAAACAGTCGGGAAACATAAAACACTCGGGAAACATAACTTTCCCGAGTGTTCAGGTTTACACTCGGGAAAGTAGGGAAATTGTCCCGAGTGTATATCAGCTACACTCGGGAAATCTTGGCGACCAGCACACATGCAGATTCGTGATTTTCCCGAGTGTTTGTCAACTAAAAACACTCGGGAAATACCTGAACAGTAAAATTTTGTGCGTACAATGCATTTCATTTTAAACCAGATTAGGTATAAATCATTACATATATAGATTCGACAACATTAACATAATGTTTGAGTTCACAATACAACATTCACATATATAGATCGGACATCCACAATATATTCGAGTTCAAATTCGAAAAGCTAAACAGAAGGCATGATACGTAAAGAGCACAGTAACTCGCGTGCTCGCCTCACATAATTACGCCATATAAGCTTTTAATCTAAACCTGTTTTAACTAGTACATGCAAGAGTGTATACGGTACAATTGAAATTATTGCACCATTCAATACCAATGGCTTATCCGGACTATTAATTCAACATTTCATGAGAGTTAATAAATAAAATAGCGTAACATTCAATTTTTCGTAAACATTGGCAATTGTGTCATGTGTAGGGTCCGATGCAAGCCTTGAGTTGAAGATCTTCCTATTGAATCAAAGATGCTAACAAGGGCCCAGATGAAGCTCAACGGAAAGTTGAGAATTACTTTTTGATATCGTAAAGCGGTTATTTGAGTATGATGATGTATAGAATAGCCGAGAGATTGGGTATATGCGTAAACAAGACGCGTGCCCTTGCATCGATAGTCAGAGTCACTTATTGTGGAATATTTGAATTGACAATGGATGACATATTAGAGGTTAGTTACCAGTCACCATGGTCATAACAGATTTAGTTTGGTAATAGCTCCTAAACATTAAATGCAGAAGTCAACTACTTCATCTGAAAGCTCGCAAACATTATGTTACCTTGAACCCTCGTTGCTGTAAGTTTTGAATTGGTTCATCAGAGTACCAGTGTGTAGTGTGAACTCAAACATTATATTTTTTAATCACAACAATGTGAGGCAGGAGCACGGAGCTGCCTGTGCTCTTTATGTATCATGCCTTCTGTTTAGCTTTTCGAATTTGAACTCGAATATATTGTGGATGTCCGATCTATATATGTGAATGTTGTATTGTGAACTCAAACATTATGTTAATGTTGTCGAATCTATATATGTAATGATTTATACCTAATCTGGTTTAAAATGAAATGCATTGTACGCACAAAATTTTACTGTTCAGGTATTTCCCGAGTGTTTTTAGTTGACAAACACTCGGGAAAATCACGAACCGCATGTGTCTCGGTCGCCAAGATTTCCCGAGTGTAGGCGATATACACTCGACAATTTCCTACTTTCCCGAAAGTAACTCAACACTCGGAAAGTTATGTTTCGAGTGTTTTATGTTTCCGATCGTTGATATTACACTCGAAAAGTTATTTTTCCCGAGTGTAAATCTCAAAACACTCGAAACCAAGAATTTCCGACTAAATTATCCCGAGTGGTTTTTCCCAACGGCCGACCTTCGAGAACTACTTTTCCTGGCAGCGGACTTTCCCGAGTGTTTCGGGCACTCAGGAAAATACTAGATTTTGGTAGTGTTGGCCAGATGCGCTCATCATGACGCGTTGCGCTCACCTCCATCAAGCGTCCAGAGTCGATACGGTTCTGGCCAGGCGCAAATTACCTTGTAGGGGTCTTCCTACTTTGAGCTTGGTTCACCATCAAGGCTTGTCTTTGCTACCTTCTTGAGGACGAGAACGCCATCCTAGATGGGGCGTGGACATACGACCATGTTATAGGCTTTTGCCACTATTGCTTTGTTCTGGTCGGAGTTTATTGTCGTTTCTTATCCCGGTGGCCCTATCGGTTCCAAATGAGTCCCGTAGGTGTCGCCTTATGATGACGTTGATATCCAGATTCATGAGGGGAGCTCCTACCGCGGTGACATCTATTGGTGCGGAAGCTTGTTTGGGTCGAGGAAGACAGTTCCTGTAGAGATGAAGTTGTCGAGGCGCAATGGTGCTTGCTGAGGCGATAGTCATTGCGCTTAAGTGGAGCTCCCTAGTCACGACGAAGAGTTTGGTGGAGGGGTATCCTCAAGGCCTAACCATTTCACACCAGGACGGAGTTGTCGAGGCACCTCGGTGCTTGTCGAGGCAAAACCGATGATCCAGAGGGGGGAACCCCTAGTCATGGCAACACCCATTGAAGTAGCATGAAGTTTGAGCCGAGGGAGACCATCCATGCCATGATGAAGCTGTCAAGGCGCGTTGGCGCTTGCCAATGTGTCATAGCTCCCGCCTCCCTCACAGCGATCCCTCCCTCGTAGCTCCCCACAAACTGCTTCCGGATGTGGTCGATTTGCACGCTGACCCAATAGCACCGATTCAGATGTTATCCCATGATGCAACGTGATGTGAGGTATGCACTCGTGTCGATGATGTCTAGAATCATGAAGCGGTTCCCTAGCGCCTTGCTTGAGGGTGCAGGTAGCTTGCTCCCACAGCGATCACCGTATTCTTCATGGTGCGGGTAGCTTTTGGTCTAGGAACGCATTGGTGCTCAAGGATGAGGTGTAACAGTGGTGCACAAGACTGCGGTGCGTCTGGGGTCATCCGGACACGCCCAAGGTAGTGTCGACGCTTGACGGTGAGATGTGTTGATGACGCGCGAAGCCGCCAAGATGTGCTAGCACATTGGAAAAAATTATCCATATGTTATGCACGTAACCCCTCTAGGTGATTCTGCGTAAGAAATGAGTATTTATTTCATTTCATTAAAATAATATGCTAATTCTGTTCGTAAAGAGAAGTAGATCTATTCTGTACTTGATAAGTGCCGATTTATAAGAGCATGTACAATGGTATGACGTCAACTGTTTGTAAGCCTTGTCACGTAGGACACAAAATGATGTGGAGGAGAGAGGGTGTATAGAGAATTGGACCGTCTCTCATGCAGTAGTCGACTGTAACAGAGAAACAAGATATATTGTACATAGATGAGCTGTTTATGGAGATATGTAAAGAGACAAACCATTGTAGAAGCTGTCTTTAGTGCAGTCTATAAATGATATGGATAATACTATAGACAATAGTTATTTATACTATTGTACATACCCTAAAGGGTAGCAGCTTTACCTTGGGAATGACATTTTTCTGAAAAAGTTGACGAGCAAATGCATGCGTGAACGCGCAACAGCTTTCGCCCTTGCTCCGAAATCCGTTGCTTGTTTGGATCGAATTCAAATTCAACATGGATTGTTTAATCCAAAATACAATAAAGAACTGTTTTTTAGTGGTTTTGTGTGAGGGACGAGACAGGTCCACAGGAGAGTGGACGGTGTCGGTCCGAGAGCCGAAAAGGCAACAATATCTGCACGTGCTAGGATCGAACCTAGTTTGCTCTGACCTCTGAAGATAATTTTTGTACCGGAAAAAAAACCTAGTAGGATTTCATGTATCCTTTTTTTTTTTTTGAGGCGATCATGTGTCGATCTGTCCTAATACTAAGGATTTGGGTGTGTGCGCGCACGAAGGCCAAGCATCTGTGAGAGGAGGAAAAAGAAGTATGTGGACGGGTGGAGGGCGATGCAAGATGCAATAAGCTGACGACGTACGTGGGTTGATGTTTATTTGCATGACTTCTTCTGAACATCTGAAAATATCCTGATCAAACAATGTGTTAGGTATGTTCTGAATTATTTGCAGTATAATATATGTTGTATTAGCTTCAGCCCCAGGAGAGAGAGCCACATATCAACTGAAGCTACCAACCAAAACTCTCTACTGATATGCAAATTAGTTTCAAGATATGTCCACAAAATCTGAAGAGAAGGTATGCACCCACATCTCCGCCCTTCCGTAATTCACAGCAGCTTAGGCTAGATCTGCACAAAATTTGGAGCGAAGCTACGATGCCTCTCTCCAAATTTTTTACCGAAATAACACTATTTCAAGCAGTATTTACAAAATTGATGCTTCTCACCATTTCTGGGTGGCACAGATGGCTCCCATGCTGCCATGTGGCCTCGTCTGCACCACCCTAAGACGGAAGCCTGCTCATCCCCCGCATTCACGAACAAGCCACGTGGCCTCATCTGCACCACCCTAGGAAGGAGCCGCCTGCTCGTCTCTCCATACGCATTTAACAAGCCATGTGGCCTCGTCTCGCACCACCCTAGGACAGCATATAAATGCCCGTCCGACGCCTCGCTCTCTCATCCTCGGCTATAAATAGGAGTTATGAGCAAGACTCTTCGCCAAGAATCATTGTCGCTCGCGCTCTCTCGCAATTTCGGTTTTCTTTGCACAGCGGATCAAGTGTTGTTTAGAGCCATCATTAACGGTCATATTAACAGGTAATTTTTATGTATTGTCTTTATTAAATGTGTAGTTAGTTAATTAGTCATAATTAATTAGTTGTAGTTATTTAGGTATAATTAATTTAGTCCTATCATTTAGGCCTTATTAAATTTGTGTTATTTAGTTAGTTGCGTATAAATTAGGTCGTAATGAATTAGTAGTTGTTATATTAATCCTACATATTTATTTGTAGCCTAGTTAATTAGTTACTTATTTAAGTAGTCCTAATTAGGTGTCGCTAGTTAATTAATCGTAATTAATTAGTTGCGCTAATTGTTTGTAGTTAATTAGTCGCACTGCAGCCATAATTAATTTAATTGCGCTAGTCACCATAATTAATTCAAGGGTTTCTATGTAGTGCTAATTATCTATTTGTAATTAATATGTGGTAGATAATTGCTAAAAATTAATTTAGTTGTATTTATTTCATTATTAAGTCATAACTATCTTTTTGTAATTTATTTACGATAATTAATTAGTCTGAATTAATTAAGTGGTTTTTAAATACTCGTGTTAATTTAATCCTACTTAATTAGTCATAGTTAATTAGTGTATATTTTTTTGTCCGTGTTTAGTCCTATTTTTTAATTTATAGTAATTCATCGTCATTATTAATTTATTCACTACTAAGATGTGTCTTTGGTCGCTTGCAAGTCATGCCTCTACCGGAGCTACTAGAACCCTTCTACGACGAGCATCACTGGTGCCAGCTGTAGATCACCGGGGTTGCAGGTGGCCCTCCACCCCTGGCGCTTCGATCTGAGAAGCGCTATTGGGAGCTCGATGATCGCCACATCCCAATCCTTCGGGGCACGGGCATGTTGCCCTTTGCGAGGCTGCTCTCGGTCGGACGATACTTTACCTTAGACGGCAGTGTGATGTCAGCTATTGTCGATAGGTGGAGACCCGAGACTCACACATTCCACTTTCAGTGGGGAGAGATGACAATCACTCTCCAGGATGTCTCGTTCTTGACCGAACTCCCGATCAGGAGTGAGCCACTTGTTCTAAGCTGTCCATCGGCACACTAGAAGGCTCAGTTAGGGCATCAGTTTGGCATACATGTCCCAGACAGTGCTCGTGGTGTTACTCGGACCTAGCTGAGGAACTTCAGTAAATGCCCGTCGGATGCACCTGACGAGGTTGTTAAGACACACCTCATCATGTACATTCTCCACATCTTCGGTTGGGCCCTGTTTTCCATCACCCAGGGTGATTGGGTGTACCTTAGCTTTGTCTGCATCGTCGAGTCTTTGGCCGACGCGGAGGCTGGTGCCATGTCTCAGTACAGTTAGAGATCAGTCGTCCTCTGCGCCACATACAGGGGGTTGTGTGATGCTTCGCGGTGCCATGCCGATGTGAATTGAACCTTGTCGTGTGCTACGTGCTCCTGCAGCTGCGGAGTTGGGGGCACTTCCCTGTTGGGCGGTCCTCCATCAGGAGAGTAGTGCACTCGTACCCTGAGTTGCACGACAGTGCACTCGTACCCTGAGTTGCACGACCCGATCGGCGGGCCCACTATTGGCTACCAGTGGACTGCCGCCCAGTTACGCTGGGCCAAGGACAGACTACCGAGGTGCTCCTCATTGTTCCACAACGAGTTCAAGTTGTTGCACCACAACGACATCATATGGGCTCTGCGGACCCCAGAGTTCATGCACACGGTAGCGCCACACGGACTGTCCATGCAATACACGCAGGATGCTGGATTGTGGACGACGACCTGCCACCTGGTGTTCACCCACATGGTGGAGCCTTACGCGCTGCAATGCGTAATGTGTCAGTTTGATTTGTACCAGGTTATGCCCCCTCCTGACGACAGAATACTACAGCGAGCTGTCCACTTGTGAGTCCAACTCCATCCAAGTATTATTTTCATTTCATACCCATGTTGTATGTTCTAACACGAATCCTTCTCGAATGTAGGCAAACAAGGGCAGGACGACGCACTGAGGACTGGCAAGTAGTCCAACATGAGTGGATTACGGCTTGGCCGACACAACACTCGTCAAGGTCATACAAGAGCAGAGACCGTATGATGTATGGACGTACCGCCAGTACATAGAGTGGTACGTACACCTGTCGTGCTCCAGACTAACCCATTCACCACCGGAGCGTCATGAGCAAGTGACGCGTCAGGAGACCTTTGAACCACTCGTAAGATCTTTGAACTGGTACTTGGATTTGATTCCAAGTATATCCCTTCCGTGTGCTGGATGGAACACATGTTTTATCTAGTCCAAACCACACAATGCTTTGAGCACTAAGTCACTGACAACAACCACTATGCAGTTCTATCTCCCACTGACATCAACCGGTGATCAGTTAGCATCTCACTAACTGCAACTAATCCCCCGACCCGACGCGACGTTTCCCTAAAGGTGTCTTCTCCAGGAGTAACTACCACCTCTTCATCATGTACTTAAAGGTGGATGATGAACAACAAAACAACAACCGCAACCACAGTAACAAGATCCAAAGGCAGATCACGATCAATAGGATCAAACTCAATTGAAGCGTGGCAAGCAATATACTCAGTGTAATTAGGGCTAGTCTATCGTCTTACTCAAGGCACCCCCAGTAAACATCCAGTTCATTGCGATAAAGAGCAATCCCATTCTCTTCCAAGAACTCTTAACCATTTTCCTAATTTTCATTTCGTTTGATCGGCGACTTGATCATCGTTAGCTGGTGCTATCAGTAGGGAAGAAGGCATTGAGTTCTTGAAGATTTCTTCGCTCAAGAATCCAAATTTTCCTTCTGTTCCGCTATCACTTATACGATCATGGCAGGAACATGGGATGAGGAGAACTAGTTCGATTTGGTGGACTTTTCCAACCTCGACATGGACGCACGCATTCGCGCCATGGAACACGACGAAATGTCATCGTCATCCTTTTCCATCGTAGGCTCGCCGCTCCTTGAGACTAGTGAGATTGACCAGATGGATGAAGATTCGTCGGCACAATCAGTGGCGCTCCCAGAGGAATCGGTTCTTTCGACTAGTTCGGAATGTCCAAACGCCTCTACAAGCCCAATGTTTCTGACCGGTAACAATGGCGATAAAAGCTTAGTGCTGCAATCAGAGGGTCAATGTGCTCTTGATACAGTCATGGGTGACCAATATTCGCCTACGGCTCCTACGTATTCCGAGGGCCAACCGACATCTGGTAGCGTGTCAATGAAGTTGCCACTAGTCGAAGGCCAGGTAAAGCTGATCAAACTCAGCATACGATCGGGAATCTACCAGATCAGGATGAGTCCACCACAAAGCCCGCTATAGGACGTAATCTCCGACCACCCTCTATCATGGAGGCTCCTTGCCAAAGCAGTGGAAGACTCTCCCTTAGTTACGATAGGAGCACGTCGAAAGACTGCTATTGGAGGTACGAGGTTAACACAATAAGTGATACCAATCAAAATGACGTGCATGATCCTCCACAGCATAACCCGCCACCACCTATTGGTGGAAATGGTACGGGCACTCAAGCACCAACCCGAGATGGCGGAGGCAATGGAATTGGTGGACATCAATCAGTTAATTCGCTTGTTTCTACCCCATTGCGTATGATAGGGTGAACAGGACAAGCCAAAGGGTTGGGAGAGAATTCAAGTCATCGAACACCTTCTGCCAACAAGAACCCTTCAAGACCCTCGGTAACGATCCAGAACCTGCAACGAGTTCATGACATTTTAAATAACCCAGACCCTACTCTAGCAAAGACTCCGGGGTATGTTCAGCTTGCAGGGCAGGTATCGAAGATCCTTTAGTAGACCATGCAACGTACAGAGATGTTCAGGGAACAAAGGAATTCACAAAGTCATACTTTGACTTCCTCCCAGCGTTCCTCCCTTAGCCGGGATCAGCAAGGTCAGTCTGGAGACCATTCGATACCTAGACCTCCTCAGATATTCTGACTAGGGAATCACAAGGAAAGACGGCTCTTCCATGCAGCCTCTTCGCCCCGTCGTCAAGAGGAGTGACCACTTGGTTCAGATGATCTTTGACATCATCTAAACCAGGCAGGTGGTCGAGGGTGTTATACTAACATCCACAACTGAATTGGGACACCAGATACTCGGTATGTCAACCTAAGGAATCGATCTCCAACTGATTACAATCCGGCACCTTTTCAAAGAAGACGTCATGACTCCATTACAGGCTATCGAGCATTTTCAACAGGCCTCCAAGCCGTACGCTAGCCGGACAAATTCCGACCAGCAAACATGGAAAAGTTCCATAGAACTCAAAATCCATTAGAATTTCTCTAGATCTATACTACAGCCATCAGAGCCGCTGGTGGTGACGACAATGTGATGGAAAACTACCTACCCATGGTACTTGAAGGATCTGCCCAGTCTTGGTTGCTCAACCTACCGGTCGGATCAATTTACACCTGGGAGCAACTCTGCGACCTCTTGATTGCAAACTTTTAGGGGACATATGATCACCTCGGAAAGGAGGATGATCTTCATCGTATTCGGCGAGAACCTAATGAAACTCTCCGCCAGTACATAAAGAGGTTCAGCCAGGTCCGTAACTCCATTCTTGAGGTCATAGACTCATCTATTATTCAAGCTTTTAAAGTTGGGTTAAGGAATTGACGGTTTACGGAGGATATCGCTATGAACCCTCCATGAACGACAGTCGAGCTCTTCGACATGGCCGATAGGTATGCGGCCGCTAGTGAGGCGGTTGCATGGAACAAGGCCATAGATCGAAAAGAGAAAATCCCCCAGCCTGGCCTAGATAAACAAGAGAAGAAACATAAGAAGGCTCTCAAAGGTAAGAAGAATCGCAAGCCCAATAACAAAGAAGTGCTTGCAATTCCTGAGAAGTTCACCAAAGGCAAGAATGATTATTTGGGTCATAACAAAGCAAAAGCTCTGATCGATGAATACAAAAAGAACAAGAAGTGGTATCCACTTCATCAGGTGGCAGGGCATGATCGACGCACTTGCCGAGCCTAGCAAAAGTAGCTAGAAGACTATTACTCAGGTAAAGGTCATTTACCTTCCATACAAGAGCTCCAGAAAAGACAAGGATGGTGATGAAGAAATGGAGTATCAGGAGCCACAACATACCATCCTCATACAAATCAGGGCGTCATCTGAAGGTCATGGAATGAGAAGTCAACCTTGCCGAATCTCCAATCACCATTAAGCCATACAGGTGGTCGGACACAGTCATCTCCTTCAGCAAAGAAGACTGACACATCCCTTCAACTCAAAAAGGTAGGTTCCCTATTGTTGTAGAACCTACTATAAATAATTGCAAAGTTAGTCGAGTTTTAGTAGATAGTGGTAGTTATTTAAATATTTTGTTTATGAGAGCATTGGAAGAAATGCAAATTCCTAAGTCAAAAGTAAAGCTTGTGAAATATGCCTTTCATAGTATAGTTCCAGGGTCTACTCACTACTACAGAAAAGGCCTTCACAGATGGTTCAAAAACGTCATCACAGACAGTTTCGTGAGCCATCTGAGTTTATGGGTCAGTAATGACATGAGGTCATCACAGATGGTTTTCGAACCGTCTGTCATACATAATATCACAGACGGTTATGTACTCAAAACCGTCTGTGATAGTTGACAATCAGAGACGGTTTGTAGATGAAACCGTCTGTGATAGTCGACAATCTGAGACAGTTTCATCTACAAACCGTCTGTGATTGTCGACTATCATAGACGGTTTCAGCTACAAACCATCCGTGATAGTCGACTATCACAGACGGGTTCATCTACAAACCGTCTGTGATATTCTTTGCATTGCTAAATCTATTTTTGTTTATTGGCTAGCCTTAGGAAATGCTAGCCATGCCCTCTAAAACAAGCTGAAACACAACATTAAGTTGTATACATCCAATTCACATTCATTTCAAAAACAAGCACTACCAATTCGCATTCATTTTAGAAGCAAGCACATCAAATTCGCATTCATTTCAGAAACAAGCACATTCAATTCACAAATCAATTAACTAAAATTAACCATTAATGTACATTATACACATGTACCATTAAGTTCAATCTTATCCCAATCAAGTTCAATTTACATTGTGGAACACCCCATCTGGATTTATGACTTGATTGTTCAGGAATGACGCAAGGTGTGATCGAACTTTTGTGAGCTCGCTCTGTTCAAACGCAGTTTCGGTGATGGTCGCAACCTGTCGCTAGGAAGATTAAATTCGCGCTTATATAAATTGGTAAGTATATATGAAATAACTGTTGCAAGATTGACAAACCTAAGGATCATTGGTGACCGCGGAACCGATGAGTAGTACCATGTTGTGGCAAACATAGTATCCACAGACATTGCGGCCCGACGGCTGCTGGTGGCACTGCAAAAATAGAATTGATTAGTTCGAGAGGCATTACTACGAAGTGCTATATAGGATTAATGTGTACTAACTAGCGAGTACCGGGAAAGTTAGATTGTGCGTCAGCTTCCTTCCCTTGTTTTTTCCTCCTTTAGCATAGAATGCACCGAACGCCCTACGTGACTCCAAGAAGTTAGCCTTAGCCATTGCAACGAAAGGAAAGACTACAATAGAGTTTATATGGAGGAAATGTGTTTACCTGTTGATTAAATGCTGGATAACTGTGAAGTTGTGAGTAGTCCTCTGTAGGGAATCTAAGTATATTACCGAGCTCCATTTTGGTATTATTAGAATTAGAATCCAGTGGAACCTACACAGGTATGTCATCATGGTCATTAAAGCTAAGTTTGTGTTGATTATAAAGTACAAATCAACAAGTATACCCAGTAGTGCAACACTTACTCCTGGTTGTAGTGCAAAAGTATGTATTCCTTGTTGCGGCGAGCCAGCAAAAACACTATAACGTAATCCTCGACGAATCTTGTATTCTCCTTGATGGTTTGCGCGGAGACCACATGTGGGTCAAGGAAACCTACCAGTGAATTCCTTAATTCGGCTTCAGACATCATGTATCTATATACAAAAGCAAGGAGTTATATATAACATTTATCGGTACTACACGAACATTTACCGTGATTGTACACACTTATAGTGTCCAGCATCGCATGAGTGAGACGTCGAGGGAGTCGAGGTGGAAGAGACAAAACAAGTCCTCGAAGATCACCGTGAAGACACAGTCTTGAGCATTGTGGTTAAAATGAACCTCGTTGAACTTGACAATGACACCTGAGCGTCGTTGTTCATCGATCTTGTTGGCCTGTTCCATGTACCATGTATGCAATGTCGTGCAAGCCGGTCCTAGGGTAGGGTTGTCTAACCTCTCGACCACTAGCTCGCCTAGCATGAATTTTCGGGCCAACGGCAAGAAGGGGATATCAGAATATGAGTCGACTGTCTTCGATTTGCCCTTGCTACCTCGCTTTGTAGAGGTCGACTTCACAAGAGTCGACTGAGCATGAGGTGTAGATGCATCTGATACACGGGCCCTTGCTGCTTCAATGCAGGTAGCTCCAGTGCAGTCAGCTCTCGTGGACTAGACACTGTTGCTGGACATTCCCGTGAAGTTGACACCGGCGTAGGTAGCTCCAAGCAGATGTACCTCTTGGGCCGCTGGATGAAAGTTCCAACGGCTTGCTCTAGAGTCATGACCTCGTTGTTTGGAGGAATATGCAATGACAGTACCAAATTAGCACAAACACCGCCCACATTCACTTTTGTGAAACCCGTTAGATTTGCACTGCACCAAAGCCCCGACAGGATGGATACACTGCCCCAAGCGACTTCTAGGGCAACAGAGTCATATCTCACTTGGAGCTTGCACTTCGTAGCCACCTACATAACGCTACAAAAGTAGCTACTCCAACAGGCCTATCAATGGATCGAGCATTCCAGAGATAATAATTGTTACCTGGATGTCATCGACAGGAAATCTGTCGTCGCCTATTGGGGTAGGGTTAGGGTTGGACGCGCAGCTACTCGGAAGTTTGGGGGTGCTGGCTAGCATAGTAGGTTCAGGGGCTTGCAACTGATTTGGGACTTGCAACTGAACTTCCCTAAGCCTTTCCTCAAAGTTCTCCAGCTGCCGTTGCGTCGCAGTTCTGACGCGATCATCGATCTCATCTTTGAGGGATTCAGTGATCTCATCTTTGAGGGATTCACGAATCTCCTCTCGTAGCTTTGCATCGCGCTCGGCTTTGGCTCTCTTCCTACTCCGATACGATTCGAAGTCCGCTCAGAACCAATCTCTCCATGTAACATAAACACTAGCGCCTCTCATGCGACCCGGATGCTTATTGTTTCCCAGGGCCGTGGAGAGTATATCTCTCTCCCTGTCTGCCTGGAATGAGCCTTGGGAAGATTGTGCACTCAGTGTTACCTGTAATAGCCCGATATGTCATTTCACTTCCTATGAAGTTATGGAGTAATTACAAACTAGGTAGTTCGATATCTTACCAGGCGCTGGGACACTTCCTGGTCTGCGGGGTTTGGAAAGGAGATTTCAGAGATGTGGTACGAACCTACCCATTAACCGCCAAGCGCCATCGCTGATCTCGGAAAATGGCAGGGAGACATTTGAACAGTTTGCCTGCTAGTCCTGATCCCTCCATATCGGGATTTTACTCGCATACCTAGCGGTGCTGAGTCTGTGGGGGTGCTTATTTTTTGCCTGCAGGGCCGTGTGTGCCGCACTTTCACTCCTAAATTCATCTATCGTCTTCTTCGCCACAAACTCGGCCCAGCACTCTTCCAAGAATGGATACTTGTGGAAGAGCCTCAGATCCTTCTCAATGTAGTTCTTGACAAGTGTGCTCTTAAAGTTCTTCCACGCTTTGCACGCCTATAGCAACACGTGTCGTCGCACGGAGTCCCGGTGTTGCTTCGGGATCTCGAACAATTTGAGAATATCCATCAGCAGCTCATCTTTTTGAGTTTTGGTCAACTCCTTCCACGAATCGTAGGTGATGTTGACCTGTTCTCGTGCAACTACTCCGACCGTTCTCCGGAATGCGGACGCTGCTCGGCGAGGATTGATAGGGGGCCCAGACTGATCGACCTCCATGTGGTAAATTGGCCCACAGGCCTTTTCGATATTCCTCTTCTTCTACTGCGCTTGGATATTTCAGAGGACGGTGCATCAGACACATGAGGCGGCGACGATGACGAAGAATGAGCGGAAGACATCTTCTCAAGAAATATAAGTTCTGACACGCATGAACATATTATCATAAGATTCGATCTCTATGTGTATGGGTATACACACCAATTAATAATAATTGGGATATGTAGGGAAGAAATTAGGACCAATACAATGACATAATTGACATAAACATGTAAATCCTCCAAGTCATTTAAAAGGAATAATATGCTCAACACAAACATCAAGTGAACAAATTAGAGCTCAATTTCAAACCCGATTATGAAAACAATTTCAGTACAAGACTATTATCATCACAGAGCATTCATCTCAAGCCCACCACACCACATTGCAATATATTCCAGTAACAGTATCAAAACAAATACCATATGAATCACTGACTAGAACAAATACAAATTCCTAAAACAAGTACAACACCTCATACTACTCAGTGTTTGAACCAGATACCAGTGCAATTATCATGAGTCAATGAGGACCATGACAGCATGACAAATTATTGATAGAAAGAGTGAGGGAAAGGTGCATCGGGGTCGGCAACTCGGCATTGGTTACCTTTTGGCGTCGAGGAGAAGGACGAGCAGGGAGCAGTATCGGAGTAGCAGGGTGGTGTTGAAGGGGAGGCGCGTCGGGCTCGGGGGAGGGGAGGAGGCGCAGCGGGCTCGAGGAGGAGGCGGCGTCGAGGACGACGTTGCGGGCTCGGGGGAGGTGTCACACCGGGCTCGAGGAGGAGGCAGCGTCAAGGACAGCGGCGACGGGCTCGGGGGAGGAGGGAGTTAGGAGTTGAGAAACTTAATCGTTTGAGTGGTGGCGTGGGCAAACTTCTAGAGTCTGAACATAAATAGGGATGGACATCACAGACGGTTCTAAAGTAGAACCGTCTGTGATAAATAATATCACAGACGGTTCTACTTTAGAACTGTCTGTGATATGTGATGTATCATAGACGGTTCCAGTCAACAACCGTCTGTGATATGTGATGTATCATAGACAATTCCAGTCAACAATCATCTATGATATATGATGTATCACAGATGGTTCCACTCAACAACCGTCTGTGATATCATGTATCACAGATGGTTTTTACCAAGGAACCGTCTGTGATATATAATCACAGATGGTTTGTAGATGAAACCATCTGTGATATTATTTTGTATTTGTTAATCTAGTTCTATTTATTGGCTAGCCTTAGAGAATGCTAGCCATGCCCTCTGAAACAAGCAGAAAACACAAGTACATATATATACACATCCAATTCACATTCATTTCAGAAATAAGCACATTCATTTCACAATACAAATCAATTAACTCAAATGAACTAAAATTAACCATTCATCAGAACGTACATATACACACATTGTTCAATTAATCTTTAAAAATTAGCCATTCATGATGATCGACGTGCATGTCGCTAGTTTTGTCATGTTCTTCTTCCTCGACCCTTATGCCATTTCCGAAAGGAGGCAACTCGTCAAATTGATTGTATTCTTCCTCGTCCACTACATTCTCAACTCCGACAATCCTCTTTTTTCCATGAAGAACTATGTGGCACTTCTTATTTGCCGGGTCGGTTACATAGAAGACTTGAACAACTTGGTTAGCCAATACGAATGGTTCGTATTTGTATCCAACACGTTCGAGGTCCATGGTAGTGACACCGTACTTGTCGACCTTCACCTGTGGGAGATGGACCCAACGGCACCGAAACAGGGGGATCTTGAAAAGCACGTAGCCGAGCTCCCATATCTCTTCTATTTGCCCATAGTGGGAGCTCCTCAGCCCATCGGTATTGAATGCATCTATGCGGACACCGCTGTTCTAGTTAGTGCTCTTTATATCCTGAGCCTGCGTATAGAATGTGTACCCATTTATGTCGTATCCTCGCCATGTCACAACTCTAAATGTTGGCCCTTTTGCCAACCATGTCAGCATATCACTTGACGAGCTCCTAGCGAGTCGCTCCTTCAACCATTAGTTGAACCGTCTGTTGAGTTGTCTCGTGATCCAAACATCCGCCGCTCCGTGATACTCGCTGTCAAGCACGCCCCTTGTCCGGTCGATATACGGGGACACTTCAGTCATGTGTTGTAAGACTATGAAATGGGCTTGAGCATACGCATCCATATCTGGAGTGATTGCTTTCCTTTCGATGGTCCCGATACCCTCGAGCCTCCCCTCATGGCGAGATCGAGGCACACCTATCGGTTTTACCAGAGCCATGTAATCGACGCAGAACTCAATGACCTCCTCGGTTGCATAACCTTCGACGATGCTGCCCTCCGGCCGAGATCGATTCCATACATAGGATTTGAGAATTCCCATAAACCTCTCGAATGGGTACATGCTACGTAGGAACACGGGTCCGCACATCTTTATCTCCCTCACAATGTGAACAATGAGATGGACCATGATATCGAAAAACGACAGAGGGGAATACATCTCAAGATCACATAGAGTCGTCACCACCTACAGAGCATCTAGTCCTTCGGGATCGGTGACCTTCTGAGCAATTGTGTTAAAGAAATAACACAGCCTCATGATTGTCTCTCGGACCTTGATCAGCAAAATACTTCTAATTGCAACTGGGAGCATTTGTGTCATCAGCACATGACAATCATGAGACTTCATGCCAATCAACTTCAAATCTTTCATCGAAACAAGTTTCTTCATGTTGGCGGAGTAACCGGACGGAACTTTCATACCATGCAAGCACTGGCACAGTTCAGTTCTCTCGGCCTTAGACAAAGTGTAACAAGCAGGGGGAATGTACGTTCGTCCTTTATCGATCTTTGTTGGTGCTAACTCAGGTCTTATGTCCGTATCAACCAAGTCAAGCCGTGCGTTGACACCATCCTTTGTTTTGTCACGAATGTTCAGTAAGAGACCAATCGAGCTTTCACATACCTTCTTCTCTACGTGCATGACGTCGATGCAGTGGTGAACTTCTAGTTGCTCCCAATAAGGTAAGTCCCAAAATATTGATCTCTTCTTCCGGATGTTCTTCTTACGGGTCCTCGATTTACGTCCCTTTCCGAGCACAACATCTAAATTCTTAACCATATCATAGACCTCTTTTCCGCTTAAATGCCTTGGAGCTGAACTATCCTCCTTCTCTCCGTCGAATTGTTTCTTCATCCTGCGGTATGGGTGAGCCCTTCGAAGGAACCTACGATGATGCATGTGTACGATTTTGCGCGAGTTATTCAGCCACACACTCTGGATATCATCTAAGCAGTGAGTACAGGCTTTGGCCCCTATTGTACTCTGGCCCGACAGATTAGCAAGGGCAGGATAATCATTTATGGTGTAGAACAACAAGGAACATAAAGTGAAGTTCTCTCGTTTGTACGCATCCCATACCTATACCCCTTCATTCCACAGTATTTTTAGATCTTCCATCAAGGGTGATAGGTACACATCAATATCATTCCCAGGTTGCTTCGGCCCTTGGATAAGTATCGACCGCAAAATACACTTCCGCTTCATACTCAACCAAGGAGGAAGGTTGTAGATACAGAGCGTCACAGGCCAAGTGCTATGTCGGCTGCTCATGTTACCGAAAGGATTCATTCCATATGTACTCAATCCAAACCTTATATTCCTCGGTTCCGCTCCGAAGTCTACAAACCTCCTATCGATGTTTCTCCACTGGGCGGAATCAACAGGGTGTCTTAGCTTTCCGTCATTCTTACGCTCCTCTGAGTGCCAATGTAGCAGTTTTGCATTCTTTGGGTTCGCAAAAAACCGCTTCAAACGTAGAATTACAGGAAGATAAGACGCCACCTTAGCAGGAGGTCCTTTCTTCACCTCGATTCCCTCATTTTCATCTGATTGATTCTTATGCTTATATCGGGATGCGTTGCACACCGGACATACATGCATGTTTGTATACTCGTTACGGTAGAGGATACAGTCGTTCGGATATGCATGTATTCTTTCTACTTCTATTCCCAATGGACAAAGAACCTTCTTGTCTTTGTAGGTGGTTTTGGGTAACTCGTTTCCCTCTAGAAGCACGTCCGCTAAGAGACCTAATAGTCCCATGAAACTTTTGTCGGACCAACCGTTGCTTGCCTTCAATTTCAACAGTTCAAACACGGATGACAACCTTGTGTATTCCGGCTTGCAGCCCGAGAACAGAGGTTTCACCTAGTCCTCCATCAAGCCCTGGAATTTAACATACTCCCTCTCATCACAGTTCCCTTCTGCATCGTGAAGCATCTGATCTAGATTGTCATCGTGTAGCCTATCCGAATCGAAACCACAATCGACATCATCCGGCGACATATCGTTGACTTCATGTATAATATTCTCTTCACCGTGACTGGTCCAACGTGTATAACCCTTTTTGAAACCCCTTCGAATCAAGTGTGCTACGATCTACGCTCGGTTCTTAAACATCTACAGATTCTCGCAGTCAATGCATGGACAGTACATATATTATGCCCCCTTATTCAACATATCCTCCTCGGCAGCTCTTGTAAAAGCAGACACACCATTAATGTACTCTTCACTCACACGATTCTCAGCGTACATCTAGCTTCGGTCCATCACACGGTTCGTATTGAAAACCTTGGAAATAAATAAAAGGGTGACTTCGAAAGCATATTTTCTGAGGCTTAATTACGCTTTCCAACAGAGAAAGCATATTTTTCTCTGAACTAAGGTGCCTTTTTTCATTTTTCCAGATTTTATTGACTTACATGTGGGCCCTACTTGTTAGTGACTCATTTTTTATTTCATGATTTTATTTATAAAATCTATGGCGGTCCCACATGTCATAGACTCGTTAGTTTATTAACTAAATGATTAAAAACAGTAGGATTTGAAGCTCAAATTGGGCTTAGGGTGACATCGCATTGCTAATAGTCGTGGCTCGGGGCCATAAGGTCGCCTGAGGCGAATCGACAGTGATGTCCCGTGGCGGCACCATGGGCTTCACTAGCGATTTCGGCGTAAATGCCTGAAACTACTCAAATTAAAGGATGCTTATGCTCCAGTAGCTCACCTCGATCACGAGAAAGGTGTCAATAAAGTTGGGGAAGGTCCAAGGCAGCTGGTCGTCGATCGGTGAACAGAGGCGATGCCGGCAAGCTCCTCGGCGACGATAGCTGAAATGGACCACACGAGCGGGCTTAGTGAGTGAGGCGATAGTCAAACCAGGCATGGAGTGGCGATGGACTCACCAGACTTGGAGATCTCCCACAGTTACGGTAGCGCCAGAGATGGAGATCAAGAAGATCTGTTGGGGATCTATGTACACTACACTGTCTGTGATGAGTTAATTATCACGGACGGTTTTCAACAAAAACTGTCTGTGATATGTAGTAATATCACAGACAGTTCGTGTTTAAAACTGTCTGTGAAGTATCATAGACGGTTCTGACAAAAAAATATCTGTGATATTCGCGGAAAATAACACAGACAGTCGGTAAACAAAAACTGTCTGAGATTGTGTTTAATACATATGGTTTCGATGAACCATCTGTGATCAGGCATCCAGTATTAGCATTTTTGTAGTAGTGACTGCTAAACCAATAGGGCAACTTTCCCTAGCGGTTATTTTCGAAAGACCAGATAACTTTCGAACAAAGAAGATTTCATTTGATGTAGTAGGTTTTGAAACTACATATAATGGAATACTTGGTCGTCCGACATTGGCAAAGTTCCTAATAGCTAGGCATTATGGTTATCAGAGTTTAAAAATGCTAGGACCAAAAGGGGTCATTATAGTTCGAGGGGATGGCATATGCATGCGATCGTAAGTCCCTAGAACTGGTGAACTTCCGACTAGAGATACTAATCCACCTTCCACGCAGGTCAAACATTCAAGGCCAAAGATGGCCCCAAAACCCTCTAACTAGACCAAGGAAGTTCTACTCGACAAGGATGCTTCTCCGGAAAGCATCAAAGCGTCATTTGGGCTCAGAAGTGCTAGTGCAACCACCCAAAAAGTACTGGTTGGGGCAGGACTTGGACCTAAATAGGAAGAGTCACTCACCTCCTTCCTCTGAGCCAATTCGAATGTATTTGCCTGGCAGGCTAGGTTTATTCGTGATAAAACCAATATGCCCAGAGTCTCTAGGGAGATGATCAAACACAGGCTAGCTCTCTAGCCTGATGAAAACCGATCAAGCAGAGGTTGAGGCGCTTCACACTAGATCGGAAGGAAGCAATCCAGTCGGAGATTGACAAGCTCCTTAAGGCTAAGTTTATTCGTGAAGTCGACCACCCTGAGTGGCTCGCCAATCCTGTAATGGTTAGAAAGAGTAATGGGAAATGATGAATGTGTATCGATTTCACAGATCTTAATAAAGCTTGTCCGAAGGATGATTTCCCCTTCCACGTATCGATCAGCTTGTAGACTCTACTTCCAAGTGTGAGTTATTAAGCTTTTTAGATGTGTATTTAGGGAACCATTAGATTAATATGAGTAAAGATGATGAAGAGAAAATAGGTCAAAATTTAGAAGCCTACGTTGATGACTTGGTTGTAAAGAACATCAATGCTGGTGATCATATTTCTAACCTACAAGAAACTTTCAAAAACTTAAGAAGACATAACCTTAAGTTAAATCTGGAAAAGTGTGCGTTTGGAGTTTCTTCGAGGAATCTTCTTGGATTCCTAGTTTCAGTTAGAGGACTTGAAGCAAACCCACTAAAGATATCGGTCATCGACCAGATGCGCCCTCCGACCACAAAGAAAGAAGTCCAAAAACTAACTGGTTGATGCGGAATGTTGTCCCGATCTTTCGATGAGAAGGATAAAATTCTGATTGGACGATGATCAACTCTCACGATCCAGGCTACGAATGCAACACGTACAAACCAAGTAATCGCTGAACTAATCACCAAGTCGTTATCAACCATGCCAAAGACCTAATTGACCTGATCACGAGGATCAATTCCTGCAAGCAATCAAAGAACAAAAAGAACGAAGTAACAAGCAATCTGAATTGCAAATATATGATTGAGTTTAAAAGGTGGGATTCTGCAGAGGTTCTTTACAGTTGGTCTAGTCGACATAAGCGAAGAACAAGAGTTTTCACAATAAAGAAGCCAAGCAAACGAAATCCACCAAACTCTAAGGGTGGTGGCCACTATGTATAGGAGGAAGAGGAGAAGGGAGGGGCTATGGTACTGTTCATTCATGAATAGTAACCATGTGAACAGTGCAGGCTGCCTAGGGTTACAAGGCCCATGGGCCCAAGTGGACTCAGAAACAACATCTGACTATTTTGGTGATTGAGGCACATTTAGAAGGGATTGGAGGTGGGGCCAGATCCGTTGGAAATAGGACGAAATAAGCTTTCTATCAAGTACTCGTGGACCTCCAACGGACTCTGTATGTGAAAGTTATGCATGTTTGAAGTCAGTGTTGTCTCCGGAGGCCGAATTGAATTGCACATGCTTCCCTTCATGATCAGCTCCTAAGTTTCTGATTAAAAGAGCATCACATGTATTAGGTAGTAGCATATTCTTATTATAAATAGAATACACTCCACGAAACAAAATTACCTGATAGTTTAATTGACGTGCACGAGTTCTTGTCATTGGACCTTGCAAGTGCATAGGTTCAGCGCTATTGTGAGGAGTGTTGGTTGTATGCATGAAAGTGATGTCCTCATCATCCTCCCCTTCTTGCATTTGAGTTGTCCTTGACTCAAGCTCATTTTCTTCCCCCAAATATGGCTTCAAATCTGCAATGTTAAAAGTGGGACTAACCCCAAACTCTGCAGGGAGATCAAGCTTATATGTGTTATCACTAATCTTAGCTAACACCTTGAATGGACCATCAACTCTAGGCATCAACTTACTCTACACTATGGCATAGTATTAAGGGCAATCAAACTGCTAGAGAAAACTGCTTTGCAAAGCAAATTATCTGCGGGGAATATGTTTCCCTAGCACATATCACCTGCCTGGTAAAGTGCTGCTGGGAAAGACATTTCCCGGCAGATATGTGGATTCTCGGCAGTAAAATGCCCTAGATAATTTGGTTTTCCCTATGTAGGATAAAGAATAACCGACTAGAGGGGGGTGAATAGGAGGTTTTAAGATTTTTCGACTAATTAACAATATAATACAATTATGAACTAAGCCTAAACTAGATACAATTCTAGCTAAGCAAATCTACAAAAGAAAATTTGCTAGAAATGTAAATGCGGAAGTAGTAAAGACAAGAATAAACTACAAAAGAGACAATGAAGTTTTTCTCGTTGTATCGAAGACTTGCCAATCTTCACTAGTCCACGTTGAGGAAGCTTGAACTAATCAAGCTGGCTCCACAAATTAAGCCTTCCCTCGATCGCTATCGTTGCCCTTCCTCCGCTCCGGAGATGGTGAGCATGCAATGTAACATCCCGCTTTTCTAGAGCTTTTAAAAGTTTTCAAAATAAAAAGAACCATTTGGTTTTGATGTGAGTTCAAAACTTAACTTGAGATTTTAGAAGAACTTTAAGCAACTGAACCAAACTTCAACTAAAATGCTTCGGTTCTTCTTTGGAGTTGCTTGTGCTCTGTTGTGTCTTCCTCTCTGTCTACTTGTCAGGACCTCCCTTGTGTCCTCCAGGACCTCCCCTCGTTCATTTGGACCTCCTTGTGTCCTACAGGACCTCCCTGTGTCCTCTAGGACCTCCCTGGTGTTCATTTGGACCTTCCTTGTGCCCGATCGGACCTCCCGCTCGATTTTGACCTTCATCGCTTTTCAACCGTTCGATTTGTGTTGGACGGTTTGATCTTGTCGGCACGTTCGGATGGTCCGAACATTCAAATCCTTTTGAACTCTTCAATTTCTTTTGGATGGCCTTGATTTGATGTAGCGTTCGCCTGGTCCGAACGGCCCAATCGTTTTGACCCATTTGATTGTGATCCAAAAGCTCTCTCTCCTTTGTGCCTTATCTCGCTATCGCGGACCTCCCCTTGAGAGATCCGATCGTCAGCACCTCCCCCTTGATTTGATCTGACCGTCAGGACCTCTCCTTGAGAGATCTGACCGTCAGGACCTCCCCTTGAGAGATCCGACCGTCAGGACCTCCCCTTGAGAGATCCGACCGTCAGGACCTCCCCTTGATTTGATCTCGTCGGGACCTCCTTGAGAGATCGACCGTCAGGACCTCCCCTTGTTTCGATCTGACTCTCAGGACCTCCCCTTTGATTTGATCTGACCATCAGGACCTCCCCTTGAGAGATCTGACCGTCAGGACCTCCCCTTGAGAGATCCGACCGTTAGGACCTCCCCTTGAGAGTTCCGATCGTTAGGACCTCCCCTTGAGAGATCTGACCGTCAGGACCTCCCCCTTGATTTGATCTGACCATCAGGACCTCCCCTTGAGAGATCCGACCATCAGGACCTCCCCTTGAGAGATCTGACCGTCAGGATCTCCCTTTGTTTTGATCTGACCGTCAGGACCTCCCCTTTTCTTGATCTGACTGTCAGGACCTCCTCGTCTTTTTTACAAAGACCTTCCTTGCGGGCATGACTACTCCTCCAGTGGGACCACCTTCTCAAGTCCTCTGCTTACTTTCTTTTTCCTCTCATCATGACCCTGTCCCACGAAAGTTTGCGCGCATTAAATGTTGTGGCATCACATTAAATGCGGTCACCTCCAGTGTACTCCTGTGCATCTGTTGCCACCTCTTTTACCAGCTCCTTTTTTTCCCTTCAACACCTGCTCCCCGTCTTGAGCATTGACTACACCGTCCTCTCTCTGAGGACCTCCCTGTGCCTATATAAAACACCAGAGGAGCCTCCTGCCTCTTTTGTTTCCCCACCCCATGCCTTGGACCTCCCTTCACAGAACTCTCCTCTTCGTTGGAAGCTCTGATTCGAGTGGTTCAAATCCCTATTTCCTCCTTGGCTCCGTATTTATCTTTTGGTTTTAGTTTGGCTCTTTCTCTAAAGTTTTGAGGATTCGTTCTATTTACTCGTTCTCGTTCGTACGTGTAGGTTCCGGTTGTTTCGAAGACCTCCAGACCCAGCAACTTTCATTGAAGAAGCTCAGTTCTACAACGAAGGCAATTCATAGACCTTGACCATGTTGAACCCATTTTGCAAAACGTATTTTGTTTTGATATGAACATGCATGGCTAATTTTATATAAATGGTTTTCGGGCCTAGTTAATTACCCAATTGCCATTATGCCTCCCCGTTAAAACTTGCAAATGACATGTATCCTTGAATGACATAAGTCCTTTGTCACCTTAGGAAGGGTTCTCTATTAGTTGGATGTCCTTGTATACCAACATGGGGGCGCCTTATTGCTTAGCCATGCTCAAAGTAGACGTTAGTCTTAGTCTCATGACTCATCAATGATTAAACTTGACTAATGGATTATGGAACAGTGGCAATGCCACTTTACTAAAATGTGTGGTGCTAGGACTAGGATGGTCCTTTGGCCGGGTTGAACCCAACAAATGCTAATTTTTCTAATGCGCTATGTAACCGTGGCAATGCCACTGCTGTTGAAAGATGTGTGCCTAGGACTAGGGTGATCCTTGGGCTGGTTGAACACAAAACCGTTTTATGCTTGGGCGAGAAGTCAGGGGATGAGTAGTGGGCGCCTTGAGCACACTAGGTTTGTGGTTTGTCTTGCCTAAGCAGCCAACTAAGGACTTAACTTTGTACACCATCGATCTATGTCGCATTCATGCAACCACAAGTCCATTATGGGGTGGTCCTGGCCAATTAATTAGTGAGGTCCTGGTGCAGTTCTGTCGTGGCTGTCGAATGGCACAAGAGGGGGCCTTGCATGGTGAAACCTTAGTGGGCAGAACCAAATCAGGACTGACCTTTGTAAAGGCCTTGTCACGAGCTCTAGACTACTTACCAAAGGAAGTGAGCAGGGGCATCGATGGGTGCCAAACCAACTAGAGGACTTCATGTCTTGTGGGTAAAGTGCATAACCTCTGTAGAGTGTGTAAAAATCTATTCGAATAGCCGCGTCCTTGAAAATGGACACGCCCAGTTCTTTCACGCAAGGGGTAGGCTTTTTCTCAAAAGGGTGTTCGTGGTTGTGTCTTGTGTGACCCTTGCAGTCTGGGAGTGGACTAGACGTTCACGGGTTTCTTTCAAAGAAACTTGTTTATTTATGTTTTATCTTTTCAACTTGTGCTTTGCAATCTACTTATTGTATTTCTGTTAAATGTTGCTTTATGCAAACTAACCATACAACTTTCTTTGTCAGGCCTTGCATAAATGTTACTGCATTCATTTCCCTGTGGCTTGCTGAGTACATTCAAAGTACTCATGGCTTGTGCCCTCTGGTTAATCAGCAGCTGAAGACCTCCCAGGGTGCTCCAAGCACTATGAGGAGGAGTTCATTGAAGATATGGTGGATTAGGGGACGTCCTCCACTCGATAGCCCGTGGCTCATCAAATGGCTCCACGTTGTATTCTGTGTTTCCACTGCAAAGACCTCTTTTGTTGTTGCCCTGCGTGGCATCCTTGAAAACCAGCTTGACTATACAGTCTTTTGTTCCTATTTGTTAATTTGTCTGCTTCATCTTTTGTTTGTTGTTATGGATGTGATGACACCGACGTTGGGTCTGTGTGAGCTAGCTTGATCTTGGGACTATCTCGGTGCACAGAGGCTAGGACATCCAGGTGATCTTTTAAGGACCTCCTGGGAGGTCCTGGGGGGCCTCAGAGAGGTCTTGAGGATCTCTTGGGTGGTCCGGGAGGACCCCCGTGAGATCCTGTAAGACCTCCTTGGCTGGGGTCTCGATAGCGGTGGTATCAGAGCCATATCGACTGTAGGACGTAACCCTAGTTAGTATGATCGTGTAGTCAAGAGTCTAAAAACAAATTTATTTTCTAAATCAAACCAACCGATCGACTGGAGTAGATAATTATTCCCTTATCTTATTCTGTTCTTTTCTAACCTTTCCCCCGATTCTTACTCACCTTACTCTTTTATTCTCGTCTCATTCTCAGGATCTTGCATCTCACCTTTGCTGGAACTTTGTCCCATATAAGTTAATTTAGGAGAGCTCAGTAGAGTGGCCCTTTTCGGTCTTGTAACGTTAGTTTGTGCAATGAGACTCCCGTAGGAGGTCTGGTTGCACCCTTTTGCCTCTTTTGGCCTCTCGGCCATTTGCTTCTTGGGTTTAACCTACTTTCCCTGATTAGGGTGTTCTGTCTTCCTCCCGTGCTCTTGCTCATCCCTGTGCTTTTCCCCTCTCATCTATTAAGCCTGAGAAGCTTCTTGAAGATGGTTCAAACTCGTAGTTCGGCAGGTCAAGATGACCGAGCGGACTCCATGTTGCCACCACCTCGACCTCCTCCAGCAGCTCCAGCAGACCCGAGCATGAGTCAGTTCTTGGCAGCCCAGACCCAGATCATGAATGCTATGATGCAAAATATGAACCAACTGGTAGCGCAGTAAAATCGGACCACAGCAGCTTTGCTCGCAACTTTGAATCAGACCCATCAAACCGTAGCAGCACCCCCACCACCACCGATCTGTGCTCAGTCAAGATTGGCCAAGTTCATGAGAACTCGACCACCTACCTTCTCCAGCTCCTCTAAGCCGTTGGATGCAGATGATTGGCTGCATTCCACCGAAAAGAAGCTTGCCATTACCCGGTGCGACAACCAAGAGAAAGTTATCTATGCCACCCACCAGCTTGAAGGTACAGCAGCCGAATGGTGGGAGAACTATTGTGCTGCCCATGAGAACCACCAGAACATCACTTGGGCAGAGTTTTCGGAAGCCTTCTGCCATTCCCATGTCCCTGATGGGAAGGTGGAGATGAAGAAGAATGAATTTCGGGAGCTAAAGCAAGGCAGCGTGTCAGTGAGTGAATACCTCAATAAATTCACTCAGCTTTCTAGGTATGCTCCTGAGGATGTTGCCTCAGATCATAATCGACAGAAGAGGTTCAAGAGAGGACTTATTCCAAGTTTGAAGGTTCAACTCGTTGGTAATGACTATGCGAATTTCCAACAGATGGTGAATAAGGCTTTACTCATTAAAGAATCTCGCTGGGAGCTTACAGAGTCTTACAAGAGGAAGATGCCTCAGTCTGGTGCACACCAAGGACATTCTCAGAAAGCCAAGACCATTGTGCAGCACCCTGGCCGATTTGCTCCTCTGGCCACTTTCAAGACTTCTCCAGCAGCGCCTCACTAAGCTACTTTTAGTGTTCGTAGCTCTAGTCCCAACAGTAGTTCGCCCAATCAGTTCTCCAAGAATAGCAACCATGCTGCGGGAATTACTTGTTTTTATTGTCATCAACTGGGACACTATGCTAGCAATTGCCCTCAGAAGCAAGACCCCGTTCAAGTCCGAGTTAACCAAGGTGCCACCCCAGTAAAAGCTCGAGCACCAGTAGTAGGCCGTGGAACTCCCCAGACCTCCCCTGTGACCGCCAAGACCTCCCAACCCCTTGGGAAATGACGTGTGAATCATGTTTCAATTGAGGAGGCCTAGTCAACCCCAGACGTCGTGCTGGGTAAGTTCCTAGTAAACTCAGCTCGAGCCACTATTTTGTTTGATTCTGGAGCTTCCCATTCGTTTGTTTCTCGAATTTTTGCTCTCAAGCATTAGTTGAAGATTTTGCCTCTTAGGACCTCCTTGTTGGTCAAGTCCCTCGGTTCGGAGTTAAGTGCGAACCAGGGTTGTCCACAAGTGAAAGTGATCATAGAAGGGATAGAGTTCCTAGCCAATTTGATCCTCCTTGACACCCAGTCATTAGATGTGATTTTGGGTATGGATTGGCTGTCTAGTCACCAAGCAGTTTTAGATTGTGGTGGAAGAAGTGTTACCTTGGTTAGTCCAGTGGGAGTTAGAGTGAAATTTGAGGCCACCTCTGAGAAACCCGAGAGAGTTTTGATCTGCAGTGTCCAAGCCGTGACCTTAGAGGATGTCCCAGTGGTCTGTGAGTTTCCAAACATCTTCCTGCATGAATTTGCCCTAATGCCACCAGCATGAGACCTTGAATTTGTCATCAATCTAGTCCCAGGGACTGCTCCAATAGCCAAAAGACCTTAGCGTCTACCTGTAGACGACCTGGTGGAATTGAAGAAGTAGCTTGAGGAGATGCTCGAGAAAGGTTTCATTAGACTGAGTTCCTCACCTTGGGGAGCTCTAGTGATCTTTGTTGCTAAGAAAGATGGTACTCAGCGAATGTGTGTGGACTACAGAGCACTCAATGAAGTTACCATCAAGAACAAATACACACTGCCAAGGATAGATGACTTGTTTGACCAGCTCAAAGGGGCGGGAGTGTTCTCCAAAATAGACTTGAGATCAATCTACCACCAGTTGAAGATTCGCCAAGAAGACATCCCCAAAATGGCCTTTTCAACCCGTTATGGCCTATTTGAGTGCACCGTCATGTCCCTTGGTTTGACCAATGCCCCAGCTTACTTTATGAACTTGATGAATAAAGTGTTCATGGAGTATTTGGATAAATTTGTCATTATCTTTATTGATGACATCTTAGTGTGCTCGAAGAGTGAAGAAGAGCACGAAGAGCACCTTCGTTTGGCCCTAAGCAAGCTCAGAGATCATCAGCTTTATGCAAAGTTCAAAAAGTGTGAGTTTTGGATGAAGTCACCTTCTTGGGTCATGTTGTGTCTGAGAAAGGAGTTGCTGTTAACCCCAGTAAAGTCCAAGATGTGCTCAATTGGAAATCCACCAAGTCCGTACCTCAAGTCAGGAGCTTTCTTGGTATGGCAGGCTACTACCGTCGGTTTATAGAGGAGTTCTCCAAGATAGCAAGACCTCTCACCCAGCTGGTAAAGAAGGAGAAGAAGTTTGCTTGGACACCCGAGTGTGAGCAGAGTTTCCAAGAGTTAAAGAAGCGCTTGACCTCTGCCCCTATGTTGATTTTGCCCGATGTTAGGAAAGACTTTGAAGTTTATTGTGATGCATCCCGACAAGGTCTTGGATGTGTTCTAATGCAAGAGAGAAAGGCTGTGGCCTATGCTTCTCGACAATTAATACCTCATGAAGTCAACTATCCTACACATGATCTAGAGTTGGCTACCGTAGTGCATGCCTTGAAAATATGGCGTCATTATCTTATTGGTAACCGTTGTGAAGTGTACACTGATCATAAGAGTTTGAAGTATATTTTCACCCATGCTGATCTCAACATGAGGCAAAGAAGATGGTTGGAACTGATCAAGGATTACAATGTCGGAATCTATTATCACCCAGGCAAGGCTAATGTGGTAGCCGATGCATTGAGTAGGAAGGTCTACTGCAACACTTTGATGATCAAGGAGAGCCAACCGACCCTTCATGAAGAGTTCCAAAAGCTTAAGCTCGAGTTGGTGGAAGAAGGCTTCCTGGTAGCTTTAGAAGTCCAACCCACCCTTCAAGGTCAAATCAAGAAGGCTCAAACAGAAGATGTGAACATCTAAGAAATCAAAAGCAACATGAAGAAGGGCAAGTCCCCACGGTTTTCAGAAGATGAATCTGGGACAGTGTGGTATGATAAGCGCATTTGTGTGCCAGATCAAAGAGAGCTCAAGCAACTGATACTTAAAGAGACTCATGAAACTTTGCGCTCCATCCACCCCGGAAGCACAAAGATGTATCAAGACCTTAAAGAATTCTATTGGTGGCCCAGCATGAAGCGTGAGATCGCTGAATATGTGGCACAATGTGATGTTTGCCAGTGAGTCAAGGTCAAGCATCAAAGACCTCCTGGACTTTTTGCAACCTTTAAGCATACCAGGTTGGAAATAGGAGGAAATTGGCATGGACTTCATCACTGGTTTACCAAGGACCCAAGCCGGCTATGACTCCATTTGGGTAGTAGTGGATCGTCTAACCAAAGTCGCCCATTTTATTCTAGTCAAGACAACTTATTCGGGAAACAAACTTGCAGAAATTTATATGGCAAGGGTTGTATGTCAGCATGGTGTGCCCAAGAGGATTGTGTCAGATCGAGGATCTCAGTTTACTTCAAGGTTTTGGCAAAAGTTGCATAGTGTTTTGGGCACCAACTTGGATTTTAGCACAGCCTATCACCCTCAAACAGATGGCCAAACTGAGAGAGTTAATCAAATCCTAGAAGACATGTTAAGAGCTTGTGCTCTAGAGAACAAGACCAGTTGGGACCGAATGCTGCCTTATGCTGAGTTTTCTTACAACAATAGTTATCAATCAAGCTTGCAGATGTCTTCTTTTGAAGCCCTCTATGGAAGGAAGTGTAGGACCCCTTTGTACTGGACAGAATCAGAAGAAGGCCAAGTGCTTGGGCCAGAAATTTTGAAGGAAGCTGAAGATCAAGTGAAATCCATTAGAGAGAAGTTGAAGACTACTTAGTCTAGACAGAAGAGCTACGTGGATAATCGTCACCGGGATCTAACCTTTGCCCCTGGAGATCATGTGTACCTTAAGGTGTCACCTCTCAAGGGGCTACGCCGGTTTAGAGTTAGTGGAAAGCTTGCACCCAGGTTCATTGGGCCATTTCCAGTCCTTGCTAGAAAAGGGGAAGTAGCCTACAAGTTGGAGCTCCCACCTCAGTTATCCGGAGTACATGACATCTTTCATGTATCCCAATTGAGGAAGTGTTTGCGCGTGCCAGAAGAGCAAGTGCCCTTAGAAGCAGTGGACCTCCAAGAAGACCTCTATTTCAAAGAACAACTTGTGAAGATTTTAGAAGTGTCAGAGCGAGTGACAAGAAGCAAAGTCATCCAGTTCTGCAAGGTCCAGTAGAGCAACCAATCTGAGGAAGAAGCCACTTAGGAGCGCGAAGAGGATTTGAAGGCCGAGTTCCCGCACCTATTCTCTAGCCAGCCCGAATCTCGGGGTCGAGATTCCCTTTAAGGGGTGTAGGTTTGTAACATCCCGCTTTTCTAGAGCTCTTAAAACTTTTCAAAATAAAAAGAACCATTTGATTTTGATGTGAGTTCAAAGCTTAACTTGAGATTTTAGAAGAACTTTAAGTGACTAAACCAAACTTCAACTAAAATGGTTCAGTACTTCTTTAGAGTTGCTTGTGCTCTACTGTATCTTCCTCTCTATCTGTTTGCCAGGACCTCCCTTGTGTCCTCCAGGACCTCCCCTCATTCATTTGGACCTCCTTATGTCCTACAGGATCTCCCTGTGTCCTCCAGGACCTACCTGGGGTTCGTTTGGACCTCCCTTGTGCCCGATCGGACCTCCCGCTCGATTTTAACCTTCATCACTTTTGAACCGTTCGATTTGTGTTGGACGGTTTGATCTTGTCGGCACGTTCGGACGGTCCGAATGTTCAAATCCTTTTGAACTCTTCGATTTCTTTTGGACAGCCTTGATCTGATGTAGTGTTCGCCTAGTCCAAACGGCCCAATCATTTTGACCCGTTCAATTGTGATCCAATAGCTCCCGCTCCTTTGTGCCTTATCTCGCTATCGCGGACCTCCCCTTGAGAGATCCGACCGTCAGGACCTCCCCCTTGATTTGATCTGACCGTCAGGACCTCCTCTTGAGAGATCTAACCATTAGGACCTCCCCTTGAGACATCTGACCGTCAGGACCTCCCCTTGAGAGATCCAACCGTAAGGACCTCCCCCTTGATTTGATCTAACCATTAGGACCTCCCCTTGAGAGATCTGACCATCAGGACCTCCCCTTGGGAGATCCAACCGTTAGGACCTCCCCTTGTTTTGATCTGACCGTTAGGACCTCCCTCTTGATTTGATCTGACCATCAGGACCTCCCCTTGAGAGATCTGACTGTCAGGACCTACCCTTGTGTAACATCCCAATTTTTTCAGAGCTTTAAAAATCATTTGAATAGTTGGTAGGGAGAGAGAGTCCACCATTTGGATTTATTTGAATTTAAATTAAAAGCTTAATATTGGACCTTTAGTAACAAAACAATTTAATATGAATAATTCCAACATGAACATTAGTCAAAACTATTTTATTTGGATTCTATGAGCTTGGATATATTTTCTAGAATTTTCTGGAATTTTTCCAAGGTCTTTTGCTATTTTCCATTGCTTATTTGAATTTCTGGTATTTTATTAAAAAGGAAAAGCTATTTAAATCTCCAATGGAATTGGGCCGAATTCCTTCGCCCATCCTCGTTCATCTCATTTCAAACCTCCTCCACCGTTGGATCAACGCCGAGCGGTTAGATCTCCACCATGAGCCTCGCTCTCTCTCTCTCTGACGTGTGGACCCCACCACCTTCGTCCTCGCCGCGTTCTTCTCCGTGCGGACGCGCCGCGTGCAACCGCCATTAGCGGTCAACGCCGGAGCTTCACGCTGGCGCCTCAACCTCCCGTGCTCCTCATGAGCGCAAGACGACCTCCACGACCACGCCGCCACCCCAAGAACCCCTCATCCTCGCGGCGGTTGCGCCCACGTTCCTGCAGAATCGCCGCCGCCACGACCTCCACGCAGCCGCCTCGAGCTCCCCGCCCCTATAAAGGCACCCCGGATCGCACCGCCTCCTTTTCCCAAACCCCCAACCCACACCTCCTCCCGAGCCCCAGCGCCGCCGCAATTTGAGTTTTAGAGCTCCTCGCCGCCGGTGGAATTTCTTCGATTCTTGCGCCGCCAGAGCCGCCACGTCGTCGGGAGCACGCCACCGAAGTTCGCCATCTCCTCTACCTCCGGACCCTCGCCGCCGCTTAGGCCTCACCGAGCGCCGTCTGACAAAACCCGAGCCGCCGCCGCGCCAACCTCGCCGCCGCCACCACCGTCCACTCAACCACCCGGAGGTACCTCTTCGTGTTCGCAATAGCGTTAGCTACACGCCGGTACCACCCATTCGCCGGCGAAGCCGCTGTTCGCCGGGACCTTGGTTCCGTCTTGGCGCCGCCTCGCCGCCGTCCACGTCAGCGTCCAGCTCGGCCCCGTGCTTGCGTGTCCGCCCAGGTGGCGCCGCGTCAGCGCCCGCGTGTGCGCCACGTGAGTGCCCACGTGGTCGTCCAGGCCGGCCCAGATCCAGTGGCTCGGTGGACTTGGTCCACCGTGAGCCGGGTCACTGACATGTGGGTCCCACATGTCAGTTAATTCTTTAATTCTTTTAAATTTCCGGAAATCCTTCGCTGACGTCACCTTGCGCAATAATTAGAATTTCCTTTAGAAAAACAATTAGGAAAATTGTTAAATAATGATTTAGGTTTAAATTTGTAAAATTCATAACTTTTGCATCCAAACTCCAAATTGGGTGTTTCAAATTTCTAAATTCATATAAAATTAAGATCTAGCTCATCAAACCAAAATTTTTTTAAATTTGATTTTGTTTAAATTTAGAAATTCATTTAAATTTCGAGTTAAGTTAAAACTTGTAAAATTCATATCTTTTGAATCCTAACTCCAAATCCATCCATTCAAATTCCTAAATTTGTCTAAAATCCAGATCTATCTATTGGAGCTTTTTATTTATTTTATTGGAGTTATTTGCTTCTGGGTTTTATTTAGTTTGTTTGTTTGTGTCGTTTCATGAGTAGACTTCGATATTTCTTTGGAAGAGTTGAAGAAGAAGGACCTTTCCAAGACCAAGATCAATTCCTAGATCCTTTTCAAGGCAAGCTATGCCCTTGACCATCTTGCTTCCCAGTTTTATAAAAGTATCTTGATTCAAATTATCGCATCTTAATTCAAGTATTTATTTAAATGTTTTGGGTGTAGTAGTTAATTCCAAATTGTTATGTCTTCCTTGTGTAATTGTTATGCCATGATCCTTTGTCACCCTAGTTGATATTTAGTTGGTAATTATTGTAGCACCAACGTGGGTTGGTTAGTACGAGTAGATTGCTTAGCCATGCCACGAATCTTTTGTCATGTAGATTGCTATATAAATTTGACTAAGTGAATATGCAACTATGTGATAAAAACTGTGTGTACTATGTGTCTTTGTGACATGTGTTGCACTTAAAACCAATGGGGTGGTAAAAGGATTGAACCGAGGCAAGTGGTGGAAACTGTGTGAAAGGGTGGACTGTGTGAACTGTGTGGACTATGTGAATATTAATCTGTGTCTGCGTGTGATGGCATGTGGAAGTCTTGCCTTGGTCAATTAAGGACCTCACCATGTGCTCTAAAGAACTGAGCTTCTGCACGACCACATGTACATTTTGAGACAGGCCTAGCATAGTAAGATAAGGTATCTGAAATGCTTTGTTATGATTAGTGTTAGCTACACTAATTGTATCTTGTGGGTAAAGTGTACAAACCTCTGCAGAGTGTAACTTAATCTATTGAATAGCAGCGTCATGATCATGGACAATGCTCGGGATTTGACACTAGGGTAGATTTTCATAAAAGCTGTAGGGAAGGGAGCTATGTGAATAAATCATCTAGCTATGTGAATAACCTGTTAGGCTGTGTGTGTCTTTGTGAAATAACTTGTTAAAATTATTATCGTCTATTTGTTTTACCTGTCTTTAATCTATTAAATTGTATTCAATTGCAAAAGTTGCATTTATGCAAAAGAGCCACAGAATGCCTTTCTCTTGTAATAAGCCTGCATGTATACATTGCATTTCTGTGGTGTGGCTTGCGAGTACGGTGTGTACTCACGCTTGTTTTGACGAATCAAGCAGAGGAGGAGTCTTCACCGGACTTACGAGGACGAGTACATCGAAGGTGCTGATCGTGAGGTCTTGATCCGATCGGTTGTTCGTGGCGAATCGATGGGGTGCCACTACCGCTTATGTTTCCGCCTTTGCTTATTTCCTATGTTAGCCTGCGTGGCTCAATATTTGTAAACTCGACCTTAAGGTCAAAACCATTATTTGATTATCAAAGTTAACCGCTTATGTTATTATTCGCTTGTATGGAGCGATTGCCATCTTTGTTGACCTGTGTGCACTAGCATGATCTCGGCTAGTCGTTAAACACTGAGGGTCCCGAACCGTAGTTTTGGGTCCCGGCAAAAGTGGTATCGAGCCATATTGATTGTAGGTCTAGACCTTAGTTAGATTGGCCGCTCGAGTGTCCAAATTATTTTTAAGAGAAAATTAACTTACAAGACTAAATGAATTGCTTAACTCCTCTTATATCTCTCTTGACTCATCTATTGCTACAATTTCTTTCCTCTCCCACTGTTTTAACGTGGTTCTTACCTCTTGTCCGTCTTGACAGATGCCTTACCTTCGCACCTTTGGAGATTGCAACGGAGGACTTGCCGCAGAGTGGAAGGTCGCAGACACTTGAGGCTTCGATCGCCTGATGTACCGAGGCGGTGAGTACATGGTCAATGGACGGATCGTGGTATAGTCCGCCGCCCGACGGTCACGCCAGAGGAACACTAGAGGTAGCCACCTTTGGACATCTCGGTCAGAGGATCACCTTCACACAAGGAATCCAGAGTCATCACGCTTGGCCATACTCGAGTTCGCCACATCTACGCGAAGAACTGCGAACACCGTCTTCCGCTACCATCCCGAGTCGCCAGGAGCTATCCGCGCACTTTCCGCCTACAAACGGGAGGGCAATGCCACGATGGTACATCTCGCACGATTCACACCGCCAGAGGAGTCGCTGGAGATGGCCGCCACCGAGCCGAGGTGCGCCTATCGAACTGGGAAGAAGCCAAGAAAGGATCGCCAGACTAGAGCACGCTCTCTATGGTCAAGATGAGCTAGAGGACGATCAAGAGGAAGATCCAAGAACCGAAGAAGTCAAGAAGACCCAGAGGAGATTCCAGAGGATCCAAATGAGCTCAAGACAGCCAGAGGAGCCACCAGACTGCACTCCAAGACACGCCTCCTCGCTTGCACCAGTTCGAGGGCATCGTAACCGCCATGAGGATGCCACCACTCGTGAGTCTACACAGGCGGTGAGCGCAGCCTGTGGCTCAGGGGCTTCTCGAGGAGTAGCTAGTTTAAGTTCCGCCTAGTCGCTTAGCCGGTTCCCTTTTCATAGTCGCCTTTAGGCGGTAGCTTGTGTGCTTAGGTTCGCTTTATTTTCCTTGTGTAAGTGTGAGCTGCAAAAGCCCTTAGGCATTTGTTGCGACCATGCTATTAAGCTATTAATGAAGATTATTTTATTCAAGTTTCTTGAGATGTGTTTGTTGGGATTAATCTACTTTCCCGCCTAGTTCTTAACTCATCTTGTGCTCTCTACCTTATCTCGACCCATGGAACCTCACCAGATGGTTCAGATCGCCATCTGCCGCAAGTGGATCCGGAGCTCAAGGATCGGCAGTAACGAGCAAACCCTCACGGAGCAAAGACCACCCCAAGCACCTCCTATTGACTTGCGTAACTTTGAGCTTTCATGGCAAAGACAAACTCGATGATGTATACGATGATGAACCGATGCGCACCATGAACAACAACAACAACAACAACAATCGTCGTGGAGGAGCCCCACCACTCATCGTCATCGGGACCATCCAAGTTGGCTGAATTCATGAGGACCCGTCCGCCAACTTTCTCTCGACATGTCACGCCAAGAGAGGTCGATGATTGGCTTCGTGATTGAGAGGAAGCCGCCGATCACCCAATGCAACGATCATGAGAAGGTTTTGTATGCCACCCATCGATGGAGGGCGAGGCTGCCGAGTGGTGGGAGAACTTCACGGCACATGGAGCACCGCAGAATATCACTTGGGAAGAATTCTCCATGACTTTTCGCCAAGATCACGCACCAAGGCATCATGGATTTGAAGAAGGATGAGTTCCGCTCTCAAGCAAGGGGTATGTCGCTGATCGACTACTGAATAAGTTTTCCCAACTAGCTCGCTATGCTCCAGAGGATGTCGCTTCGGCTGTGTCTCGCCAGAGTCGCTTCTTGAAGGGATGAACTCGTGGTCGCAAGTCACCGCTTGCCCACACCTTCCTGCACTTCCGTGAGTTGGTTAACAAGGCATTGGTTATGGAAGACAAACGCAAGGAACGGAGGACCACCGCAAGCGAGGATGATTGAAAGAAGGAAGCCATCACCACAACAACAGAGGGCAAGAGTGGTGCCACAGCTAGTTTAATCGCTTCGACCACAGAGTACTTTCAGACACCCGCACCGCCTTGAAAGACTCGTCCTTTTGTTGAATTCTCAGAACCCTACACCACCAACCCCACCCGAGGAACAACAACCGGCAGAGTGAACCAAGAGTGTGTTACAATTGCCGTCAGCCAGGGCATTTTGCTAATCAGTGTCCTCAGAAGGGAACTATCACCCCCGTCCGCTTCAACCTTGGAGCAACACCTGCCAAGACCCCAACGCAGAACAACCAAGGAGTTTCTCAGGGAACCAGTCAACCAGGAGGAGCGCCTCAGTCCGTTGTCAGAGGTCGTGTTAATCACGCCACTTTGAAGGAGCTCAGAAGCACCAGACGTCAGACTTGGGTAAGTTCCTAGTGAATTCAAGACTGCCTGCTCGCTTTGATTCGAGCTTCAGATTCGCTTGTTTCGAGTTTTTGCAACCAAGAATAAATTGGAAGTTATGCATCTTAAGCGCACTCTGTTAGTCCAAATACCGAGCAGAGCTAAGTTCTAATGTGGGTTGTTTAGGGCTAAGTTACTCATAGTCGAGTTGAGTTTCTAGCTAACCTAATTATTCTAGACACCCAAACCATAGATGTCATCCTTGGCATGGATTGGTTAACCAAGCACAAAGCCGTGCTAGATTGTGGTCAAGAGTTATAATCGAGGATACCAAAGGAAACAAAGTGGAGTTCCTAGCTACCTCAAAGGCGTAATGGGCATTTGTTAGTCAATAGCTCAAGACCGCCCGCTGGAAGATGTGCGGTCGTCAAGGAGTATCCAGATGTATTCCCGTAAGAGTTACTGGGATGCCACCGGATCGTGACATCGAGTTTGTCATCGATCTAGTGCGAGAACAGCTCCCATCTCAAAGAGACCCTATCGGATGCGGTAGATGAGTTAGTAGAGATGAAGAAACAGATAGAAGAACTTTTGGAGAAAGGTTTTGTGAGGCCTAGTTCGTCGCCTTGGGGAGCACCGGTTTTGTTTGTCAAGAAGAAGGATGGAAGCATGAGGATGTGCATCGACTACCTGGGCTCTCAATGAAGTCACTATCAAGAATAAGTACCCATTGCCCCGGATAGATGATCTGCTTGATCAAATGAAGGGAGCCGAGTGTTCTCGAAGATCGACTTGCGATCAAAGTTACCATCGATTGAAGATCTGTCCCAAGGATATACCTAAGACCGCTTTCAACGCGGTATGGACATTATGAGTTCCTAGTCATGTCCTTTGGTCCGACTAACGCCCGCCTATTTCATGAACATGATGAATAAGGTATTCATGGAGTATCTGGACAAGTTTGTAGTCGATTCATTGATGACATTTTGGTTTACTCCAAATCGGAAGAAGAACATGCTGAACACCTGAGATTAATCCTAGAGAAGCTCAGGGAGCATCAGTTGTATGCTAAGTTTAGCAAGTGTGATTTCTGGAAGAAGGAAGTGGACTTCCTTGGTCATGTAATGACAGCTGCAGGAGTAGCAGTTGACCCCAGTAAGGTAAAAGCTGTATTACATTGGGAACAGCCCAAGACTGTCACTCAGATTCGCAGTTTCTTGGGATTAGCAGGATATTATCGTCGTTTCATTGAAGGATTCTCATCAATTGCTAAACCTCTTACGCAATTGTTGAAGAAAGAGAAAAGTTTACTCGACCCCTGACTTGTGAGGAAAGTTTTCAAGAATTGAAGAAGCGTTTGACTTCAAATTTCAATCTTGATTTTGCGGATATCCGTAAGGATTTTGATATCTATTGTGATGCTTGGCGTCAAGGATTAGGATGTGTCCCGATGCAAGAAGGAAGAGCCGTAAACACGCGTCAAGGCAGTTAAGACCGCATGAAGAAAATTACCCTACCCATGATCTAGAATTAGCCGCCGTGGTACATGCTTTGAAGATTTGGCGTCATTACCTCATCGGTAATCGCTGTGAGGTATACACAGATCATAAGAGCTTGAAATATATTTTCACTCAGTCAGACCTGAATATGAGACAGAGGAGATGGCTAGAGTTGATAAAGGATTATAATCTTGGAATCCATTACCACCCTGGTAAAGCCAATGTCGTTCTGCAGATGCTTTGAGTCAGAAGAGTCACCGCAATGCTCGAAGTGAAAGAGCCTTGTTCGTAACTACAAGAAGAATTCCGTGTGAAGCTAGAAGTAGTGTCTCAAGGATTAAGAGTAAACTTGGAAGTGCAGTCTACTTTGGAGAAGCAGATTCACGAAGCTCAGCCGAAAGACTCAGAGTTCTCCGACATTAAGAAGAAGATGACAGAAGGGAAGTTCAAGGACTTCACAGTGGATGACCAGGACATACTGTGGATCAATGGACGTATCTGCGTTCCAGATATTGATGGATTGAGACAGCTGATTTTGAAGGAGGCCCATGACTCAAAGTATTCGATTCACCCTGGTAGTACTAAGATGTATCAGGATGTTAAGAATAGGTTTTGGTGGCCGAATCTGAAACGAGACGTCGCAGAGTTCGTCGCCTTGTGCGACGTGTGTCAAAAAGTTAAAGCAGAGCATCAGAGGCCAGCAGGTCTGTTGCAACCCTTGAAGATTCCAGAATGGAAGTGGGAAGAAATCGGAATGGATTTCATTACCGGTTTACCCAAGACTCACTCGGGTTACGATTCGATTTGGGTAATAGTAGATCGTTTGACTAAAGTTGCCCATTTCTTACCAGTCAAAACCACATTACTCAGAGATCGTCTAGCAGTTTGTACATGTCAAAGATTTTCAGTTTGCATGGTGTACCTAAGAAGATAGTGTCGATCGAGGATCTCGGTTCACCTCCGATTTTGGCAGAGTTTGCACGAAGCTTTAGGGACTCACCTAAATTTCAGTACTGCGTATCATCCCCAGACGGATGGACAGACTGAAAGGGTTAACCAGATATTGGAAGATATGTTGAGAGCCTGTGCCCTAGCAAATGCTACCCGTTGGGATAAGAGTTTACCATATGCGAAATTCTCGTACAACAACAGTTATCAAGCGGTTTACAAATGTCACCGTTTGAAGCTTTGTATGGTCGTGCTTGCGTAACCCGTTGAACTGGGTCAAACCGCTGAACGCATGCCTCTTTGGTCCGGATATTATTCAAGAAGCAGAAGAGCAAGTGTCCATGATCAGAGAGAGGCTAAAGATAGCTCAATCGAGACAAAAGAGTTATGCCGATAATCGTCGCCGTGATCTCGCCGAGCGTAAGATTTTGTGTATCTCCGAGTTACGCCCCTCGAGGTGTGAAAAGGTTCCACGCCAAAGGGAAGCTTGCCCTCGGTATGTTGGTCCGCTCAAGATTTTGGATCGCCGTGGAGAAGTAGCTTATCGCTTGAGCCGCAGCCGCTAGCGGAGTCCATGATGTCTTTCATGTCTCTCGCTTGAAGAAGTGTCTTCGTGCTTGGGAAGAACAAGCACCGTTAGAGTCAATTGAACTAAAGAAGACCTCACCTACAAAGAACAACCGGTCAAGATTTTGGATGTCGCAGAGCGTCGGACCGAAGCAAGACGATTCGTTTTGCAAGGTGCGATGGAGCCACCACTCGGAAGGTGAAGCAACGTGGGAGCGTGAAGAAGAGTTGAAAGCCGAGTTCTGACCTTTTCTCCAGTTTAGCCTGAATCTCGGTCGAGATTCCTTTAAGGGGAGGTTTGTAACATCCCAATTTTTTGAGCTTTAAAAATCATTTGAATAGTTGGTAGGAGAGAGTCCACCATTTGGATTTATTTGAATTTAAATTAAAAGCTTAATATTGGACCTTTAGTAACAAAACAATTTAATATGAATAATTCCAACATGAACATTAGTCAAAACTATTTTATTTGGATTCTATGAGCTTGGATATATTTTCTAGAATTTTCTCGAATTTTTCCAAGGTCTTTTGCTATTTTCCATTGCTTATTTGAATTTCTCGTATTTTATTAAAAAGGAAAAGCTATTTAAATCTCCAATGGAATTGGGCGAATTCCTTCGCCCATCCTCGTTCATCTCAGCCCAAACCTCCTCCACCGTTGGATCAACGCCGAAGCGGTTAGATCTCCACCATGCTGCTGAGCTCTCTCTCTCTCTCGACGTGTGGACCCCACCACCTTCGCCCTCGCCGTTCTTCTCGTGCGGACGCCACAAGAATCGCTTATTAGCGGTCAACGCCGAAGCTTCACGCTGGCGCCTCCAACCTCCCCTTCCTCCGCGATGCGCGACGACCTCCACGACCACGCCGCCACCTCAAGAACCCTCATCCTCATGGCCGGTTGCGCCCACGTTCGCAATCGCCGCCGCCACGACCTCCACGCAGCCGCCTCGAGCTCCCGGCCCCTATAAAAGGCACCCCCGGGATCGCACCGCCCTCCTTTTCCCAAACCCCCAACCCACACCTCCTCCCGAGCCCCAGCGCCGCCGCAATTTGAGTTTTAGAGCTCCTCGCCGCCGGTGGAATTTCTTCGATTGCGCCTTGCCAGAGCCGCCACGTCGTCGGGAGCACGCCACCGAAGTTCGCCATCGCCTCCTCTACCTCCGGACCTCGCCGTCGCTTAGGCCTCACCGGAGCGCCTGTCCGACAAAACCCGAGCTGCTTCGCCGCTCCGACCTCGCCGCCGGCCACCACCGTCCACCTCAACCACCCGGAGGTACCTCTTCGTGTTCGCAATAGCGTTAGCTACACGCCGGTACCACCCATTCTCGCCGCGATGCAGCCGCTTCTCACGACCCTTGGTTCCGTCTTGGCGCCGCTCGCCGCCGTCCACGTCGGCGTCGGCTCGGCCCGTGCTTGCGTGTCCGCCAGTGGCGCCAGCGTCGGCCGCAGGCGTGTCGCGCCACGTGAGTGCCCACGTGGTCGCCCAGCCGCCAGATCGATGGCTCGGTGGACTTGGTCGCGTGGAGTCGGGTCAGCGACATGTGGGTCCCACATGTCGATTAATTCTTTAATTCTTTTAAATTTCCGAAATCCTTCACGACGTCACCTTGCGCAATAATTAGAATTTCCTTTAGAAAACAATTCGGGAAAATTGTTAAATAATGATTTAGGTTTAAATTTGTAAAATTCATAACTTTTGCATCCAAACTCCAAATTGGGTGTTTCAAATTTCTAAATTCATATAAAATTAAGATCTAGCTCATCAAACCAAAATTTTTTTAAATTTGATTTTGTTTAAATTTAGAAATTCATTTAAATTTCGAGTTAAGTTAAAACTTGTAAAATTCATATCTTTTGAATCCTAACTCCAAATCCATCCATTCAAATTCCTAAATTTGTCTAAAATCCAGATCTATCTATTGGAGCTTTTTATTTATTTTATTGGAGTTATTTGCTTCTGGTTTTATTTAGTTTGTTTGTTTGTGTCGTTTATGAGTAGACTTCGATTTCGCCGAAGAGTTGAAGAAGAAGGACCTTTCCAAGACCAAGATCAATTCCTAGATCCTTTTCAAGGCAAGCTATGCCCTTGACCATCTTGCTTCCCAGTTTTATAAAAGTATCTTGATTCAAATTATCGATCTTAATTCAAGTATTTATTTAAATGTTTTGGGTGTAGTAGTTAATTCCAAATTGTTATGTCTTCCTTGTGTAATTGTTATGCCATGATCCTTTGTCACCCTAGTTGATATTTAGTTGGTAATTATTGTAGCACCAACGTGGGTTGGTTAGTACGAGTAGATTGCTTAGCCATGCCACTAATCTTTTGTCATGTAGATTGCTATATAAATTTGACTAAGTGAATATGCAACTATGTGATAAAAACTGTGTGTACTATGTGTCTTTGTGACATGTGTTGCACTTAAAACCAATGGGGTGGTAAAAGGATTGAACCGAGGCAAGTGGTGGAAACGTGTGAAAGGGTGGGTGTGTGAACTGTGTGGACTATGTGAATATTAATCTGTGTGTCTGTGTGATGGCATGTGGAAGTCTTGCCTTGGTCAATTAAGGACCTCACCATGTGCTCTAAAGAACTGAGCTTCTGTCGACCACATGTCTGCTTTTGAGACAGGCCTAGCATAGTAAGATAAGGTATCTGAAATGCTTTGTTATGATTAGTGTTAGCTACACTAATTGTATCTTGTGGGTAAAGTGTACAAACCTCTGCAGAGTGTAACTTAATCTATTGAATAGCGTCATGATCATGGACAATGCTCGGGATTTGACACTAGGGGTAGATTTTCATAAAAGCGTGTGGGAAGGGAGCTATGTGAATAAATCATCTAGCTATGTGAATAACCTGTTAGGCTGTGTGTGTCTTTGTGAAATAACTTGTTAAAATTATTATCGTCTATTTGTTTTAATTGTCTTTAATCTATTAAATTGTATTCAATTGCAAAAGTTGCATTTATGCAAAAGAGCCACTGTAATGCCTTTCTCTTGTAATAAGCCTGCATGTATACATTGCATTTCTGTGGTGTGGCTTGCGAGTACGGTGTGTACTCACGCTTGTTTTGACGAATCAAGCAGAGGAGGAGTCTTCACCAGCTTACGAGGACGAGTACATCGAAGGTGCCTGATCGTGAGGTCTTGATCCCATCGGTTGTTCGTGGCGAATCGATGGGGTGCCACTACCGCTTATGTTTCCTTTGTTTATTTCCTATGTTAGCCCTGCGTGGCTCAATATTTGTAAACTCGACCTTAAGGTCAAAACCATTATTTGATTATCAAAGTTAACCGTTTATGTTACTATTCGCTTGTATGGAGCGATTGCCATCTTTGTTGACCCTGTGTGCACTAGCATGATCCTGGGCTAGTGCGTTAAACACAGAGGGTCCCGAACCGTAGTTTTGGGTCCCGACACCTTGAGAGATCCAACCATCAGGACCTCCGCTTGTTTTGATCTGACCGTCAGGACCTCCCCTTGTCTTGATCTGACCGTCAGGACCTCCTCGTCCTCAGGACCTCCTGGTCTTTTTGCAAAGACCTCCCTCGCAGGCATGACTACTCCTCCAGTGGGACCACCTTCTCAGGTCCTCTGCTTACTTTCTTTTTCCTCTCATCATGACCCTGTCCCACGAAAGTATGCGTGCATTAAATGCTATTGCATCACATTAAATGCAGTCACCTCTAGTGTACTCCTGTGCATTTGTTGTCACCTCTTTTACCAGCTCCTTTTTTTCCCTTCAACACCTGCTCCCTGTCTTGAGCATTGACTACACTGTCCTCTCTCTGAGGACCTCCCTGTGCCTATATAAAACACCAGAGGAGCCTCCTGTCTCTTTTGTTCCCCCCCTGTGCCTTGGACCTCCCTTCACAGAACTCTCCTCTTCGTTGGAAGCTCTGATTCGAGTGGTTCAACTCTCTATTTTCTCCTTGGCTCCGTATTTATCTTTTGGTTTTAGTTTGGCTCTTTCTCTGAAGTTTTGAGGATTCGTTCTATTTACTCGTTCTCTTCAGACGTGTAGGTTCCGTTGTTCAAGACCTCCAGACCAAAGCTGACTTTCATTGAAGAAGCTCAGTTCTACAACGAAGGCAAGTCATAGACCTTGACCATGTTGAACCCATTTTGTAAAACGTATTTTGTTTTGATATGAACATGCATGGCTAATTTTATATAAATGGTTTTTGGGCCTAGTTAATTACCTAATTTCCATTATGCCTCCTCGTTAAAACTTGCAAATGACATGTATCCTTGAATGACATAAGTCCTTTGTCACCTTAGGAAGGGTCCTCTATTAGTTGGATGTCCTTGTATACCAACATGGGGCCGCCGTATTGCTTAGCCATGCTCAAAGTAGACATTAGTCTTAGTCTCATGACTCATCAATGGTTAAACTTGACTAATGGATTATGGAACAGTGGCAATGCCACTTTACTAAAATGTGTGGTGCTAGGACTAGGTTGGTCCTCTGGCCGGGTTGAACCCAACAAATGCTAATTTGTCTAATGCGCTATGGAACCGTGGCAATGCCACTGCTGTTGAAAGATGTGTGCCCAGGACTAGGGTGGTCCTTGGGCTGGTTGAACGCAAAACCATTTTATGCTCAGGCGAGAAGTCAAAGGGTGAGTAGTGGGTGCCTTGAGCACACTGGGTTTGTGGTTTTTCTTGCCTGAGGAGGCAACTAAGGACTTAACCTTGTACACCATCGATCTGGGTCACATTCATGCAACCACAAGTCCATTATGGGGTGGTCCTGGCCAATTAATTAGTGAGGTCCTGGTGCGGCTCTGTCGTGGTTGTCGAATGGCACAGGAGGGGGCCTTCATGGCGAAACCTTAGTGGGCAGAACCAAATCAGGACTGACCTTTGTAAAGACCTTGTCACGAGCTCTAGACTGCTTACCAAAGGAAGTGAGCCGGGGCATCGACAGGTGCCCAACCAACTAGAGGACTTCGTGTCTTGTGGGTAAAGTGCATAACCTCTGCAGAGTGTGTAAAAATCTATTCGAATAGCCGCATCCTCGGAAATAGACACGCCCGGTTCTTTCACGCAAGTGTAGGCTTTTTCTCAAAAGGGTGTTTGTGGTTGTGTCTTGTGTGACCCTTGCGGTCTGGGAGTGGACTGGATGTCCACGGGTTGCTTTCAAAGAAACATGTTTATTTATGTTTTATCTTTTCAACTTGTGCTTTGCAATTTTCTTATTGTATTTCTGTTAAATGCTGCTTTATGCAAACTAACCATACAGCTTTCTTTGTCAAGCCTTGCATAAATGTTACTGCATTCATTTCCCTATGGTTTGCTGAGTACATTCAAAGTACTCATGGCTTATGCCCTCTAGTTAATCAGCAGCTAAAGACCTCCCAGGGTGCTCCGAGCACTATGAGGAGGAGCTCACTGAAGATCTGGTGGATTAGGGGACGTCCTCCACTCGATAGCCCGTGGATCATCGAATGGCTCCACGTTATATTCTGTGTTTCCGCTGCAAAGACATCTTGTGTTGTTGCTCTGCGTGGCATCCCTATAAACCAGCTTGACTATACAGTCTTTTGTTCCTATTTGTTAATTTGTCTGCTTCATCTTTTGTTTGTTGTTATGGATGTGATAACACCGACGTTGGGTCTGTGCGAGCTAGCTTGATCTTGGGACTAGCTCGGTGCACAAAGGCCAAGACATCCAAGTGGTCTTTTAAGGACCTCCTGGAAGGTCTTGGGGGACCTCCGAGAGGTCTTGAGGATCTCTTGGGTGGTCCGGGAGAACCCCCGTGAGATCCTATAAGACCTCCTCGGCTGGGGTCCCGATCCACTTCACAATCTTAGCATCAAGCCTCTTCACAATCTTCTTGAAGAGATCACCATGCAAACTCCCGCAAAACCGTCTAGGTGTTGGCAAACACTAAGAGTAGAGAACCACAATCTTCGCTTGATGGCAATCAAGTGTAAAGGATCAATCTAGAATGAATGCACTTGAATTTTGCTCAACAACCTCACAATGAATGCAATGAGTGTATATGAGGTGCGGAGAGAATGCTCAAGGCTCAAAGGATGTTAAATAAAGTATCTCTTCTTGTCCTTGAACTGGTGGAAGGAGTATTTATACCCCCCAAACAAATACGACCGTTGGAGACAAAAGCCACAACTTTTCAGCACAAGCGGTAGTACCGCCGTTCATCGGCCGGTACTACCACACCTCTCCAATTGCATAGTAACGGCTAGCACATGCACATTAATTCCTCTGATCTAGCTGTTGAAAATGCAGAGCGGTACTACCGCCGTTGATCACGCGGTAGTTCCATTCTCCGGTCATACCGAAAAATAAGGGCGGTACTGCCGCTTTGCTTTGAGGTCCAAAAGGGCACTCACTGGAAATAACGTACCACACTAAATCGGTTACACTGGGTTGCGGTAGTTCTGCCAAGTAAATGCGGTAGTACCGCGATGCGGTAGTTCTGCCACAAAACTTTGGTACTACCCCACCTCAAGGTGAGCAACATGCGCAAAAGGGTGTCACTCTGGAAAACACGTACCACCAGCTAATCTTCGATCCGATCGGGTTGTGGTAGTACCGCACCACTATCCCGGTCATACCACTGAGCGGTAGTACCGCCAACAACATATCAGTACTACTGATAACTCTGAGAAATGCATAGTTGGCTTCCAAAACAAATTCTAAGTGCATGCATGATCCTATATTGATCCAAATGGCATAAGAACATGCTATCAAGCTACTAGTCATGATCCCTCTTAATAGTACGATATTTAACCTAAAATCTGGTCTTCCATCCTTTTCTCCTAAGACTAGTAATTATAAAAAGGATCATAGACTACTTGTACCTTGTCTTTGAACCATATAGATCTTCATGTTGACCTTTAGCATGCATCTCCAGATTGTTATATTCACTACTGGGACTTAACCTTATAAATACTCAACAAACATGTTAGTCCCATATTCAGTAAGTCAAGGAAACAACTAGTATCCCTATCTAAAACCCAGTTAATGTCCCGACTAACATGATACTCTTGCCTACTGTCGTCATTGAACTCGACATAAGAACCAACACGAACAACTACTCCGCATGCCAATCCTGAATCCATCCTACGCACATTAGAATGGAACAAAGATAACAACATCAGAGCACAACCCTAAATCGACGCACATTAAAATGGAACGAAGATAGCAACATCAGAGCACAACCCTAAATGGACGCACATTATAATGGAACGAAGATAGCAACATCAGAGCAAAACCCTAAATCAACACACATCAACCCAGATCTAAACTACACACACCAAATCAACACCAAATCGGCACAACAAGTGAAATAAAATCCTGAAGTAAAAGCATGAAGAAGAACCTTACCCGTCGGGGACCCATGAAAGCTGCATAGGCTTCGACGGGGAGTCCGTGCTCCTGAGGCGCCACATTTTCGACCCTGGTGCCTTCATCGCCGATAGCCCTTAGCCCTCAGTAGCACATGCTCCAGCCGATTCCGAAAGGTGGTGACTGGGAGAGATTTGGGGGAGAAGAATTGAACTGTGAGGGCGATAGATTTGGGGGAGAAGAACCGTTACTTTAGGGTTTGATCGCACCGGGTTTGCTTGGGGCACCGTAGTCTTTTTGGAAATTTTCTCTCTCCCTCCGGCCTAGAAAAGATAAAATATGGGGCTCGGTGTCTTACGGCAAAATTACAACTTTTGTCAGTGCGTTCTGGCTAAACCATGTATTTTGGGTGTCCGTTGGCAAAGGTAGACAATGGACGGTGTCCTATAGCCAATTTCGCCATGAAATTAAGAGAGGGAGAAATTAAGTTGGAAAAGGGAGAGGAAGAAGAGCAGGCAAAATTAATTAAGGGAAGAAATTGCTAAGCCTTAGCGGCCAAAGACCGAAAGAGTTGATATTTCCTTTCAGTTTATTTGCAGATCCAAAGTCTAAGTGTTATGGTTCTCTTGTCAGTCATGAACCAAAGTTAATTACCATTGGTTCACTAATTTCTACATCTTGAGTATAGCTAGGGCACCCTACATAAGGACACCTTTTGCTTGGCATCTAGGATCCCGATCCTCTCAGACATCAGAAGGTTTTTTTATTGTAGTCAAAACATTGTAGCAAACCCCAAGAAGAACCTATTGACCTCGACCTTCGATTTTTGATCGAGTAGTGGAAATCGTTTCCTAATATTATACACTGTAGATCCTCTGCATTGAATCTTTCTATGTAGAGGATCCATTTCCCGCGTCTACACATCAACTCGTACGTTCAAAATAAGAGCATCCACAATAGTTTATTTCTTAGCTTGTTAGTAAGAAGAGAGAGAGAGTACTCAATCTAATAAAAAAAACAAGTCTTCCAATGGATTGTTTCTTGAGTTTGTATCTAAGACTTTAATTGCTACAAGTGTGCATAACCCACAAAACGGGTTTTTAGTAACAAGCAAGTCTCCAACAAGTATTTTGTTGTTTCTTGTGTCTTGGTATGAACAACTTGCTTGTTTCTTCATCTAGTAACAAGCCCACATTCTCTCCTTGTTGTCTCTCCTCCATATCATCTAAATACTGATATGTACACTGTTAGTAACAAGTGATATGGACTATTATAAATGCTCTAAGAAGGGTCTGATAAAGATGGGGCCGCATATTATAAATGCACTCGCAAATGTTAACAGCCGTATTATTGTGACCATCTATATGTAGTACATATAGCTACCTAGTTGCTATTAATAATCCATCTCATTAAGGCACCAGATCTCACCACTAAACAAGATATGTAAAGTGCTCAGAGTGACCTTCCCGACAGAGAATATAAATTACAACATTAAAGGTTGGAAGAAAGCGCACTCTTCCGCGCGCGTTACGTCGGCGAAAAAATGGCATTCGTCGGATCGCACTGCGAATGTCTTTGTACTGTCTGATCCAACCCGTAGCGCACACTAGGAAGGCGCCTCGCGCGCTCCACGTCGCTCGGGATGCCGTGCCCGTCCGATTGCCTCTGCGCGTGCCTCGTGCCCGCCCGATCTGAACCGCTGCACATGCTGGGAAGCACGCGTTCCACGTCGCATGTGCGTCGCACGGAAGCATGCGACGTCGGATCACTCCACGTGTGCCTTGCGACCGCCCGATTCCAGCTGCGGCGCTTGGTGGGAGCGGCCTTCGCTCCTGCGGCCCACATCGGCCAGGCAAAATGGCCTACGCCGTTCGGCGCGGGTGATCTTCTAGTCTCACCATTATTGAAGATATGTAAAGGCGTCTACACATTGAACTGGATTCCCACTTTGTTCGACTTGCATGTTGTGCACTAGAAATCAGATCTATCGCCTCACAAGGTTAAGACTGAGGGAGGATGTTAAAGTGTTTGTGTATATTTAGAATTAGTTTATCCCTAACTCTATCTCTAACAGATCTCGGTGGTTGTCGTTTGTGTTACGAGGACACGCGTGTCTAAAAAACGTGTCAGACTCCTTGCGACATGTATCGGACACCCCATGGAGAGCCCTTGTGAGGAGCAGAAGAGAAGAAATAGTTCGATGCCGGTGTTTAGATAGATCTGTTGTAGAAGGAAGAGAGGAGAGGGATGTCGGTGTTCTGGCATGATTTAAAGAGCTGTTAGAGAAAGGAGAGTCGGGGGGGTGGAGTGATAGTGCTTAGTCGAATGAGCATCTGAATGACAGTGAGGCTGGTTTGATGAGAAGGAAGAGAGGGAGAAGAAAGCTAGGAGAACTACGAGAGACCTCAGCTGTAGTACTTCTTCATTCATTTTTACATCTAACGAGGCATTTGACAGCTTTTGCTACCATTTTTAAAAAGGTGAGTGGTGTGTAGCTGGTTTCTTGTGACTACGTGATATCAATGGTATCTAGGATCTTTTGTGACAGTTATATAGAGCTGTGGTAGTGTACCTAAATTAAATATTTCATTGCATAAATAATTTTAATTTGATTTTTAAAGATAAAAGAATATATATTAGATGAATACTCGAATCCTATTTTCTAGAGCTTGCCGAATCAGACACCTGAACTGAGTCAAAATCCAACATCTGTGTGTCAGTGTCCAAGTAACACTCGTTGTCGTAACAAAGTCAGTTTGTAATCTTGAGTTGTGCACGACTTTTGTTATCGGATAAACTGTTCTTTACCCGACAAACAGCACCGGCTTATAAAATACTCCCTCCGGACATTTATAGTTGACGTTAACTAGCTAACATATTAACTACGGGACGTCAAGTAATTTAGAACGGAGGGAGCACAAGCTATGTGTCAATCTGTTTGACTGCTCAGCTGCCAATTCTCTTCTCCAAAACGGCGAAACCCCATCTAAAAGTGTCCTCAACAACGACCTATATAGAAACCAAAGATGGAGCCATGCATGGAGGGTTGGAATAGTTCAGATTAAGAATCGCGCGCCCGATTTTGTTCCCTCGTATCCCAAGTTCCCAACTACACATGTGGAATAAGTACTATTTTATGGTTGATCCTCTTTTATATCTCCTCGTGCCCCAGCTACGACGACCTGTTAGGTGTAGGGTACGTACAGTTTGCTTGACAAAATAATGATAACGGAAGGGTTGTGTCATGCGTGATCTTCTCATAGCCGGCCATACCAGATCTCGAGGGGGGATAGGAGATCCTTATCGTGTGTAAGGTTGTTAGGATTGTGATTCTAGGTTGGATTGTTTTTGGTCTGACATGATCAGATCATAGAATCATGATTCTATCATATTTGTAAAAGTATGTATATTGTATATAAAAAATTTAATCATGTTTTCAGACATGCAAGGCTATAGTAATTTTTTTAAAATCTTTTAAATTTATTTTCGTAAATTTGGGTGCACTTATTCATTTTACCCGATATATTTATTTTTAGTAAACTAATTTTTAAAATCCAATATATTAATGGTAATACATTTTTAACATTAGAACAACATCGATAAAATAAAGAAAATTAAACTATTGTAACCTAAATTAGCAATAGGTAAAATGAAATTTATATGCTGATATAGTTTGTTGTCAGGATTATAATCCTACTCGATTATGAGTAAGATCCTAACCAATTCGATGTTATCCTACCTTTAGGATCACGATTCTACGAAATTCCGATCCATATAGTGATTCGTATCATTTTAGCTCCGTGGGGTCGTAGGATCATACAAACCCACGATCCATGTTGTGATCATAGATGACGCTCTAGAGTGCTTCCTACATCGAAAGAGTACTGAACCGTCATTGTCTCCCATCGGAAAAAACATTATGCTCGATACATGGCTCAAGAGTGGTTTGCGTGTCGGGAAAGGCTGGGACATTGTTAGCTTTCATCGAAAACACTTAGCGCTTGAGACGACGCTCGAGAGCGCTTTGCACACCAAGAGAGGACTAGAACCTAGCCATCTCCCGTCGAAAGAACTTAGCGCTCGAGGAAAGCTTAGGAGCTTTGCTTGCATTGGGAGAGGGCCAAAACATCACCGTCTCCCTTCGGAAAAACATAGGACACGAGGGATGCTCGAGAGCACTGCTCATGTGAGGAGGAGACTTGATGTCATAGCCTCCTATCTTGGATTATTGGCCATGTTGTACACGAAAAGAAAAATGATCCAACAGCAGTCAGAAATTATCACTTTACTCCGAGAGGAGAGGATTTCACATTTAGCCTCAAGAGATGGGGGGTTAGCTCAAGGCCTCACAAGGAAAAGATTTGCTCGACTCGATGGGTGAGGATTGGGATCGACTCAGCTTGGAGGATGAGGATTCGACTCAGCCCGGATGTTGAGGATTCAACTCAGCTCCGAAGGGTGAGGATTTGACTCAGCCGCTGAGGGTGAGGATGAGATCGACTCAACCCCAGAGAGAGAGGATTTGACTCAACCCCATAGGGTGAGGACGGGATCAACTCGGCCCCCGAGGGTGAGGATGGGATCGATATAGCCCCGGATGGAGAGGATTCGACTCAACCCTGGAGAGAGATAATTTATACTTAGCCCCGGAGGGTGACAATTTGAATCAGCCCCTAAGGGTGAGGATGTGATCGACTCAACCTTGGAGGGTGAGGATTTCGCAATGAGGCTACTTGAAGGGACAGAAGATGGTGTTGGCAGGTGCGCTCATCATGATGCATTGCACTCGCCTTCATCAAGCGTCCAGAGCCGGTACGGTTTTGGCCAGGTTGCGCAAATTACCTTGTAGGGGTCTTCCTGCTTCGAGCTCGGTTCACCATCAAGGCTTGTGTTTGCTACCTTCTTGAGGACAAGAACGCCATCCTAGATGGGGCATGGACATACATACGACCATGTCATAGGCTTTTGCCATTATTGCTTTGTTCTGGTTGGAGTTGTGTGTCGTTTCTTGTCCCGGTGGGCCTAACGGTTCTAGCGAGTCCCGTAGGTGTCACCGTATGATGACATCGATATCCTAATTCGGAGAGGGGGGAGCTCCTACTCGTGGTGACATCTATTGGTGCAGAAGCTAGTTTGTGTCGAGGAAGACGGTTCCTGTAGAGATGAAGTCATCGAGGCGCAATGGTGCTTGCTGAGGTGGGAGACATTGCGCTTAAGCGGAGCCCCCTAGTCATGACGAATAGTTTAGTGGAGGGGTATCCTCAAGGCCTAACCATTTCACACCAAGATGGAGTCGTCGAGGCACCTCGGCGCTTGTCGAGGCAAAACCGATGATCCAGAGGGGGGAACCCCTAGTCATGGCAACACCCATTGAAGCAGCATCAAGTTTGAGCCGAGGTAGACAATCCATGCCACGATGAAGCTGTCAAGGCGCATTGGCGCTCGCTAGTGTGTCATAGCGCCCGCCTCCCTCGCAATGATCCTCCCCTCGTAGCTCCCCATAAACCGCTTCCGGATGTGGCCGTACTTCCATGTTGACCCAATAGCACCCGATTTGGATGTTATCCGAGGCGGTACGACGTGATGTGAGCTATGCACTCGTGTCAATGATGTCTAGAATCTGCGAGCGGTTCCCCTAGCTAGCGCCTTGCTTGAGGGTGCAGGGTAGCTTGCCCCCACCGGCGTATCGTCGTATTCTTCATGGTGCGGGTAGCTTTTGGTGGAGGAACATGTTGGTGCTCGAGTATGAGGTGTAACAGTGGTGTGCGAGACCGCAGGCGTCTGGGTCGCCTGGACACGCCCAAGGTAGTGTCGACGCTTGACGGTGAGATGTGTTGATGACGCTCGAAGCCACCGAGATGTGCTAGGAGTCATTGAGACGCGCATAAGGCTACGAATATAAAGGTGCATTGGAAAAAATTGTCCATATCCTATGTATTTTTAAAAAGTTATTTTAAAGATAACATCTTCTTAACTTTATTTCCAATTCATACCCTTTTGGTCACGCCATGGCCCATGACGTGACCAAACTGTGCTGTCATGCGGTTTGGTCACGCCACGAGCTATGGGGTGACCAAAGGAATCAGAATTGGAAATAAAGTTAAAAAAGATTATCCTTAAAATATTTTCTAAAAAAGATTAAAAAATAATAAAGGCTCATCAAACCCCACTAGGGGATTCTGCGTAAGAAATGGGTATTTATATCATTTCATTAAAATAAGATGCCAATTCATTGGTAAAGAGAATCTCAGACTCGATAAGTGCCGATATATAAAGGGTAGCAGCTTTACCTAGGAATAGGGATGGCAATCGGGTGGCCAAGGGCACGGGTAGTGCTCGCCTATACCCATACCCGCGACCCCAATTTTCCCCCACGGGCATACCCGCGAAGGACGACGGCGAAGAACCTCGCCCATGCTCATGCTGCATGGCATGCCCGCTACTCCGCTAACAAGACACTATCGCCCGTGGGTACCCATCGCCCGCGGGTACCCATCGCCCACAGGCATACTCATCACACATAAACAATGCACACATCAATTTCATTTCAATTCACACATCAATAGTTCAATGACAAATGCCCAGCCAAGATTTTAATGCACAACTACAAAATGGAGCATCGATTCTTTTACTGGGAGCTACAACATTATTTAACATGTAGTATAAGTACTTTTCTATCAAGAACTAGATTTACTAGGAGCTACATCATTATAGCATTACAACATTATACCACAGATGACAGAACTTTTCTATCAGCACAACATCAACATATAAGTCATGCTCCATAGAGCAGTGTACAACAGTAACTAAGCAAAGGCAAAGGCTAATACTTTCAGAACTAGCCTTCATCATTAGGATCATTAATCTTTGCACATATATGTCGGTCCATTGCGAAACTTCAAGTTAGTATTAGTAAATCACACGAGCTACAAAGTGGCAACTCATCGAAAATATGAAAAGGAGAAGAACACAAAATGTGTAAGGCTATTCAAAGAACACCTCTGTAAAAGAATGGTTTTCTACTCGAAACAGCACAAATACTTGTCAAAAACATCTCTATATGCCCCCTAACTAAACCATGATAGTATGCACAACTATAATATAGCACCCCAGTCTGCCAAGGGCCTGGAATGCTACTAAACTAACCTCTTAACACAACTAAAGCAGAAAATAAAATTTCTAAATTTCGGCAGAACCTCCCTTGTATAGATAGCTATACGGAGGTTCCAATAGTCATATAACAAGTTCATAAAGGTAACACTAATGACATGATCATCACAGGACTATAGTCAGGTTTCAAGCATTTTGAACAAAAAGATGATTCGAAGATCATCCACAGTTCTCAGTCAATCATAACGAGGAAAAAAAACCATCAACCACAGCCACCTTCAATTATTACAGTTCGTTAATTCTCGGATGGGTGGTAGAATCCAACTCTATTATCAAAATTTTGGAGTATGTTGAAGTGAACAAAATTGAGTGTCTACTCCCTCCCAAAATGGCCATCGTCAACGATCACCTAAATCAAACAAAGAAAGCAAGGGTGAGTCTGAGACTCAGCAAGTACCGTGATTAAATGAATAATACACGTAACACCCATGATCATGTGAACATCATTAAAGTGTATGAAATGAGCACATAATGAACACTTGATTGAATGGAATGAATGATTTGAACGAAATGAAAGGGACTACACACATGCAAATACCGGTATTGCTGGTGACACACCCGTCGGTGTTCACCTAAGCCCGCATTTAACAAAATGCAGGGATCCAAGTCCCGTACAAAGAACGTTTCGTACGGTGTCCCAAACTGTTCACATTGGAATGGTGGGTCCTACGTGTCCATACTGGAATTGATGGGTCTTATAAAATGATCCACTCCCGTGGATTGAAACATGTATTATGGATGCATTGTAAGACATATGAACATTGAAATCACACGCTCTCTATTCATGGAAGTAACACAAATGGATTGAATACGAACTAGTAAATATTATCATGGTACTTAGAAGTACAATACCAACCACAAGCATACAACATGTCATAATCATAGAAACACTAAGGTACTTGCCTCCCGCGCTGTGACACGTTAGTAAGCAAATGCGGTGTTCCCAAACCTGAAGCTTCACCTCCTGACAAACAAATAGCTGAAATAAGGATACTATGAACATGACATTACTAAATAACATTCTACAACGCTTCTTCGGCGATACAATATTTAACTAGAAGCTCTAAAATGGAAACCAACGCAATCTGCCCTAAACCGCCCCTGGGCAGCAGCACAATAATCAGCATAACTCTTGGTCTGGAACTCCGAATGAGGTGAACCCAGTTTCTGTGGACTCTTAACTGACCAATCTACAATACTCTAGTTGACAAGATAATTTAATTCGGCCAATTTAGAACGCTAACAGACATATGAACGCTCAGCACAGAAAAACTGTCTACAGAATAATCAGCAGCGCTCAAACGACCATAACTTTTAATCTATAACTCCGAATTGATCAATCTTTATCAATCCGGAAAGGTTATCAAATTACCTACAATAACCTAATTGGGAGAAATCCCAGATTCTGCCCATTACAATATCATAATTTACGAATTATCACAGCAGTTTAAACTCGTCAGGAATCTAGACAGCAGAAACTAAAACGGTGATATCTTTTGACTCGAACATCGGAATTAGGTGCTCTCGGCGGCCACGGAAAGCTAAGAACATCATCTAACTTTCACTAAGAGATGGGCATCTCGAATTCTGTCACTAAGGGCTCGAAATCAACCACGCAACTGACTAGAGAGAACAGGACTACAGCAGAAACCCAATCGGTCCAAACAAATCTGATCCCATTCGCTATTACCCACACATCAACAACTAAGGATGGCAACCCTTACCCTTGGAGAACCCAAGAAGGTGAAGAACAAGTTTTCCCAAGAACCTCCCCTTCCCTTCCTTCCTTTCCTCTTGGCCGGCTACCAAGAGCACTCCAAGGGTGGCTCGGTTGGAGGAAGGAGCAAGGTCTGCAGGGAGGCGCCACCAGGAAGAAGATACAGGGACGAGCGACCACTAGGGGCAGCGAGGGCGCCCTGGAGATGCAGCAGCAAGGGACGGCAGCCAGCAAGCAAATGGGGCGGTGGCCAGGAAGAAATTAGGGGCGGCAGCCAGGGAGAAGATGGCTTAGGGTTGGGGTAAGACTTAGGGCAAGAGCCTCCCCCAACCTTGGATCTAAAGGTGATCCTCCACCCTTGATCTCAAGGTCGCTCCCCCATGGGCCTATTTGGTCCACCTCTTGAGCTGGTTGGCCAAGGGCCCAAGCCCTGGGCAGGGTTGAGCAGTTGAATAAATCCCCTCCTTTACTCTGAATTAACCGAGTGATCAAACTTCTACCTCACAACCTATTCGGGGTATTACATTCTACCCCCCTTAGCAGGATTCGACCTCGAATCTAAACGCTGATCTACAAGAAGGGAATCTAGGATTTGAAAATTCAAAATCGAAGAACACTCACCTGAAGTGAACAAGTCCGGAAATTGCTCGCAAGATGCGAGACTCCGATTCCCAAGTGGCCTCTTTCTCGGTCGATGAGACCAAAGAATCTTGACGATTTCAAAGTCTTGTTCCTCGTAACCCGCCTCGACTTCTGCATTTTCACCGGTCGAGACTCAAAGGTAAGATCTTGCTCCATTATCAAAGGTTCCAACGAATCACATGTTCGATCTCTCGTGTACTTCCTCAAAGATGGATACATGAAACACATTATGAACTCCTTGCATAGACTCAGAAGTTCCAGACGATAGGCCAACTTCCCAATTCGTGCCACGATTGAAATGGCCCAACGCACTCGGGCTAAGCTTCCTTGGTACCAAAACGCACTACACCCTTGGTAGGCGATACTCTCAAAAGAACCTCGCCCCCACTTCAATTCCAAATCTCGCTTTCGACATCCGCAGATAGCTCTTCCGGCGGCTCGAGCGACTAACAAATTCTTTCTAACCTCTCGCCACTCGCCACAGCTTTCTTGAACCCAATCAGACCTAAGATCGCCCGCTTCCCCAACCGCATCCCAAAGACAACGGGATTTGCACTTCCGCACCATAGAGAACCTCAAACGGTGCCGCCGAATGCTAGCATGGTAATCTGTTGTTATAGGCAAATTTCGCCAAAGCTAGGTGGTCTTCCCACCTCCCTTCCAAGACATAACACAACATCCGAGCATATCCTCCAAAGGTTCGAATGGTGCGCTCAGATTGACCATCTGCTTGGGGGTGAAAAGCGGTACTTAGACGGTTGCAGCCCAACGACTTTGCAAACTCTCCTGTAACATGGAGACGAACTTGGCGCCTCGATCCAAACAATGGTCTTGGGTACCACGCAATCGCACTATCTCTCGCACATAGAGAGGAGCCAAATCGCTCTTCGAGTTGGTTGTGCGAATAGGTATGAAATGTGCGATTTCATCAACCGGTCCACTATGACCCAAATAGCATCCTTCCTCATTTGGGTGCGAGGTAAACCAACTACTGAAATCCATGGAGATGTCATTCCATGGCCAAACCGAACCTCCAAAGGTTGCAACAAACCCGCTGGTCGCTATGCTCACCTTGACCCACCGACAAACTCCACAAGATGCTACATATCGAGCTATATCGACCTTCATCCTTTTCCACCAGAAGCTCTTCTTCAAGTCCTTATACATCTTGGTCTCACCAGGATGTACAGTATATGGAGTACGATGTGCTTCCCTCAGAATTTCATCTTTGACTTGGGCCTCCTGTGGCACACAGAGGCGGCCTTTAAATCTCAACGCACCAGAATCGTCAACACTGAAGTGGCCTCGTTTGCCCTCATCTATGCGTTTCCTCACTCGCTGGAGCATCTGATCATGTTGTTGTGCCTCCCGTACTCGATATGGAATGGCTGACTCAAGAAGCAAACGAGTCTCAGTCTGCGCGGTACCCGCAAAGCAAAAAGAGATATCCATACGCTCAAAAGCGGCAATAAGACAACTGAGAGTAGGAGGTGTCGCCTTGCAACTCAGGGCATCTGCCACAACATTCGCCTTGCCCGGGTGATACTGAATTGTGAGATTATAGTCTTTTATCAACTCCAACCACCTCCTCTGTCTCAGGTTCAAATCTTTCTGGGTAAAGATGTATTTCAGACTCTTATGATCGGTGAATATGTCACACGATTCGCCGTACAAGTAATGGCGCCAGATCTTCAAAGCAAGAACCATCATGCCGGCTCTAAATCATGAGTAAGATAATTCGCCATGTTTCTTCAATCGTCTCGATGCATAGGCAATCACCTTGCCATCTCCGCATGAGCACACAACCGAGTCCAACTCTAGACGATCTCAATAAATAGTGAACCGCTTCCTGTGCTCGGGAAGTGTAAGAACCGAGCGGTCACCAATCTATTTTTCAAAGTACAAAAGCTACGCCACACGATCGACCACTAAAATTTGACACCTTTCAGGTCAATTGAGACATCGGTCTAGCAATGGTTGAGAAACCTTCCACGGAAGCGCCGTAATAGCCACTAAACCCGTAAAACTCCTCACTTCCTTGACATTGGTCGGCCTCTTCCATTCTACCATTTGTTGAGATCTTGCCGATCAACCAAATGCCCTCTTGATTGATTACATGGCCCGTAAACCCAACTTCAAAAATCCGAATTCACACTTCTTCAGCTTGGCATAAAATTGGTTCTCTCTTAAAGTTTCGAGAACCAATCTCAAATGCTGACCATGATCCTTTTCTGTCTTGGAATAGATCAATATATCATCAATGAATACCACAACGAAATCATCAAGGTATTGGTGCAGCATACTATTCATGGCTTCCATGAAAACTGCAGGAGCATTTGTTAGTCCAAAAGACATAACCTTGTACTCATAATGGCCATACGTCATAGAGAAAGCCGTCTTCTCGATGTCTTGCTCCCGAACTCGAATTTGATTATAACCTGACTGCAGGTCAATCTTGGAGAATACTTTAGCTCCTTTAAACTGATCAAAGAGATCCTCAATGCGGGGCAAAGGATATTTATTCTTCACAGTAGCTTGATTAAGAGCCCGATAATCCACGCACATACGCCAACTGCCATCTTTCTTTTTAGTGAATAAAACAGGCGCTCCCCAAGGTGAAACACTACGCCGAATCATGTCTTTGGACAAAAGATCGTCCAATTGCTTCTTCAACTCCTCTTGGAAGGGTCGTGCCAACCGGTATGGAGACATTGAAATAGGTCGAGTCCCCTAATAAGATCAATCCAAACTCCACTTCGCCATGGCGGCATCCCAGGAAGCTCCACAGGAAAAACATCAGGAAACTCATTCACCACAGGAATCTCTTCAATGCGCAGTGAGGAATCAGTCTTCTCGCTGAGAGACCAAAGCAATCCAATGGTTGAGGGCCGAAGTCTGGGAAACAGACTAGCCAATAAGAACAAGGAATCAGACGGTGCACTGCCTTGGAACACTAGTTCTTCACCGGACGGAGCTTGCAAAGTCACTGTCTTTCAAAAGCAACATATCTTGGCACGGTAAATGAATAACCAGTCCATGCCCAGAATTACGTCGAACGGTGACAACTGAATTGCCATAAGGTTAGCAGTAAAGTTTTCATCATCAATAGTGATAGAACAGCCCGGACATGCCATAGAGCTAGAAATAAGACCCCCCGGAGAACTGACTACCACAGACTCATAAATACGTTGCAACCGCAAGCCCGCCCTTCCAGCAAACTCCAGCGACACGAAAGAATAGGTAGCCCCAGAATCAAAGAGAACTAAAGCCTCATGCGAATCGACTAGCAATGTACCTGTCACCACATCAGGACGCCCAAAGTCATTGGAGTAGGCATGGCATAAACTCCGCTGGTACCGGAGCGTAAGATGCACCGACACTCGAGTAGGGTGAACAAGTCAGAAGCTGTAGCAGGTGAAGCGAGCATGGGAGGTGCAGACGGAACGGGGTTCCAGTAGAACCCTACAGGAGGTGCAGGAGCAAATGTTTTAATGAGCCCATCTCAAGAGAATCGAGGTGCAGAACAGCAGGCTAGGGTCTCGAATCAAGCCCAAGGAGCACCGGAAACAGACGCCGCTGGACTGCTCCCATTTGATAATGCTCGATGGGTTCTGTTTACATATCGACGACTTCAGGCTATCCCGCCACACCGACGACATGTCCTTTGAAAAACACTCGATGCGGTGCTCGCACCACACCAAGCATTTCATACCTTGACCTAGAGCAGACGCCTTTTGAAGCGCGGATGACGAAGAACGTGGCGTCAAGAGGAAGGCGCCATCTTGAACAGACGGGTATGTCGACTTCGAAACCTCTTGGGAGTAGGTCGCTGAGATGACCCACCTCCCCCACCAAAACTCCGTTTCTGACCACCACCGGAACCTCCAGTAGGGACAGGACCACTGGCAGCCTGCCTCTGAGAAGAAAGTTCTCTCTCCAGCTCCATTCCCCTAGCCTGCTCGACCACGGAACTGAAATCGCAAGCCAGTCGCCCCCAGGACGTGGCGATACTCCGGACTAAGGCCCCTACAGAACCTCTTGGCCTTCTCCGATCATCACCGCCACCATCGGTACAAAGCGGACCGATTGTTGAATCCGCCTCGACTCGACATCGACATCTTTCCTTGAACAAATGTCAAGAAGGATCGCTCCATCCTCTCAACAAAAGAATCCGGATAGAATTTTGTCTCGAATCGCTTCCACTAATACCTCCCAAGTGATGGTCTCGAATGGGGTCCTAGCAGATAGGACTCCTCCCACCAGATATCGCCTTGACCCTTCAGCTTGAAAGGTTACAAACCGCGCTTTCGCTTCAAGTCATCTCTAGGGCATCGAATCGTCTCTCCATGTACCGTAACCAATCTGCGGCTGAATCGGTGTACCCGCCCGTCAAAGGTGTCCAGACGAAGCAACATCCACTCGCGGAGACTCATCCTAGCCTCGTGGGTTTGGCAGAAGCGGGTCCCGAACTAGTGCAAAGGGCGCAGGAAGGGCTGCTCGCACTAGTCGACGGAGTTCCCGGTTCTCCTCCAAGATTCTCAATGATGGTAGCCGACGCGCTCGAGCCATGCCACGGCCGAGTAATCAAGCAACCCCTCGCTGGCAAAGCACCAATTGTCTCCTCGGACGAAGATGAAGACACACCGGTTCAAGGCTCACAACCACGGCCACGGCCACGCCACGCCGGTGGGATCTACCACGATCACGGGCCGCTCCACGACCATTGCCTCTACCCCTCGCCATCTAAGAACACCAAAGCATAAAACTGAACGTTTAGCTTAATAGTATTAGAAGCACAGAAACAATTCAACAATTACTCAATGGATAAATCATAACAATAGAAATACGGAAGTCACAAATTACCCATCCCACCCATCAGGCACAAGGTGTCATTTTAATAGATTAATTACCACGGACCTAAAGCCCGCTCTGATACCAACTATAGCACCTCGACCGCCAAGGGCCCGAATGCTACTAAACTAACCTCTTAACACAACTAAAGAAGAAAAATAAAATTTCTAAATTTCGGCAGAACCTCCCCTATATAGATAGCTATACGGAGGTTCCAATAGTCATATAACAAGTTCATAAAGGTAACACTAATGACATGATCATCACAGGACTATAGTCAGGTTTCAAGCATTTTGAACAAAAAGATGATTCAAGATCATCCACGCTTCTCGACCAATCATAACAAGGAAAAAACCATCAACCACACCACCTTCAATTATTATAGTTCGTTAATTTCTGATGGGTGGTAGAATCCAACTCTATTATCAAAATTTTGGAGTATGTTGAAGTGAACAAAATTGAGTGTCTACTCCTCCCGAATGGCCATCGCCAACCATCACCTAAATCAAACAAACAAAGCAAGGGTGAGTCTGAGACTCAGCAAGTACCATGATTAAATGAATAATACACGTAACACCCATGATCGTGTGAACATCATTAAAGTGTATGAAATGAGCACATAATGAACACTTGATTGAATGGAATGAATGATTTGAACGAAATGAAAGGGACTACACACATGCAAATACCGGTATTGCTGGTGACACACCCGTCGGTGTTCACCTAAGCCCGTATTTAACAAAATGCAGGGATCCAAGCCCCGTACGAAGAACGTTTCATACGGTGTCCCAAACTGCCCACATTGGAATGGTGGGTCCTACGTGCCCATACTAGAATTGATGGGTCTTATAAAATGATCCACTCCCGCGGATTGAAACATGTATTATGGATGCATTGTAAGACATATGAACATTGAAATCACATGCTCTCTATTCATGGAAGTAACACAAATGGATTGAATACGAACTAGTAAATATTATCATGGTACTTAGAAGTACAATACCAACCACAAGCATACAACATGTCATAATCATAGAAACACTAAGGTACTTGCCTCCCGCGCTGTGACACGTTAGTAGGCAAATGCAGTGTTCCCAAATCTGAAGCTTCACCTCCTAACAAACATATAGCTGAAATAAGGATACGATGAACACGACATTACTAAATAACATTCTACAACGCTTCTTCGGCGATACAATATTTAACAAGAAGCTCTAAAATGGAAACCAACGCAATCTGCCCTAAACCGCCCCTGGGCAGCAGCACAATAATCAGCATAACTCTTGGTCTGGAACTCCGAATGAGGTGAGCCCAGTTTCTGTGGACTCTTAACTGACCAATCTACAATACTCTAGTTGACAAGATAATTTAATTCGGCCAATTTAGAACGCTAACAGACATATGAACGCTCAGCACAGAAAAACTGTCTACAGAATAATCAGCAGCGCTAAAACGACCATAACTTTTAATCTATAACTCCAAATTGATCAATCTTTATCAATCCGGAAAGGTTATCAAATTACCTACAATAACCTAGTTGGGAGAAATCCCAGATTCTGCCCATTACAATATCATAATTTACGAATTATCACAGCAGTTTAAACTCGTCAGGAATCTAGACAGCAGAAACTAAAACGGTGATATCTTTTGACTCGAACATCGGAATTAGGTGCTCTCAGCGGCCACAGAAAGCTAAGAACATCATCTAACTTTCACTAAGAGATGGGCATCTCGAATTCTGTCACTAAGGGCTCGAAATCAACCACGCAACTGACTGGACAGAACAGGACTACAGCAGAAACCCAATCGGTCCAAACAAATCTGATCCCATTCGCTATTACCCACACATCAACAACTAAGGATGGCAACCCTTACCCTTGGAGAACCCAGGAAGGTGAAGAACAAGTTTCCCCAAGAACCTCCCCTTCCCTTCCTTCCTTTCCTCTTGGCCGGCTACCAAGAGCACTCCAAGGGTGGCTCGGTTGGAGGAAGGAGCAAGGTCTGCAGGGAGGCGCCACCAGGAAGAAGATACAGGGACGAGCGACCACTAGGGGCAGCGAGGGCGCCCTGGAGATGCAGCAGCAAGGGACGGCAGCCAGCAAGCAAATGGGGCGGCGGCCAGGAAGAAATTAGGGGCGGCAGCCAGGGAGAAGATGGCTTAGGGTTCGGGTAAGACTTAGGGCAAGAGCCTCCCCCCCCCCCACCTTTGGATCTAAAGGCTGCATCCTCCACCCTTGGATCTCAAGGCTGCTCCCCCCCATGGGCCTATTTGGTCCACCTCTTAAGCTGGTTGGCCAAGGGCCCAAGCCCAGGGCAGGGTTGAGCAGTTGAATAAATCCCCTCCTTTACTTTGAATTAACCGAGTGATCAAACTTCTACCTCACAACCTATTCGGGGTATTACATATAATGACTACTCAAAAATGCAAATAGCATGAGCTCCGTGAAGCAACCAAAATAAATAAACAATCTCGAGACAGGTCAGACATTGCGCTCTAATGGACAAAACCAAATGCAACGGTGGCCACATGGAACCGACAAACTGAGAAATTTGTGCAGAATAAGTAGTAGGAATAAGAGAATAATGAAATGTCTAGGGCTGATTGGGGATCACTTTAGTTAAGATAGATGAGGTGCCCTCAATCCAAATTTCAAGTGAATTCACCGAGAAACATCTTTATATGCCCCTAACTAAACCAAGATAGTATTTACAAGCTGTAATGGCTACTCAAAAGGCAATATCACAAGTTACGCAAAGCAACCATAATAATTAAATAATGCGCGTGGACCGGGAGGAGGAGGCGGTGGGTCGGGAGGAGGCGCGGCTGGCGGGAGGAGGAGGCGTGTGCACGGGAGGAGGCGGTGGACCGGGAGGATGGCGGTGGCCTCGCCTCATGTGATGGACCAGGAGGAGGCGGCGGCCGGGAGGAGGATGGCGGTGGCCCTCATTCATGTGATGGACCGGAGTCCGGGAGGAGGCGGCGCTGGGAGGCGCGGTGGACTGGGAGTCCAAGAGGAGGGCGGCGGCCGGGAGGCGCGGAGGAGATCTGAGGAGGGGAGAGCAGTCGGGCGCGGGAGGAGATCTCGAGGAGGGAGAGTGATGAGATCTGTCACATGGAGAAGAAATGAGGAGGAGGAGAGCGATGAGATCTCGCCGCTGGAGAAGAAATGAGGAGGGAGAGCGGTCAAGGGCGGGTGGGGCCGGGTCAGGAATTTGTGAAACCTAGCGAGGTTAGTTAGGGTTTTAGTTTTTATTCAGAGGGTCCCACATGTCAAGTAGATGATGGGTATCGCTAAGCGGCAGTGTAGAGCTTACCCATACCCGCGCCCGTTTACCCGATGGGTAAGAAATTGTGCCCGTTTTTATACCCGTGGGCAAAGAATGACGCCCATACCCGCCTCTATTAGAGTATTCGCCCGCGGGTACGCAGGTAAACGGGCACAATTGTCATCCCTACTAGGGAATGACATTTTTCTGAAAAAGTTGACGAGCAAATGGATGCGTGAATGAGCAACAGCTTTCGCCCTTGCTCCGAAATCCGTTGCTTGTTTGGATCGAATTCAAATTCAACATGGATTGTTTAATCCAAAATACAATAAAGAGCAGGGGCGGACCTAGCTAAGGTCATGGGTGTTCAACTGAACACCCAAAGTTTTTGGACAAAAAATCAATATATATAGAGTATAATACATGTATATTATTGAAGTTGTGTTGAATTAGCATGTAACGACCTCAGTCTCCTGATACTAGCCGCCTCGCGCTCAACGCCGCGCCTCAGATTCTTGCAAATGAGCCCGCCCACAAGGGCAAGGCGTCGGGTGTCGGCAGCTGCCCACTTGTCCAAGGTCGAGCCTGGCAGTGGCGAGCCCGAGCGACGGCCGGGCAGAGAGGAGGAGCAGGTCACAGGCGAGGCCGAGCCAAGGGAAGGGCACATGGGAGGAAGCAGTCAAGGGCGCGACACACGGCCGCAAAGATCGAGGACCAGAGGCGCCGGCCACCAGAGAGCCGTGAGGGAGGAGCTTCCCATAGCACCAAATTCCGGCCAGAACCAAGAACCAGAAGAGAAGAAGCAAGTGAGAGGAAGTGAGGAAAGAAATATTGGGGAAGAAAGGAACCAGAGAGTCTCCGCCGAGTAAAGAAATTGAGAGGAGAGAGAAGGAATAAATTAAAGGAAGGGAAATTAATTGTGTGGTGGGTGTGTTCTCGCCAACTAGTTGGTAGGTGAGACAGGATTAAGAGAAAGGGATTCGGTGAAGAAGGATTAGGAAATAAAGGTCGGATTTGGTAATTAGGGAAAGAGGTAATAGATAAAAACGAATGAGAATTAGTAGTAATAAATTTAGATGAACACAGTATCGTTGAATATCGACTCTGTGTAATTTTTGACCAAACCTATTTAATTAAGTCGCGTGCATTTAATAAATAGCGAAGAGATAGACCGGTCTAAATTAAAAATAGGAAAAAGGTATAGAAAATTAATCTGAGACTTTTAAAATAAATTAATCACCGGTATGAACAGCTAAAATAAATAGATAGCCTATTGCGTTAGAAATAATTTAATCAGGTTGGAATAATTAAATTAACCAACCCCGAGTTTATTTAAAGAATTAAATAAATGCTTGTGCACTGGAATAAAATCAGTTGGTCTGTTTTGCATGCGTAGAATTAATTAAACATAGTGGAACGATTAACTGCCGAATGGACCTGGCAGGCAAGTGTGGAGAATTTCATACCACTCCCACACCTCCCCCTTTGTCATTTGTCTCAAGTAGTGCGGCCCACCGCCAACCCAACAACTTAATAGGTTCCAACCCAACACATGTATCTCTCGGTCATCGATAGCACTCACAAGACGAATCCACCAAACAACTAGGCGTTGTGAGGCGAGGCGGCCCTGTGGCTCGCTTGACCTTGGCGGAGACGTGAAGGGCAAGGTAGCAAGTGCCAAGAAAAACAAAAGAAGATGCGCCAAGCGAGCCTAGCCGGGCGCCCCACCGGCATTTGGGAAGGATCATGAGGCGGCAACAGCGCCACGGGCCGATAAGGTAGATCACACACGTTGATAGTAGAACATGCACATCTCCATCCCTAAATTTCTTGATCACGAATCTTAAATTCCTAATTCAATAATTTTTTTCTTAATTATTTTGTGATTACTCTAAATTATTTGAGATATCGTGTCTAATGCGAACAATTTGTATTTTGAATTTTTTCTATCGTGGACCTTTACTTTTTTCATTGAACAATATTTTGTTAACTTCGAACACCCATCCCAAAAATCTTGGATCCGCCACTGATAAAGAGCTGTTTTTTAGTGGTTTTGTGTGAGGGACGAGACAGGTCCACGGGAGAGTGGACGGTGTCGGTCCGAGAGCCGAAAAGGCAACAATATCTGCACGTGCTAGGATCGAACCTAGTTTGCTCTGACCTCTGAAGATAATTTTTGTACCAGAAAAAAAAAACCTAGTAGGATTTCATATATCCTTTTTTTTTGAGGCGATCATGTGTCGATCTGTCCTAATACTAAGGATTTGGGTGTGTGCGCGCATGAAGGCCAAGCATCTGTGAGAGGAGGAAAAAGAAGTATGTGGACGGGTGGAGGGCGATGCAAGATGCAATAAGCTGACGACGTACGTGGGTTGATGTTTATTTGCATGACTTCTTCTGAACATCTGAAAATATCCTGATCAAACAATGTGTTAGGTATGTTCTGAATTATTTGCAGTATAATATATGTTGTATTAGCTTCAGCCCCAGGAGAGAGCCACATATCAACTGAAGCTACCAACCAAAACTCTCTACTCACTACCAGAAACAGAATTTTTTTCCGAGTGCCAAAAACACTCAGGAAAGGGAGCCAAACACTCGGGAAATCTATTTCCCGAGTGTGACACTCGGGAAAAAACACTCGGGATGGATTAGTCGGGATAAAAACAGTTTCCCGAGCACTCGAGAAATATTACGTTCCCGAGTGCTTCTGTTTACACTCGGGAAACTCACACACTCGGGAGAAAATCCAGCTGAACGGCTTCTGCACCCGTAACGGAAATCTTTACCGAGTGTTGACACTCGGTAATATGCTGAACAAACACTCGGGAATGTTTCCAACGTTTGACCGACGAAACCAAGGAAAGTTGACACCTGGCCATTTTTCCCGAGTGCATAGCGAAAACGACACTCGGGAAATCTTCCGACGAATCCGACAGGAAATTGCCATGGGTCACGTTTTCCCGAGTGTTGACACTCGGGAAAATTTTTGTCGGTTGCCCGAGTGTCGATTCCCGAGTCTCGACACTCGGGAAATATTTGGTTGATTTCCCGAGTGTCGACACTCGGGAAATATTTGGTCAATTTACCGAGTGCCAAAAACACTCGGGAAATGTACAAAACACTTGGGAAATCGACAAAACAGCAGAACCCTATTTTTCACAAATTCATTTAAAATCCATTCCACAGCAATCAAATAATACATCCATCCATCCATTCCACAATATATATATATATTTATATATGTGTGTGTATAGATCGAACAAAAGACATCATAAGAGTTCCTGAGCTCACAACATTCAAGTTCAAGTTCAAAAATGTAAGCATAAGGCATTATACATATGATAGTTCCAAATAGTAATTTCATACTCTTATATACATAAAACAAAAGCAAGTATCACTACAACCATTTGCATGCACAGAATTTCCTGCTTCAATCTTCTGTGCACAAAAGCATCATTTTGGGAGTTCTGCAGATAGAGCAAAACTTAATATTAGTGCCATCTTACAACAAGAGTTAGGAATTGATATTACATGAAAAGATAATTAACCAAACTATTGACAAAGCAAAAAATTCTTTTAAATCATGATGAGCAACCTAATAACATGGCAAATCGCTTAAGAACATGAAAAGCACAAAGCTAAAAATGTTAAACTCCAACTCTCAATATTTTGTCATTGTGAACTCTCGATCAACATTTATGTCTCAAGCACTTATCATCAAATTCATAGAAAGGAGTGTACATACAAATTATTATATGTTGACACATTTCAAAAGAATTTATGATATAGATATAGAGAATTAGTTATATATGTAGCCATTTTTATCCATTTTTAGCAATCACCGATTGTGAATGTTTTCTAATATTGGTATCCTTTTAGTATATCATGAAAATAGCAAGCACTGGTGGTGGCCTTTTCGCGATGGACGATTCACATGATCTTCATTAACATTAGCACCAGCATCTTCAGCTTCAGCATTAGCAGTAGAAGCAACTGATCCCGCCATTCCCTACATTTTCATAAGAAATCGCATTATAAAAAATTTGTAGTAGCGACCAATAATTACATTGCATGTCATTTCAATGTCTTCGGAATCAAGCAGTCATAAGAGACTAACAATATAATAATTAGTATGCAGTTACTAACCGGAGCAGATAAGTGAGGCAGTGGTTCCCCCGACGGAGGGACATTAAGTCGAGTCCCGGTCCCGAGTGCGTGCATATTTGTTTGCACATTACCATACATTAGCCAAGTATGAATATATATATATATATATATATATATATATATATATATATATATATATATATATATATATTGCATATTACTTTGTTATTGTACTACCACGCTCCAACTAACCTGCAGGAGCATTTGCTCCAACCGCTGCCTAGCCTCAATTTCCTATCGCAGCTGTGCCTGAAGCTCAGAAACCTGAGACTGGATCTGGATCTCATGTGATGGTCGTTGTCGACTTTGAAGGTATACTTCATCCGTTGATGCAGTACTCGTGGATCGGACCTCCGAGAGGGTTGTCGGTGTGCTAATTTACCCGGCACCCATGAAGAAACAACCATGTTGCTTCCCCTTTCTAGCCTTGTACACAGCACTCGCGTCTAGTGGTGAATTCATGACGTCGTAGTCTGGGCCATGAATCTCCTTAGCAAAGATCAAGATATGCATCTGTTGGACAAAATCATCAGGAGCGAAAATCATCAGGACAAAATGATCGTAAATCGCACCAAGTTCTCGTCGTCATACTGGCCGCACAAGGTGCCCTCCGATCACCCTCCTAGCTTCTAAATATGCCTCCATATCGAGACAGCCTCGCTTCTTCTTTTTCCTCGCACCCAAAAACCACGGCGGTCAATAAATATGTATCTCGCAACATACAATCAATATGAACGAGCCATGGAGGAGCCGCTTTGACGATGTGCTATCCCGCCCATCAACAATCTCCGCTCCCTAGCAAAGACGAGAGTCCTCTAACCATCGCTCGCTGCACCACCTCTCTCGCAATCACGCCATGCATCTTCACACTTAAGGGCCCACCAAGGTATTGCCTAAATTAACCAAGTGTTAAATATGAATAAACTAGAATTGATTGTAATCAAGGACATCGTTTGTTCAGCTTGGTTACCTACATGTACTCGCCCAAAGTGATATGCGTCGCAAGCCTCGGCCCTCATTTAATTTGTTGTCCAAGGACTTGTGTGTGGTAACAGATCACCGCTTGATGCGTGCTTCAGAGAACATCTGTGGGATCACTTCTTAACACAATTACGAAAAACTCTCCTAGAATCGACTTCCGTCCCTCAAATTTCATCGAAACCACCACTACAATCCAAGAATAAAGAATTGATAAAGAATAAGATGATTAAGTTAGTTGATGAAAGCGAAAAGGAATTGATAAAGAATAAGATGATTAAGTTAGTTGACATTTATTACTTGGCTACTAAACATCCAAAAGAGGTAAATTAAACATGTCGACTACTTGAAGTAAATTCCATGAGAAAGAGAACGCATGGGAAACAAAGTAGAAAATATATTTCAATTGTTGGCTTTCTCTCGTCTGTTGCATTATGTAGAAGTACATATTATTTGGGATTCGTGTGGTAAGTTAGTATAGTAACTAAATTGAGACTTGAGAGTTGTGACCAAATCAACCCTAACATGCATAGGAACACATAGAAGCAGATTTGAATATTCATCACTTACCCAAAAACTTTCCTCCACTTTGCAAACAATTGTCAAATGGAACCTCTCCTTCAACAAGCAAGTATCTTCATGCCTTGTAGTGGCACCATGTCCATGCAGGCTCCCGCCTTCCTCTATAGGTGACCAAGCCAGGGAAGTGCCATCGAATCAACACGCCAATTATGCCGTTCAGAAGTCTACATTTCTCACCCCCGCCTTCTTCTCGCCATTGCCTGCATTTTAGTTTTTTTTGAGGTATGCAAGTAAGTGGGCTAAATTAGTGAAAGTGTAAATAGTTACTTACGTGTCGCCAACAGGAACGATGACAGTCTTCTCCTCCTCTCGGGTTGGTCGTCGTGGCAGGTTCGTAGGCCCTCGCATCCAAAATTCTTGTGCCTCATGGTGCTCGTCCTCCTCACCCTCCGCCTCAGGGTGCTCTTCCTCACCCTCCGCCTCACGGTGCTCATATTCCACATCATCAGCACGCGAGGGCTGCGGCGTATAGGAGCCTGATCTACTAGAGGCAGACCCCCTGCTGCCCCCTCGAGGGGCCGTGGCTGCCCCTCTACCTGCTGGAGGGGCCGTGGCTGCCCTCCGCCTCGCCGAGTGGCGCGGCTGCCCTCCGCCTCTGGAGGGGCGGCTGCCCTTCCGCCTCCCGAGGCGGCTGCACTCAGTGCCTCTTGGAGGGGCCACGGCTGCCCTCAGACCTCTGGAGGGCTGCTGCCCTCCGCCTCCTCGAGTGGAAAACAAGCATCTGCCTTGACTAGAGTATGCTGCCTCTTCGACGCCACTCATTTTTTGGTGTCCTGAAATGAAATAAAATAAATCAATTAATATAGCATAATCAAGTAAGCTCATAGAAAAATGTAATATAACGTAATCAAGTAAGCTCATACAAAAAATTAAAAACATGTAGCAAATAAATGGAAGACATACAAGATCATGCTTAGAAGTAGTCGTCTACAATGGGATCCTCCGCAAATGGGCCCTCTAAAAAGTCATCGTCACTATCATGAGGTGTTGACTCAACCTCATCCCCTTCGGTGCCATCAATGTCTAAGCGATTAAGTAGTTCCAAGTCCTCTTGGTTTACAACCTCATCGGCATCGATTTGAATATCATCCATGTGATCGTCCTCTTCCCCAATTATTATTTAAAAAGTCCTTGGTAGCCCATCTTCTTGAAAGAATAGGTCAACACCATTGTTGGTCTCCATGTTGTAGTCCTGCTCACTAGGGGTAGGTAGTTTACCATATGGTTGCACCTTATGTACTACCCACCAATCCACTAGACTACTCATAGTTTTGCACTGCACGGATGTAGTATACTTGGGTGGCTTGTCGAGCCACAATAAATATGTCATTGCCTGGTAGGATTGATTGATGTGCAACTTCAACCAGCCCAAGTGATGTATCCCGTCTGACTCCCCTAAACGGATGGAACCAATGATATTTGAATAACATAAGTTTGAGAGGTTTGCTACCATGGAAATATAGTTTAATTATTTCTTCAATTACTCCATAGTATTCAACAGGTGTATCGCTCCCATCTTGTCCTATAGTCACCAATCCACTATTAATTGTTGTTGCATTAGGCCGTTCCCTCTCATGTGTCGATGTTCGGAAGCGGTACCCATTCACATCGTAGGTACTATAGGACAACACCCAAGTGTGGCATCCTTGAGCAACTTGCTTCAATTTGCTGCTCATAGACTTGTCCTTCAAACTCTACAGCATAAATAGAATGGGTTTCATGTATTAGTTCCTCTTTACTTAGTAAATATTATGTGCAAGGGGGACTAGCTAATAGAGAAGTTACTTTCTGATAGAACCAAGTCGGGAAATTCGGTTCACAATTCCCAGCACCCTTCCTAAGAAGGGTCTCAACTTGTTTTTCGGATGGGTCTCGACGTTGCTTCCACTCGCTCCTAACAAATTCCCTATAGGCAACAAGACAAGTAGATTAAAACACTCATGCATCAATTATTGGGAAAAAATAATTGTTGCATACCTAATGTAATCATCCACTTCGGAGAGGTTGGTAAAGACATACAACATCACAGTTAACCACTCATCCCGTGATAAAACTTTGGAAGTACCACCGCTTGAAGTGTCACCTCTTCCGGTGAAGAGGCTAAGTTGGCAATTATTTTGAGGATGCCAATATTGTATCATAAGGTTTGATTGTACCGTAAGTAACATTGTCAAGAAAGTATATTGATGTGAAATGGGAAATTTCCTCAATTATGTACACCTCCGCTATGGATGCTTCAACACGCGATCGATTTTTTGCTTTGCCTCGTAGTTTCTTTTGTTCCTCTCAATTGATACATCCATCGGTTTTGCAATCGTCCCCCATCCTAGCTTCATAGGGAAGATGGAGAATCAAATGTTGCATTGATTGAAGAAGCGGTGGAAAGATCTTTTCCAACTTGCAAAGCAACACGTACTTCACGCCCATAGTTGATATTACCATGGGATCTATCTCTTTTGCACATAGTCGTCGATAAAAGAAGCTCAACTCCGCCATCACTTGTCAAACACACTCGGGACGAGCTACGGATCATCACAGCAAAAGGCATTCCATGAATATGTGGTAGTCATGGCTCTTTAGGCCATTGATGCGCATGGTAGCTAAATTCACTCCTCTCCTTAGATTTGTCAGATACCCATCAGAAACTTTAGGTCTCAAACCATTCCAAAATCTCCTTCCTCTGAACCCTAGTTAGGCAATAACTAGCTCTTGGCTTCTCCCACTTGCCAGTAGCTGGCTTATGGATCATATTCGACGAGGGCCTGTTGCAAAGCTCCTCCTAATCAAGGCGAGCCTTCACATTGTCCTTCATCTTGTTTGGAACGTCAAAGAATGTGCTAAATATGGCCTCTGCAACATTCTTCTCATTATGCATTACATCTATGTTATGGGGAAGAATGAGCTTATGGAAGTATGGCAGCCGCCACAAACTTGAAATGTGAGTCAATTGTGCTCCTCACCATATTTCTCTAACCCATCACCATCATCAAGAGGCTTCAAAGCATCTAGCCGCACTGAACCTCCTCACCGCCAGACGACGTGGTGGTCCATCTGCGGACAGCAATATTGGCCCTAAATCCGCTTGTGTCACTTCAATTCATGGTCAATTGGAAGGAATTGACAATGACAATCGAAGAAGGAGTGCTTGCGACCATGCTTTAGCCATGACCACGCAACGCCTCCCTACAGATTGGGCATGGCATCTTCCCATGTACGCACTCACCCACGTAATATCCCGTGACGCCGAAGTCATGCATGGATGTGTGGTACGCGACCGCATGGTGAAGTTCTGCTTCAATGCCCGATCATATGTCACTATGCCTTGTTCCCAAGCATGTAACAATTCATCCACCACCGCTCCATGAATACACTCATATTCTTCCACGGGTATTCGTGACCGTGGATTATCAAGGAAAGGAATATGTATCGCTTCGCATGCAAATGCGGGTGGGAGGTTAAGGGAATGACAAACACAAGCCAACAAATTGTATGGCGCAATTTCATACCAAATGGGTTAAACCCATCGCTTGCAATTGCAATTGAACGCTCCGAGGCTCGCAGAAACTCTACATAGTCTCGGCCAAATTGTTTCCATGCTTCACCATCGATGGGTGGACCATCTTGTCATTATGGTACCGACGACCATACTTGTGCCATACCATTTGTTTGGCGTAAACCTCGACATGTATAACCGTTGGATTCGTGGCACAAATGGTAGATGGCTAAGTATTTTTCGCCAATAGGAAGTCAGCCTCTTCCGACCATCACCGAGTCAACCTCAACAAACCTAGACTCACCACACTTATCACGGTGATCTTTGTCCACATTCTCATTCCTAAATAGCATGCAATGATTTGGACAAACATCTATCTTCTCATATGGCATATTTAGTGCGCTTATCAATTTCTTGGCCTCATACAAGTTAGCGGGCAGTTTGTGACCATCCGGGAGAAGAGTGCTAAACACGCTTAAGAATGCATCAAAGCAAGCAATGCTTGTGCCGAATCGAGGCTTGACAACAAGTAGTCGTGTGATGGCATCTAGTTGGGACACATGTGTTTGCCCATGAAGTGGTTGACTCATCATGACAACATATCAAAGAAAGCCCTTGTTGCGAGCTCCGGTTCTTCCTCAAATAGTGGCCCATATGCATGACGACATCATCTAGCATATCTTCTATCCTACTCTCATTGTGGCCGCCATCGCTTGTTTCTTCCCTTAGCACATCCGATCCGCTATGTTGTGACTCGCCGTGATACACCCACACGGTATAGCCTGCCCTAAACCGTACTTGCAGTGTGTGCGCGATCATTGTTGCCCTCATTTGTGGCCGTGTGTTCAACAACGAGAACAAGGGCACAACACACCCCGCCCATTACTCCTAGCAAATGCTCGATCCACAAAATCACGACTTTTCCATCCATTCTGGGTACAGTCACCCATCGCTTCACGCCTAGTGTACATCTAACTACGATCCTCACCATCCTAGTGTGCAAAACATAATGCATATTTTAATCCAACTTTTATTTATGTCAAAAATTACAACTACAGAGCTAGCTAGAAGCTACCCTATGATGCATGCCCTATATATGTACACTAAAACAGATTGACATGAAGACAATATACTTGATCAACGGAGCATAAAAACACTTTCTTTCAATATATATGAATACCTTTATTTATTAACACGTTAATGTAGCATTGTAATGACAACATATCAATCCACCATAAATGGACAACACAAAAGAAAATAAGCAAACTTTATTTTTTTTCCACTTATCCATTACCTTACATTACTTCTTGGAGCTAAGGGAGCCGAGGGAGCTGCGGTGGGGAAGATGGCTGCAGCTGTGTGTCGGTGGAGGCAGTCGGTGAGGGGAGGCGGCAGCACTATAGGCAAGTACCATGAGCTATATTAGGACAGAATCGGCACTTAAGCATCGAAATTTAGACAAAACAAAAAAACAATCCTTTAAACGGTGACAGTATAAATTAAATCTAACCCTTGATTTGTTAAGGGCATAATATATAGTCTCTTCTTTGTATTTATAATTCTTCATGAGGGTTGAATTAAATCTAACCCTTGATCTGTTGGTTGTTGGTACAAATGCATGCATGCAAATGTTTGTTTATGTGAAGAAAGTCAAACATGACGGATTACCAAGTAAGCATAAGCATAATGTCTTATCTTATCAAAAGAGGCATGCATGATCCATACATAGCAAGAAAAAAACTAGCTAACCAATCATGTATGGTATGGGCCAAGAATTACATTGCTCATCGTGCTTGTATGTCGATCCTTCTCTACTCATGACCCCGACTTGTGGGGCCAATAACTCACATGCACATGCTAGCAATGCCGGCCTTAGAAACACACGATATATACTGCATTTGAACCTTAAGAATTAAGAAGGCACATTAATTTTCTCAAAGATGAAAGTCTAACAGAGCATTTGCCATAACTACCCTCAGATATTTAACTAATTAATACATGATGTTTTGATGATAGCTACATCAACTCGAAGTTCCCTGTATAAGTGCCTATATGGTGAGATCACATCGTGATTCACATGCACCACACAAATAATCAAGACCATGCATTAATCGGTTCGGATCTTTGTGATATGTGTTAAGTGTTGAACATGCATCTATCAGACCATGAGCGTACATCTTGCATACTTATCAATGTACATCGATCCCACTTCCTTAAGTCCTAATAGTCAAATGTGTATAAGGAACTTCTCATTGGGAAATCACCAACTGGTAGTTAATTAGCATGTACTATATATCGTTAATACATCTCCTATATGAAATACAAGTTGATTTCAAATGATCTCTAGCTCTGCCCTTCTATGTAGCTCTCATTTTCTCATGCATGATATTTGATTTATCAAATTTTTTATGAAATTATGAAGAGATTACAACTATTAATTAACAGACTAAGTAAATTCCGATGTATCTTTATACATCTCTCAGCACTTCAAATGTCTTTTAAAGGCTAGGAGCTCTAGTACGCACTAAAGGAGATGGGATTATGATTTCGAAATTTGGTAACAATAGGCCAAATGCTGAAATTTCATTTCTTATAGATGGGAGTAAAAGTTCGTTCTTCGCTCATCATCACAAATCGACACATAGTGGACACACCTCTATATAATTGTATTATTTCTTATTCACTTGCATGTCTTAATGGATACACTACATAGCATTCACATGCATCCACATCAAAGAGAAGATGAAGACACGATTCAGATTTTGTTTTACTCGATAAATTAGTTTTTGATCATTACTAAACCAATATATCTACCCAAAACCACCTCAATGCAGTAAAAGCAAAAGAGTGCAGTGTAATACTATGAACTAAAGCAACAATTCTCTAATGGACATTAAAGCAACAATTTTCTACTAGATATTAAAGCAACAATATAGGTATGTAATAGATTCGCCAAATCACAATCTTACAAAATAACAATTCAACAATTAACAGTGATCAAGAATCAATAAACAAGGAAAGAAAGAAAGGCAAGAGGAAATTGGTTCAACCTAGCAGAGGAGCCGGCCGGAGGAGGGAGCTGGGGAGGCGAGTCGGGGGGTGGCCGACGAGGAGGGAGCCGGGAGGCGGAGTTTGGGCGGCGCCAAGGAGGAGGGGAGCCGGGAGGCGGAGTTTGGGCGGGCCATGAGGAGGGAGCCGGGAGGTGGAGTTGGGGCAAGGCCAAGGAGGAGGGAGCTGGGAGGCGAGCGAGGAGCTGGGGGAGGCGGAGTCGAGGCGGGCAAGCGGCGGTGGAGGCGGCGGAGGACGGGAGGAGCAAAGGCTTGGCCGGGGAGACTGCTGCCTGGGGGATTAGGCTGGGAGCAGCAGCGCAAGGGGGGGTGGGGGGTTTGGGGAACGGATTTTAGAAACGGGCGCCGGGGGGGGGTGATATGGCACGCGACCTGTTGTTTTAGCTCCCGAGTGTCTGTAACGAACGACACTCGGGAGATCATTTTTCCTCGTTGCTCCCGTCAAATTTCCCGAGTGTTTTCTTCTCTCCCCGAGTGTTTCATAGGCACTCGGGAAGTTCCCGAGTGTATTATTCAAAACACTCGGGAAACTTATGAGCACTCAGGAAATTAGACGATTCTAGTAGTGACTGATATGAAAAAAAAACCTAGTAGGATTTCATGTATCCTTTTTTTTTAGGCGATCATGTGTCGATCTGTCCTAATACTAGGGATTTGGGTGTGCGCGCGCATGAAGGCCAAGCATCTGTGAGAGGAGGAAAAAGAAGTACGCGGACGGGTGGAGAGCGATGCAAGGTGCAATATATATTCACGTAACTTTGGTAAGTCGACGGCGACGTGGATTGATGTTTATTTGCATGACTTCAACATCTGAAAATGTCCTCGATCAAACAAAGGTGTTAGGTATGTTCTCAATTATTTGCGCAGTACTCCTCCGTATTTCTTTAGTTCACGCTGCTTATTCACGCAGCAGATAGCACAAAGATCATGTATTCACTACCGGAGGTAGTAATATATTAGAACATCTCTAATACATATTAGCTTCAGCCCCAGGAGAGAGAGCCGATATCAACCGGCTACCAACCAAAACTCCACCGACATGCAAATTAGTTTCAAGATGTGTCCACAAAATCAAGAGAAGGTATGCACCCACAACTCCGCCTTCCAGAATGCACGATGAGCTTAGGCTAGATCTGCACCAAATTTGGAGCGAAGCTACGATGCCTCCCTCTGAATTTTTTTGCCGAAATAACACTATTTCGAGCGGTATTTGCAAAATTGATGCTCATCACCGTTCCTGGGTAGCATGGACGGCTCCCGTGCTGCCACGTGGCCTCGTCTGCACCACCCTAAGACGAAGCCGCCTCGTTCGTCCCTCCGTACTATGGACAAGCCACGTGGCCTCATCCACACCACCCTAAGATGGAGCCGTCTTGTTCGTCCCTCCTTGCTATGGACAAGCCTTGCGTGTATCCTTCCCATGTTCGGACAAGAAGCGTGTCCGTCCCATGCTCACCCAGACATGCCGAAAGCAACCTCTTTCCATTCTATCGTGTCTATCTTGTCCATCGGTCTATCTCCAAGCGACAAGCGCATGCATGCAGTATGTTGTCCCCCGTGCGCAATTCCCTCCCGACGTCTTGCTCTCTCATCCTGGCTATAAATGGGGAGTTGCGAGCGAGACTCTTCGCTCGCAGTCATTTTTCACTACTACAGAAAAGGCCTTCACGGACGGTTTAAAAACGTTGTCACAGACGGTTTCGAGAGCCGTCTGAGTTTATGGGTCAGTAATGACATGAGGTCATCACATACGGTTTTCGAACCGTCTGTAATACATACTATCACAGACGGTTATTAACTCAAAACCGTCTGTGATAGTCGACTATCACAAATGGTTTTATCTACAAACCGACTGTGATATTCTTTTGCTTTGCTAAATCTATTTCTGTTTATTGGCTAGTCTTTCACATTCATTTCAGAAACAAGCACATCCAATTCGCATTCATTTCATAAGCAAGCACATCAAATTTGCATTCATTTCAGAAACAAGCACATCCAATTCACAAATCAATTAACTAAAATTAACCATTAATGTACATTTACACACATGTACCATTAAGTTCAATCTTATCCCAATCAAGTTCAATCTACATTGTGAAAATTTCCATCTGGATTTATGACCTGACTGTTTAGGAATGACGCAAAGTGTGATCGAGTTTTTATAAGCTCGCTCTGTTCCAACGCAGTTTCGGCGATGGTCGCAACCTGTCGCTATGAAGATTAAATTCATGCTTATATAAATTGGTAAGTATGAAACAGTTGTTGCAAGATTGACAAACCTAAGGATCATTGGTGATAGCGGAACCGATGAGTAGTTCCATGTTGTGGCAAAAATAGTATCCACAGAGGTTGCAGGCCGGCGGCTGCTGGTGGCACTGCAAAAATAGAATTGGTTAGTTCGAGAGGCATTACTACGAAGTGTTATATAGGATTAATGTGTACTAGCTAGCGAGTACCGAGAAATTTAGATCGTGTCGCAGCGTTCTTCCCTTGGATTTCCCTCCTCTAGCATAGAACACGCCGAACGCCCTATGTGACTCCAAGAAGTTACCCTTAGCCATTGCAAAGGAAGGAAAGACTACAATAGAGTTTCTATGGAGGAAATGTGTTCACCTGTTGATTAAATTCCAGACAACTATGAAGTTGCGAGTGGCCCTCTGTAGGGAATCTAGGTATATTACCCAGTTTCGTTTTGGTATAATTACAATTAGAATCCAGTGGAATCTATATAGGTATGTCACCATGGTCATTAAACCTAAGTTCGTGTTGCTTATAAAGTACAAATCAACAAGTATAATCAGTAGTGCAACACTTACTCCTGGTTGTAGGGTAAAAGTATGTATTCCTTGTTACGGCAAGCCAGCAAAAACTCTATAACGTAATTCTCGACGAATCTTGCATTCTCCTTGATGGTTTGCTCGGAGACCATGTGCGGGTCGAGGAAACCTACCGGTGAATTCCTTAATTCAGCTTCAGACATCATGTATCTATATACAAAACCAAGGAGTTATGTATAACATTTATCGGTATTACACGAACATTGACCGTAATTGTACACACTTACAGTGTGTAGCATCGCATGAGTGAGACATCGAGGGAGTCGAAATTGAAGAGACAAAATAAGTCCTCGAAGGTCACCATGAAGACACAGTCTTTAGCCTTGTGGTTAAAATGAACCTCCTTGAACTTGACAGTGACACCCGAGCATCGTTGTTCATCTGTCTTGTTGGCCTGTTCCATGTACCATGTATGCAATATCGTGCAAGCCGGTCCTAGGGTAGGGTTGTCTAACCTCTCGACCAACAGCTTGCCTAGCACGAATTTTCGGGCCAACAGCAAGAAGGGAATATCAGAACAGGAGTTGATCGTCTTCGATTTGCCCTTACTGCCTCGCTTTGTAGAGGTCGACTTCACAAGAGTCGACTGAGCATGACGTGTAGATGCATCTGATGCACTGGGCCCTTACCACTTCGGTGCAGTTAGCTCCCGTGGACTTGACACCGTTGCAGGACATTCCCGTGAAGTTGACACCGGAGTAGATAGCTCTAGACAGATGTCCCTCTTGGGCCACTGGATGAATGTTCCAACGGCTTGCTCTAGAGTCATGACCTCGTCGTTTGGGGGAATATGCAGCGGGACGGCCCCAAAATTGGCACAAACACTGTCGACATTCTCTTTTGCGAAGCCCAACGTTAGATTTACACCGTGCACGAAAGCCCTGACACTGGATGGATACACTTGGCCCCAAGTAGCATCTAGGGCAACCGAGGCATATCTCACTTGGAGCTTGCACTTTGTAGCCACCTACATAACGATACAAAATTAGCTACTCCAACAGGCCTATCAATGATCGAGCATTCTAGAGATAATAATTATTACCTGGATGTCATCGACAGGAAATCTGTCGTCGCCTATTGGGGTAGGGTTAGGGTTGGACGTGTAGCTACTCGGAAGTTTGGGGGGCTGGCTAGCACAGTAGGGGCAGGGGCTTGCAACTGATTTAGGACTTGCAACTGAACTTCCCTAAGCTTTTCCTCAAAGCTCTCTAGCTGCCGTTGCATCGTAGCTCTGACGCGATCATCGATCTCATCTCTCAGGGATTCAGTGTGTCATCTTTGAGGGATTCACGAATCTTCTCTCGTAGCTTTGCATCGCGATCGGCTTTGGCTCTCTTCCTACTCCGGTATGACTCGTAGTCCGCTCGGAACCAATCTTTCCATGAAACATAAAGACTAGCGTCTCTCATGCGACCCAGGTGCTCATTGTTTTCCAGGGCCGTGGAGAGTATATCTTTCTCCTTGTCTACCTGGAATGAGCCTTGGGAAGATTGTGCACTCAGCGTTACCTGCAACAGCCCGACATGTCATTTCACTTCGTATGAAGTTATGGAGTAATTACAAACTAGGTAGTTCGATATCTTACCAGGCGTTGGGACACTTCCTAGTCTGCGGGGTTTGGAAAGGAGACTTCCCCCATAGACAGGGTACATAATCTCCCCATTAAACAATTTTTAAAGATAAAAATATATATATTAGACGAATCTCAAATTCTATTTTCTACAGCTTGCCGAATCAGACACCTGAACCCGAGTCAAAATCCGACTCCAAGTAACACTGGTTGTCGTAACAAAGTCAGTTTGTAATCTTGAGTTGTGCACGACTTTTGTTATCGGATAAACTATTCTTCACCCGACAAACAGCACCGGCTTATAAAATACTCCCTCCGGACATTTATAGTTGACGTTAACTAGCTAACATATTAACTACGGGACGTCAAGTAATTTAGAACGGAGGGAGCACAAGCTATGTGTCAACTGCTTGACCGCCACCGCCAATTCTCTTCTCCAAAACGGCGAAACCCCATCTAAAAGTGTCCTCAACAACGACCTACATAGAAACCAAAGATGGAGCCATGCATGGAGGGTTGGAATAGTTCAGATTAAGAATCGCGAGCCCGATTTTGTTCCCTCGTATCCCAACTACACATGTGGAATAAGTACTATTTTATGGTTGATCCTCTTTATATCTCCTCGTGCCCCATTCCACGATTTAATTGCTAGGTATGTAGGGTACGCAGCTTTGCTTACCAAAATAATGATAACGGAAGGGTTGTGTCATGCGTGATCTTCTCATAGCCGCCATACCAGATCTCGAGGGGGGATAGGAGATCCTTATCGTGTGTAAGGTTGTTAGGATTGTGATTCTAGGTTGGATCGTTTTTGGTCTGACATGATCAGATCGTAGAATCACGATTCTATCATATTTGTAAAAGTATGTATATTTTATATAAAAAATTTAATTATGTTTTCAGACATGCAAGGCTATAGTAAATTTTGTTTTAAATCTTTTAAATTTATTTTCAGAATTTGGGTACACTTATTCATTTTACCTAATGTATTTATTTTTTAGTAAACTAATATTTAAAATCCAATATATTAATGGTAATACATTTTTAATATTAGAACAACATCAGAAAAAAATAAAGAAAATTAAACTATCAGAACTCTAAATTAGCAATAGGTAAAATGAAATTTATATGTCGATATAGTTTGTTGTCGATTATAATCCTACTCGATTATGAGTAAGATCCTAACCAATTCTATGTTATCCTACCTTTAGGATCACGATTCTATGAAATTCGATCCATATAGTGATTCAGATCATTTTAGCTCTGCGGGGTCGTAGGATCATACAAACCCACGATCCATGTTGCGATCATAGATGATGCTCTAGAGTGCTTCCTACATCGAAAGAGTACTGAACCGTCGTCGTCTCCCATCGGAAAAAACATTATGCTCGAGACATGGCTCAAGAGTGGTTTGCATGTCGGGAAAGGCTAGGACATTGTCAGCTTTCACCGAAAACACTTAGCACTTGAGACGACGCTCGAGAGCGCTTTGCACACCAAGAGAGGACTAGAACCTAGCCATCTCCCGTCGAAAGAACTTAGCGCTCGAGGGAAGCTCAGGAGCTTTGCTTGCATTGGGAGAGGGCCAAAACATCACCGTCTACCTTCAGAAAAACATAGCACACGAGGGATGCTCGAGAGCACTGCTCATGTGAGGAGGAGACTTGATGTCATAGCCTCCTATCTTGGATTATTGGCCATGTTGTACACGAAAAGAAAAATGATCCAACGGCAATCAGAAATTATCACTTTACTCCGAGAGGAGAGGATTTCACATTTAGCCTCAAGAGATGGGGGGTTAGCTCAAGGCCTCACGAGGAAAAGATTTGCTCGACTCGATGGGTGAGGATTGGGATCGACTCAGCTTGGAGGATGAGGATTCGACTCAGCCCAGAGGTTGAGGATTCAACTCAGCTCGGAAGGGTGAGGATTTGACTCAGCCGCTGAGGGTGAGGATGAGATCGACTCAACCCCGGAGGGAGAGGATTTGACTCAACCCCATAGGGTGAGGACGGGATCAACTCGGCCCCAGAGGGTGAGGATGGGATCAATATAGCCCCGGATGGAGAGGATTCGACTCAACCCTGGAGAGTGATAATTTATACTTAGCCCCGGAGGGTGACGATTCGAATCAGCCCCTAAGGGTGAGGATGGGATCGACTCAACCTTGGAGGGTGAGGATTTCGCAATGAGGCTGCTTGAAGGGACAGAAGATGGTGTTGGCTAGGTGCGCTCATCATGACGCATTGCACTCGCCTTCATCAAGCGCCCGTGAGCCAGACAGCTCGCCAAAGGCGCAAATTACCTTGTAGGGGTCTTCCTGCTTCGAGCTCGGTTCACCATCAAGGCTTGTGTTTGCTACCTTCTTGAGGACAAGAACACCATCCTAGATGGGGCGTGGACATACATACGACCATGTCATAGGCTTTTGCCATTATTGCTTTGTTTTGCTGGAGTTGTGTGTCGCTTGTCCCGTGGGCCTAGCGGTTCCAAATGAGTCCGTGAGGTGTCGCCAGATGATGACGCCGATATCCTAATTGGAGAGGGGAGCTCCTACTCGCGGTGACATCTATTGGTGCGAAGCTAGTTTGTGTCGAGGAAGACGATTCCTACAGAGATGAAGTCATCGAGGCGCAATGGTGCTTGCTGAGGTGGGAGTCATTGCGCTTAAGTGGAGCCCCCTAGTCACGAAGAATAGTTTGGTGGAGGGGTATCCTCTAGGCCTAACCATTTCACACCAAGATGGAGTCGTCGAGGCACCTCGGCACTTGTCGAGGCAAAACCGATGATCCAGAGGGGGGAACCCCTAGTCATGGGAACACCCATTGAAGCAGCATCAAGTTTGAGCCGAGGTAGACAATCCATGCCACGATGAAGTCTGTTAAGCGGCGCTGGCGCCGCTAGTGTCATAGCGCCCGCCTCCCTCGCAATGATCCTCCCCTCGTAGCTCCCCATAAACTGCTTCCAGATGGGGTCGTACTTCCATGTTGACCCAATAGCACCTGATTTGGATGTTATCCGTGGCAGTACGACGTGATGTGAGCTATGCACTCGTGTCAATGGTGTCTAGAATCTGCGAGCGATTCCCCTAGCTAGCGCCTTGCTTGAGGGTGCAAGGTAGCTTGCCCCCACCGGCGTATCGTCGTATTCTTCATGGTACGGGTAGCTTTTGGTCGAGGAACACGTTGGTGCTCGAGTATGAGGTGTAACAGTGGTGCGCGAGACCGTGGTGCGTCCGGGGTCGTCCGGACACGCCCAAGGTAGTGTCAACGCTTGACGGTGAGATGTGTTGATGACGCTCGAAGCCACCGAGATGTGCTAGGAGTCATTGAGACGCGCATAAGGCTACGAATATAAAGGTGCATTGGAAAAAATTATCCATATCCTATGTATTTTTAAAAATTTATTTTAAAGATAACATCTTCTTAACTTTATTTCCAATTCTTACCCTTTTGGTCACGCCATGGCCCGTGACGTGACCAAATTGTGCTGTCACGCAGTTTGGTCACGTCACGAGCTATGGGGTGACCAAAGGAATTAGAATTGGAAATAAAGTAAAAAAAGATTATCCTTAAAATATTTTGTAAAAAAGATTAAAAAATAATAAAGGCTCACCTAACCCCACTAGGGGATTCTGCGTAAGAAATGGGTATTTATTTCATTTCATTAAAATAAGATGCCAATTCTGTTGGTAAAGAGAAGTACTGTACTCGATAAGTGCCGATATATAAAGGGTAGCAGATTTACCTAGGGAGTAGGGAATGACATTTTTCTGAAAAAGTTGATGAGCAAATGGATGCGTAAGATTCGATCTCTATGTGTATGGGTATACACATCAATTAATAATAATTAGGATATGTAGGGAAAAAAATAGGACCAATACAATGACATAGTTGGCATAAACATTTAAATCCTTCAAGTCATTTAAAAGGAATAATATGCTCAACACAAACATCTTGTGAACAAATTAGAGCTCAATTTTAAACCCGATTATCAAAACAATTTCAATACAAGACTATTATCATCACAGTGCATTCATCTCAAGCCCGCCACACTAAACTACAATATATTCTAGTAACAGTATCAAAAAAAATACCATATGAATCACTGACTAGAACAAATACAAATTCCTAAAACAAGTACAACACCTCATACTACTCAGTGTTTGAACCAGGTAACAGTGCAATTATCATGAATCAATGAGGACCACGACAAAGATGACAGATTATTGATAGAAAGAGTGAGGAAAAGGCGCTGGGTCGATAACTTCGGCATTGGTTACCTTTGGGCCGAGGAGAAGGACAAGCAAGGAGCAAGATTTGAGCAAAGAGGGCAGCGACGGGGGAGGTGCGCGGGCTCGGCTCGGGGAGGAGGCGGCGGGCTCGGGAGGAGGCTCGCCGGGCTCAAGGAGGAGGCGCGCCGGGCTCGAGGAGGAGGCGTTGTCGAGGACGGCGTCGACGGGCTCGGGGGAGGAGTTGCGCCGGGCTCGAGGAGGAAGCGGCGGCGGGCTCGGGGGATGAGGGAGTTAGGAGTTGAGAAACTTAATCGTTTGAGTGGGTGGTGCGGGCAAACTCTAGAGTCCGAATATAAATAGGGATGTACATCATGTGGTTATAAAGTAGAACCGTCATAAATAATATTATTTATCATGCATTTGTTCTACTTTAGAACCGCTCTGTGATATGTGATGTATCATAGACGGTTCCAATCAATAACCGCTCAGTGATATGTTATGTATCATGGACGGTTCCAATCAACAACCGCTCAGGATATCATGTATCACGTATGGTTTTACCAAGGAACCGCTCAGGATATCATGTATCATGACGTTTTTACCAAAGAACCGTCTATGATATATAATCACAGACGGTTTGTAGATGAAACCGTCTATGATATTATTTTGTATTGGTTAATCTAGTTCTGTTTATTGGCTAGCCTCAGGGAATGCTAGCCATTCCCTCTAAAACAAGCAGAAAACAAAACAAGTACATGTATATACATCCAATTCACATTCATTTCAAAAACAAGCACATCCATTTCACAGTACAAATCAATTAACTCAAATGCACTAAAATTAACCATTCATTAGAACATACATATACACACATTATTCAATTAATCTTTAAAAATTAGCCCTTCATGATGATCGACGCGTATGTTACTAGTTTCGTCACGTTCTTCTTCCTCAACCCTTATGCCGTTTCTGAAAGGAGGCAACTCGTCAAATTGATTATATTCTTCCTCGTCCAATACATTATCAACTCCGACAATCCTCCTTTTCCATGAAGAACTATGTGGTGCTTCTTATTTGCCTGGTCAGTTACATAGAAGACTTGAATAACTTGGTTAGCGAGTACGAATGGTTCGTCTTTGTATCCGACACGTTCGAGGTCCACGGTAGTGATGTCGTACTTGTTGACCTTTACTTGTGGGAGATGGACCCAACGGCACCGTAATAGGGGGATCTTGGAAAGCACGTAGTCGAGCTCCCATATCTCCTCTATTTGCCCATAGTAGGAGCTCCTTAGCCATCGGTACTGAATGCATATATGCAGACACCGCTATTTTGGTTAGTGCTGTATATATCCTGAGCCTGCATATAGAATGTGTACCCATTTATGTCGTATCCTCACCATGTCACAACTGTAAATGTTGGCCCTTTTGCCAACCATGTCAGCATATCACTTGATGAGCTCCTAGCGAGTTGCTCCTTCAACCATTGGTTGAACCGTCTATTGTGTTGTCTCGTGATCCAAATATCCAGCACATCCTTATGCTGGTCGATATACGTGGACACTTCAGTCATGTGTTACAAAACCGTGAAATGGGCTTGAGCATACGCATCCATATCTGGAGTGATTGCTTTCCTTCCGATGGTCCCGATACCCTTGAGCCTCCCCTCATGGTGAGATCGAGGCACACCTATCGTTCGACCTGAGCCATGTAATCGACGTAGAACTCAATGACCTCTTCAGTTGCATAACCTTTGACGATGCTGCCCTCTGGCCGAGATCGATTCCGTTCATAGGACTTGAGAATTCCCATGAACCTCTCGAACGGGTACATGCTACGTAGGAACATAGGCCCGCACATCTTTATCTCCCTCACAATGAACAATGAGATGGACCATGATATCGAAAAACGACGGAGGGAAATACATCTCAAGATCACATAGTATCGTCACCACCTCGTCCTGTAGAGCATCTATTCCTTCGGGATCAACGACCTTCTGAGCAATTGTGTTAGAGAAATAACACAGACTCGTGATTGTCTCTCGGACCTTGATCGGCAAAATACTTCTAATTGCAACAGGGAGCATTTGTGTCATCAGCACATGACAATCATGAGACTTCATGCCAATTAACTTCAAAACTTCCATCGAAATAAGTTTCTTCATGTTGGCGAGTAACCGACGGAACTTTCACACCATGCAAGCACCGCAAAGTTCGCCTCTCGCCTTGGACAGAGTGTAACAAGCGGGGAAGGTACGTCGTTCTTTATCGGTCTTTGTTGGTGCTAACTTAGGTCTGATGTCCATATCAACCAAGTCAAGCCGTGCGTTGACACCATCCTTTGTTTTCTCATGAATGTTCAGTAAGAGACCAATCAAGTTGTCAAATACCTTCTTCTCTACGTGCATGACGTCGATGCAATGGCGAACTTCTAGGTGCTCCCAATAAGGTAAGTCCCAAAATATTGATCTCTTCTTCCAATTGTTCTTCTTACAGGTCCTCGATTTACGTCCCTTTCTGAGCACAATATCTAAATTCTTAACTATATCATAGACCTCTTTCCCGCTTAAATGCCTTGGAGCTGAACTGTCCTCCTTCTCTCCGTCGAATTGTTTCTTCATCTTGCGCTATGGGTGAGCCCTTCAAAGGAACCTACGATGACGCATGTGTACTGTGGATATCATGGGGATATGTACATGATCTTAGGATGATGATACAATTGGCAATGGCATTTGCGGTTTGTCGCTTTGCCGCGCAAGACAGATTTTATTCTGTCGTGCCATTGGCGGTCACACCGCCATACGCCAATTGTTTTTCCGTTCACCCTCGGCGGCCGACCGCCGTAACGGTGGTCTGACCGATTTTGTCTTGTCTTCGTCGCCTTGTGGGCGATGCGTGTTGGGTTAGCCTAAGGACATGGGCTTCAGTGCATATGTGTTGCATGTTGCATGTTTTCACTAACGTGGGTCAAATTGTGAAGAACTTGTTCTCAGATTCGATTTGCTTGTCTATTGGTGTGCAGGTTGCTTGGAGGTCAACAACGGTCAACGGCGAGGAGGATCGGGACTAAGCTTGGAGAGTTGAGGTCCAGAACCATCAAGGATGCCGTGAGGTTAGAGGACCTGCGTGGGCATGAATGGACAAGGATGACCGAACAGGCGGTTTAGTGCGCGATCGTTGATCAAGCGGTGGGGGTTTGCAAGTGCCATGGAGGTTCCAGTGGGATCCGGACGGGAGAGACTTGCCGACACGATGAGAGCCGCTAGAGCAACCTACACGTGGCGAAGCATGGATATGTTTCGCGCAATTCGGACTCGGTCTTCGGAAAAGATCGAGAAGGGGTATTTTGGTAATTTTACCAAATACGCTTTGGTGACCTAATGCCAACTCAGCGGCGCAAGACAAGGCCAAGAAGTGGATTAGGTCAAGAGAAGTGAAGACGACGCTTTAAAATACGTGCGCAGTGTGACCCGTTTGTATTGGGCCTTAACGGGAGCCCATTAGGGTTTGTCTTCTAGAAGCTAAGCCTCCATATAAATAGGGAAGGGTTGTTGTCCAGTAGCACCAAGGACTTCATTTGTAAACCCTAGTTTGGTTTTAGGGTTTTAGAGAAAGAGGAGAGGCTTAGAGCTCTAGGGAGATGTGTTGAGTTATGTGCTCATGGATTGAGCTTTGTCCTCCATGGATGGAGTGGCTGTAAACCCTGTCAACCTCAGATCAATCTATGGATGATTCCCAAAGATGAGTCTCTTTTGCATTTTTTGCTCTATATTTGAGATTTTGGAGGTTTCTTTGATCTAGTGCTTTTTGATTGGTTTCGTGCCCTCTTCTACCTTGCTGTGACATGTGGGAACATATCTAAGATCACCTAGATCATCAATCTCCCACGAGCAAGGTTTAGATCGGGGTTTCGCTTTTTGCCCTGCTTTTGAACCTTCCTTCGTAGAATGGAAAAGGTCGAAACTTTGACGTGGATCTACTCAATCTCGCTTGGAATAGGTTCCTAATATCCTTAGGAAGGTGTGTTCCAAATTTGGTCAAGTTTGGCCGTAGATCAAAAGTTAGACCGATTTTCGCTTTTGGTTTTGGGTTTGTCTCACTGTTTCTAGTCAGGAGCGGTCTGACCGATTTCCAGGTTAGGGTTTGGTGCTGTTGGTTCGTTGCTTTGGGGATTTTGGTTCGAGTTCAACACAAGTCTTCTGCTGTTGATCCTCATAGCTCTCATATCTATTGGGGTGAATCTAGTGTTGAATCTGAACAAGGTGAAAATTAGGCGAGCTCCTATTCACTCCCCCTCTAGTTGCCTTTCCGGTCCTACATATACGGTTTTGCGCGAGTGATTCAGCCACACACTCTCGATATCATCTAAGTAGTGAGTATAGGCTTCGACCCCTTTTGTACTCTGGCCCGACAGATTAGCAATGGTAGGATAATGATTTATGGTGCAGAACAATAAGGAACGTAAAGTGAAGTTCTCTAGTTTGTACACATCCCATACATGTACCCCTTCAATCCACAGTATTTTTAGATCTTCCATCAATGGTGCTAAGTACACATCAATATCATTCCCAGGTTACTTCGGCCCTTGGATAAGTATCGATAGCAAAATATACTTCCGCTTCATACACAACCAAGGATGAAGGTTGTAGATACATAGGCATATGTTCGTAGATGACTTCTTTGACTCCTTTGGTGGCTCTAGGCAGCGCTTTGGGCTAAGATATCTTAAGGAGAGACCACGGGTAGCATCTAGACAAGGGGAGTACCGACCTTTTGGTAGGTCGATTCGGAGAGGTCTAGGTGGTTCTCATGTGCATTCTTATGATTTTACTTCTAACCATTTCATTGCTGCTTCTACTGCTTTGCCCAAGCATCATGTGACCCAGTACTGGATTCCCAAGTCTTTTATCACTAACCCCAGTACTGAGGCACAGATGTTTCCTGTTCGTGCTTTGTAGGTCCGTCGTGCGAGGAAGGAGGACATATGGCTTGTTGACTCCGGATGTTCTCAACACATGACTGGAGATTCTAGATGGTTCTCCTCCCTCACACGTGCATCCGGTAATGAATTGATCACATTTGGGGATGCTTCTATTGGGACCGTGATAGCCAAGGGCACAGTGCGCGTCAACAACAAGTTCATGCTCAAAGACGTCGCTTTGGTAAGTAAGCTGAGGTATAATCTTTTATCTGTTTCCCAGCTTCTTGATGAGGGCCTAGAAATGAGATTTAAAAGTGGTGAGTGTAGAGTTCTAGACTCCTCGGGTGAGCTTGTCTTTGACATCTCCAGGGTTGAGAGGATCTTTTGTGCTGATTTCAGTATCTCTTCTTCTTCTAGCCCTAGGTGTCTTGTGGCTTCTGACTCCCATGATCTAGTGTTGTGGCATCGTAGGCTTAGACACATAGGCTTCGATCACTTGACTAGAGTCAGTTGCAAGGATCTGATTAGAGGTTTACCTAGGCTGAAGGCTGTTAGAGACCTTGTTTGCTCACCCTGTAGACATGGTAAGATGGTTTCTGCTTCTCATCCACCTCTTACCTTAGGGACGACAGATGGACCTAGTCAGCTCTTGCACTTAGATACTGTTGGTCCTTCTAGAGTTCAGTCTGCCGGTGGGAAATGGTATGTGCTTGTAATTGTGGATGATTACTCCAGGTATTCATGGGTCTGGTTTCTAAGGATGAGGCTTTTGGCTATTTTAGAGAATTGGTCCTTAGACTTGCTGTTGACCTTCCTGGAGCTTTGAGAGCCATTAGGAGTGACAATGGGACAGAATTCAAGAATTCTTCCTTTGCCACCTTCTGCACTGATAGGGGAATTGAGCACCAGTTCTCTTCTCCTAGAGTTCCCCAGCAGAATGGTGTTGTAGAGAGGAAGAACAAGACCCTTGTAGAGATGGTCAGGACCATGCTAGATGAGCATTCCACACCTAGGAGGTTTTGGGCTGAGGCAATCTCTACTGCTTGTTATATCTCTAATAGGGTATTCTTCAGATCTGTGATTGACAAGACTTCTTTTGAGCTTAGATTTGGTCATAAGCCCAAAGTCTCTCATTTCAAGATTTTTGGTTGCAAGTGCTTCATTCTTAAACATGGCAACCTTGATAAATTTGAATCTAGATGTTCTGATGGCATATTTCTTGGATATTCTACTCATTCTCGTGGCTATCGTGTATTTAATTTTGACACTAACAAAATTGTTGAGACTTGCGAAGTCACTTTTGATGAGACTAGTCCTGGTACTAGACCCGATGATGCAGGTACACGTGTTTCTAAGAGCATCTTCGCCGATGATGACTCGAGGATGAGGACCCAATCCATCCTCAAGTCACTTCGACATGGTTGGAGAGCACGCTTCTACTACACCAAATTTCAGATGAGCAGCCTCTTCCTACCTTCACCGACGATCGAGTGGCTCTGCTCCTACTTTCACACCCGTGAGGTAGAGGCCATCAGACTAGGAGCTCCCTTCAGATTCAATGACAAAGATCCACCGAGCAGATCATTGGGGATCTCCATGAGCGAGTCACTCGCTCCAGGTTTATTTCTCCTGATTCTCATGCACATTCTGCTTTTGTTGCTTCTTTTGAACCTCGAGATGTCACCCATGCTTTATCTGATTCCTCTTGAGTCAATGCCATGCATGAAGAACTTGAAAATTTTGAAAGGAATAAAGTCTGGACCTTAGTTGAACCTCCACCTAATCATAATATAATTGGAACAAAATGGGTTTTAAAAAATAAGCAAAGTGAAGATGGGTTGGTAGTTCGCAGCAAGGCTAGACTTGTAGCTCAAGGTTATTCCCAAGTAGAAGGCTTAGATTTTGAAGAAACCTTTGCTCCTGTAGCTAGATTAGAAGCCATTCGCATTTTGCTAGCATTTGCGGCATCCAAGGGCTTTAAGCTATTCCAAATGGATGTCAAAAGTGCTTTCCTGAATGGTTTCATAGAAGAAGAGGTCTTTGTCAAGCAAGCTCTTGGTTTTGAAAATCCCAAGTTCCCAAACTATGTTTTTAAACTCTCCAAAGCCTTGTACAGATTGAAGCAAGCCCCTAGAGCCTGATATGATAGGCTTAAGAGTTTTCTGCTTAAAAATGATTTCAAAATGGGATTGGTTGATAAAACCTTGTTCACTCTCAGGCATGGCAGTGACTTTTTGTTGGTTCAGATTTATGTGGATGACATTATATTCGGTGGTTCCTCTCATGCTTTGGTGTCCAGATTTTTGATTCTATGAGCAGGAGTTCGAGATGAGCATGATGGGCGAATTGACCTTCTTCCTTGGTCTTCAAGTCAAGCAACTGAAAGAAGGCACCTTCATTCATCAAAGTAAGTATATGTCGGGACCCCGGGTATGCAACCCCAGGACCCTCTGTGTATTCTCGAACTAGTCTCATGATCAAGAGCTAGCTCACACAGCTTGCAACATTGGTGTAATCATAACCACACAACCAAACAATAGATGAAGTGCATAAATTAATATTATTACAAAAGAGACCTTATGGTCAAGTCTTACAACGCTTGCCACATGGCTAAGCAACAAAAGAGTAGCTTGCAGCGGAGAACAAAACATTTGGTGGAGGTCACCCAATATGCCCACCGCCAATCGAGTGAAGGACGCGACCTAATTCAAGATAGTCTTCAAAGACGCCTTCTTCAGAGAACTCGAAGTTCATGGTTCACCCTCCTCTCGCTGATTTAAACAGAGGGCGCAAGGCCATGAGTACTTTGAATGTACTCAAGAAGTCATAGAGAAATGTATGCAAGTAATATTTATGCAAGGCTTGACAAGGATAGCTTTATGGCTATTTTATGGAAAGCAATATTTGACATTAAATACAATAAGTAGATTGCAAAGCATAATTTAAAAGACTAATACATAAATAAGCAATTTTTTTGAAACAACTAGTGAACACCCGTCCACTTTCCCACCATCAACCATCTACAAGATTCACCAAACCATTCCAACAATTTCGATAAAAGTTCTACCCATGCGTGAAATCACTGTGCATGTCCATAACCGGGACACGGCTATTCAATAGTTTTACACTCTGAGAGGTTGTACAGCTTGACCCACAAGACACGAATTTCTCTAGTTTGTTCGGCATATATCTATGCCACCGCTCACTACCTTAGGTAAGCAGTCTAGAGCACGTGACAATGCTTTTACAAAGTTCTGTTTTGACCCAGTTATGTTCGCTAAGGTTTTGCCTCCATCTGGCCCCCTCTTGCGCCGTTCCCAACCAAAACAGAACCGAACCAAGACATTGCTAATTAGTCAGCCAGGTCTATCCCAATCTAGACATGTGGTTGTACGGTTGAGGCCCAAATCAAGGGTTCAAGGTTAAGTCCTTAGTTGGTTGCTCAGACGAGACAGTTCCACATTCCAAGTGTGCGTTGCGGCACCCACCTTTTCCACCACCCACTGTCTCGAGCATAAATCATTTTCGCTCAACTCCGCCAAATGACCACCCTAGTCATGGCACAACATCTTTAACAAATGTGGCTCCGCCACTGTTCCATAATTTCCTTTAGTCAAATTCATCATGTTGGGTCTAACCCACCAGAGGACCACCCTAGTCATGGCACCACAAATTTTAGTAAGGTGACAACGAATGTCGTGGTCTCACACAGGACCACACTTCATTTTAATCAGCAACACTGGCCACTACTACACAAGCCACGAATCGGTGTGCTGGGGGTAAACTCATATTGAATGATTCAAGGAGAGACCGACGTCTACTAAAGCATGGCTAAGCAAACACGATACCCATGTTGGTATTACAATAATGTCCAACTAACAATTATCCATCCTAAGGTGTCCAAGGAGTTATGTCATTCAAGGATACATGTCGATTGCAATACGACAATTAGGTAATTAACTAAGCCCGAAACCATTTACTATAAAATTTAGCAATGCATGTTTGTATCAAACAATATACTTTTAAAAAGATCGGTTCAACATGATCAAAGGTCTATGACTTGCCTTCGTTGAAGAGTAGAGGTGCTTCGGTCGTCGGGTCTGCGAAATCTTCCGAAACGCCGGAACCTATACGCGTAAACAAAGCTAAATAAATAAAACAACTCCAAATAAAATCCAAATAAATACTAAATAAATACTAATAGGAAGACAAGGATTTTAGATGAATTTAGAAATTTGAATCACTCGAATCGGAGTTCGAATGAGGGAGTTATGGCCAAAAGAAGATAGGAAAATACATAAAATCAAGAAAAAGGAATTTTCCTGATTTCTGGAATTATTTTCCAACAGAAAAATCAATTTAATGCGCAAGCTGACGTCAGCACCGGGGATTTCTTTTTCGGCCGAATTAATTTTCAACGGAAAAACCCGGAAAATCCACGCCAAGAATGACGGTCGCCACGCCAAAAAAAGGGTGACGGGCGCTGACGGGCGCCACGGGATGCCACGTCCGCCGGGCGAGGGGACACACTCGGGTGCGCAACGTCGCTGGCGCTACGCGCCACGGCGACGAGCGGGGAAGGCGCCAAATGAGCGAGGGAGAGGAGGGTTCAGCGCAAGACAGCCTCGTGGACGCGGCGGCGCAGGAGACCGTGGCGGCGCGAAGAAGGCGGCGGCGGGTGCGGCTCGACGGCGGCGGAGGGGCTCCGTGAAGCCGAGGACGGGGTGGCGCGCACGGGGTGCGCCTTGGCGCAGTGATGCCGAGGGTGGTGATGACGGCGGCGGAGTGTGCTTGACGGTGGCGGCGGGTGCGGCGGAAAGCTCCACGGGCGGCGGTGATAAGCTTCGATTGCGGCCGAGCTAGGGCGAGGAAGAGAGGCGGAGAAGAGGGGAAAGAGAGAGGAGGGCGAGGCGGTCCCAGGGCTCTCCTTAAATAGGCGCGGGGAGGGTCCGGGAGAGGAGGACGGCAAGGAGGTCACCGCGGCCATTAATGGCGGCTTGACCCACGCGGCATGGGAGGAGGTGTGGGACATGTGGTATGGGCGAGGGTGGCGCTGGTGCGGCGGAGGCGGAGGCGACGCGGCATTGGCGGATTCACGGAGTGGGCGAGGGGCGGCGGCAGGCATGGCGGCTGACACGACGCTGGGGCGATGGCGATGCGACGCGGGCGTGGGCGCTGTATCGCCGGAGGAGGAAGACGACCCGGCGGTGACAAGGCGGGCCCGCAGTCGGTCGGCAATGGGAAGGCGCGGGCGACGGGAGCATGGCAGGAACAGGCAATTGCCTCGATTTTGATCGACGGCGCCCAAGGAGGAAGGCCAGTTGGGCATGGCGCCGCATGAGGGAGAAACAGGGATGGGCCGGGAGAAAACGGCCCAAAGCCAAGGAAGGAAAAAGAAAACATTTCCGATTAAAGAAATGCTAGAAAAGCAAAAGCAATTTTAGAAAATAGTTTAAGCCGTCCAAAAATTCTAGGAAAATTCACAGAAATCCCTTGAATTATTTAGGACTTAGTAAAAATAATTTTTAGCTTCACTTTTGCTTTTAGTTTTTGCAATTAATTATTTTTAACATAAAGCCAAAGGAAAAACCAATTTAAAATCCAACTAAACTCACTAAACCAACTTTAATTAATTCAAATTAAACTGCTTTTGAAATTCTAAATTACAATTTAAGCTTTTGCAAATCAATAAAACCAAATGGTTCCTTTTTAAGGTTTTTCAAAATTTTCAAAAAAGGCCAGAAAATAGGGATGTTACAGTATACAAAGGACCTTCTTCGGCGCTTCGACATGGAAAGCAGTAGGCCAATGTCTACTCCCGTTGCTACATCCACCGTGCTGGACCCAGATGAGGATGGAGAGCCCGTGGACCAGAAGGAGTACCGCAGCATGATCGGCTCCCTCCTCTACCTCATAGCGTCGAGGCCGGACATACAATTTGCTATGTGTTTGTGCACTCGATTTCAGGCTTCCCCTCGTGCCTCTCATCGTCAAGCAGTGCGTCGCATTTTCAGGTACCTCCAGGATACTCTTGACTTTGGACTTTGGTATTCTTCTTCTTCTGCTCTCTATATTCGGGCTTTTTCTGATGCTGATTTTGCAGGGTGTAGAGTGAATAGGAAGAGTACTTCTGGCACTTTTCATTTCTTAGGCACTTCTCTCATCTCTTGGTCATCTAGGAAACAGTCCTCTGTTGCCTGATCCATCGCCAAGGCCGAGTATGTAGTCAGCAAATGAGTTGCTCTCGTGTTCTCTGGATCTTATCTACTCTTGGGACTATGGGTTGTCTTTGGATAGTGTTCCTTTTTCTCGTGACAACACCGGTGCCATAAACATTGCCAAAAACCCAAAGGCAACATTCTAGGACTAAGCACATTGACATTCGATATCATTTCCTTAGAGACCATGTTGAGAAGGGAGATGCTGTGCTTCACTTTCTAGAGTCCGAGCAGCAGGTTGCGGATATTTTCACAAAAGCTCTTGATTCTTCTCATTTTGCTTCTTTGCGGGGAGAGTTGGGGGTTGTTAGTCCTCTTGGCCTGTTTTGAGGGGGAGTTTGCTCTTTTTGCATTCTTTGTATCATAATGCATTTTTAAATCAGCAACTTGCATTGTAATATAAATCCTTGGAGCTTTGATTATTATCCTTGTATGACATGATTTCATGCTTTATACCTTTCCATATCTTGTGCTAGTCTGCTAGAATTATTTTATGGCTTTTCTTGTATAGCTTAGCTTTTGTCATGCTAGCTTTATTATCTGTGAGCAAACTGAATCAAAATATGACTTGTTGGATCTTGTGACTACTTTTGCTATAGTGATCCTCTCATGATTCATACCATATCATATAGGCTTAATTGAGTCTTGAACTTATTCTGAGTTTTAAATTGAGCTATGATAATTCTTAAGTAAAGTAAATGAAAAATGAGCTTTTTTGTGCAAAAAAACTGATCTCACCAATTCTTTCTTATGAGACGGTTTGCCATTGCACTAGGCATGCACTCAGGGGGAGTTTTGGATGACCTAGACCACTCTTTTAAGCTTCTTGCTTGGGATGGTCGCGGCAAGGCTTGAGATCTAGCACAATGCTAAGAAAACAAATTGGCAATTGGTTGAAGCTTAGGAGGCAGTTGTGGATGGCTCCTAGTCCAGGACTTGCTTTACTAAGATAAAACCAATCATTTTCATCAAAATGCTCAAAGTGCTAAATTCTAAATGCTTGAACCAATTGATTCAAAATTGAACTCATAGTGCTCAAAATTGACTCAATTTCTAGTTTTTAGTCTCCATTCTGCTTATAGACATGGCTTGACTCATTTTTGGATACCTTTAGTGAAACTATGATCTTGACCACCTTGTCATGCTATCAATTCATTTAATCTCAGATTATTGTTATTTTGGCCTTAGCTTTGTTGTACATGTTTTGCCATGATTGAACATAACTTCTTCACATAATATGGCTTGGTGTAATACTTGTACAGTCTTCATGGATAATCTTCATGGCTCCTTTTGCTAATTTTTTAAAAAAAAAACTAAAAAATTTGAAAAACTGCAGCCATTCCATTTCATTCCATTCATGCTCTATCTTCTTCCAAGCACCTTGATGAATTCATTATCAAAGGGGGAGAAAGATTTGTAAAAATGTTGTTTTAGAGCTTTTTGGAGTCATAAGGAGAGATTGGATTTTTTGGAAATTTGGTGATCATAGTGAGTAGGAGCATCTCAATTGCATTCTTTTGGTCTTATTGCCTTATCTGAATTTGAATTGCAATTCTAGAAGACTCACAATGATCAAAGGTCAAATAGAACAATTGTTCTTTCATATGGACCTAAGTGAGATTTTTGGCTATTCTCTGGAATTTGAAGCTTTTGTGCTTTCTTTGCCTTATCTCACTCACCTATGCTATTCTGAAGCCAGCTTGGTCATTTTCTTTGCTTTTTCTTGCATTTGGACCGATTTCCAAGTTAGGGTTTGGTGTTGTTGGTTCGTTGCTTTGGGGATTTTGGTTCGAGTTCAACACAAGTCTTCTGCTATTGATCCGCATAGCTCTCATAGCTATTGGGGTGAATCTGGTGTTGAATCTGAATGAGGTGAAAATTAGGCTAGCTCCTATTCACTCCCCCTCTAGTTGCCTTTCCGGTCCTACATGTATGGTTTTGCGCGAGTGATTCAGCCACACACTCTCGATATCATCTAAGTAGTGAGTATAGGCTTCGACCCCTTTTGTACACTGGCCCGACAGATTAGCAATGGTAGGATAATGATTTATGGTGCAAAACAACAAGGAACGTAAAGTGAAGTTCTCTCGTTTGTACACATCCCATACATGTACCCCTTCAATCCACAGTATTTTTAGATCTTCCATCAATGGTGCTAGGTACACATCAATATCATTCCCAGGTTGCTTCGGTCCTTGGATAAGTATCGATAGCAAAATACACTTCCGCTTCATACACAACCAAGGAGGAAGGTTGTAGATATAGAGCGTCATGGGCCAAGTGCTATGTCGGCTGCTCATGTTACCGAAAGGATTCATTCCATCTGCACTCAATTCAAACCTTATATTCCTCGGTTTCGCACCGAAGTCTGCAAACCTCCTATCGATGTTTCTCCACTGGGCAGAATCAGCAGGGTGTCTTAGCTTTCCGTCATTGTTACGCTCCTTTGAGTGTCAATGTAGCAGTTTTGCATTCTTTGGGTTCGCAAAATATCGCTTCAAACGGGGAATTACAAGAAGGTACCACACCACCTTAGCAGGAGGTCCTTTTTTCACCTCGATTCCCTCGTCGTTATCTGATTGATTCTTACGCTTATATCGGGATGCGTTGCACACCAGACATACATGCATGTTTGTATACTCGTTATGGTAGAGGATATAGACGTTAGGACATGCATGTATTCTTTCTACTTCCATTCCCAATAGACAAAGAACCTTCTTGGCTTTGTAGGTGGTTTTGGGCAACTCGTTTCCCTCCGGAAGCATGTCCGCTAAGAGACCTAACAGCCCCGTGAAACTCTTATCGGACCAACCGTTGCTTGCTTTCAATTTCAGCAGTTCAAGCACAGATGATAACCTTGTGTATTACGGCATGCAGCTCGGGAACAAAGTTTTCTCTGAGTCCTCCGTCAAGCCCCGAAATTTAACATACTCCCTCTCATCACAGTTCCCTTCTGCATCACGAAGCATCTGATCTAGATTGTCATGGTGCAGGCTATCTGAATCGGAACCACAATCGACATCATCCGGCGGCATATCGTTGACTTCCTGTATAATATGCTCTTCACCGTGACTGGTCCAATGTGTATAACCCTTTTTGAAACCTCTTCAAATCAAGTGTGCTTCGATCTGCGGTCGATTCTTAAACATCTTCAGATTCTCGTAGTCAATGCATGGACAGTACATATATTTCGCCCCCCTTATTCAACATATCCTCCTTAGCAGCTCTTGTAAAAGCAGACATGCCATTAATGTACTCTTCACTCACACGGTTCTCAGCATACATCCAGCTTCGGTCCATCACACAGTTCATATTGAAACCCTGGAAATAAATAAAAGGGTGACTTCGAAAGCGTATTTTTTTAGGCTTAATTACGCTTTCTAACAAAGAAAGCGTATTTTTCTCTGAACCAAAGGTGGCTTTTTTCATTTTTATATTTTCCAGATTTTATTAACTTACATGTGGGCCCTACTTGTCAGTGACTCATTATTTATTTCATGATTTTATTTATAAAATCTACGGTGGCCCCACATGTCATAGACTCGTTAGTTTATTAACTAAATGATTAAAAACAGTAGGATTTGAAGCTCAAATTGGGCTTAGGGTGACATTGCATTGCTAATAGTCGTGGCTTGGGGCTCTAAGGTCGCCTAAGGCAAACCGACGGTGATGTCCCATGGCGGCGCCATGGGCTTCACTAGCGATTTTGGTGTAAACACCTGAAACTACTCAAATTAAAGGATGCTTATGCTCCAGTAGCTCACCTCGATCACGAGGAAGGTGTCAATGAAGTTGAGGAAGATCCAAGGCGGCTGGTCGTTGGTGAATAGAGGCGACGACGGCAAGCTCGTCGGCGACAATAGTTGAAATGGACCACACGAGCGGGCACAGTGAGGTAAGGCGATACTCAAACCGAGCACGGAGTGGCGATGGACTCACCGGGCTTGGAGATCTCCCGTAGTTACCGTAGTGCCAGAGATGGAGATCAAGAAGACACTGTTGGGGAGCTATGTATGCTGCACCGTCTAATTATCACAGATGGTTTTCAACAAAAACCTTCTGTGATATGTGGTAATATCATAGACGGTTCATGTTGAAAACTGTTTGTGTAGTATCACAGACAGTTCTCACAAAAAACCGTATGTGATATTGGGTAATATCACAGACGGTTTTTGGTTAGAACCGTTTGTGATACTTCACAGACGGTTTTCAACATGAACCGTCTGTGATATGACCTCTTCACAGACGATTTTTGGTTAGTAGTGTTCGCTCGCGCTCTATTGCAATTTCGGTTTCCTTTGCACAGCGGATCAAGTGTTGTTTAGAGCCGTCATTAATGGTCATATTAACGGGTAATTTTTATGTATTGTCTTTATTAAATTTGTAGTTAGTTAATTAGTCATAATGAATTAGTTGTAGTTATTTAGGCGTAATTAATTCAGTCCTATCATTTAGGCCTTATTAAATTTGTGTTATTTAGTTAGTTGTGATAACTTAGGTCATAATGAATTAGTAATTGGTATACTAATCCCACGTATTTATTTGTAGCCTAGTTAATTAGTTACGATTTAATTAGTCCTAATTAGGTGTCGCTTAGTTAATTAATTGTAATTAATTAGTTGCAATTAATCGCTTGTAGTTAATTAGTCGCACTAAGGTAGCCATAATTAATTTAATTGTAGTTAGTTAGTCATAATGAATTCAAGTGTGGCTCTATGTAGTGCTAATTATCTATTTGTAATTAATATGTGGTAAATAATTACTAAAAATTAATTTAGTTGTATTTATTTCATTATTAAGTCGAATTATCTTTTTTGTAATTTATTTGCGGTACTTAATTAGTCTACATTAATTAAGAGGTTTTTAAATACTCGTGTTAATTTAATCGTACTTAAGTAGTCATAGTTCATTAGTGTATTTTTGTTGTTGTCCGTGTTTAGTCTTATTTTTTAATTTATAGTAATTCATCGTCATTATTAATTTATTTACTACTAATATGTGTCTTTGATCTCTTGCAAGTCATGCCTCTACCGGAGCTACTAGAACCATTCCACGATGAGCATCACTGGTGCCAGCTGCAGATCACCGGGGTCGCGGGTGGCCCTCCACCCCTGGTGCTTCGGTTTGAGAAGCATTATTGGGAGCTCGATGATCACCACATCCCAATCCTTCAGGGCACGGGCTTGTTGCCTTTTGCGCGGCTACTCTCGGTCGGACGATACTTTACCCTGGGCTGTAGTGTGATGTCAGCTCTTGCCGACAGGTGGAGACCCGAGACTCACACATTCCACTTTCAGTGGGGAGAGATGACAATCACTCTCCAGGATGTCTCGTTCTTGACCGAACTACCAATTAGGAGTGAGCCACTTGTTCCAAGCCATTCGCCAGTAGACTGGAAGGCCTGGTTGAGGCATCGGTTTGACATACATGTCCTGGACTGTGCCTATGGTGTCACTCAGACCTGGTTAAGGAACTTCAGTCAATGCCTGTAGGATGCACCTGATGAGATTGTTAGAACACACCTCGTCACGTACATTCTCCATCTCTTCGGTTGGGCCCTATTTCCCATCACGCAGGGTGATTGGTTGTACCTCAGCTTTGGCTGCATCACCGAGTCTTTGGCCGACGCGAAGACTAGAGCCATGCCTTAGTACAGCTAGGGATCTGTCGTTCTCTGTGCCACATACAGGGGTTGTGTGACGCTTCGTGGCGCCACATCGATGTGAAATGAACCTTGTCGTGTGCTACGTGCTTCTGTAGTTGTAGAGTTAGGAGCACTTCCCTGCTGGGCGGCCCTCCATCCAGAGAGTAGTGCACCTGTACCCCGAGTTGCATGAACTGATCGACGGGCCCACTATGGGCTACCAGTGGACTACCGCCCAGTTATGCTGGGCCAAGGATAGACTACCGAGGTGCTCCTCGTTGTTGCACAACAAGTTCAAGTCGTTGCACGACAATGACATCATATGGGCTCCATGGACCCCAGAGTTCGTGCACACAGTAGCGCCGTACAGACTATCCATGCAATACACGCAGGACGCCAGATTGTGGACGACGACCTGCCACTTGGTGTTCACCCACATGGTGGAGCCTTACACGCCGCAATGCATAATGCGTCAGTTTGATTTGTACCAGGTTATGCCTCCTCCCGATGGAAGGATGTTGTAGCGAGCCGTTCACTTGTGAGTCCAACTCCATCCAAGTATTGTTTGCATTTCATATCCATGTTGTATGTTCTAACATGAATCCTTCTCGAATGTAGGCAAACAAGGGTGGGCGACGCTACCGAGGACCTGCAAGCGGCCCAAAGATGAGTGGATTACGACTTGGGTGACACAGCACACGTCGAGGTCGTACAAGAGCAGAGACCGTATGACGTACGGTCGTACCACCAGTACATGGAGTGGTACGTACAACTATCGCGCTCCAGACTAACCCATTCTCCAACGGAGCGTCCGGAGCAGGTGACACATTAGTAGATCTTTGAACCACTTGTAAGATCTTTGAACTGATACTTGGATTTGAATCCAAGTATATTTCTTCTGTGTGATGGATGGAACACATGTTTTATCTAGTCCAAACCACACGACGCTTTGAGCCCTAAGTCATTGACAACAACCACTATGTAGTTCTATCTCCCACTGACATCAACCTGTGATCAGTTAGCACCTCACTAACTACAACTAATCCCCCGACCCAACGCTACGTTTCCCTAAAGGTGTCTTCTCTAGGAGTAACCGCCACCACTTCGCCAAGTACTTAAAGGTGGATGATGAACAGCAAAATAACAACCGCAACCACAGCAACAAGATCCAGAGGTAGATCATGATCAATAGGATCAAACTCAATTGAAGCATGGCAGGCAATATACTTAGTGTAATTAGGGCTAATCTATCGCCTTACTCAAGGCACCCTCTGTAAACAGCCAGTTCATTGCGATAAAGAGCAATCCCATTCTCCTCCAAGAACTCTTAGCCATTTTCCTTATTTTCATTTCGTAAGATCGTCGACAGTTGGTGCTGTCCGTGGGGAAGAAGGCATTGAGTTCTTGAAGATTTCTTCGCTCAGCAATCCTAATTTTCCTTCTGTTCCGCTATCACTTATGTGATCATGGCAGGAATATGGGATGAGGAGAACTGGTTTGATTTGGTAGACTTTTCTAACCTCGACATGGACACACGCATTCGCGCCATAGAACACGACGCAATGTCGTCGTCATCCTCTTCCATCGCAAGCTTGCCGCTCGCTGAGACTAGCGAGATTGATCGGATGGATGAAGATTCACCGTGACAATCAGTGGAGCTCCCAAAGGAATCGGTTCTTTCGACCAGTTCAGAATGTCCGAACACATCTACAAACCCGATTTTTCTGACCAGTAGCAACGGCGACAAAAGCTCAGTGCTGCAATCAGAGGGTCAATGTGCTCTCGATACATTCATGGGCGACCAATATTCGCCTACGACTCCTACGTATTCCAAGGGCCAACCGACATCTGGTAGCGGTGTCAATGAAGTTGCCACCGGTCAAAGGCCAGGTAAAGATGATCAAACTTAGCATACGATCGGAAATCCACCAGATCAGGCTGAGTCCACCACAAAGCCCACCGGAGGTCGTAATCTCTGATCACTCCCCATCAAAGAGGCTCCTTGTCAAAGAAGTGGAAGGCTCTCCCTTAGTTACGATGGGAGCTCGTCGAAAGACTGCTGTTGGAGGCACGAGGTTAACACAATCAGTGATACCAATCAAGATGCCGTGCATGATCCTCCACAGCATAACCCGCCACCACCTATTGGTGGAAATGGTACGGGTACTCAAGCACCAACCCGCGATGGCGAAGGTAATGGAACTGGTGGACATCAATCAATTAATTCACTTGTTTCTACCCCATTGCGCATGATAGGGTGAACAGGACAAGCCAAAGGGTCGGGAGAGAATTTGAGTCATCGAATACCTTCTGCCAGCATGAACCATTTAAGACCCTCGATAACGATCTAGAACCTGCAACGAGTTCGTGACATTTTAAATAACCTAGTCCTCGCTCTGGCAGAGACTCCGGGGTATGTTCAGCTTGCAGGCGGGTATCAAAGATCTTTTAGTAGACCATGCAACGTACAGAGATGTACAGGGAACAAAGGAATTCACAAAGTCATACTTTGACTTCGTCCCAGCGTTCCTCCCTTAGCCAGGGTCAGCATGGTCAGTCTAGAGACCGTTCGATACCTAGACCTCCTTAGATGTTCCGACTAGGGAATCACAAGGGAAGATGACTCTTCCATGCAGCCACTCCTCCCCCTCGTCAAGAGGAGTGGCCACTTGGTTCAAATGATCTTTGACATCATTTAAACCAGGCAGGTGGTCGAAGGCGTTGTACTAACATCCACGACCGAATTGGGACACCGAATACTCGATATGTCAACCTAAGGAATCGATCCCCAACTGATAACAATCCGGCTCCTTTTCAAAGAAGACATCATGACTCCATTACGGGCTGTCGAGCATTTTCGGCAGGGCTCCAAGCAGTAAGCTAGTCGGACAAATTTCGACCAGCAAACATGGAAAAATTAAATAGAACTCAAAATCCAATAGAATTACTCTAGATCTATACTACCGCCATCGAATACCGGTGGTGATGACAATGTGATGGCAAACTACCTACCCACTCAGATTTCAAGGATCTCGCCTTGGCCTTGGTTGTCGAACCTACGGCCGGATTAATTTACACAGGAGCTACTCGGACCTCCTAATTGCAAACTTTCAGGGGACATATGATCGCCTCGGAAAGGAGGATGACCTTCATCGGATTCGGCAGGAACCTGATGAAACTCTCCGCCAGTACATAAAGAGGTTCAGCGAGGTCCGTAACTCCATTCTTGAGGTCGCAGACTCATCTGTTATTCAGGCTTTTAAAGCTGGGTTAAGGAATTGACGGTTTACGGAGGATATCGCTATGAACCCTCCATGAATGACCATCAAGCTCTTCGACATGGTCGATAGGTATGCGGCTGATAGTGAGGTTGTTGCATGAAAAAGGCCATAGATCGGAAAGAGAAAATCCCTCAGCCTGGCCTGGATAAACAAGAGAAGAAATATAAGAAGGCTCTCAAAGGTAAGAAGAATCGCAAGCCCAATAACAAAGAAGTGCTTGCAATTCTTGAGAAGTTCACCAAGGGCAAGAATGATTATTCTGGTCGTAACAAAGCAAAAGCTCTGATCGATGAATACAAAAAGAACAAGAAGTGGTGTCCACTTCATCAGGCGGTAGGGCATGATCTGCGCACTTGCTGAGCCTATCAAAAGTAGCTAGAAGACTATTACTTAGGTAAAGGTCATTTTCCTTCCATACAAGAGCTCCAAAAAAGACAAGGATGGCGACGAAGTAATAGAGTATCAGGAGCCCCAGCATACCGTCGATATGATCTTTGGCGGGTCCTCCTCATACAAATCTAGGTGTCATCTGAAGGCCGTGGAACGAGAAGTGAACCTTACCGAATCTTCGATCACCATCAGGCCATCCAGGTGGTCAGAGATAGTCATCTCCTTCAGCAAAGAAGGCTGACACATCCCTTCAACTCGAAAAGGTAGGTTCCCTATTGTTGTAGAACCTACTATAAATAATTGCAAAGTTAATCGAGTTTTAGTAGATAGTGGTAGTTCTTTAAATATTTTGTTTACGGGAGCATTGGAAGAAATGCAAATTCCCAAATCAAAAGTAAAGCCTGTGAAATATGCCTTTCATAGTATAGTTCGGGGGTCTACTACTAAACCGATAGAGCAAATTTCCCTACCGGTTACATTCGGAAGACCAGATAACTTCCGAACAGAGAAGATTTCATTTGATATAGTAGATTTTGAAACTGCATATAATGGAATACTTGGTCGTCTGGCATTAGCAAAGTTCCTGATAGCTACACATTATGGCCATCGGAGTTTAAAAAGGCTAGGACCAAAAGGTGTCATTACGGTTCGAGGGGATAGAAATATGGCATATGCATGCGATCGTAAGTCCCTAGAACTGGTCGATGAACTATCGACTAGAGATACTAATCCACCTTCCACGCAGGTCAAACACTTAAGGCCAAAGATGGCCCCAAAACCCTCCAACCAGACGAAGGAAGTTCCACTCAACAAGGACACTTCTCCAGAAAACGTCAAAGCGTTGTTTGGGCTCAGAAGTGCTAGTGCAACCACCCAAAAAAGTACTGGTCAGAGCAGGGCTCGATCCTAAATAGGAAGAGTCGCTCGTCTCCTTCCTCTGAGCCAATTTAGATGTATTTGCCTAGCAGGCATCCGATATGCCTAGAGTTCCTAGGAAGGTGATCGAGCACAGTCTAGCTCTCCAGCCTGATAAAAAATCGGTCAAGCAAAGGCTGAGGTGCTTCGCACCAGATCGGAAGGAAGCAATCTGGTCGGAGATTGACAAGCTCCTTAAGGCTGGGTTTATTCGTGAAGTCGACGGCCCTGAGTGGCTCGCCAGTCCTGTAATGGTTAGAAAGAGTAATGGGAAATGATGAATGTGTATCGATTTCACAGATCTTAATAAAGCTTTTCCGAATGATGATTTTCTCCTTCCACATATCGATCAGCTCGTAGACTCTACTTTCGGGTGTGAGTTATTAAGCTTTTTAGATGTGTATTCAGGGTTCCATCAAATTAATATCAGTAAAGATGATGAAGAGAAAACTTCCTTCATCACACCATATGGCACCTATTGCTATGTCAAGATACCATTTGGTCTCAAAAATGCTGGTGCAACTTTTCAGAGGCTAATGCAAAAAAACATTTAGCCCACAAATAGGTCAAAATTTAGAAGCCTACATTGATGACTTGGTTGTAAAGAGCATCAATGCTGGTGATCATATTTCTGACCTACAAGAAACTTTCAATAACTTAAGAAGACATAACCTTAAATTAAATCCAGAAAAGTGTGCGTTTGGAGTTTCTTCTGGGAAGCTTCCTGGATTCCTAGTTTTAGCTATAGGAATTGAAGCAAACCCAACAAAGATATCGGCCATCGACCAGATGAGCCCTCCGACCACAAAGAAAGAAATCCAAAAACTAACTGGTTGATGCGGAATGTTGTCCTAATCTGTCGATGCGAAGGATAAAATTCTGATTAGACGATGATCAACTCTCATGATCCAGGCTACGAACACAACACGTACAAACCAAGTAATCGCTGAACTAATCACCAAATCGTTATCAACCGTGCCAAAGACCCGATTGACCTGATCACGAGGATCAATTCCTGCAAGCAATCGAAGAACAAGCAAGAACGAAGTAACAAGCAATCTGAATTGCAAATATATGATTGAGTCTAAAAGGTGGGATTCCGCAGTGGTTCTTTATGGTTGGTCTAGTCGACACAAGCAAAGAACAAGAGTTTTCACAATGAAGAAACTAAGCAAACGAAATCCACCAAACCCTAAAGGTGGCGGCCACTATGTATAGGAGGAAGAGGAGAAGGGAGAGGCGGTGTTACTGTTCATGTGTGGATAGTAACCATGTGAACAGTGCGGGCTGCATAGGGTTGCAAGGCCTATGGGCCCAAGTGAACTCAAAAACAACATCTCACTATTTTTTCAATTACCACGTGCTTATAATGAATTTTGAGGTGGGGCCAAATCCGTTGGAAAGAGGATGAAATAATCTTTCCATCAAGTACTCGTGGGCCTCCAACGGACTCGGTATGTGAAAGTTATGCATGTTTGAAGTCGGTGTTGTCTCCGAATGCCGAATTGAATTATACATGCTTCCCACTACAGAAAAGGCCTTTACAGACGGTTCGTAACGCCATCACGCAGCGGTTACGGAGCCGCTCGAGTTTATGGGTCAAGAATGCTAATGGTCATCACAGACGGTTTTCGAACCGCTCGTAATACATACTATCACAGACGGTTTGTAGATGCAACCGTGCGGATAGTCACTACCACAAACGGTTCAGATAAAACCGCTCGTGATATTCGACTACCACGCACGGTCCGTAGATAAAACCGTCGTGATAGTCGACTACCACGCACGATCCGTAGATGAAACCGTCAGGATAGTCGACTACCCGACAGACGATTCAGATATGAAACCGCCTCGTGATAGTTCACTATCACGCAGCGGTTTCATATACGCATCGCTCGTGGTAGTCGACTATCACTGCACGGTTTCATCCATGCACCGCTCTGGGAAGTCTTTGCATTGCTAAATCTATTTTCGCTTATTGGCTAGCCTCAGAAATGCTAGCCATGCCCTCTCAAACAAGCACATCCAATTCTCATTCATTTCGTAGCACATCAAAATTATGCTCATTTCGTAAACAAGCACACATCCAATTCACAAATCAATTAACTAAATTTAACCATTAATGTACATTAATTTACACACATGTACCATTATGTTCAATCTATCTCAATCAAGTTCAATCTGCTACATCGTGGAAACTCCCATTTGGATTTATGACCGTCTGCTCAGAATGACGCAAGGTGTGATCGAATTTTTATGAGCTCGCTCTGCTCCAACGCAGCTTCAGGCGATGTTCGCAACTCCGTCGATATGAAGGTTAAATTCGGGCTTATATAAATTGGTAAGTATATATGAAATAATTGTTGAAAGATTGACAAACCCGAGGATCATTGGTGATCGCGAACCGATGAGTACTTGCATGTTGTGGCAAACATAGTATCCACAGACGCTATGCCCGACTACCGCCGGTGGCACCGCAAAAATAGAATTGGTTAGTTCGAGAGGCATTGCTACTAAGTGTTATATAGGATTAATGTGTACTAGCTAGCAAGCATCGGGAATTTTGATCATGTGCCGTTCTTCCCTTGATATTCCATCCTCTAGCATGTAACACGTCGAACACCCCACGTGACTCCATGAAGTTAGCCTTAGCCATTGCAAAGGAAGGAAAGACTACAATAGAGTTTCTATGGAGGAAATGTGTTTACCTGATGATTAAACTCCGGATAGTGGTGAAGTTGTGAGTGGCCCTCTCAGAGGAAATCTAGGTATATTACGATTTCGCTTTGGTATAATTACAATTAGAATCCAATGGAACCTACAGAGGTATGTCAAGATGGTCATTAAACCTAAGTTCGTGTTGCTTATAAAGTACAAATCAACAAGTATAGCCAGAGTGCAACACTACTTACTTCGGTTGTAGAGCAAAAGTATGAATTCCTTGTTGCGTGAGCCATGAAAAAAATCTATAACGTAATTCTCGATTTAATGTTGCATTCGCCGTGATGCTTTGCTCGGAGACAACGTGTGGGTCGAGGAAACCTACCGGTGATTTCCTTCTTTCGCTTCACGATCATGTATCTATTATACAAAAGCTAGGAGTTATATATAACATTTATCGATATTACACTAACATTGACCGTGATTGTACACACTTACAAATGTCCAAAGATCGTATGATTGAGACGCCGAGCTCGCCGAGGTTGAAGAGACATAACAAGTCGTCGAAGGTCACCGTGAAGACAGCGCCTTGATACACGTGGTTAAAATGATGCTCCTTGAACTTGACGGTGACACCCGAGCATCGTTGATCAACCGCTTGTTGGATCGTTCCATGTACCATGCATGCAATTCCATGCAATCCAAATCCTAGGGTAGGGTCGTCTAACTTCTTGAGCAACGGCTCGCTGGCTTGTATTTCCGCCAACGGCAAGAAGGGATATTAGGAGAGGACTCGATCGCCTTCGATTTGCCCTTGCCCTTGCTGCCTCGCTTGTATAGGTCGACTTCACAAGAGTCGATCGAGCATGAGGTGTAGATGCATGTGATCTGGCGGGCCCTTGCCATGTCAAGGCAGTAGTAGCCGGTGCGCCAGTCCCGTGGACTTGATGTTTGTGCAGACATTCCGTGAAGTTGACACCGAGCGGTAGCTCCAGCAGATGTCCTCCTTGGGCCATCGGATGAATGTTCCAACGGCTTGCCCTAGAGTCATGACCTCATCGCTTTGGGGAATTTTCAATGACGGCCTCAAATTGGCACAAACACCGCCCACATTCACTTTTGCGAAACCCGTGCTAGATTTGCACCATGCACCAAAGCTCCGACACGGATGGATACACCGCCCCAAGCAAAGATCTAGGGCAACAGAGACATATCTCACTTGAGCTTGCACTTCAGAGCCACCCACGCATATAACGATACAAAATTAGCTACTCCAACAGCCTATCAATGGATTGAGCATTCCAGAGATAATAATTATTACCGGATGTCATCGACGGAAAATCTGTCATCACCTATTGTGGTAGGGTTAGGGTTGGACGCGCAGACTACTCGGATGTTTGGGGGGGCAAGCGGTATAGTAGGGTAGGAGCTTCCAACCGACTTGGCATTTGCAATCCCTTAATCCTTTCCTCAAAGGTCTCTATCTCGCTTTTGCTCGAACGCATACTAATCCTTTCCTCAAAGGATTGATTGAATTTTTCAATGAGCTCATCTCGAGGGATGCACGAAGATCCTCTCGTAGCTTTGCATCGTGCTCGCTTTGGCTCTCTTCCTACTCCGATGACGATCCGAGTCCGCTTGGAACCATTGTTCCCATGTAACAAAAACACCGGCGCCTCTCGCGTAATCCGGATGCTCATTGCTTCCTAGGGCCGAGAGAGTATATCTTCTCCCTATCCGCCCGAATGAGCCTTGGGAAGATTGTGCACTCAACGTTATTTGCAATATAGCCCGACATGTCATTTCACTTCCTATGAAGTTATGGAGTAATTACAAACTAGGTAGTTCGATATCTTACCAGCGTTGGGACACTTCTGGTCTTCGGGTTTGGAAAGTACACTTCAGAGGCCAAATACATAACCTCGCAAATAACCACTTTGTCGGCGCAAGACATTAGTGATCTCGAAATAGCAGGAGAGATTCAAACCGCTTTTCGCTGTCCTGATCCCTCCATATCGGGCTTTACCCACATACCCAGCGGTGCCGAGTCCGTGGGGTGCTTGTTTTTGCTTGAGGGCCGTAGCGCCAGACTTTCACTCTTAAATTCATCTGTCGCCTTCTTCGCCACAAACTCGCCCAGACTCTTCCAACAATAGATACTTGTGGAAGGGCGGCAGATCCTTCTCCACGTAGTTCTTGACAAGCGTGTCTTGAAGTTCTTCCACGCTTTGCACGCCAGAAGTAACGCTGTGTCATCGCGACGGAGTCCAGAGTTCTTCCGGATCTCGAACGATGCGAGAATTTCCGCCAAAGATGTTAGTTTTCGATGGTCCGCACCACCTTCCACGAATCATAGGTGATCTTGACCCGTTCCGTGCAACTATTCCGACCATTCTCCGGAATGCGGACGCTGCTTTCGGCGAGGATTGATAGGGGTCCTGCATCGATCGACTCCGTGATGGTAAATCGCCCGTGGGCCTTTTCGATATTCCTCTTCTACCGCGGTTGGATATTGTTCCAGAGGATGGTGCATCATCGGACACATGATGCGGCGATGACTCGTAATGAGCGGAACACATCTTCACAAGAAATAGAATTATCATTGCAATGTATTCCAAAGAGCGAGATCAAAACAAATACCATATGAATAACTCGACTAGAACAAATACAAATTCCTAAAACATGTACAATTATCATGAAGGACCATGACAGATTATTGATAGAAATAGTTAGGGAAAGGGCGTGGGAGTCGATCGGTAACTTCGGCATTGGTTACATTTAAGGCCGACGAGATGGACGAGCAGGAGCAAGACGAGCAAGAGGGCAAGCGGCGTCGAAGGGAGGCGCGGCGGCTCTGGGGGGGGGAGGAGGCGGCGGGCTCTGGGCAGGAGGCGCGGTGGGCTCGGGGAGGCGCGCGGGTCAGAGGAGGAGGCTCAGCGGGGTTCTGGGGGAGGCGCGCGGGCTGGAGGAGGAGGCGGCGTCGACGGATCGGGAGGAGTAGCGCCGGCTCGAGGAGGCGGCGCCGAGGACGGTGGCGACAGGCTCGGGGAGGAGGAGCGAGAGGAGTTGAGAAACTTAATCGCTTGAGAGTGGCGGGCGGCAAACCCTAGCTAGAGTCCGAATGTAAATAGGGATGGATATCACAGACGGTTCTAAATTAGAACCGCTCAGGATATTATTATCATCGCTGCGGTTCTAACTTAGAACCGCTCGTGATATAGTGATGTATCACGCACGGTTTTAATAAACAACCGCTCGTGATATATGATGAATCATGACGGTTTTAATAAACAACCGCCTGTGATATGATATCATGCGGTTCTAACTTAGAACCGCTCGTGATATATGATGTATCACGACGGTGTTAATAAACAACCGCTCGTGATATATATGTAGCATGACGGTTTTGATAAACAACCGCTCTGTGATATACATGTGAGACGGCCTCGTAGTTCAAACCGCTCGTGATATTATTTTGTATTGGTTAATATCTAGATCGATCTGCTTATTGGCTAGCCTCAGAAATGCTAGCCATGCCCTCTCAAACAAGCGTAAAAGACAACAAGTACATGTATATACATCCAATTCACATTCATTTGAGAAACAATCACATCCATTTCACAAGACAAATCAATTAATGAACTCAAATGAACTAAAATTAACCATTCATCGTAATGTATATACATATACACACATTGTTCAATTAATCTTTAAAAATTAGCCCTTCATGATGATCGACGCAGATGTAGCTAGTTTCGCCATGTTCTTCTTCCTCGACCCTTATGCCGCTTTCGAAAGGAGGCAACTCGTCAAATTGATTGTATTCTTCCTCGCCCACTACATTCTCAACTCCGACAATCCTCCTTTTTCCATGAAGAACTACGTGGCGCTTCTTATTTGCCGGTCGGTAACATAGAAGACTTGAACAACTTGGTTAGCCAAGACGTAATGGTTCGCCTTTGTATCCGACACGCTCGAGGTCCACGGTAGTGACGCCGCACTTGTCGACCTTCACCTATGGGAGATGGACCCAACGGCACCGAAATAGGGGATCTTGAAAAGCACGAGTCGAGCTCCCATATCTCCTCTATTTGCCCATAGTAGGAGCTCCTCACCCATCGGCATGAATGCATCTATGCGACACCGCTGCTCGTTAGTGCTTTTATATCCCGAGCTCACAGATAGAATGTGTACCCATTTATGTCGATCCTCGCCATGTTACAAGCAGAATGTTGGCCCTTTTGCCAACCATGTCAAGATATCACTTGACGAGCTCCTAGCAAGTCGCTCCTTCAACCATTGGTTGAACCGCTCATTGTGTTGTCTCGTGATCCAAACATCCGCCGCAGCGGATTCGCTGTCAAGCACGCCCTTGGCCGGTCGATATCGGGACACTTCACCATGTGTTGCAAGACCGTGAAATGGGCTTGAGCATACGATCCATATTTGGAGTGATTGCTTTCTTCCGATGGTCCCGATACCCTCGAGCCTCCCTCATGGTGAGATCGAGGCACACCCATCGGCTCGACCGAGCCATGTAATCGAGGCGTAACTCAATGACCTCTTCGGTTGCATAACCTTCGACGATCTTGCCCTCGCCGAGATCGATTCCGTACATATGACTTGAGAATTCCCATGAACCTCTCGAACGGGTACATGCTACGAGGAACACGGCCCGCACATCTTTATCTCCTCACAATATGAACAATGAGATGGACCATGATATTGAAAAACGACGGAGGGAAATACATCTCAAGATCACATAGTGTCGCCACCACCTCGCCCCGCAGAGCATCTAGTCCTTCGAGATCGATGACCTTCTCGAGCAATTGTGTTAAAAAATAACTGACCTCATGATTGTCTCTGACCTTGATCGGCAAAATACTTCTAATTGCAACAGGAGCATTTGTGTCATCAACACATGACAATCATGAGACTTCATGCCAATTAAGTTCAAATCTTTTATCGAAACATGTTTCTTCATGTTGGCGAGTAACCGGACGGAACTTTCACGCCATGCAAGCACCGCAGCTCGGTTCTCTCGCCTTGGACAGAGTGTAACAAGCGGGGAAGGTACGCTCGTCCTTTATCGGTCCTTGTTGGTGCTAACTCAGTCCGATGTCCATATCAACCAAGTCAAGCCGCATGCGCTGACACCATCCTTTGTTTTGTCACGTAATGTTCAAGAAGAGACCAATCAAGTCATCACATACATTTTTCTCTACATGCATGACGCCGATGCAAAGGGCGAACTTCTAGGTGCTCCCAATAAGGTAAGTCCCAAAATATTGATCTCTTCTTCCACATGTTCTTCTTACTTGTCCTCGATTTACATCCCTTTCCAAGCACAACATCTAAATCCTTAACCATATCATAGACCTCTTTTCCGCTTAAATGCCTTGGAGCCGAACTGTCCTCCTTCTCTCCGTCAATTGTTTCTTCATCTGCGGTATGGGTGAGCCCTCCAAGGAACCTACGATGACGATGTACACGGTTTTATGCGAGTGATTCACCACACACTCTCGGTATCATCTAAGCAAATGAGTACAAGCTTTGGCCCTTTTGTACTCTAGCCCGACAGATTAGCAAGGGTAGGATAATCATTTATGGTGCGTAACAACAAGGAACGTAAATTGAAGTTCTCTCGCTTGTACGCATCCCATAATTGCATGCCCCTTCAATCCACAAGATTTTTAGATCTTCCATCAATGGTGCTAGGTACACATCAATATCATTCTCGTGTTGCTTCGCCCTTGGATAAGTATCGACAACAAAATATACTTCCGCTTTATACACAACCAAGGAGGAAGGTTGTAGATACAGAGCGCCACGGCCAAGTGCTATGTCGGCCGCTCATGTTACCGAAAGGATTCATTCCATCAGACTCAATCCAAACCTTATATTCCTCGGTTCCGCACCGAAGTCTGCAAACCTCCTATCGATGTTTCTCCACTGGGCGGAATCAGCAGGGTGTCTTAACTTTCCGTCATTCTTACGCTCCTTTGAGTGCCAATACAGCAGTTTTGCATTCTTTGGGTTCGCAAAAAACCGCTTCAAACGGGGAATTACAGGAAGATACCACGCCACCTTAGCAGGAGGTCCTTTCTTCACCTCGATTCCTCGTCGTCATCTAATTGTTTACGCTTGTCTCGGGATGCGTTGCACACGGACATACATGCATGTTTGTATACTGTTACGGTAGAGGATACAATCGTTCGGACATGCATGTATTCTTTCTACTTCCATTCCCAATGGACAAAGAACCTTTTGGCTTTGTAGGTGGTTTTGGGCAACTCATTTCTTCGAAGCATGTCCGCTAAGAGACCTAATACTCGTGAAACTCTTGTCGACCAACCGCTGCTTGCCTTCAATTTCAGCAGCTTTAAGCACGGATGACAACCTTGTGTATTCCGACTTGCAGCCGGGAACAAAGGATTCTCCGAGTCCTCCATCACGCCCGAATTGAACATACTCCCTCTCATCACAGCTTCCTTCGCATCGCGAAGCATCTCGATCTAGATTGTCATCGCAAATTTATCCGAATCGGAACCACAATCGACATCATTCGGCAGATATCGTTGACTTCTTGTATAATATGCATATCATTGACTTCAGATAATATGCTCTTCACCGTGATCGTCCAACATGTATAACCCTTTTGAAACCCCTTCAATCAAGTGTGCTTCGATCTGCGCTCGGTTGTTAAACATCTTCGATTCTCGCAAATCAATGCATGGACAAGACATATATTCCGCCCTTATTCAACATATCTTCCTCGGCGGCTCTTGTAAAAGCAGACACGCCATTAATGTACTCTTCACTCACACGGTTCTCAAGTACATCCAACTTCGGTCCATCACACGGTTCGTATTGAAAACCCCGAAAATAAATAAAAGGGTGATGACTTTCAAAGCGTATTTTTCGAGGCTTAATTACAATTTTTTATTTTAACATTTTTCGGATTTTATTAACTTACATGTGGGCCCTACTTGTCGCTGACTCATTTTTATTTCATGATTTTATTTATAAAATCTATGGCGGTCCCACATGTCATAGACTCGTTAGTTTATTAACTAAATGATTAAAAATAGTAGGATTAATTTGAAGCTCAAACCGGGCTTAGGGTGACATCGCATTGCTATATAGTCGTGGGTCTCGGCCCTAAGGTCTCGCCGAGGCAAACCGACGGTGATGTCCCACATGGAGGCGCTCGAACTAGCGATTTGGCGTAAACGTCAAACTACTCAAATTAAAGGATGCTTATGCTTCAAAGATCTCACCCGATCACGAGGAAGGTGTCAATGAAAGTCGGGAAGGTCCAAGGCGCTGGCTGGTCGCCGATCGGTGAACAGAGGCGACGGCGGCAAGCTCCTCGGCGACAATATACAAACTGAAATGGACCAGCGGCCAATGAGGTGAGGCGATGTACTCAAACCGCACGAACGGCGATGGACCTATCGTAGCGCCAGAGATATGGAGATCAAGAAGACTATATCTGCTTTTGGCCGGGAGGCGGAGTTATATATATACGCTCTCGTGATGAGTTAATTATCACGGACGGTTTTAACAAAACCCGCCTCGTGATATTGGGCAATATCACGACGGTTCATGTTTGGAACCGCTGCGTGATATTGGGTAATATCACGACGGTTCATGTTTGGAACCGTTTATGAAGTATCACAGACGGTTCCAAACATGAACCGCTCGTGATATGACATCTTCACGTATGGTTTTAGCGCGGAGAATAACACGACGTGGGTAACAAAACCGCTCGAGATTGTGTTTATCTGACGGTTTTGATGAACCGTCTATGATCAGGCGTCCAGTATTAGCATTTCTGTAGTAGTCTCCTAAGTTTCTGATTAAAAGAGCATCACATACATTCGGTAGTAGCATATTCTTATTATAAATAGAATGCACTCCTAGAAACGAAGTTACCTTATAGTTTAATTGACATACACGAGCTCTTGTGATTGGATCTTGCAAGTGCATAGGTTCAGCGCTATTGTGAGGAGTGTTGGTTGTATGCATAGAAGTGATGTCCTTATCATCCTTCCCTTCTTGCATTTGAGTCGTCCTCGACTCAAGCTCATCTTTTTCCCCTAAATATGGCTTCAAATTTGCAATGTTAAAAGTGGGACTAACCCTAAACACTACAGGCAGATCAAGCTTATATGCATTATCATTAATCTTAGCTAACACCTTGAATGGACCATTAGCTCTAGGCATCAAGTTACACTACACCATGGCATAGTATCAAACTGTCAGAGAAAACTACTTTGCAAAGAAAATTATCTGCTAGGAATATGTTTCCCCAGCACATATTACCTACCTAGTAAAGTGCTACTGAGAAAAACATTCCCCGGCGGATATGTGGATTCATGGCAGTTAAGTGCCCTAGATAGGTTGGTTTTCCCCAGCAGTTATAGTTTCCCCGACAGTTAGTTGTTTCCCGATAGTTAGATGTATTGCTGGCAGTTAACCTGCCCTTGATTGTCTGTTTACCCTAGCAGTTAAGTGCCCTAGATAAGTTGGTTTTTCTTGGCAGTTAGATGTATTGTCGGTAGTTAACTTGCCCTCGATTGTCTGTTTTCCCCGACAATTAAGTGCCCTAGATTTGGCACCTAGGAATATATATGTAAAATACAAATAAAATTTAATTATGCTGCCAGGAATAGTGAATTTAATATTTTCCCAATAGTTTGTACCATTCAACCAGAATTTAGAAAATATAAAATTTTCTCAATCGTACCACTTATAAAATGTCATATCAACAATCAAATGCAGCTGCAACACATATGAAATTCAGATGATGCAAAATACATAAACCTAAAATATGAAATTTCTGATAAGCACAACAGTACATGTGCAGTACACCATACACATGGCATGTACTAGTCTACCCTTGGCATGTACAAAACATCTACGCAAAAGAAGTTGACAATGAAGATATCCACATAATGAAATCATCATGCTATCACCATTTGCAAAATAAGGACGACCACTCCATCAGCAAACAATAACTTCAACAGCCCTTATATTTTGTACCTGAAAATAAATTCGAGAAGTCAATAACCACAAACCATATATAAGGCCAAACATGATATGAGCGTCAAATAGTTGTAGATGACTATTTGCTCCTAAAAAATTCCAATTTGCTCCTATCCTTGTCAATGACTGAAACAAAGATCAACTTCTACACACTCAAAAAGGATCATAGAACTAGGAGACATGGATAGCTTAAAAAGTATATATGATCAACCTTCTCAGACAAGTCACACTACTCATTTATGTTGTTTATCCAAGATTTGATATAACTGTAAGCTAAATTGTGTGTATAATCCAATGCTAAGATGTGATAATGCAGTGAAGTTCTATTGGAGACATATATGAGTTTGACAAAGAATTGAAGCCATCATGGAAAAAGCATATATATGGAGTGAAGAAATAGCAGAAAATGTCTCATTATGCTCATCTGTTGGGTGTGCTTTACATGGTCTGTCAGGATCTAACTCAGTGTCACTTTTCCTGATAACCAAGGTATGTAAGAATTTATTATATCATAAATGATTTACTGGATGCAAGCTAATACAACAGCCTTATATATCACAAGTTCCCATCTGCATATTATCTACTTACAAATGTAAACACTCTAAGCCATGTTGACTCTATAATATGAGAACAACACTACATGTTCTGATAGTTATGAAGCTGATGAAGGTACTTATAAAAGAAAAGAACCTACATATGCTTAGGTGGATATCTATAGCAAGATAGTCAAAATATGGTGTCAACCATAACAGTATGGCTAGTATCATCCATTAGATAGTTCAAGATAAATTGATGACTTAAGCTTCATCTACTAACTATAGATAAGTTAAGAAGAATAAAATAATAAGAAAAGTTTGATGCCAACTGAAGTAAGAATATGTCATGGCTAGGACCTCTATTTTCATTAAAAGAAGAATATTTTTCTTGGTTCATTTGTTAAAGGTATTTATAGATTAGCAAGATGGACTTTTAGTGGAGCGCTACTTGCATAGAAGGAAGTGGAAGTGGGATAAACATAGAGCTCATAAGAGTCAAAGACTTAGTTCAATTACAGAAGTTCAACAGGATGAATCTAATGATGCAACTTCAATGTTTTTTACGATAACCACAAGAAAAGTATTCGAGTATCAGTTTCCACAATATACAGGTATAAACTACTACTTTTGAGATCTTGATTTATTTGCACCCGAGGTCAATCAGCTTAAAACAATCTAATAAAGATGAGTTTGCAGAAATTTTTCATAGAAAAATCATTTATGTCAATTTGTGCTTTCCAGTGGAAAGATGGAAATAAACCAAAATTATGAAGATGCTAGTCTAACACAAAAGTACTTCAATTAAAGTGAAATCTGCAACAAAAGATCTTCCATCTAAACCATACGATACACTCTGATCCTGATTTGATGGTGTAAACTCTTGTTTTGTCAACAAAAAACATTGGTCTTAGTCTAGAAACATAAAAATAATCAAGTTCAATGAAGATGGATGTGTCACAGTACATGCTAGATTCAGCTTGAAACATTAGAATCTTGTGTTAGATGATAGATCCAAGCAAGTCAAACCAGATTTAACATTCTCTCCTAGGACCATATCATTCTCGTGTGAACTTTTTCTTTTAACAAAATGGCACATTCAATCGTTTAATTGTTTTATCAAAGCAATAGCTATTACTAAAGTTAATTCTCTCAAGAAAGCCTGCATTCCCGCGCTGGCCACGTCGCCTCGATTAGTGCGAGCCGTCGGATGTCCGCGCGACGGCCAGGATCAGCGCCTGCGCTTGCACCGCGCGCGTCGCCTTGTGTCATGCGATTCCACTGAAGAAACGGCTCGTGCGCTGGCCTCGAGGTTTTGCCGCGGAGAACGAGTCGTCGCCGTTTAATGCACCTGCTGCGCGTCCCGTCCAGCTTTAGCGTGTACACAGAGCTTGCGCGGTGCTGCTCAGCTCTACCGTTGCTTCTCGCTCGCCCCACGTAGCGCGTGTTTAATGCAGTTCCTGTTGCCGTCGTTTCGCTCTATTTTTTCCTTTTGTTCCGTGCACTCGGTTCATCAGCCGAGAAAGGTCACGCCGATACACTCGGCTGCACAATCCAACCAGCATTCCTATCTTGCGCTTATTTTTTCCTTTTGTTCCGTGCACTCGGTTCATCAGCCCAGAAAGGTTACGGCAGTACACTCGGCTGCACAATCCATACTAGCGTTCCTATCTTGCGCTGCTTATCTCTCAGTTCTTAGCTTTCAGTTCTTACCTCTCGAACTCTCTTCACCTTTTGCAGTTTCATCGTCGTTGTGCCGTTTTAGAATCGTCGTTTTGTGTATCTATTCTGACCTCTCCGCCTAAATCTCTTCCGATCTCTTCATCTCCCGTTGGTTTTTCCCGATCATTATTCACATGTTAGGTTTTTTTTCGTCTATACTTTAGTAGCTTACTAATTTTTCTTTGTTCTTGCGTCTTGCAGATTCGCGTCGCCTCATTTCGAAGATCTGTAGTCTCCTCTCGAAGATCTATAGTCTCATTAAAGTAGCTCAACCCGTGCAGCCAACAGGTACGTTACTACCGTATGTTCGCATTTTTTTTACCTTACTCTCAGTTAAATCTCTTCCGATCTCTTCGTCTCCCGTTGGTTTTCCCGTGCAGCCATCAGGTACGTTACTACCGTATGTTCCCTTTTTTTTTACCTTACTCTCAGCTCAGTTCTATATTTTTTTCCTATTTTTCATTGCGATTCGGTTTCAGGTTACTTTTACTACCGTATGTGCCCCTTTTTTTTTACCTTACTCTCTGCTCAGTTCTATATTTTTTCCTATTTTTCATTGCAGTTCAGTTTCAGGTTGCTTCACGTTATCAATTAACTCGCTATTCATTTATTACCTATATACCTTGAGTATTTAAAGCTATTTATTGTTTTCGTTCAGGCAGCCAGTCTCCTACGTTCGTAGTGATTCCATCACTCTCTGCTTCCCAACTAATATCTTCAGCTTTTCTCTTCTGGTACGTCTTATTCTCACCTTTTAATGTACGTTTTCATATCTATTCATATCTATTCGTCTCTTGTGTGTTGTTACTGAGGTTTTCTTTACAGCCCTTATACATCATTATATATATATATATATATATATATATATATATATATATATATATATATATATATATATATATAACGTATTATTTATCGTTTCCTTAACGCTTATCAGTAGAAACTGTAACAGATTCGGTCTTTAAGAACGTCTTTCCTGTTTTTTTTTACTAATCCTATATCTTATATTATATTTATTCGTCTGTTTCGTGTTCTACTAATTAGTACTATTTGCTCATCTGAATCTCCCTCAATTTTAATCCCTTTTTTTCTTAGTTGCCGTGATGGAAACCTCTTTATCCATACTACCATGCAAGCGAAAAAGTATGCTCTATTTACGTTACACTACAGTCTCTGTCAATTTTTTCTTTTGTTAGTCACCAAAAAAAACCTAAGCAAACAAAACTATAAACAGGATATGGATACTTTCCTATTATAGACCCTTCTACTGCAATGAGGAACCGTGCACATCGCCGTCACATAATAGTCTCGCGTTGCACCAGCCATTTAGGTAATTGCTTCCTCTTCTCTTCTCTGGATCGTTTAGCTATAATAATCTCCTTTCCTTTTTCGTATCTCTTCATCTACTTTTTCCAAACATCATCTCCCAAATTCCTACTATACGATACTACCTCTCCCATTTCTGTTTACTTACTTCGCTAATAGTATATTTAACTTACCTACATTCTCAGATCCTACAAATGATCTACTTGTGTCGCTTGACTCATCGCTCTTGCCCAGCGATTATATATTCTCCCTAAAAGGTGTTCTCATTTTCTCCTTATACATGCTTATTTTTTTTTCATATTGTTTCTTATCCTATATTTATCTGTCTTTTCGCTTTTTTCTTTAGCATCTTACTCGGGAAGGTCAAGGTACGGTTCACCAGATTATGAATGTTCAAACTGTCGTGCTGTTTTTTGGTTCCAAGAAAGAGTCCGTTCTCTTTCATCTACTAGGCAAAGACGCATGATATATAATCTCTGTTGTAAGGGTGGTAGAATCTGAATTCCTCCTTTCAGAAAACCTCCACCTCTTTTAGCTTCTTTAATGGACTTATCTACTAATCATCATTCTAATTCATTCCGCCGTAAGATTCGACAATATAACTGCCTTTTTGCTTTCACTTCTATGGGAGCTTCTGTTGATCGTTCATACAATACCGGTGGTGGCCCACCAATCTTTAGAATAAATGGTCAGGTACACCATCGAATAGGAACTCTCTTGCTTGAACCAGGTCAACCACCAAAATTCGCTGAACTTTACATTTATGATACCGACAACGAAGTCGCAAATAGAATCTGTGCCTTGTACACACATGATAACAGTACAGAAGAACTTGATCCTGACATAGTAGCCTCTCTGATAGACATGCTAGATGAACATAATCCTCTGGTGAAACAATTTAAACTAGCAAGAGATCGCTTAGTCGGTTATGAAAATGAACGACTATATATCCGCATTATTGCTCCTGTTGAAGGTGATACCCCTCAATATAATCTACCATCAGTTGATCAGCTAGCTGCACTGATAGTTAGTGATTTTTCACTAGCTAGCCCATCACGTGATATTATTATCCACGATAGATCATCAGGCCTCCAACGCATCTCATCATTGCACCCCGCTTTTATGGCATTACAATATCCTATTTTGTTTCCATATGGTGAGCGTGGATTCCAGCTAGGCGTTGCACATAGCTCAACTTCCCATAGTTGCTCTAGCAAACGTGATAAAATGACTATGCAAGAGTACTATTGTTTTTTTTTGTCACTATCGGAAAAACATGCATAATCCATATCTATCCTACGGTTTACTATCTGCGCAAATAAAGATCGATGCTCGTGCATCCATTGATGAATGTCGTTTAGCATTTATTAGGCGCTCTCAAGACCAATTTAGATCTGAAAATTTTCAAGGTATTACAGATGCAGTTAGCTCAGGCTGTATAGACGCAAATGCTCTAGGGAAAAAAAACTATTTTACCTTCCAGCTTTATTGGTGGCCGTCGATATATGCAAGAAAACTATCAGGATGCTATAGCTATCTGCCGTGTTCATGGACCACCTGATTTATTTACAACTTTTACATGCAATCCTAAATGGCCTGAAATTTGTTTAGCTCTTTCACTAGAACCTAGTCAAAAAATTATTGATAGACCTGATATCGCTGTTAGAGTCTATAACATGAAACTCAATGAATATCTCTCTGACATAATAGAAGGTCGTGCATTTGGTCCAGTCAAGGCAGGTAAGTCTCTCATACTAGACTTACACATCTGTTTTCCATATAGCCTCTCATCTTTTTTCCTATAGTATTATTAACCATATAATATATTTTCTTTCATGTTTCGTTTATATTTCTTTGCCAGTCCTCCATACTGTCGAGTTCCAAAAGAGAGGCTTACCACATGCACATATCCTACTGTGGCTAACAGGTGACCATAGAGAAATTAGCCCAACTCTTATTGATTCATTTATAAGTGCTGAAATTCCAGATCAGTCTATAGACCCTTTAGGCTATGCTTTGGTAACTGAATTCATGACGCATGGACCGTGTGGAATCCTTAACGAAAAATGCCCTTGCATGAAAAAAGGAAAGTGTTCAAAGAATTATCCAAAAAAACATCAAGAACAGACCAGTATTGACTCTAATGGTTTTCCACTCTATAAACGATCAGATAATAGCCGCTATGTTATCAAAAATGGCTCGAAACTTGACAACATATGGATAGTGCCTTACAATATGTCTATACTTAAGAAATTTCAAGCTCATATAAATGTTGAATGGTGTAACAAAACAAAGATCTTGAAATACTTATTTAAATACGTCACAAAAAGTCCTGATCAGTCAAAAATTCTCTTCAAAAAAATCCATCCAAACGATATCAGTAATACATCTACTATTAATCCTCCTATAGACGAAATCAAAGAATATCTAGATTGTCGCTACATATGTGAACAAGATGCCTTATGGAGAATATATGGATATGACATTCATACTAAAATTCCTGTTGTAGAACGCTTACCAGTGCATATGCCAAACATGAATCTGATACAGTTCCGTTCCAATTCAAATCTATCAAATATTGTATCCAATGATTTCTCAAAACAAACAATGCTCACTGAATGGTTCATAACAAACCAAAGAAATCCACATTCTCGATCTTTAACTTACTGTGAGTTTCCAACTAGATGGTCTTGGGATACCACTTCTAGATCATGGTCACCACGAAAAAGAGGACGTAAGATTGGTAGAATTTACTACGTTCACCCTTCGAATGGAGAACTCTACTATTTAAGAATGCTTCTTATGATTGTTCAAGGTGCCACATGCTATGCCGATATTAGAACACATGATTCAAAAATCTTTCTACCTTTAAACAAGCATGTGCTTCACGAGGATTAATAGGTGATGACATTGAATGGTATCATGCTTTTGACGAATCTTTATGTTCAGCCAGTGGCCCACAACTTAGACGTTTATTCGTCACTATATTTATCTTTTGTCATGTTGGAGATGAAAGAAATTTTTTTAACACATACTGGAAAGAACTAGGAGATGACTTACAGTACCGCACTAGACTTGCACTGCATAATCTAGATTATATTATTCCTGAATCAGTGCTTCAAAATATGCTTCTTGAAGAACTTGCTACCGCTTTTATTACAAATGGATCAAACATATCTAACTTTGATCTACCTTCTGCAGCATATAACGTAGAAAGACTATCTGAAAATAGACTCATTCAAGAAGAACTATCTTATGATACAGATTATCTTACGCTAGAAGTATCGCAGCTATTCGCTCAACTTAATAGCGATAAAAAAAAGGCTTATACATCCATTGTTAATTCTGTTCTTAGTAATTCGCCATCTTTTTACTTTGTGTCTGGTTTTGGTGGAACTGGAAAAACTTTTCTTTGGACCGCAATTACTAACGCTTTACGAGCTCAAAAAAAATTGTTTTAACTGTTGCATCTTCAGGTGTTGCTTCACTTCTTTTGCCAGGAGGCCGAACAGCCCATTCAAGATTCAAAATACCTCTGCAACTTTATGAAAACACACTCTGTGATATAAAACGAGGCACAATACTAGCTGAATTGATTACACAGACTTCTTTAGTATTTGGGATGAGGCCTTGATGATGAATAGGAAATGCTTAGAGGCTTTAGATGCCACTTTCAGAGATATTTTATCTATTAATAACCCTTCTCTTGCATCTGTTCCCTTTGGTGGTAAAATTATCGTCCTAGGAGGTGATCTTAGACAGATTCTACCAGTTATTGAAGGAGGGACTCGAGCACAGATTATAGATGCTACAATCATGCATTCACCTCTATGGCATTACGTACAGATCTTACATCTAACAATAAACATGCGTCTTAATAGTGGCTCTTCAACAGTAAACAGTACAAACAGTAGATCAATATTCAGCCAGTGGCTACTGGATCTCGAAGATGGTACACTGCCAACAACTACTCATGAAAATGAACGTGATAGCACTTGGATTGAAATACCAGAAGACCTTATCAACACCAGTAATGACAAGATTGCTGCAATTGTATATGCTGTGTACCCAGATTTTCTTACAAACTATAAAAATCCTATATATCTAAGTGAACGTGCTATCTTAGCACCTACAAATGAGGTCGCAGATGAAATAAATTCTCATGTTCTATCTATGTCTCCAGGTAATATCATTGAATACCTAAACTGTGATTCAATAGAAACCTCAAGCGATACAGTAAATGAAGCAAATATGTTCTATCCAGTCGAGTTCCTCAATACGATCTCTATTAACAATTTCCCTCAACATAAGTTATCGCTCAAAATTGGCTCTCCTATTATACTTCTTAGAAATCTTAGTCAAACCAATGGCCTATGTGATGGTACACGCTTAATTATACGCCAATTGCTACAGCATGTTATTGAAGCTGTTATTATAACCGGCTCACATGCTAAAGACATCGTGTATATTCCAAGAATTGTCCTCACAAATCGAGACCACAAATGGCCTTTTGTTCTCAAAAGACGCCAATTCCCAGTTCGCCTATCTTACGCAATGACCATCAATAAAAGCCAAGGTCAAACACTAGCCTTGGTTGGTCTATACCTTAAAAAACCTGTTTTCGCCCATGGTCAACTATATGTTGCTGTTTCCCGCGCCACCTCTAGAGAATCCCTAAAAATCTTGATCGAAAACGATAAAGGAGAGTGTGACTCACATACTAAAAATATCGTATTCAAAGAGATATTCCAATCGCTATTATAGGTATATCTCATCTAAACTTCCCTTACTAATTTCTTTACCCTTTCAACAATTCATTGCACAGCGTCATCATAGCGCACTGCATTTGTCCTGTATCATCAATCTTACCTCTTGCTACACGCTATATATTAGTACATTACTCAAAATAAATAAAAAACTTATCTATAGTTTCGTGTATAGCATTACTACTTTAAATCATGCCTATGTTTATTCTGTTTACTACATCTTCTATCATACCACACCTCTCCAAATAGCTATTACCCAGACTAACATTTTTTAATTCATTCTTTCATTATTCTTTTAGCAGCTACAGATGGCACATGCTCTACTCAACCAGCTAAATCCAACCAGCCGCCAATGGACTATCTGTGTTAGAATCTCACATCTCTGGCACTATCGCCGAGGCAGTGATACAGGCCCAATTGATCATACTGATTTGGTCCTCATTGATGAGCAGGTACTGTACATGTCTATACACCCTCAAAAAAATTGTTCTGCATAACTCATTTTTCTCTCTCATTCACTACAGTCAAATAAAAAAACTTAATACAGTGCCTAACTTCTATGCAGGGAAATCACATCTATGCTGAGATTCCAACGGACCATGTTGAAAGATTCATAGACCGCCTACAGGAGGGCAGAATATATGTGCTTACGAAATTCATCGTTAGTCAGCCCAAAAAAGCATTCAAACCAGTTCAGGCATCTTTTATGATTTGGTTTACAAGACATACCTCTCTTGAAGAAAAAACATATATGCCAAGTAATTTCCCAAAATGGACATATAATCCAGTTCCAATCACTCAGATTCCACCCCCTAGCAATTCACCTGAATACTTTGTCGGTAAGTACTTCTAATTTTTTTTATCTCATGTTCAACCAAACCAGTCTGACATATTTTACAGATACGAACTGCTATTCAGACTTACTAGATCATACCCATTTATTTAATCATTCCACGTTAACAATCCAAATTTTTACACTCTAATATATTTTACTGCTACGTAACAGATGTTTTGGGAATTATCTCTGCGATTACTGATATAGAACATATCCAGACTTCATCACGTCCAGAACCTTCGTTAAAAAGAACTATCTACATTCGTGATGCCAGGTATATATATATGTCCACACCAAAAAAAATAAATACTATTCTAACAGCTATTACCTCTTTCTGTACGTATCTAATTTTTTTTACTATCAACGTAAACAGTGACCACGAAATCAAACTAGATATGTGGGGTGAGTGCGCCACAAGATTCGACCCCAACAACATACAGTCAATCGGTCAAAAAGAACCTATCATCGCAATTTTTGTTGGTACTTTACCTAAAACATTTAAAGGTAAAATAGTCAAATAAAACATACCCTGTGCTTATAGTACTACTGCAATTTTTCATCCATAATATATGCTTACAGTAGCTATATCATATTACTCTTTCTCAGAATCTTACAAAGACAAAATAAAATCCTTTCACACATACACAGGTCAACCAACACTGAGCGGAAACACAGCTTGCAGATGGTACATAAACGAAGACATACCAGAAATTAATACACTGTGTCACAGGTATTATTTCTCACTTTTACCATACAACATCATATCCCTTATTCTACATATGCTCTCCAATATATAAATACTCACTTCCATAAATTACATTTTCACATTACAGTGTTCAGTCCAGATTCGTACCACTAAAAACTATACAAGGCCCTACACAGGCAATTTCACAATCAGCAAAACAGATGTCTATAGAGGACAAAACTGTTCAAGAACTCCTTGACCTTGACCTCTTTGACTCTGAGGTACACTATTTACAGTTCTCTATACTTAAATTCCTCATTTTTTCATGCACATTGCACATTCTTACTCTTCACCAAATACATTCTATTACAGGCCATGTCCTTTGCATGTACTGTTACCGTTACAAGCCTATCACCAGGGCAACGATGGTGGTTTCCTTCAGGCCTCCTCCGTCACAAAACATCAATACCAACTGCCCAAATTTTATAAATGCTCGACCCAAATCAGACATCAACCGATGCAGAACCCAAGTAAATTTCACTATTGGAAACTTCAGTAATTTCCTTTATCCTCTACAGTATTTACTACAATGTATTTCTTACCTAACATGTGCTTATTCTATAACAGATATCGCATCTCTCTATTGGCCTCAGATGGCACTGCTGAAGCAGAATTTGTCCTCTTTGGAAAAATAGGTCAACAACTCATCCAAAAACCAATTCTGCAATTACTTCGTGTAGATCGACCTATCAATGAACCTATCCATCAAATGGTCACTGCTGCTCGTGCAACTCAACAAACACCAAGTGCGATTGCAGCAGTTGTGACACAAAAATACAGATTCTATGTATCCATAACCGAAAAAAGCTTCCTACGCAAACAACCTTCTTTCCAGGTCCATAGAATCATTACTTACTTCGGCAGACAACTCCATTCACCCCTTTTTGACACTACCTATACACCCTCACAAACAATGAGCTCAAGATATTTAGCTTATCCTCAACAAACCGTTACAACAGATTCCAGAACAGCATCAATCCAAGACTATAGACAACACTCATCTATATCAACAGAACAGCAACTGCCTCAGGCCACTACCTTAGAGGTAACAATACACTTAGTCTTTTCTTACCGTGAACACAATCAGATACAATCAAATTTGTTGCTAATCTTGCCTCTCTAGCTAATAAATACCTTCTACAGTTCACACAAAAAAAGTATCGTTTACTACACAAAAAAAAGGCCTTTTCTCCTCCTATAATAACTACTTCAAGCACACAAAAAACAGAAAAAAAACGCTCCATATTACCCTAGCTGTGTATATTCAACAGAATCAAATCCACACTATTTACCAACCAAACAACTTACATATATCAAGTTAGTTTTTTGCTTTTATCTAATCCTAACAGCTTAACTATTCCTATCTCTAAGATTGACGATGAACATCCCCAGACAACACCAGTTTCAGTGATTAAACAAACTGCATCAAGGATCGCTTCTTTAAGGTATCATTGTTTAACGCATTCCATTCAGATTTAGGACTGTCAGTCCCACAATCTATCATATGTTCTTATCCAAACTACAACTACTAATTCAATTCATATTAGCTGCAGTGATAAAATCAGTGCTCCAACACATAATGTTCGAAAAAACCTCTCTACTGACTACGAAGCTTCAGCCAGCCCAATTGCTACACAGGTATGCAAAAAAATAGACCCAAAAAAACGCTTTTTAGTACCTCAGTAACACCATTCTCCCTAACTACATAATAATACAGCCCTTTCATATCACTTTCAGCAAAAAAAAAAAGGTCTCTACCAACTATACAAATTTTCCTAAATCATCCCTATAGTGCAAAAAAAAATATATATTACACCATATCTGTTCATTATGCAGAACTACACACAACTATAAAAACAGTATGCTACTACATAACTTTCATATTATATATATACTAACAAAACAAGCTTCAAACGAAAAAGGGATCCATTCTATGCTTATACAGACACCTACTATATGCTCAGTTCCAACACAACTTTAAGATTGCTTACATATGCTAGCTTATCACTATGTCTTACATTTTTACATGTACATCTTACGTCTCTTCTAAATACAGATACAATAGCACCAGAAAAAGGCTGCAAAATCCATGTCAACACCAGATCAGCCTCCAACATCTCTGGCTAAAAGGTATATATGTACCATCTCAATAACATAACACCACTAAAAACATATACAACTCATACTATATATATCGCTACAGAAAATTAATACTTACTGTGGTACATTATATTCATACGTCATCTACCCCAACACCTCAGATCACATTACTATACGTTTCACACAACAACCTACATAGTCCATTAAAAAAGAATCATTCATTATTTCCTTCCCTATCATAATTTAACATGTTTACTTTCCTAGATCTTTATCGCCACCTGCACAAAGCGGAAATGACCCACCAGCAAAAAAAACTCGATCATCTGCCAAGAAAACTACTGAATGATCTCCCTACTCTGCTTACCCACAACACAACAAGTATACTTTTCAAATATTCACATATCAAAAAAATATAATCCATGCTGACCACTCCTTCATGCAGGTACTACATCTTTTGGAACCACCACAACAGACGCTGCTTGCAAACAACGCCTTGTGCCTTTATTCAACCTTCTAAACACTCCTATGTAGATATTGTACATTTCACCGACCACCTAGACTAGAATGCTACTCTACGGACCCTGTTTTGTAAACAGTATTATCCCGCCTAAATCTGTCACTAACTTCGCCTTATGTATACAGAAACCTACGCTGCTTAATTACTATGCTCTATGGATGTCTACATCTCGCAGAACTCCACAAATTCCATCAGTTTCTATGAACATATATACAGATGCTTTTCATGTCTGTTCTGTAACTCGCACTATCTCTTTATTCCGTAGCATACTGCACTCACCTACTTAAATAGGCAATCAAATTTCAATATCTGACTACAATCCTTCGAACCACACCATTAACACCCGCGCTATGTGCGCGGGTTATCTTCTAGTAATTAATAATGTTCCAAGCAGAAACAAAGTTGACATGGTTTATCTTTTTCACTGGACAAGGTGGGACTCAAAGCAACAAGATCAGAGTACTATGGGTAAATCATATCTCCTGAGCATGGAAAGGTAGCAAGAAGCGTCCGAGGTGTACAACATACTACAGAACACCTTTCCTTGTAAAACTCGTCTATAAGTCCAACTCTAGCACAATAAGGGTAAAAAACCACGAAGAATAGGGATACTTGTGGTATGAACTCACAGTTGGTAGCGGTATCTCTGTAGCAAATCAAGTCTAGAATCCACATCATCACCACCCTTGAGCGAAATTTCACATATTACAGCCAAAAGATAAGCTACGATTCTCAGCAATGAAGAATCCATCATACGATAATCCAAAATGTCTTGTGTCCTTTTTCATACTAAACACACGAAGATGTAATATTGATGCACAATCCATAATCCTATATGGCATGAGGATTACTTTTTAATAAATAAGAATGGCAAATACCTGAAGTATACCCATCAACCATATTTTTGTAATATCAACACCAAAAGTGAGACCGTGGACGCCATGAAAAAACCACCAGCATAAAGTAGCAGCACATAAACTGAAATTAGATGTCTCATGTGTCACATCCCCAGATTAATAAAGAGAATTACTATGCATCTCATGACCATGCATTATTGTTTTCAAGCATTTGCATTATTTATTGCACTTGAAAAATCTTAAACAAAGTTAAACCTACAACTCAATTATAAGCTCCAAAAGAAAAACAAGAACAAAAACTCTTGTTCACCTTATGGAAATAATTTATTCAAATACTAGAACTAGTATAATGATTTTAAATAAATTTTCCCAAATTTTTGGGACTGGTTTAGACCCTAAGAAAATTCAAACACAATTTAATGACCTACATTAAGTTTGAATTTAAATTATACACTATATGTCATGAACAGTAAGGTTCAATAATTTTTATGGATACTAGACCTTCCTAGGAAACCCTGTGATTTATTTCACATTTTTAGGAAATGTATTTCTATTTTTAAACCTCTGGTCAAAGTGGTAGTTTGGAATTCAAATTCAGTCAAATATTAGACTTAGCCCTACACTATTCCTTGGGCTTGAGTCCGACTTGGCGAACTGACTTAGCCAAACCAACTAACAGCACTGTGTGTGGGCCGTCTGATGAGAAGTCAACCGTCCAGATTTTGTAACCGTTCGGATCAGTCCAAACCCCCTTTTAATCTGAGCCGTCCAAATCACAATCTAATGGACCACGCTGACCAGGTTGAGCCCAACCGCCTCATTGCACCAACTACACCACCCTCCGACTCGCTCTGCGTTGAGATGCTGACGGCACGGGCCCGCCTATAAGGGCTGTCTTTCTCCTCGCGCTGGCGTTCACGCAGAAGAACCGCGCCACATTACGGCCAAGCTCTACATCGTGCCCGGGACGCCGTCAATCCACCGCACAAACCAGCCAATCCAAGGCATCGCCACTCAACGGCGTTCCCATTTCTGTCTTCTTTTCGGATTAAAAAGGACTATTCACCGTCCCATTGCCATCTTGGTAAGCTATCCCTCGATTACTTTCATCCACACCATCTACACCACCCACTGAAGTCTTCTCTACCTCCATTTCTCGGTGTTGTTGCCCAGGGAGCTCTCTCCTCATGGAGCTTGCTGTCGCCGTCGCCATTACCGTGGCCAACCCACCCCCAAGCTCCTCCGGTCTCTCCTTAACCTCGGTAAGCTTCAGTGTACCTCGCTTTACCTTATGCGCGCGCTTGTTTGAACACCGCAGAGCTTAACATGCACATGCACGTACACCGTGGGGGCGCTACTGCCCATGTCCGGCTCACCGCCGTAATAGGTCGGCTCAGCCGCCGCCACCACTACCAAGAGGTGCGCGTAGTTATCGTGGTTCCAATCATACCCTTGGCTCGCACCGCCGTGGCTGTGAACACCGGCGAGGCTCCGGTGAAACCAGCACCCTCTTGTCGGACACGCCGACAAATTCCTATAGCGGAGCCATTAGGCCTTAAACACGGTGATTAGGCATTAATTGCAGATCTTTGTCGGAAATCTTGGTGGTTAGCTGCATAATGGTTGGCCATAAGAGTATGACATGTGGGCCCCACGCATAAGTGCATAGTGATCTGGCCGATGAACCTGTGGACCGGACTCATGGACCCTCGGTCCATGCACTATGCAATGGATCGTGTCTATGACCCTTGGGCCCCACATGTCAGTTCTAGTTGATAAATCCGAGTTAAAAGGAAAACTCACTATTCATCGGGCCCGCCTGGTCGGGATCATGCTAGAATAGCTCCTGGTAAGAAAAATAATAAGGACATTAGAAATTCGAAATGAATTATTTGCACACTTTAAAATATGTATAGCTTTAAAAATACATAACTAATTCATCTCAACTCCAAAATGGATGAAACCACTTCTGATAATTTTCATTTCTAGTGAACTTTATATTAAAATTGGTTTCAAACATGTCTCTATAGAAGAGAGTATTATTTTGGAGATTGATCCATTAACACTATTATTTTTACAAAAGGAAATGCTGATAACTTTAGAAATTCATAACTAAATCATGAAAACTCCAATTGAAGCAAACTCAACTGTTTTGGACTTGTATTAATATTCTATATTTATCCATATAATCCTTTGTCCCACTACTGTTCTACAAATTTTGCCCAAATAATTAAATTACATGAACAGTAACCGAATTGATTTAATCTGGATTTTCTTGAAAGCTGATTTTCGAACGTTAATAACTCTCACATACTAAATCCAAATGGAATAATTCTTTCACCTAAATTCATCTAAAATCATGACTTAACTACTGTAAAAAAATCATGCATTTTTGAGCATTTTCAATTTTGAGGTATTTCCCGGGGCTTATTCGATATTGTATTTATATAGATTCCAAGCCTATCGATATTAACTCCTACGCTACTGAGAGTGAGCAGCTAATCTTTCAGCAAGGCAAGCATCATTTGAACTTTCTTTTGCATCATATTTGATCCCAGTTTTGCTAAGTTAGTGCAATGATAATTGCTTGCATGCTATTTTGATAATGTCGCTGTTTTTATGATGTGTAGACTAGTTATCTCCTATTCATTGAGGTTACCCTTGAATTATTCCAGTACCACATGCTTGAGTTAGGATGGTTGAAATATATTGTTCGGGCTTGCTTAGCCATGCAAGTCTAGAACCGGTAGCTAATTGTTAGGAATAACCCGACAATTATGGGATAAACACAACTATCATTATATGCTTTTGTTTCAAATCTTCGTATCTGTTTTATGAGTTAAATTTTATCATTTTAATTGAGCTTTTGTTCTGGACAAGTGATGGTTAGTGATGGTGTCTTTGTGCACGAGCTTGGGTAAGTGATGGACTTGTCTGGGCAATTAAGGACCGAACTTTGGGTACCTGCGGTTCAAGCAAAACTCGTGCTATCACACGTGGCGTATGGGCGCTTCTTGGTTAAGTAAGGGGTTGGTATTGTTGAGTTGATGACTGGTGGTGTGAGGATGTATATGTGTTCCATCGCATATATGTTTCGTAGGGTACCGATTGCAATTCTATAATCTGCAGGTGAGCACTATTTAACCCTTATTTAATTGGGCCGGTATTCCCGGCACAACTTGCGTGCCCGTTTGGTTAGTAGGTAGTATAACCTATAGCTAAGCGGGATTACATCACTCATGGGTGATTCAACTTAATAATATCAACTTGCTGAAAAATACCGAGTCTTGATTTACCCGGTCGGCATACCATAGGAAGTATGCTATTTTCGGAGGCATCTGGAGGCTTATGGGCTAATCGAGTCGTGTGGATAAAGTAGTACACTCCTGCAGGGTATAAATCTATTCGAATAGCCGTGTCCACAGTTATGGACGATCGCTTGAGTTTGTGGCTGCTAATTGTTAGACTTGGAATTAAAATTGTGGTTATAACTTGGTATTGTCATGAATGGGATGTTCATGTTTGTTGTTGTATCGAAGTGGACAGCCACTTTGTTATTTGTATGATTCATTTGTTATTCAACTTACTACTTATTCACATGCTTTACTTCGACTTCAAATCTGATTTCGAAATGGCACATGAAAAACTAGTATGTGTAGGTGGCAAATTGTTGCGTCTCTTTTGGAAAACTAAGCCAATATAAGCCATCCTTTGGAACAACCTCTAGTATAACTAATTTTTACTTTTGTAAGACTTGCGAGTACCTTTGTACTCAACCTGGTTGTTGCAATTTCAGGTGAGGAAGGGTATGAGCCCATTGAGCTTGTTAGTGCCGATTTTGGCGACGCTGACGAGTAATGCTATCATTTATCTCCCAGCCGGTTGCCGATGGGATATGGGCATACCACTGCTGGTCTTTTGGTTTATTTACTTGTTTCCACTGCTACTTAATACTCTTATTTGAATTTGGCCGGTCGGCCGTTTGTAATAGTTGTAGACTTTAACTACTATGTTGTATGTCTTTTGAACTATTAATGTATGATTGTTGTATGGATGTGATCAACGTTGTATGAGAGTATGATCATATTGGTCGCTGATCTTGGGAGCCAATATGAGTTCATGCTCGCTGTTCATGGCTTCCCATTTAACTCTCTAAGTGTAGTGCTTGACTTGTTTTAGAACCGATAATCATATAGCGCTTACAGAGGAGCAGCGCGCATGATCGTCGGGGCTCTAGTTTCAGTTAAGCCTCTCGCTTAGATGGAGTTAAGTGGGAATCCATTTACTTAAGGCCCAGAGTTATGTCCTTAAGACCATGCTTAGTCTCGGTCTTAAAAAGATAACCCGGGGGTCCTCACAGCGTTGGTATCAGAGCCATACTGACTGGAGGATAGAGATAGCATTGGCATTAAGTTTAGCAAGTCCCTTGGTCAAAAATATTTTTAAGTTATCAAACTTACTTCAGAAAGTTTAAGTTAGGAATATCTTTTATTTCTCATCCATCTTAGTATCATTCCTTACCTTATTCTGGTTTCGGTTTGCAAAACTAACTTACCTTGCACTTCTTGCTCTTTAGATGAACCCTCAATACCTTGTTCGGGAGACTCAAGCTGAAAATGTGGGAGGATACCCGGAGTTACTAAGAGATATGATGTGGAGGGCAAATTTCACCTACCAGCCGATATGCTCCATTTATCGATGAGACCGAGGACCAGGAATGGAGGAGTACCTGGCCGTGGTGGACATCATTGCCAGACGTGTTACAGGAAGCATACCATACCGACTTCAAGCCCGTGGCACTTCTGAGGCCATGGCACTACAGGAAGTGGCTCGAGTGGCTATGAGTCGTCTCCGTTATGATTTGACAGAGCTGTCTTAGCCGCCATACGACCATTTCCCCAAGCAAGCATATGTCGGGGAAGTGAGTAGGATTGCTAGGATTCAGTTCGATGAAGATCCTCAAGTCCGGCAATTGGTGAGACTGGTGCACATTATGGACCAGATGCATCGTTGCACCGTGCGTGAGTTGTGGGAGACGCGGCGTCGTCTCATAGTAGCTCAAGAGCACCTACGGCTCATGCATGACATGAGGCTTATTCATACTGATGTGCTGTATGGCGCTAATGTGATCTCTCCATACCTTTCTGCGCCACCGGAGTATCGCCTTCCCGTAGTAGGAGGCCATATTAACAGCATAGGATGAACTTTGCGCCTCCCTAACCTAGGGGACCTCGACGATACAGGATCCCCTAGATGTCATCTACTTGACGAGTTTCCGGTGAACTTTGACCGGAACAATATTTAGGATATCAGGGTAGTAAGCTCACTGTCCTGTCATGTGTTCAGTGATGCATGTATCTTTAAAATTCTTGTAATAGCCTAGTAGTTGTTGGAACCTTCGTGTTTATTTGCAAGAACTTTTATTCCGGGCAGTTACCATTCGCCTACAGGCTAATATCAATGTAATTGTAGCGGAATTCTTTGAATTGTTTTAATGGATTTTGTACTGGCCTTAGTGCCTTTGTACCCCCATTTGGTGTTAAGTTCTTGTGTATTTTTGGCATAAATATCATTATGCATGCTTAGTTAAGTAATGACTTTTTATATTGTCTAACTATCCATGTCTCCACAGGATGACAGGTCCCAACACCCATTCAAGAGCTCAGCATGATGAGGGATCTCTGTCCCGAGGACCTCGTTCTGCTGTAGTGGGTGAACCTTCTCATCAGCATGATCAGCGTGGTAGCACACCCGAAGAAGCACTTCCACCACCTCCCACCATGGCGGAGGTGTTGGCTCAAATAGAGAGAAACCGCATGGACCAGACAAGGATTCTCGAAGCTATCGCATGCAACACCTCTCCTGGTCCCGCGGAAACAGGAGGAGGGGGAAATCATAGGCAGCATGGAGGTCTCGCTGACTTTCAGCGGACCAATCCTCCAACCTTTGCGGGCACTGAAGACCCGATGGAGGCCGAAGATTGGCTGAGGAACATTGAGAAGAAGCTAGCTATTGCTTAGTGCACATGCATTGAGAAGGTACTCTTCACCAGCTATCAGCTGGAGGGCGCTGCCAGCGCATGGTGGGATAACTTTTCCGCCATGCAACTCGACGGAGACGTCCCTTTGTGGAACGAATTTCGCGCAGCTTTCAGGGAGGCCCACATTCTTGATGGGGCCATGTCGATCAAGTAGCAGCAGTTTCTTGCTTTGAAGCAAGGAAAGAAGACTGTCACTGAGTACCTTCACGAGTTCAACTCGTTGGCTCGTTATGCCCCTGACGACGTCTCCACCAACGCCCACCGCCAGAGCCGTTTCATGAACGGCTTGACTGAGGAGATGCAGCTAACTCTAGCTGTACATGACTTCCGGAACTTCCAACACATGGTGAACAAGGCCATAGTAGTGGAACACAAGAGTGTGACAGTAGAGGAGACCAAGAAGAGGAAGAGAGCCGCTCAGGTTTCAGCTAGCGGCAGCTTTCTCAGCGGCAGACCGGCTGCCCTGCATCACGCTCAGCTCTAGTGCCACCGAGGCCTTCCACGACATCTCCACAGTCTTCTTTTCCAGCGGCACATCGGTACAATGGGGGTAAGAACTCCAAAAATAGTGGCGCATACAAGCCAAGTGTTACTTGTTTTCATTGTGGTCGTTAGGGCCACTATGCAGATAAGTGCCTCGCCAAGCAGCAAGGGATGCCCCCGACTTATCGAGCTTCTACACCACCTCTTGCTGCGGCAAGACCTTTACCACCTCCTCGGGCATCATCTACTCCTCCTCAGGTCCCTGCACGTGGCCGAGTGAACCACGTCACAGCCGAGGAGGCAAGCGGCTTTCTGGACGTCGTTTTGGGTACACTTCTTGTTAATTCTTGCCCAGCATCAGTTTTATTTGATTCAGGAGCATCTCATTCATTCATTAAAAAGGAATATGCTATATTTAATCAATTTGAAATGCATAGACTTCAGTCCCCTTATCAGATCCAGTCACCGGGATCGGTTTTCCAAACCGATCGAGTCTGTTGGGACGTAAAAGTGGAAATTCAAAAGGTTAACTTCTTGGCAAATCTAATTGTGATAACTTTAGTGGGTATTGATGTGATCTTAGGGATGGATTGTCTGTCCAAAAATCAGGGAAAGATCGATTGTGCTCAACGGTCTATTTCAGTCATAAGTGAAGACGGCAGTCAAGTCGTTTTTGCACTTTTAGTGGGCGATTCTCATCTCTATGCCTTGGAAGCTAGTACCTCTCTTGAATTGGATAAAGTACCAGTGGTATGTGAATATCCAGATGTTTTTCTAGAAGAACTCCCAAGCATGCCCCCTGATCGTGAAGTTGAATTCGTCATCGAGCTTGCACCCGGTACCGCACCAATTTCAAAACGGCCGTATCGGATGCCTCCTAATGAGTTGGTAGAATTGAAAGCACAACTCAAGGAACTTCAAGATAAGGGATTCATTAGGCCAAGCTCCTCACCTTGGGGATGCCTGGCTATCTTTGTCAAGAAGAAAGATAAGAGTTTGCGGATGTGTGTTGACTACCGTCCGTTGAACGAAGTCACCATCAAGAACAAGTATCCACTTCCGCGGATTGATGATTTGTTCGATCAATTGAATGGAGCTCAGGTTTTCTCCAAGATTGACTTGATATTGGGCTACCATCAAATCAAAGTCAAAACTGAAGACATACCAAAGACAGCATTCTCCACTCGTTACGGTATGTACGAGTACACCGTCATGTCCTTTGGATTGACAAATGCACCAGCATACTTCATGAACCTCATGAATTCGGTTTTCATGGAGTACTTGGATAAGTTTATTGTTGTTTTCATCGATGACATCCTTATCTACTCCAAGTCTGACGAAGAACACGAGCAGCACTTGCGACTTGTGTTAGAGAAGCTTCGTCAACATCAACTCTATGCCAAATTCAGTAAATGTGAGTTCTGGCTACGGGAAGTTAGTTTCTTGGGTCATATCCTATCCAAGGGCGGTGTCGCTGTTGATCCAAGCAAGGTGCAAGATGTGCTAGACTAGAGGCAACCCAAAAGCGTCACCGACATTCGCAGTTTTCTTGGACTTGCGGGATACTACCGCAGATTCATGAAGGATTTCTCCAAAATTGCTAGGCCAATGACCCAATTATTAAAGAAGAAAAAGAAGTTTGAATGGTCAGCAGAATGTGAGGAAAGCTTTCACATCTTGAGGGATCTCCTGACCAAAGCTCCGGTGCTCATCCTGCCAGATATTCACAAGAGCTTCGACATTTATTGTGACGCATCTCGCCACGGGGTCGGTTGTGTGCTCATGCAAGAGGGCCGAGTGGTGCCGTTGCATCGAGGCAATTGAGACCTCATGAAGCTAATTACCCCACGCATGACTTGGAGCTTGCAGCTGTAGTCCATGCTTTAAAGATTTGGCGGTATTACCTTATTGGTAATCGTTGCGAGATCTACACCGACCACAAGAGTCTCAAATGTATTTTCACCCAGGCCGATCTAAACTTGAGGCAAAGAAGATGGCTTGAGTTGATCAAAGACTATGATTTGGGACTTCATTATCATCTAGGGAAAGCTAATGTGGTGGCCGATGCATTGAGCAGAAAATCCCAATGCAACTGTTTATCGATAACTCCTTTTTCGGCAGGCTTGTGTGTTGCAATGCAACGTCTGCACCTGGAGATAATTGAAGAAGGTTCTCTTGCTGCCCTAAGTGTGAATTTTACACTTGAGGACCAGATTAGAGAAGCCCAAAAGACTGACATGGAAGTAGCTCAAATCCATGAAGAAATGAAGAAAGGCAAGGCCAAATGCTTCAAAGAACATGCACAAGGCACACTATGGTTCGAAAACTGGTTAGTGGTGCCGTTTGATCACACCTTGAGAGAGCTAATTCTCAAGGAGGATCATGACTCCAAATTCTCTATTCACCGAGGGAGTACCAAGATGTACCAAGATTTGAAGAAGCGGCTTTGGTGGAGCCAAATGAAGCGACAGATCGCCCAATTTGTCGCCAGGTGTGATGTATGCAAAAGAGTCAAGGCTGAGCATTTGAAGCCAGCAGGTACTCTACAACCCCTGCCTATTCCCAAGTGGAAATAGGAAGAAGTTGGTATGGATTTTATCACTGGCCTTCCAAGGACTCAAACTGGGTCCGATTCTATATGGGTGATTGTCGATCATCTAACAAAAGTCACTCATTTCATTCCTGTCAAGACCACCTACCGCAGGGACAAGTTAGCAGAACTTTATATTTCAAGAATCATTTGTCTCCACGGTGTACCCAAGGTGATAGTTTCAGATCGAGGTCCTCAGTTCACATCCTATTTCTGGGGATGCTTACATAAAGCCATGGGGACCAATCTATCTTTCAGCTCCGCTTACCACCCACAAACGGATGGACAAACTGAAAGGGTGAATCAAATTTTAGAAGACCTTCTCCGAGCATGTGTGCTGCCCTATAGCAAGAATTGGGAGAAGTGCTTACCATTTGCAGAGTTCTCCTACAACAATAGCTACCAATCCAGCCTACAAATGTCACCTTTCGAGGCATTGTATGGGAGAGCTTGTAGGACACCTTTGAACTGGTTTGAAGCCGGGGAGAGACCATTTTATGGCCCAACCTTGGTGGAGGATGCAGAAGAACAAGTTCGTGTCATCCGTGAGCGACTTCGAACGGCTCAATCTCGTCAGAAGTCTTATGCTGGCCGTCGTCATCGTGAGTTGAGTTTTAAAGTGGATAATCATGTTTATCTTAAAGTCTCTCCGATGAAAGGAATGCATCGTTTCCATGTCAAAGGCAAATTGGCGCCTCGCTACATTGGACCATTCCGAATTCTAGCAAAATTGGGATTGGTGGCCTATCAATTGGAATTGCCACCATCGCTTGCAGATGTGCATGATGTGTTCCATGTTTCACAATTGAAGAAGTGTCTTCGTGTTCCAACCGAAGCCACCGAGTTGAAAGAACTCGACTTGCAACCCGATTTTTCTTATCGGGAGCACCCGATTTGCATTCTTGAAGAAACAGAACGCAAGACGAGGAATCGCAATATCAAGTTCATCAAAGTTCAGTGGAGTAACCATACTAAAGATGAGGCTACTTGGGAACGTGAAGATCATTTGCAACAAGAATACCCTAACCTTTTCCTAGAAGTGCCTTCGAATCAAGATAAGCGAGATTAAACAAAGCAATAGTAAGGAAAAATGTAAAAATCATACTTTGTAACCTTGTAAGGCATCTTAGCACTATCCTTAAAGGAAATCAAAACAACAGATGTTGTATCTTCTTTTAGAACCCTTCTATCCGACTTCCACCCTACCACGATCTCAGCGTCGAGATCTTTTGTAAGGGGGGGAGGTTTGTCACATCCCCAGATTAATAAAGAGAATTACTATGCATCTCATGAGCATGCATCATTGTTTTCAAGCGTTTGCATTATTTATTGCACTTGAAAAATCTTAAACAAAGTTAAACCTACAACTCAATTATAATCTCCAAAAGAAAAACAAGAACAAAAACTCTTGTTCATCTTATGGAAATAATTTATTCAAATACTAGAACTAGTATAATGATTTAAAATAAATTTTCCCAAATTTTTGTGACTGGTTTAGACCCTAAGAAAATTCAAACACAATTTAATGACCTACATTAAGTTTGAATTTAAATTCTACACTATATGTAATGAACAGTAAGATTCAACAATTTTTATGGACACTAGACCTTCCCAGGAACCCCTGTGATTTATTTCACATTTTTAGGAAATTTATTTCTATTTTTAAACCTCTGGTGAAAGTGGTAGTTTGGAATTCAAATTCAGTCAAATATTAGACTCAGCCCTACACTATTCCTTGGGCTCGAGTCTAACTCGGCGAACTGACTCAGCCAAACCAACTAACAGCACCGTGTGTGGGCCGTCCGATGAGAAGTCAACCGTCCAGATTTTGTAACCGTTCGGATCAGTCCAAACCCCCTTTTAATCTAAGCCGTCCAAATCACGATCTAACAGAGCACGCTGACCTGGTTGAGCCCAACCGCCTCATTGCACCAACCGCACCACCCTCTGACTCACTCTGCGTTGAGACACTGATGGCACGGGCCCACCTGTAAGGGCTGTCTTCCTCCTCGCGCTGGCGTTCACGTAGAAGCACCGCGCCACGTTGCGGCCAAGCTCTACGTCGCGCCCGGGACGCCGTCAATCCACCGCACAAACTAGCCAATCCAAGGCATTGCCACTCAACGGCGTTCCTGTAACATCCCAAATGTACAAATGGAACCAAATCTAGGTTTGTGTTTCAAATGTAATCAAATCTGGATGTGTATTCCAAATGTAACCCAATATGGGTGTTTGTTTCAAATGTCATTAAATGAGTAGAAATTAAAACTTTTCTCACATCTTGAAACTCTTGAACATTTCTATAATTCTTGTCAAGAGTTGTGGAATTCAAAAACCTAAACCTCCTGTTGACTAAAGTCAACCCCTTAATCAACTTTGGCAAGAATCTGGTATTCAACCTTTGGAAATATTTTTCCTTGGTTCTAGGGATGATGTGTAACCCCTCTAAAAAATTTCATGATTTTTAGAAATTATTTGATAATTTTTGGAGCCAAGTCAAACCAATTTGTCAATTGGTCAAACCCTAGAACATACCCTTGCAGAATTTTTGGAGAAAAATTCTGTGCATAAAAACCTCTAAAACTTTTATGTAAGGTTAATCCTGGAGTGAGGAAGCTCCAGTCAAAATTTCGGAATTTTTGGAGTTAGTTTGCTACCTCTAAAAATTCCTCCAAACTCAGCCTTCAAATTTAAACTCAAATCTGGAGCACTATTCCTTGGGTCTGAGCCACCTTCAAGCGGGTCGAACCCAACCGCGTCTCAGCTCAACCCAAGCCCTTCCCTCGCGCGAGCATTGTGTGCCATTGGATCAAAATCCACGGCCACGACCTCCCATCTCCTTTTGTCGCCGTCAGATCAAGATCTAACGGCCACGACCTCCCATCGTGTTGTGCACAATGGCCACGACCTCCCATCTCTGTTGTGCACCATTGGATCGAAATCCAACGGCCATGACCTCCCATCGCGTCGTGCGCAATGGTCACGACCTCCCCTCTCTGTTGTGTGCCATTGGATGTAAATCCAACGGTCACGACCTCCCCTCGCTGTTGAGCGCCATTGGATGTAAATCCAACGGCCATGACCTCCCCTCTCTGTTGTGTGCCATTGGATGTAAATCCAACGGTCACGACCTCCCCTCGCTGTTGTGTGCCCTTGGATGTAAATCTAACGGCCACGACCTCCCATCGCGTCGTGCGCAACTGCCAGGACCTCCCGCCTCCGTTGATCGCCATTGGATGCAAATCCAACGGCCACGACCTCCTATCTCCTTTCAGCATGTGACCTCCCTTTTCGTTTCACAATCGTCCGATGTGAATCTAATGGCTGCGACCTCCCCTTCCTTGTCGGAACCGTGCGATGAAGATCTAGCGGTCACGACCTCCCGTTCCTTTTCGGACCACCCCGATTCAGATCCAATGGTCATGACCTCCTCCTTTCCTTTTCAGACCACCCCAGTTCAGATCTAATGGTCACGACCTCCCCCTTTAAATATCTAACGGCTATAATCAGTCCGCTCATGATTGTGGTTGGGCGCGACCTGTCCGTGTTTGTTCCGGCTCGGGCCGTTCCCTTTATCTTCCTCTAACTGGTGGGCCTGTGCCGCACCTGTTCTTCTCCTTCCTCGGTCTCGCGCGCGTGCGCCATGGCAGAGGGAGAGCAGTGCCTTGTCACCTCTCAATAGCTCTTTTGCTGCAAGCATTAAATGCGGGTCAGCCTTCCGCCCCCAAAGTCATGTTCAGAACTGCCCCCATCCCCTCCGCGTCCTTGTTGAGCCATGGACTGAGCTGTGGGCTAAGCTCACCATGGAGCTTAACACTAGCTCATTGCCTCTGCTCCCCGGCTATAAAAGGTCCCCCTTGTTCCTCCTTGGCTTCCTTTAAACACTTTCTCCTCTTTCTCTCGGTTTATTGAGCTCAAAGCACCCGAAGCCCACTACCGCCATTGTTGACCTTGGAGCTCGTCGGTGAAGGCAGTGCCCCAGTGGCTTTTCCTCTCCTCTCTTTGCTCCAGTTTGAGCCTCTCATCTTGGTGGACCTTAACCCTAACTCAATTTTGGTTTGCCTCTTCAGGGAATAGCTGAATTTGGAGTTCCCCCTTTTCGGCTGAGGTTCACCCCTCTTCGTCTTTAACTCCGGTAAGACCTCCATTTTCTGATTGCTCACTCTTGTACCCTCTGTGAGCTGTGGTGGAGCTAACCTTACCCTCCTTTGGGCTCCTTGTTGCTCAGACCGTCACCTCCTCGGGTTCTTCTTTGGCGCCGGCAAGGTCCTCCGCCGCCAGAGCTCCTCGCCCTCCCGGCACTTCCCAAAGACTTAGGTAACCTCCTAGTATCCCTAGATACTCGGGCACCCGCTGAATGGACTGCATGAGCTTTCCTTCATGTTTGCTTTTGGCCATGCTATCTGCGCGCGCTCCTCCGGCTTGCTGGCATTCTGGGCCACCTCCGGCGATGTGAGTGGTACCAGCAGGTGCGCATCTCTATTGCGGACCTGGTGGTACTCTTGGTTTGTGCCGCCGTGGTACCAATCGCCGGCGGTGAGCCAATCTCCCCAGCGGTTCTTTTGTCGGACGGGGCCAACAACTGTAGCAGCGTCGTAGGGCCGTCCATTTCCAGATCTGTGGGCGAGATTTCGCGGGGTCTGTGCATGTGCACTGTGTGGCGTTCATCATGAGCCGTCCATCTCGCGATCGACGGTCCACGCCGCCGCCTTCGCTCAAGCATGAAGTTCCAAACGCCGCCGCGATTCAACTCGACCATCGGATGCAAAGATCGACGACCCACGCTCGTTGATCCACGCTGGCGCTGAAGGCGTTGCCCGTTCCTCTTGGGCCGTCCGATTCAATCTCAACGCCCAGGTTCGTCCACGTCGTTTTGATTTTAGAAAATTCCCGGGGGAATTATTTGTAAACTGAAAAAGGTAATAAACTTCATAAATGCATAACTATTTCAATTTAGCTCCATTTGAGTTGATTCAAATTTTGGTAGCTCTGGTTTGAACTAAAATTTAATCTAAAAATGGTTGTAAGTTTAGTTCAGCTCCATAAAATGAATTGGTAAATTGGTTTCAAAATTAACTTTAATTGTTGCTCCAAAATTTGCAATTAACTTGTAAAATGCATAAGTAATTCTCTATAGATCCTTTTTGAGTCAATCCAATTGTGTTGACTTCCTCTGTTAGTGTACTAAAGGGTAGAATAGAATTTAGGCATGTCACTATTTTCAAAAGAATTGTGGGTGCATTTTATTTCTGCTCTTGTGCATGTCTTTGAAAAATCATAGAAAATGCACACTAGCTCCAAATGAGGTGAACTCATTGGTGTTATTCATCTCATGAGGTGCTTTACTTACCATAAAAATCCCAGGTGCAACACCTCTTGGAAAATTGTGCTAAAGAATTTAATTCGATAAACAAGAACCGATTTGAATTTTCCAAAGAATTTCAGTCGAGCAGATTTGTTTTGGCCATAACTTTTGCATTGAGAATCCAAATCAATTGGTTCTTATTGCTAAATTCCTTAAAAATCATGCTCTTGCTGCTGTAAAACTTTCAGAGCATTTGGTGAAAGTTGTCTGTGGAGTCTTTTCGGTTTTCCTCGTTCTTATCGGTTCTTTTCGCTTTTTCGTTAGGTGCCGACGAGTGCGTTGATAACGAGAGTGTTCCCCTACAGCAATCTGAGCATATCCAGTAAGGCAAGTAGTTTGATCATATCCAATCAATCCCATTATTTTAAAGTTTAATACTTTGTTTAACTTGTATGTATGCATGCTTACTTTGTGTTAAATTATCGATTAGTTGACCCTATAGATGCATACTCTGTAGGTAAATGTTCATTCTCTACTACTAAGCCTAGGATTATCTAGCTGTGATTTAGAGTTCGATAGATGGACTCTTATCACTTAGTAGTTTACGTTGATAATGCTTAGAAATGCTTAGATAACGGTAGAAATGGGCGGTTGTCGACTTATGTCGATGACCTTGATCACACAAAAATTATTATTCCATTATGTCCAGCACTTGTGCTTTGTTACTTTGTAAAGAAATAAAAATGAAAACAAAATTATTATTGACTTGGGCACAATGGATGTTGGTGTGATGGAATGGTGCCTAGGTCCCTAAGGACCGAGTTACTTGGGCCACTAAACTGAGCAATATTGCGTGCTAACCACACGAGGGTATTGGGAACCCTTCTTGGCTAAGTACTTTGGGGGGTGTTAATTATAAGCTGGTTGGTGGTGTTAAAAGAAAAATGTTATTATAATATGAGGGGAACGTCTGTAATTCGCTTGAGCTAGTTGATGTGTCCTTTCTTTGTTGGGTTATGGCTTTTAATTAGCATCATCCATTGGAAATGTCTCAGAAGACTTAGCCGTGCTTAAGATACCAAAGGAAGTGTGCTAATAGCTTGGCTTAAAAGGCTGGTCCGACGTGGGTACATTGGTACACCCTCGCAGGATAAAACTATTCGAATAGCCTCGTCCTAAGTTATGGACATGCTTGGCAAGGTCACTCAAGAACTAGACTAAACCATTTAATTAAAACTTGTTGGGTGGTATGAATTGGGTAATTCATGCTATTGTTGTGGTGACTATTGGGTTAGTCACTTCCAGGTTGTCTTTACTGTTGTTATTATTATTATATCGTTGTTACTTCAACATTTAAAAATGCTTTGTCAAATTGCTTTAAATCTATTACATTATTGCAAATGAAAACTTGCTTTATGCTAAAATGAGCCTAAAGCCTTCCACTTAAATAAAGCTTGCATGTAGCATATGTATAGGTCTGTTACCCTTACATGTCAGTTTTGCGAGTATATTTTTGTACTCATTTGCTTTGCTTAACTGTAATTGTTGCAGAGGAAGAAGTTGAGCCCCAAGGGCCCTACTTTTGTGAGATGTGCGGTGGATGGGATGACTAGGTTGGTGGCTTGGTTGGTTGCCTTGTGGGCTAAAGGCAAACCATATGGCTTTCTTTTGTTTATTGCCATCTTATGGCTTTCGCTTCCGCTTTTGTTTATCTCTTAGTTGTATTTAGCCGGTCGGCTCTTTTGTAATAACTCTCTCTATTATGTATGTCTTTTGTTTCTAGTTCATGCTTGAGTTCTATGTGTGTATGGAATTGATGCATGACTCTGTAAAGGGGTGTGTATACTGCATTTCTGGGAAGTATACATATCTCGAAGACACGGGTTATTTTGTTTGTGATGCTAGGGTCAATGGATGACTAAGCATTGCAAGCCAAATAAGCTGGGGTCCTCACAGTTCCCATTTCTGTCTTCTTTCCGGATTAAAACCCCCTCCATGCCCATCTTTTTCCTTCACTTCTCCTTTGTTGACTGAGGGGAGGGAGGCTTGCTCAAGCTCACCTTTGCGGCAAGATCCTTGCTGAAAGATCTCTCAGCTCCTACATTCCTTGCCGTCCCCATTTTTACTAATGCGCGGTCTTGTTTCTACTCGTAGCTCACGGGACACTATCGTGCCATTGCGAGCTCTAGAGCGTGCCTAGGACTAACCCTTGTTGCCATTTTCGTCTCCGGTAAGCTCCTCTCAATTTCTTTTGCATCACATTGTGCCTCCTTACATAATGTAGTTTGCCCCACAACTAATTGCTTGATTGCTGCATAGGAGCGCTTGAATTTTGGGTTAGCCCCATTTTCGGCCGAAAGCACTGTTCACCGTCCCATTGCCATCTTGGTAAGCTATCCCTCGATTACTTTCATCCACACCATCTACACCACCCACTGAAGTCTTCTCTACCTCCATTTCTCGGTGTTGTTGCCCAGGGAGCTCTCTCCTCGTGGAGCTTGCCGCTGCCGTCGCCATTACCATGGCCAACCCACCCCCAAGCTCCTCCGGACTCTCCTCAACCTCGGTAAGCTTCAGTGTACCTCACTTTAGCTTATGCGCGTGCTTGTTTGCACACCGCGGAGCTTAACTTGCACATGCACGCACACCGTGGGGGCGCCGCTGCCCATCTCAGGCTCGCCGCCGTTCTAGGCCGGGTCAACCGCCGCCACCACTACCAAGAGGTGCGCGTAGTTATCGTGGTTCCAATCATACCCTTGGCTCGCGCCGCCATGGCCGGGAACGCCGGCGAGGCTCCGGTGAAACCAGCGCCCTGTTGTCGGACGCACCGACAAATTCCTGTAGCGGAGCCATTAGGCCTTAAACACGGTGATTAGGCATTAATTGCAAATCTTCGTCAGAAATCTTCGTGGTTAGCTGCGTAATGGTTGGCCATAATAGAATGACATGTGGGCCCCGCGCATAAGTGCATAGTGATCCGACCGGTGAACCTGTGGACCGGACTCATGGACCCTCGGTCCATGCACTATGCAATGGACCGTGTCTACGACCCTTGGGCCCCACTTGTTAGTTCTAATTGATAAATCTGAGTTAAAAGGAAAACTCACTATTCACTGGGCCCACTGGTCAGTGACTGCGGCTAGAATAGCTCCCGGTAAGAAAAGTAATAAAGACATTAGAAAATTCGAAATGAATTATTGCACACTTTAAAATATGTATAGCTTCAAAAATACATAACTAATTCATCTCAACTCCAAAATGGATGAAACCACTTCTGATAATTTTCATTTCTAATGAACTTTAGATTAAAATTGGTTTCGAACATGTCTCTATAGAAGATAGTATTATTTTGGAGATTGATCCATTAACACTATTATTTTTACAAAAGGAAATGCTGATAACTTTAGAAATTCATAACTAAATCATGAAAACTCCAATTGAAGCAAACTCAACTGTTTTGGACTTGTATTAATATTCTATATTTATCCGTATAATCCTTTGTCCCACTACTGTTCTACAAATTTTGCCCAAATAATTAAATTACATGAACAGTAACCGAATTGATTTAATCTGGATTTTCCTGAAAGCTGATTTTCGAACGTTAATAACTCTCACATACTAAATCCAAATGAAATAATTATTTCACCTAAATTCATCTAAAATCTTGACTTAACTACTGTATAAAAATCATACATTTTTGAGTATTTTGAATTTTGAGGTATTTCTCGGGGTTTATTCGGTATTGTATTTATATAGATTCCGAGCCTATCGATATTGACTCCTACGCTACTGAGAGTGAGTAGCTAATCTTCCAACAAGACAAGCATCATTTGAACTTTCTTTTGCATCATATTTGATCCCAGTTTTGCTAAGTTAGCGCAATGATAATTGCTTGCATGCTATTTTGATAATGTCGCTATTTTTGTGATGTGTAGATTAGTTATCTCCTATTCATTGAGGTTACCCTTGAATCATTCCAGTACCACATGCTTGAGTTAGGATGGTTGAAATATATTGTTCGGGTTTGCTTAGCCATGCAAGTCTAGAACCGGTAGCTAATTGTCTGGAATAACCCGACAATTATGGGATAAACACAACTATCATTATATGCTTTTGTTTCAGATCTTCGTATCTATTTTATGAGTTAAATTTTATCATTTTAATTGAGCTTTTGGTCTGGACAAGTGATGGTTAGTGATGGTGTCTTTGTGCACGAGCTTGGGTAAGTGATGGACTTGTCTAGACAATTAAGTACCGAACTTTGGGTACATGCGGTTCAAGAAAAACTCATGCTATCACACGTGGTGTATGGGCGCTGCTTGGTTAAGTAAGGGGTTGGTGTTGTTGAGTTGATGACTGGTGGTGTGAGGACGTATATGTGTTCCATCGCATATATGTTTCGTAGGGTGCCGATTGCAATTTCAGTAATGTCTTGGGTGAGCACTATTTAACCCTTATTTAATTGGGTCAAGATTCGGCACAACTTATGCGTCTGCTTGGTTAGTAGGCGGTATAAACTACACCTAAGCAGGATTACATCGCGCATGGGTGATTCAACTTAATAATATCAACTTGTTGAAAAATACTGAGTCTTGATTTACCCGGCCGGCATACCATAGTGTCGGTGTTTTAGAACCGAACTTACGTAAAGATTGTTTGATTCGGGGGGTCTCCTAGAATGGAATCACGCAGAGAGATTGACACAGGATTTTTATACTGTGTTCAGCCTTCTCCGAGAGAATAAGAACCCTACTCCTGTGTGTGTATGGTATTGAGTATATTCGAACAATCGGGAAAAACTAAGACTATTACAGATAGTGCTTGTATTCCGATGGTCCGATTGCCCTCCCTTCCTTTCTCGATTGTCGCTTTTTATAGTACGTGAAGGAGCGGTTACTCGAGTGGAGTGGTGCCTCATCACATCCCATAACGGACGACGCTGGTAATAATCACCGTGTATTAACTCCTCCACGCCGCTCAATGACTATATACCGTAGATAATGCAAGATACGTGCCATTACTTCGCAGAGTAACAAAGATATGATGACTGCTTGAATCCCTTAATCAATAAGGCCCGCTTGTCTCAGAGGTTTAATTTATCATAAGGTGGTCAGAGCTGACCTAGTCGAGAAGAACCTACGATTATGAGATAGTCGTAGCAAGACTTACGATCGTAGGATAGTCGTAGCATAACTTACGACTATGGGGGTGGTCGAGAAGAACTTACGACCACCCATTAGGCTCTTCCTCATAATATTAAGGGTATACTCGTGGTCCACATGACGCCATATTTACCTATAATAAGAATTATAGATAAAAGATAAAATGAGGATTATTATATCCTCGTCATCTAGCCCCGACTTCAAGTGAAAGCAACTTACTTGGTAAAGGAGTTATAGATGGTCTTACGACCACTAGAGGATCAGAGAAAGATAGTCGAAGGAAAAACTCTTCGATATTATTGTATGTTACTTTGACCAGAAATATGCTTGGTCAAGAAGATTACCTACGACTATCAAGTAGTCGTAAAAGCATTCCTACGATCACGAGGTGGTCGTAGTATAGTGATCGGAAGAAATAACTTTCCGATTATCGTTTCCTTTGGGTGAAAAAATCTAACCAAGGAAGTAATTTCGCTTGAGGTGTAAAAGCAAACCTGATTTTCTCGAACGGACACACTAGGGAATCTCAAACGATGCCCGTTAGCTTCGTCTGCTGAAGTCGTTCTCTAGACGGTGGCGACCCTTGGAATGTGACGCCTCTGGCTCAAGGTACGTGATTATAAATACTCACCGGGGGGTAAAACCTAAGATCTTACTTTTCCCCAAATCATTCTACTGTTCATCAAGTTCTTGTCTTCTCCGCCACCAACTCAGCCAAAAATCTCCTCTTTCTGAGAAAAATGGCCGGGAGAGTCTCCGAATGGGCTGAGTCGGAGATGGATATGGCGAAGATGGAAGCCCTTGTCAAAGCTGCGAAGATTCCTGAGAGCATTCTTGTGGAGTGGTTCCCGGCGAACAAGCAAAGAATGGCCGTCGGGGAGGATGGACAAATTCCGCCTTCCAAAGCGCATCTTGTGAGTGTGGTCTACGATTGCTCGCTTCACCCCTTTCTTACACTTATACTGAAAGCATTTTGGAGTGGAATTGGTGAACCTTGGTCCTAATTCCATCACAATGCTAAGCGATTTGTATATCTGGCGAGGCGCACAGGAATTCCAATGATCTTGAGCTTTTTCAAGATTTCTACTGGAATGGCTCGCCAATCGAGGATATTTGGAAGTTGTGGTCCAAGCTCCATGATGGGAAGTCAAGGAGTATATTCAGATGTTCACTCGGTCCTCATTGCCGCTAGGAGGAAGAGGTGGTTTTACCGAAAGTCACCTCCGAAGACAGCCTTACCTTCAAGGAAGGTCACGAAAAGAAAGCTTCCCGATTTGACTCTCAGATGTCGGTCGAATCGCCCCTATATTCAAGCCATCAAGGATTTGAAAGCAGAGGGTTGATGGATGGCATGTGGTGAAGGATTTCATCACACGCCGAATTAGTCCTTGAAGAAACGAGTGCCTCCTATGTGGAGGTACTGGGCCAAAAGACCACCAGGACTACGAGGGAGGTAAGTAGTTTTTCGACTTAGCTCTCGGTTTGGTCTTCTTCAAAATTGTCTAATTTAATATCTTTATCTGCTTTTATACGCATCTTTCACGCATGAGATTGACGCTCGAGTCAAACTTGTTTGTGAGAAGCCCCACCACCTAGTGTGGCGGTTCCTCAAATTCTTGCGGTTTTATCCGCAGAAGAAAAGGTTGAGCGCCTAAAGGTAATCAAAAGTTGATTTCATCCTTAGGACTTCATAGTCATAGAAAGAACTTACGACTAGGTAGTGATCGTAGAAAATCTTACGATCAGGGATATGTCGTAGAAAAGCTTACGACTAGGTACTCGTCGTAGAAAAACTTACGACTAGCAATTGATTCTTCTTTCTTTTTACAGAAAGTAGGCATGAAAAATCGCCAGGACGACGAAGAAGTCGAACTGGTAACCATTGGCGCAGGGGCAATAGTGAACAAGGGCTCATCTCCTCCGACAAAAAGGCGTCGACTTACAAGAGTCGCCGACAAGGGAGGATCAAGCTCAAGTTCCTTTATTTCGACGAGGTCCTCAACAAAATCTGCAGCACACACGCTCGCAACAATAGCTGAGGTCGAAACAGCTGAAATTGAGGAGGATGAAGAACCTCTTGTGCGCAAGGCCCGTAAGGGCAAGGGCACGCTTCTTCGTGAAGCCGAGACTGGAGCGGCTACTGTTTAAGGAGACCGAGGAGGTCAAGAACCTCCTAGGCATAAAGTCCACAAGGCCAAGGTACCTTTTTATTATGACAAGAAAGCTTTCCGGTTTACGCCACTTCTAGATTTGTCAAGCAACTAGAAAAGGAGAACTGGAAGGAGTTTATGTCTTTGTGAAGGACAACGTTGATCCGGTGAGCCTCATCGTTGAGGGTAGCGCTGCTTTTGGAGTGATCGAGACCGATCTCGGCCCTCCGGAAAGTCAGAGACCAGAGAGATGGTCCTCGTTCAAGACTCACGACCGAGGCGTGGTCGTGGATGAACCTATTCCCATCTCTGAACTACTGACCGACGTGGTCGTAGCAAAGAAGTCGAAGAACCCTTCCATCGGGAAGATGGCTTCAAAGTTTTTGATCAAGTCCAGATGCAGAGGTATGTGAAAAAGCTAAAGTGTAAGAACAAGATTTACCTTTTGCTTTCCACAATTTGACTTGCTATCCTTTTGTTTATTTTAGCTCGACTCCTTCAAGCCCCCATAGTGGTTTCTATCAAAAGCCCATTGCGACCTCTCCGGTGATTGGAGAGATGACAACAGAGATGGTCGAAGGATCATCCACACTCGGGTTATGGAAGAAGTCGTGGCTCTCAAGCGGTTGTCACGACCACTGAAGTTGTAGCTATAGCCACTGAGGCAGCGACCATAGTTACCGAGGTGGCGTCTTCAAACACTGAGGTAGCTGCAATGACCACTGAGGTTGCAGCTACTACTACTGAGGTAGTGGCTACAACCATCGAGGTAGCGGCTATAATAAATGAGATAGCCACCATGACCACCGATGTGGTCGCGGGACCAGCAGAGGCGTCAGAGAAGCTTACGCCCAAGGTGGTGATGTGCGGACCACCGCAAGGGAAGGAAATCATTGCAGACCTCCTTCCCGGTACCCAAAGAGAATTTACAATTTTAATCAAGATGAGGAATACTTCAACTTCGCTCGATTTCTTTGGTCTGCGCCCATAGTGGGGTCTTCGCCTTTAGATTCGCCACCGAGTCCCCACCCCAAAGACATTCCCAATAGAGGGAACACTTTTGATAATGAGCGCTTTGAGAAGGTTTGGTGGGACCAAGTTGAGAGAGTGGATGAGTCAAGCACCCGTGAGTGGTTTACTCGATATTTGCTCGATCAACCATGAGTGTAAGTATTTGATGATACTTATGCATACAGTATAATCTTTCTTATTTCTCACCGTCTTTTCTTTTGCGAAAGCCATAGAACAAATCGCCGTTGTCGGTGAGTATCATCGACAACTTCTAGAGCCGCAACAGAAAGAGGAACTCGCAAAAGCAGCAGAGAGGTGGTAAGTTACTATTTTTCATAGTCGTTTTCGACTTGACCGCTTATATAGTGCTTACGGGGGTTTGTCGTGGAAAAACTCATGACTATATGCTAGTCGAAAAGAATTACGATCGGATGTTTAGTCGTAGAAGAACTTACGACTAGATCCATAGTCGTAAAAGAACTTACAACTAGATCAATGGTTGTAGAAAAGCTTACAACCGATTTAATAATGTTCATGTCCACTTTTAACCTTTACGGAGTTAAACAAATGATGAAAAACTCGCCGACTCGCCGATTATCAAAAAGAGGAGTCGAGAGTTACAGGAGAAAGTAGAATTTCTCCGAGGAAGCTTAAAGAAGCTAACTCGCAACCGAAAGGGTGCAGAAAGGATAAACAAGAAGTGCCGAACTTAAGATCGCTTATGTTTTCGATCTTTGCTCGATCACTTCTTTTAGGAAAAGAAGATGATATGAGAAAGCTCGTAATGAAGTCCAAAATAAAACTTTGGTCATTCACGAGATTTCTCGATTCCGTGAGAGAAAGATGAAGAAATTACGAGACTAAAATCCCAAGATCGTAAGCAATTTTTTACTCAATCTTTTTACGAGCTCTTTCCATATTCTCACTCTCATTTCTTTTCTAGAAATGGAAGTTGAACTGGGAAGGCTCGAAACTGAGCTCAGGGACAAAACCATGATTTACAATGAGACTGTCCGCATTGCCAAAGAAAATGCGGAGGAGATTAGATCATGGGAGAAGAAGCATGCTGAGACTATTACCTCCCATGATGAAGAAATCAAGAAATTGGATTCTCGACTTGCAGGTAAGGAAATCTTTTACCTGTAATTATTTTTGTTTTCTTTTCCTCTAGAAGTTTATTTTTGCTTGACCGGTCTTATTCTTTTCAGAGCAAGCGGTCAAAAACAAACAACTCCGCGAGGCTTCGACTCGTACCCAACAGGAGATGGAGACAATGAAGATTAATCTTCAAAGCAAAGGTCACGCTCTCAACAACGACTTAGTGAGGTACATACCGAGGAAAAGCTCCTCAAGATGATACGATGGTCGCTCACGTAAGTACAATTGGGGAACAAGTCGGCTTTACAAGAACTAGTGACCACTCAAGACCAACCAAACCGAATCGATAAAGGAGGCGGTCGGTTGCGAGAAGTTATGCATTGGCAAAACTTAAAGCTCACGACCCCAAACTTTAATGTTCAACCAATCGAGCCGACTTCGATCGCCTCAAGCGAAGCAAGTCGTCGATTGAAGAAATGCAATCGAGTTGGCGGAAGGTTTTGAGGAAATGCAACTGGGCTCTCTTCTTGAGTAGTTTGTAACAAAACTGAAAAACAATCTTTTGTTGATGTATTATATAATCCATCTTGTTTCTCGCAAATCATCTTGTCGAGTAGTTAGTAACTCAAAAGATAATTAACTAAATGAAAGACTAAGAATTGAAGTCAAATTAATAACTTTATCCTAGCCCCGACTATTTGTTTAGTTTGTTTAGACGAACTAAATAAATAGTGTTAAAAAGGGTTTCAAAAAAGAGAGGTTTGTTTAACTTGTTGTTTTTATCACAACCGCCATGCAATCGGTCGAAAAAGTGGAAACGAATCGACACTAGGAAGTTCCTTCTAGTGGGCGTGACCACGCAGAGAGGAAAGTCTTCGACTAGGTGATGTTACCATCTCGACTAGATTATTTAAGTCGAGAACAAAGAACTTGAGTTAAACAAACATCCAGAGGACTTCAAAAATTCATTCGCCCTTCTTTGGAGGACTCGATAAGTCTGCCCCGATAGCAAGAGTAGGAAATCGAACGATGCTAGGAAGTTCCTTCTAGTGGGCGGTGACCACGTGCAGAGAGGAGAGACTTCGACTAGATGTGTTTCTTCTTCCGACTTAGTTGAGACGAATCAATACACCAAAGGCAAATGAATAAATCTAAAAAGTGCACTCGCTTAGAATATTTTTCAAAAGAACGGAAGAAATAATCTAAGGTGAAAGGAGTAAGCTTTCAAAAATTATTTCGACTAAATAGAACCCGAGCTCTTTGTGTTGGCGGCAAAAGGGAGTAACGAGTCATTACTAGGAAGCTCCTTCTAGTGGGCAGGACCACATGCAGAGAGGAGAGGCTTCGACTAGGTGATGTTACCTGCCGTTCGACCAGTGTAAAGGAAACTGGGTGTTTGGAATATAGTCGAAAGATTATGAAAGCACTACTCAAAAGTAAGACAATAGAGGTAGAGAGAACCTGAGTTTTTATTGTCTGAATGATGGGTTACACATAAAACTTGCGTAACTGGTCGATGTTCCAAGAATTCGAGAGAACCTGGCCGTCTTTCATTGCCAATCGTACCGACCCTGGACGAGTAACTTCGACCACTGTGTAAGGACCTTCCCACTTGGGAGAAAGTTTGTTCCGATTAGACTTGGATTGGCAGAGTCTCAAAACCAAGTCACCTACAGCGAGGCTACGAGGTTGGACCTTACGATCGTAGTGTCTTCGCAGGGCTTGTTGATAGACTGCTGAACAAATTAGGGCCTGGTTCCTCCTTTCTTCAAGTAGATTAATATCATCTGCTTGAAGTTGTTCTTGGTTGGAGTCTGTGAAAGTTTCGACTCGTGTTGATCAGATCTTTAGTTAGGAGGAAGCATGGCTTCAGCTCCGAATACTAGAAAGAATGGTGTTTCACCTGTAGCCCGACTGGTAGTTGTACGAACAGCCCATAATACAGAGGGTACCTCTTGTACCCAAGCCCCCGAGCGCTTGATGAGTCGGTCAAGACTCGAGTCTTAATTCCTCTCATTATTTGGCCGCTTGCACGCTCGACGCCCCATTACTTTGGGGATGGGCTCTGAAGCATAACATAACTTGGTACCCAACTCAACGCAAAATTCCTGAAATTTTGCGCCGAAAATTGCTTACTATTATCTCGTAATTATTCGACTCGGACTCCAAATCGAGTAATTACGATCTCATCATAAACCGCTTTGCCGCTTAGTTGTTATCCGATCCACAGTGTTGGCTTCAATCCATTTTGTGAACGATCAATAGCCACAAAGAAACTCAAACCTCTTGGAGCTTTGGGGAACGGTCCTAGGATATCGAGACCCTGTGTTGCAAAAGGCCAAGATAGAGGTATTGTTTGTAATGCCCGATTTGGTTGGTGTATCTCGTCGCTATGAAACCGCATCGACACACCTTTTAACCAACTCTTTAGCATCGTAAAGGGTCATTGACCAAGTAAAAACCTTGTCGAAAGGCCTTACCGACCAGCGTCTCAGAGGAAGCATGATTCCCACAGATGCCATCATGTATGTCGTGAAGAAGTGTTAATCCTCGCTCATAAATGCATCGCATGAGCACCCCTTGAGTACCTCGCTTATAGAGGACTCCTTCCACCAAAGTATACATTTTGGCTTTTTAGGGATAAGCGATCCGCCTCGAGATCGCCTTCGTCTGTAACCCTTCTAAAGATATACATAGATGGGTGTCATCCATGTATCCTCGTATTCTAGAGATTTGTCTCAATAGGAGGTGTTTTCGTTCGTCGACGAGACGGCTTCGAGTTGTTCCAAGAAGACTCCTTTTGGTACTTCAGATCGGAAGAAGCTATTCGAGCAAGTCGGTTCATGAGGAAATTATCCTTTCGAGGGATGAATTGTGCCTCAAACCTAAAAATGCTTTTCTAACTTACGACTTCCGATAAGTATCGAGACATTGTCGGATTAGAGCACCGGTACTTTTTTCCGACTTGATTCACGACTAGTTGAGAGTCTCCTCTCACAAGTAGTCGGCGAATCGAGAGCGCCACGCTTTCAGATGCCGCCTAGCAAACCTTCAGATCTCGCCACGCTGTTAGTGGCCCGAAAGTTTAATTGTATGGCATACTTTAAGGTCTCTCTCGTAGGAGATACCAGACCACCAAATTTCGAGCCACTTAAAGTAAGTGACCCGTCAAAGTACATCGCCCATCGGTCGGGAATCAGATGGGGATCTGAGAAATGTTCAGATTTGTCCATTCGGCGACAAAGTCCGCCAAGATCTGGGATTTAACGGCCGTTCGACACGAATGGATGTCGAACTCCCTAAGTTCGACCGACCATTTTGCCATGCGCCCCATTGCTTCCCTATTGTGGAGGATCGCCCTAAGGGAAACTCGAGCGAACAGACTAGTTTGTGCGCCAAAATAATGCCGCAGCTTCCTCGAAGACATGAGGAGGGCATATAGAAGCTTTTGGACCTGAGGGTAACGCTCCTTAGGTCCGTGCAAAACTTCACTTACGTAGTAAACTGGTCGTTGTACATTTTCACGTTCTACGACCAGTACTACGCTTACTGCCTGTGGCGTGGTAGCTAGGTAAACTAAGAGCGTTTCTTCCGCCTCGAGAGACCGAATAGGAGCACTCGTAAGGTACCTCTTGACATCCTCAAAGGCAGCATTTGCCTCTTTCGACCACTCAAAACCTTCGTGTTTCCTTAGAAGTTTAAAGAAAGGTAGTCCCTTTTCTCCCAGTCGTGCGATGAAACGACTTAAAGCCGCCATGCACCTAGTGAGTTTCTGGACTTCTTTCCGTGTAGTTGGAGGGCACATTTGTAAAATGGTTTTTATCTTTTCGGGATTTGCTTCGATTCCTTGTATAGATACTAGGAATCCAAGCAATTTCCCTGAAGAGATTCCAAATACACACTTCTCAGGATTAAGTTTTAAGCGATGTTTTCTGAGATTGTCGAATGTTTCTTGCAGGTCAGTAATATGATTAAGTCTCTTGATGCTTTTAACATCTAGATCATCAACATAGGCCTCTAGATTTTGGCCTAATTGAGATGAAAAAGTTGCTTGCATCAAGCGTTGAAAAGAAGCGCTGACATTTTTTAGACCAAATGGCATTTTGACATAGCAAAATATACCAAATGGTGTAATAAATGCGGTCTTTTCTTCATCGTCTAGACACATATTGATCTGGTGGTATCCAGAATATGCATCTAAAAAACTTAACATTTCACAACTTGTAGTAGAATCAACCAACTGATCGATACGAGGTAAAGGAAAATCATCTTTTGGACAAGCTTTATTAAGATCAGTAAAGTCTACGCACATACGCCATTTGCCATTTGACTTTCTAACCTTTACAGGATTAGCCAACCACTCTGGGTGGTTGACCTCTCTTATAAAGCCTGCTTTGAGTAGCTTATCCAATTCTGATTTAATAGCATCTCGTCGATCAGGGGCAAATCTCCGTAATTTTTATTTTACGGGTACTTTGTCAGGCCGTAAAGCTAGCCTATGCTCGATCACCTCCCTGGGGACTCCGGGCATGTCGGATGCTTGCCACGCAAAGACATCTGCGTTAGCTCGGAGGAAGGCGATGAGGGCGTCTTCCTATTTGGGGTCGGAAGTATCCCGATGCGTAACGATCTTGAGGGCTCCCTGCGCCCGTGAGGAACCTCTTTGACTTTGTCGCTCGGCTTTGGTGCAGTTTTTAGGCTTCGACTTGCTAGTCGGTCGATTTTCTTCTCGAGTTGGTATTTGTCCAACCATCTCGAGGATCGACGGTCGCAGGTATGCGCCATCTTCTTGTCACAATGGATTGTGATTACTCCTTTGGGACCTGGCATCTTAATACATTGATATCCATAATGAGTAGCCATTAGGAATTTTTCCAACGTTGGTCGTCCGAGTATGGCGTTATATGCCGTATCGAAATCGACCACATCAAAGGAGATTTTCTCTGTCCTGAAATTACTTGGTGAACCAAATGTTAAAGGAAGAGAAACTTGGCCAATTGGTTTAGCCGAAGATCCCGGTACCATTCCATGGAAAGAGTATCGTACCGGTCTTACCTTGGTCCTGGGTACTTGCATGTCATCTAGGGCACTCGTAAACAAAATGTTTAACGAGCTGCCACCATCAACCAAAACTCGATAGACCCGACAATTGTTGATGGTGGGTTCGACCACGATTGGGTATCGACCTGGTCGAGTCGAAGGAATCGGGCAATCACCCTTCTCGAAAGAGATGGTGACTTCCGACCGCTTCGGTAATTTATTGACAAGAGGAGGATCTATGGAGTTTACCTCACGTTCGCGACCTTGAGTCGTCGCTTTGATTCATATGCCGATGATCCCCGTGATATGTGTTCGACGGTGTGTTGCGGATCCCGAAGGCAGCATCTCCTCGCTATCATCGATGACTTATGACCACTCGCTTGCCCTACCGCCGAGAGTGGGAAGTGGTCCTTTGCCGTTGTAGTAGTCTTCAAGCTTTCGTTGGAAGACCCGGCAGTTGCGAAGGTCATGTCCTTCCTTTTTATGGAAAGGACACCTAGGCTTATTTTTCCGATCGGGGTGCTTACCTTTGCCTTTGTCGGAGTGCGGCTTGGATGTGCGTGGCTCTTTATCATTCACAGCCAATACCTCCTTGGAACCGCTGGCTTGGGATTTTTGACCCTTCGCCTTGTTCTTGGACTTTTTTGCTTTTTTATCTTTCTTCTTACTAATGTCGCCTAGCTCTCGAGAGGTATTGTCTTCTCGATCTATCGTGTTATTCCACTCGACCGCCTTAGAAGCAGTTGCATATCGATCAGCCATCTCAAAGAGTTCAGCGACAGAAGTAGGAGGATTCAAAGCAATGTCTTCTGTTATCCTTCTACTGCGGACTCCTTGCTTGAAAGCCCTGATAACAGATGAATCAGAAACTTCCGGAATTGAGTTACGAACCTGACTAAAACGCTTGATAAATTGGCGCAAGGTCTCGTTGTCGTTCTGTCTCATCCGGTGCAAGTCATCCTCCTTTCCGGACGATTGTAAGTGCCTTGGAAATTTGCCAAGAGAAGGTCGCAGAGGTGTTGCTAAGAGTAAATCGACTCGAGTGGTTGGTTCAATAACCACGATCGAGCGATCCTTCGAGCACAGCTTGAAGGTAATTTGCCATCACATGTTCTCCTCCTCCCGCCGCTTCGGACAAGCGTGGTATAGATCTCAAGGAATTTGATGGGATTTTGGGAACCATCAAACTTCTCCATGTTCACCGGTCGAAATCGAGGTGGCGGTGAGCATTTCGAGATCAAAGCGAGAATGCCCGACATCCAAGAATGACTTCTTGACGCCTCCTTTGAAAGAAGGGTTTATATCATCGGTGGTCGTACTCGACGATACCCAATAATAGGTTGACCGACCCACGATAGATCTCGACCCCACGAGGAATACTCCTCGTATTTCATCTCTTCCGCAGATTCTCATGTCGGAATGGTGAGCGATCACTCTCCGAGGAGTTTCTTGATCATCGGTCATTTGAAGACATTTCTCGAGTAGGAGATCGACGCGACTTCATTGTTGCGTCGATTCCTTCAATGTGATATGTTCGATCGACCGTAGTCGAGGAAGTCGATGACTATGACTTCTGAATGATGTCGGCGAGGTGCTTCCATCTTGCCATCGTATTCAAGCCTTTGTGAAATCTCTTCAACGAAGAGGTCGTAGCCTGGTGCTCGGGCTAGCTCTTGAGTTGGATTCTCGAGCAAGCCATTGATGTGCTGGAGCTCTCGAACCTCCTCTGATTGATATTGAATGCGCCCAGGCAAATTCTTCTCGGCTTCAATTTTCTTCCGTCAGGCGACCTCAAGAGCTTCCATGTCGGACTCTTGAGACTTCCTCAATGAAGTGCGAGAATGTCGAGGATTTCCTTCAGCGCTCATGAAGGTGTTGGTCGTGGTCCGCCTTGATGGTGGTGTCCTTGCCATTGCCACGAGGGGGCGCAGTGTGTGATTTTCTGGGAGAGTCTCCATCTCGGTCTCTAGGAGAGTGACCTTGATCCGAGGGAAGGACGAAGACCTCCCGTTGATGATTCTCACTTGCGCTCGAGGCCTCCCCGCTTGAGGAGTCGTCGAGAGACACCATCTGGCGACTTGGAGTAATCCCCTCCATGTAGGGGAAGTCCGGGTTATAACCGTCTCCGTCGGCAGGTATGACCTGCGGAGAGATGGTCGAATTTGCAGGAAAAGCATGCTTGATCCCGCTGTCTCTGATGTCATCCGGAGAGAGATGATCACCAGATGCTGGTGAAGTCCCGGAATTGTGGCTTCCAGAGCTTGCCTTACTAAGTCGGACCGTCTCAGGGGGACTCGGACACTTCGAGGAAAAACTCTCGTTGTGTTGTGAGTCCACCTGGGTGTGGTCCTGGTCAGATTGACTCTTGTCCTTTGAGAGGGTAGATTCCTCTCTCGGACGTACTGTTGTGGGGGATAAGGATCCCACCTCAACTCCATTAGCGGCATTGTCTCCTGGATCTGTGGGAAGATCACCGGAGGTGGCAGTACCATCGGATGAGTCATCACTTGGCTCATAACCGAAACCGCATCCATGTCGACGTCAGATAATCCGCCAAGTCGAACCAGTTCTCCTCGCTCCATTCTCCCGCCATGAGTGCATGAGATTTGGAAAACAGAGAGAATGTTGACAAGAGATTACGGAAGATCCCCACTTGGTCGGCGCCTAACCGGTGTTTTAGAACCGAACTTACGTAAAGATTGTTTGATTCGGGGTCTCCTAGAATGGAATCACGCAGAGAGATTGACACGGGATTTTTATACTGTGTTCAGCCTTCTCCGGAGAGAATAAGAACCCTACTCTGTGTGTGTATGGTATTGAGTATATTCGAACAATCGGGGAAAAACTAAGACTATTACAGATAGTGCTTGTATTCTCGATGGCCCGATTGCCCTCCCTTCCTTTCTCGATTGTCGCTTTTTATAGTATGTGAAGGAGCGGTAGTTACTCTAGGTGGGCGGCGCCTCATCACATCCTCAGAACGGACGACGCTGATAATAATCACCGTGTATTAACTCCTCCACGCCGCTCAATGACTATATACCGTAGATAATAGAGTATTACGTGCCATTACTTCGCAGAGTAACAGCGTATGATGACTGTTTGAATCCCTTAATCAATAAGGCCCGCTTGTCTGTAGGTTTAATTTATCATAAGGTGGTCGTAGCTGACCTAGTCGAGAAGAATCTACGATTATGAGATAGTCGTAGCAAGACTTACGATCGTGGGATAGTCGTAGCATAACTTACGACTATGGGGGTGGTCGAGAAGAACTTACGACCACCCATTAGGCTCTTCCTCATAATATTAAGGGTATACTCGGGGTCCACATGACGCCATATTTACCTATAATAAGAATTATAGATAAAAGATAAAATGAGGATTATTATATCCTCGTCACATAGGAAGTATGCTATTTTCGGAGGCAACTGGAGGCTTACGGGCTAATCGAGTCATGTGGGTAAAGTAGTACACCCCTGCAGGGTATAAATCTATTCGAATATCCGTGTCCGCGGTTATGGACGATCGCTTGAGTTTGTGGCTGCTAATTGTTAGACTTGGAATTAAAATTGTGGTTATAACTTGGTATTGTCATGAACGGGATGTTCATGTTTGTTGTTGTATCGAAGTGGACAGCCACTTTGTTATTTGTATGATTCATTTGTTATTTAATTTACTACTTATTCACATGCTTTACTTCTACCTCAAATCTGATTTCGAAATGGCACTTGAAAAACTAGTATGTGTAGGTGGCAAATTGTTGCATCTCTTTTGCAAAACTAAGCCAATATAAGCCATCCTTTGGAACAACCTCTAGCATAACTAATTTTTATTTGTGTAAGACTTGCGAGTACCTTTGTACTCAACCCGGTTGCTGTAATTTTAGGTGAGGAAGGGTATGAGCCCGTTGATCTTGTTAGCGCCGATTTTGGCGACGCTGACGAGTAATGCTATCATTTATCTCCCAGTCGGTTGCCGATGGGATATGGGCATACCACTGCTGGTCTTTTGGTTTATTTACTTGTTTCCGTTGCTACTTAATACTCTTCTTTGAATTTGGCCGGTCGGCCGTTTGTAATAGTTGTAGACTTTAACTACTATGTTGTATGTCTTTTGAACTATTAATGTATGATTGTTGTATGGATGTGATCAACGTTGTATGAGAGTATGATCATATTGGTCGCTGATCTTGGGAGCCAATATGAGTTCATGCTCGCTATTCGTGGCTTCCCATTTAACTCTCTAAGTGTAGTGCTTGACTTGTTTGAGAACCGACAATCATGTAGCGCTTGCAGAGGAGCAGTGCGCATGATCGTCGGGGCTCTAGTTTCAGTTAAGCCTCTCGCTTAGATGGAGTTAAGTGGGAATACATTTACTTGAGGCTCAGAGTTCTGTCCTTAAGACCATGGTTAGTCTCGGTCTTAAGAAGATAACCTGGGGGTCCTCACATCATGGCAATGTAAAAAATGAATGCATCATCGTTAATACCTTCGAGGACAAGACCAAGGCAGAACAACTTGAGGGCACAAAGTACAGCCTTCTTAGTCGCCTCCAATTTGTGCAGCACCCTCAAAAGTGGCATAATTAACTTCAAAATGTTCTATGACTCGGTGTTTAACTTTCGAAAGGACGATCACGGGTGTACATACCTTGTATGCTAGTGTCAGGAGACCCCAACTATGAAAAGGAAGAATGGCATGACGAAATCAAGAATCGTTACGCCGTCCCAAGGAGAGTGACTCCTTCTTTGGGAAACGCTCAAAGATCATCAACAATGTTCATAAGCTGCAAAGAAGGAGCTTGATTAGCGAGAGATAAAATATATTTCATGGACAATTTTCCTTTTTTCCTTATACAAGAGAATCATAGGTGACTGAAACAAGGCATTTTCAAGGGAAATTGTAAGGACCATTACAGGTACATAATTTTCGGTGCTTAAAAGAATCTGGTCCTTAAACAACAACGAAGCATTCTCAAGAGATTTTAAGGATTGTTACAAGCTAGCGATTTGTAGTGCTTCAAAGAATCTGTACCTTAAATAGCAAGGAGGCATTTTCAGAATATGTAACTACCAACTTCTCATAGCTAGGCCACAAATCCATTAGAGCTTACAGCAAATCCTAGAAAGAAAATACCCATTACCAATAGGCAACATATCCGAGACCACCCTTAACTGGTGTGTTGTATTATTCGATCCTCTAATATGTGGCTAATGCACAACTAACCATCATTATTTCCAATGCTAATTTAAGCCAAACCGGCTGCTGCGTTGAGCCTTTGAGCAACCGGGAGAAGGAAGGGAACAAGGGGTAGACAGCTTCACCTAAAATGCAGGGGACGAACATGGGGCAGCATAGAAGTCCACAAATGTTCTTCAAGATGTCGATTGGACCTCCTTCAAGCCATTCCCGGAGCTCTCAAAAAGAGGGGGCGCTACACTGGGAGGAGGGGGCGTTGCACTGGGAGGAGGGGGTGCTGCACTTGAAGGAGGGGTGGCCAGGGAGGAGGCGCTGGTTGGGAGTTGGGGCGGCCAGGGAGGTGGGCGACGTTGGGAGGAAGGGGCACTCGGGGAGGAGGGTGGCGCTGCGAGGAGGGCGCCCGGGGAGGAAGGTGGGGTGGCGCTGGGTGGTGGGACGACACTGGGAGGTGAGGCGTCCAGGAGGAGGGCGGCGCTGGGTGGTGGGGTGGCGCTGGGAGGAAGAGGAAAGGAGGAGGTGCTAGGAGAGGTTTCAGAGGAAGGGGCAGTCGGCAAGAAATTGAGGAATCCGGGGATAAGGTCTTTGCGTCTCAGTCAATTTTTTTTTCTTCAGTTGCGTGCTAAAGGGATGGCTATTATCTCCAGCAGATACGTTGATTGGTTGATGTTTTTTAAGGCAGATATATTGTAGATAACATAAAAACAGTGTCGGCAGATATATTGTTTTAGACAATAATTATTTCTAGCAGATAACGAGACTCTTAATCTCTTGGATATTGCTAGCACATGTTTTGCCACTAATCCAATTTTTCCCTAGCAGATTATTACCCTTAATACTATGCCATGGTGTAGTGTTAGACTTTCTCAATTCAGGAAATCTACCTTTGCACAAATGTAACCAAACGAGATCACTAGGTTCAAAAGTTAAACTCTTTCTACCCTGACTACCAGCAACGTTATACTTAGCATTCATGCGCTCTGTGTTTTCTTTAGTTGTTTCATGCTGTTTAAGGACAAATTCAGCACATTTCTTAGCATCTAATTTTACTTGTTTAGAAGTAGGAATAGGCAATAAATCAATAGGTGCGTGAGGATTAAAGCCATATACTACCTTAAAAGGGCTCATCTTTGTGGTAGAATGTAGCGATCTATTGTTAGCAAACTCTACATGAGGTAGACATTCTTCCCACATCTTCAATTTCTTCTTCAAAATAGCCCACAACATAGTTGATAACGTGTGGTTGACAACTTCAGTTTGTCCATCCATTTGGGGGTGACAAATAGTAGAAAACAACAACTTGGTACCCAATTTCGCCCAAAGGGTGTGCCAAAAGTGACTCAAAAACTTTGCATCCCGATCTGAAACAATGGTATTGGGCACTCCATGTAGTCGAACGATCTCTTTGAAAAATAAATCAGTAATATTTGTAGCATCATCGCTCTTATGACAAGGTATAAAATGTGACATTTTAGAAAATCTATCTACAACAACAAAAACACTATCTCTTCCCTTCTTTGTTCTAGGTAGTCCTAGAACAAAGTCCATTAAAATATCCTCCCAAGGAACACTAGGCACAGGAAGAGGCATATATAAACCATGTGGATTAAGCTGGGACTTAGCTTTATTGCATGTAGTGCAGCGAGAAATGTAGCGCTCGATGTCACGTCGCAACTTTGGCCAATAGAAATGTTCAGCAAGGATGTCCTCCATCTTCTTGACACCAAAATGTCCTATGAGACCACCTCCATGTGTCTCCTGTAACAACAAAAGACGAACGAAGCTAGCTGGAATACATAGCTTGTTAGCACGAAACAAGAATCCATCATTCACTATAAATTTATTCCAGCTCTTTACTTCTTTACAATCCGGCAATATTTATTTAAAATCAGCATCATGTACATATTGCTCTTTAATAGTCTCTAATCCAAAAATTCTAAAGTCAAGTCGAGAGAGCATAGTATAACGTCTAGACAAAGCATCTGCAATAACATTTTTCTTCCCTTTCTTGTGTTTAATGACATAAGGAAAACATTCAATAAATTCAACCCACTTTGCATGTCTATGGTTCAGTTTACTTTGACTTCTAATATGTTTGAGAGACTCATGATCTGAATGTATAACAAATTTTTTGTACCATAAATAATGTTGCCATGTCTCTAAAGTCCGAACTAAAGCATATCATTCTTTGTCATAAGTAGAATAATTTAGACTAGACCCACTCAATTTTTCGCTAAAATAAGCAACAGGTTTACCTTCTTGTAGTAACACACCTCCAAGTCCAATTCCACTAGCATCACATTCAAGCTCAAAAGTCTTACCAAAATCTGGAAGTTGGAGAAGTGGCGCATTTGTGAGTTTCTCTTTTAGAAGGTTGGATGATTGTTCATGTGCAAGGCCCCAATGGAAAGGAACACCTTGCTTTATGAGCTCATTCAATGGTGCGGCAATGGTGCTGAAATCCTTGATGAAGCGTCGATAAAATCCAGCAAGTCCATGAAAACTCTGCACTTGTGTGATTGTGTTAGGAGTTGGCCAACTCTGTATAGCCTCAATCTAGGCTTGATCACTTCAATGCCCTGTGGAGTAACAACATAGCCAAGAAACGATACTTGATCGGTGCAAAAGATGCACTTCTCAAGGTTACCAAATAAACGTGCATCTTGTAGAGCATTAAAAACAACACGTAAATAATCAAGATGTTCCTCAAGTGACTTTATATATATCAATATGTCTTGAAAATATACCACAATAAATTTTTCAATGAAAGTACGCAAAACTTCGTTCATCAATCGCATGAAAGTACTAGGTGCATTAGTTAAACCGCAAGGCATCACTAACCACTTGTATAAACTAAACTTAGTTTTGAACGTTGTTTTCCATTCATCTCCTAATTTCATGTGAATTTAGTGATATCCACTACGCAAGTCAACTTTAGAAAACACAGTAAAGACACTTAATTCATCAAGCATGTCGTCTAACCTAGGAATAGGATGACGATATCAAATGGTAATATTATTGATAGCTCTATAATCAACACACATACGCCATGATCCATCATTGTTTGGAACCAAAAGTACAGAAATAGCACATGGACTAAGGCTCTCGCGTACGTACCATTTGTCAAGCAAGTCTTGCACTTGACGTTCAATCTCCTTAGTCTCCTCTGGGTTGGTTCGCAATCTGATGTTCAATGCCCCTAATTGGAGGCAGCCCTGGTGGTACCTTGGAAATACATCATCATACTCCTGTAAAAGGTTAGCAATAGCAGCAGGCAAGGAAGGAGGCATATCCTCAAATGAAAATAAAGTTGCTTTGCACACTAAAGCATAGCAAACAGAAGTACCAGTTTCCACCTCACTAATATCAGACTTGGTAGCTAACAAAACAGAACCTCTCAATTTAATTTTACCTTTCTTAGCACTAGGTTCCCTCTTCTTATGTGGTGCAATTTCTTTAGCTACAATCTGATTTTCACTTTGGCTTCTCTCCTTTTCTCTATTAGCTCTTTGTAATTAATCCTTTAAAATTGCTTCTAGAGACATAGGCAACAAAGTGATTTTCTTGTTTTTAGACATGAAAGTATATTGATAAGTCCTACCATGATGCACAATATCTTTATCATATTGCCATGGTCTACCTAACAATAATCAACATGCTTGCATAGGTGAGACATCGCAATCAGCATAATCATGATACGAACCAATAGAAAAATGAACTCTCACAATGCGAGTTACCTTCAGCTTACCACATGAATTAAACCATTGAATGTAGTAAGGATGAGGGTGCTGTTGTGTGGTGAAGGCAAGCTTCTCAACCATATCAATGCTAGTCAAATTGTTACAACTTCCCCTATCAATAATCACACGACAAGAGCGCTCATTGATCACAAATTTTGTTTGAAACATATTATGGCGTTGATTCTATTCGGCACGCTCCATTTGAGCACTAAGGGCATGCTTCACAATTATGCTCAAAAACTTATCACTTGCTTCAGCTCCAGAACGTTCTTCGTCATGTTCAGATTCATCTTGCTCACCTGTGGGTTTAGTTACAAGCAATGCATGCTCTTCATCAATATCACTAGCTGAAGTATACTCACCATCCTCTCTATCAAGAAGTGATCACTGATTTGGGAAATCTCTCATGATGTGCCCGAAGCCTTTGTAGCGATGGCATTGTATGTCTCGTGTTCTCCTGGTGGAAGCAACCGAACTAGAACTCTTAGCTTGCTGAACCGAAGTTGATTTGTTCACGTCGAAGGTGTGGGGAGTTGGCATGGTGCTTGCTAGTCGCCCACAGCCAGAGAGGGTGGGGCACGGCAAGGAGTGGCATGGACAGTAGGGGGGTGGCGCCTTGCCTGAGGACTGCGCTTGATTCTACATTCCTGCAAAAGAAGCACCAAAAGAGTCTCAGGAGCGAGACTGTCTTCCCTGCACTTCACGTTCAGCTTTGCAAGCAAGATGGAACAAACGGGTGATAGAATTATACTCCTTATAATCTAGAATGTCCCAGTTAGGCCCAACTAAAAATCTAGTCATTTTAGCATCTTCAGTTTCTTCTAAACCGCAACATAACAAACCAGTTTGCAACTCTTGATAGTAATCTTCTACGGTGTTACTACCTTGTCTTAAACGTTGTAATTTATTCAGCAAATCACGAGAATAATATAAAGGCACCAATCTAACTCCCATAGCTCTCTTCATAGCTTCCCAAGTTCTAGGTATGTTTTATTCATTACAGCACAATTCATTCCACCAAATAGATGCAAAATCAGTGAACTCACTAGTAGCAGCCCTAACCCTTTTATTTTCAGGAAATTTGTGGCAAACAATTTTTTGGTCTACGGCTAACTCCCATGTGAGGTAAGCATCAGGATCATATTTACCAGCAAAAGGAGGCATAGTTAATTTAATTTTACCAAGTGCATCATTATGATCACGTACCTCACGTGGTGGGTCTCTTCTGATACCTTGTCGATTGAAGTGTCATTGCTGATGATCACCATCATTGTTGGGATTGAAACCACCATCGGACTCCGTATCAAAAACATATGGGTGCGCTTCATCTTCTACCTCATTGGCCAATGAGCTAGCAACGGATGGGTTCCGGCGCGGTCGTGCAATGCCGATAGCAGCGGGGGCGGCAGCAGGAGGTGGAGCTCTCTCTAGCTGATCCACACGTGTAGCAATCGTAGCAAGATCATTATTGGTGCGATCTAGAACCCCCTTAATACGCTCTGAATGCTGATTCAGCAAGCGTGAAAACTGCTGCATGATATCTTTCATGCGAGGCGTGAGAGGTGCATCGTCTTCAACGTTGGGCCTGCTATTCTCCCCTTGTGACCCTGAACCTGCCACTGTTACTATCAACAAGAAAAATACACAAGTGTATAAAATTCCCAATGAACTACTAGGTTCTGGAGGTTACAAGTCACACACGCTCAAGCTCTTGCAAATTCTTACCAAAGCAAATAGGTGGTGCAACCGGTGGCTGGTTCATGATAAGCGTGACACAAGTGAGAGCAAAGCGATTGCAAGGGTACAGTACTTGATTGGTTAGTGGAGCTTGGACAGGCGTAATATATGTAGCAAGGATTATCAACAATCAAATTAGTAATGCAAGGTGAAAAATTATTCAAAGTACAAGTCAATGTTGCTGATCCTAGCCAAATGAAAGCCCTAAGAAGAGAAGTGTAGGAACGCACACACAAACATCAATGTGACTTGATGTAAGCAAAGAAAAACCTCACACCAAGTGTTAGAAGAGACGCTAGCTAACTACTCAAACTTTTGTGTAGGGGCACAAGATTGTTCACAAGATGTAGAGCACAAAGACGCAATAACGTGCCATGTAAACAGCCCTCTAGTTTAAGTAGTAAACAGCAGCTAGTCTCAAGATATGAAACTACAAAGTTTTATGTCTTATATATGCTATTTTGAAAGGATTCAACGAGATCTACAACTTTGCAGTTAAGACGAACCCCAAATTCCGAAGGGAAGACCGAAAGAAATGGCAAAAACAGAAACCAAAAACTTGTGACATGAATTTAGAGCCAAAGATTGCTGATTTTGGGGTCCCTACAGGGTGACTAAATTTAGTTAGTTGGTTTCTTCGGATGTACCACATCATTAGCTCTCCAACGAGCATGAGAATGTCGAAAACGGACACCGTATGCAAAAGTTATGCACATTTTACTGAAAGTGTCTCGAAAATTTAATCCTATTCGGACTCGAAACCGACTTGGGTTCAAATTTGAAACTGCTATATCTTTCAAACCCGTGGGCCAAACTGGCTGAATTTGTTTGTGGATGCTTGTGGCTATATGTAGAAGTACTGCACCAATTTTTACTAGTTTTGGCTAAAGTTTTACGCGCTTTTCAATTTTCTCTTTTTTTTTCTACCGCGGCTTTTGTTCTATATGGTTGCCTCTTTCTCCTTCTACTATCTGGCCAGCCCTAGGGTTTGCCGCAAGTCACAAATAACAGCAAAGGGTGGATGCTAGACTCGGACGCCAACTCTCCCAAAAGATCACAGCAATCCTCTCGGTTTCGTAATGAAATCGGCTTGAACTCCAACAATCAATTCGGATTAGATGAAGTGGTTACAACACGAATTTTCTATTTTTTGGTGTGGATTAGAGGAGTTCTAACCCACGAATTTTCTATTTTGGATGCAAAAACTAAGAACCCTAAAAGAACGATCAAGCAACGCGAAGGAAAACACGAGATGCAATCTAGACAACGACCAACCAGACAATAACTAGAACTAAAGATCAACAACTCGACATGATGATGCAACCAATGATTCAACAAAGCAAAAACCGAAAAGAAAATTGCAGGGCACAGATTGGTTTGTACAATGTGAACAAAACTTTTTTTTTCTTTTCGTGGACTGTAGGCAAAGGAAAAAATCTCACCGATCAAATGTAGCTCTGATACCACTTGATGCGGAATGTTGTCCTAATCTTTCGATGAGAAGGATAAAATTCCAATGGGACGATGATCAACTCTCACAAATCCTGGCTCTGAACGCAACACGTAAAGATCAATGCGACTCGATGTAAGTAATGGAAAACCTCACACCAAGTGTTAGGAGAGATGCTAAACAACTACTCAAACTTCTTTTGTCACATCCCCAAGTTAATAAAGAGGATTAATATGCATCTCATGAGCATGCATCATTGTTTTTAAGCATTTACATTATATATTGCACTTGGAAAATCTTGTTCAAATATTGAACCTACACTTAAAGAAGTAGACTCAAAAAGAAAACTGAAGCAAATGCTACTGAAGTTCCTCTAGAAATAATTTATTCAAATACTACAATAATTATCATGAATTAATATAATTTTTCCCAGATTTTTGGGATTGGGTTCACACCCCAGAAAATTCAAAAACAATCTAATAACCCACTTTAAGTTTGAATTTAAACTGCACAATATATTATATGAAAAGTAAGGTTTAATAATTTTTATGGACTCTAGACCTTCCCAGGAACACCTCTGATTTATTTTAGATTTTTAAGAATTTTATTTCCATTTTTAGAAGCCCGGTCAAACCTACTGCTTGTTGGTCAAATCGTTTTTGAAACTCAGACTCAACACTGTTCCTTGGGCTCGAGTCCGACCGCACGACTTGACTCGGTCTAACCACCTAAATGCACCGCACAGGAGACGTCCGATGGGGAAATCAACGGTTCAAATCTCGCAACTATTCGGACAGTCCGAACCTCTTATTTAATCTAAGCCGTCCAGTCAAGATCGAACGGTCCTCATGAACTTACTTAACCGAACACGAGCGTGCGCACGTTGAGTCGCTGCCACGCCGGGCCCACCTGTCGGATCCATCTCTTTCCTTTTGCTCGCACACTCGCAGAGCTCCTTCGCCGCGCGGCCGCAAGCTCCCACAACGCTCCATCAACGTCGTGACCGCACCGCCCCATGCAACCACTCATGGAGCTCCTTCACTTTACGCCGCCTCCACTCCATCCCTTTCCCAGGGATAATACCCCCTCTCTTGCCTCATTTCACCTCATTCCTTCTCTCGGGGCCGAGAAGGAAGAAGCTCTCCTGAGCTCATCTCTCAAGTAAGCTCCTCCCGGATGGTTCCTCTCTGCTCTCTGATCCATGCCATACCCATTTTAACTAAGCTCAGCCTTTGTCATTGCTTGTAGCTCTTGGAACACAATCGTGCTCTCGGCGACCTCAGAGCGCCCCCCGAAGGCCATCTTTGTGCAATTAGTGTGTCTAGTGAGTATTATCTTCACCTTAGCACGTCACATTTCATGCTTGAGTCCTCTAAGTAAAACCCCTCAACCAGTTTTACTAATGCGCGACAGGATCTTGGTGAATTGAAGTTTTTCCATTTTCGGCCAAAGAATAGTCCCTTCGCCTCCCACTTCGATTTGATAAGGCATTGTCCAATTCCTTTCGTCTTTACCTTACCAATAGCATTCTTAAGCTATCCTGACCATTCACTTAACTTCATGTTGCTCAAGGTCTTCTCTCATCATTGGACTGTGCCACCACCATTGTCTTCTCCGATACCGACAACGCTCCGACCGCATCCAAGCTTCTCCGGACCCTCTCCTAGCTCAGGTAGTTCCCTCATAGTCTCTAGAAACCTGGGCACCCGCTGAATGGATGCTGCGGAGCTTTACATGACACATGCAACTTTGCCGTAGAACTACCGCCGCCCATCTCCGGCTAGCCGTCGGTATGGTCCACCTCCGTCGTCGCCACCGATCCGAGGAGGTGCACACTGCTATCGAACATCTATCAATAAACTCACTAGTAGCAGCCCTAACCCTTTTATTTTCAGGAAATTCGTGGCATGCAAATTTTTGGTCTACGGCGAACTCCCATGTGAGGTAACCATTAGGATCATATTTACCAGCAAAAGGAGGCATACTTAATTTAATTTTACCAAGTGCAACATTACGATCACGTACCTCACGTGGTGGGTCTCTCTGATACCTTGTTGATTGAAGTGTCATTGCTGATGATCACCATCATTGTTGGGATTGAAACCACCATCGGACTCTGTATCAAAAACATATGGGTGCGCTTCATCTTCTACCTCATTGGCCAATGAGCTAGCAACGGATGGGTTCCGGCGTGGTCGTGCAATGCCGACAGCAGCGGGGGCGGCAGCAGGAGGTGGAGCTCTCTCTAGCTGATCCACACGTGTAGCAATCATAGCAAGATCGTTATTGGTGCGATCTATAACCCCCTCAATACGCTCCAAATGTTGATTCAGCAAGCGTGAAAATTGCTACATGATGTCTTTCGTGCGAGGCGTGAGAGGTGCATCGTCTTCAATGTTGGTCCTGCTATTCTCCCCTTGTGACCCTGAACCTGCCACTGTTACTGTCAACAAGAAAAATACACGAGTGTATAAAATTCCCTATGAACTACTAGGTTCTAGAGGTTACAAGTCACACACGCTCAAGCTCTTACCAAGCTCTTACAAATTCTTACCAAAGCAAACAGGTGGTGCAACCGGTGGCTGGTTTGTGATAAGCGTGACACAAGTGATGAGCAAAGCGATTGCAAGGGTACAGTACTTGATTGGTTAGTGGAGCTTGGACGGGCATAATATATGTAGCAATGATTATCAACAATTAAATTAGTAATGCAAGTTGAAAAATTGTTCAAAGTACTAGTCAATGTTGTTGATCCTAGCCTAATCAAAGCCCTAAGAAGAGAAGTGTAGGAACGCACATGCAAACATCAATGTGACTTGATGTAAGTAAAGAGAAACCTCACACTAAGTACTAGAAGAGACGCTAGCTAACTACTCAAACTTCTGTGTCGGGGCACAAGATTGTTCACAAGATGTAGAGCACAAAGACGCAATAACGTGCCATGTAAACAGCCCTCTAGTTTAAGTAGTAAACAACAGCTAGTCTCAAGATGTGAAACTACAAATTTTTATGTCTTATATATGTTATTTTGAAAGGATTCAACGAGATCTACAACTTTGCAGTTATGACGAACCCCAAATTCCGAAGGGAAGACCGAAAGAAATGGCAAAAACAGAAACCAAAAACTTGTGACATGAATTTGGAGCTGAAGATTGCTGATTTTGGGGTCCCTAGATGGTGACTAAATTTAGTTAGTTGGCCTTTTCGGATGTACCACATCATTAGCTTTCCAACGAGCATGAGAATGTCGAAAACGGACACCATATGTAAAAGTTATGCCCATTTTACTGAAAGTGTCTCAAAAATGGAATTCTATTCAGACTCGAAACTGACTCGTGTTCAAATTTGAAACTGCTATATCTTTCAAACCCATGGGCCAAACTAGCTGAATTTATTTGTGGATGCTTGTGGCTATATGTAAAAGGACCGCACCAATTTTTACTAGTTTTGGCTAAAGTTTTACGCGCTTTTCGATTTTCTCTTTTTTTTTTTCTACCGCCGCTTTTGCTCTATGCGGTTGCCTCTTTCTCCTTCTACTATCTATCCGGCCCTAGGGTTTGCCACAAGTCACAAATAACAGCAAAGGGTGGATGCTAGACTCGGACGCCAACTCTCCCAAAAGATCACAACAATCCTCTCAGTTTTGTAATGAAATCGGCTTGAACTCCAACAATCAATTTGGATTAGATGAAGTGGTTACAGCACGAATTTTCTGTTTTTTGGTATGGATTAGAGGAGTTCTAACCCACGAATTTTCTGTTTTGGATGCAAAAACTAAGAACCCTAAAAGAACGATCAAGCGACGTGAAGGAACACGAGATGCAATCTAGACAACGACCAACTAGACAATAACTAGAGCTAAAGATGAACAACTCGACACGACGATGCAACCAATGATTCAAAAAAGCAAAAACCGAAAAGAAAATTGCAGGGCACAGATTGGTTTGTACAATGTGAACAAAACTTTGTTTTTTGGATTTTCGTGGACTATAGGCAAAGGAAAAAATCTCACCGATCAAATGTAGCTCTGATACCACTTGATGTGGAAAGTTGTCTCGATCTTTTGATGAGAAGGATAAAATTCCAATGGGACGATGATCAACTCTCACGATCCTAGCTCTGAACGCAACACGTAAAGATCAATGCGACTCGACGTAAGCAATGGAAAACCTCACACCAAGTGTTAGGAGAGATGCTAGCTAACTACTCAAACTCCTTTTGTCACTTCCCCAAGTTAATAAAGAGGATTACTCTGCATCTCATGAGCATGCATCATTGTTTTTAAGCATTTACATTATATATTGCAGTTGGAAAATCTTGTTCAAATATTGAACCTACACTTAAAGAAGCAGACTCAAAAAGAAAACTGAAGCAAATGGTACTGAAGTTTCTCTAGAAATAATTTATTCAAATACTACAATAATTATCATGAATTAATATAATTTTTCCCAGATTTCTGGGATTGGGTTCACACCCCAGAAAATTGAAACACAATATAATAACCCACTTTAAGTTTGAATTTAAACTGCACAATATATAATATGAATAGTAAGGTTTAATAATTTTTATGGATACTAGACCTTCCCAGGAACACCTCTGATTTATTTCAAATTTTTAAGAATTTTATTTCCATTTTTAGAAGCCCGTTCAAACCTACTGCTTGTTGGTCAAATTATTTTTGAAACTCAGACTCAACACTATTCCTTGGGCTCGAGTCCGACCGCACGACTTGACTCGATCTAATCACCTAAATGCACCGCACATGAGCCGTCCGATGGGGAAATCAACGGTTCAAATCTCGCAACTGTTCGGACAGTCCAAACCTCTCATCTAATTTGAGCTGTCCAGTCAAGATCGAACGGTCCACATGAACTCACTTAACCGAACACGAGCGCGCGCATGTTGAGTCGCTGCCACGCCGGGCCCACCTGTCGGATCCATCTCTTTCCTTTCACTAGCACGCTCGCAGAGCTCCTTCACCACGCGGCCGTAAGCTCCCACAACGCTCCGTCGACGTCGTGACCGCACCGCCCCATGCAACCACTCATGGAGCTCCTTCACTTCACACCACCTCTGCTCCATCCCATTCCCGGGGATAATACCCCCTCTCTCACCTCATTTCACCTCATTCCTTCTCTCGGGGCTGAGATGGAAGAAGCTCTCCTGAGCTCATCTCTCGATTAAGCTGCTCCCGGATGGTTCCTCTCTGCTCTCTGATCCATGCCATACCCATTTTAACTATGCTCAGCCTTTGTCATTGCTTGTAGCTCTTGGAACACAATTGTGCTCTCGGCGACCTCAGAGCGCACCCCGAAGGCCATCTTTGTGCAATTAGTGTGTCCAGTGAGTATTATTCTCACCTTAGCACGTCACATTTTGTGCTTGAGTCCTCTAAGTAAAACCCCTCAACCAATTTTACTAATGCGCGACAGGATCTTGGTGAATTGAAGTTTTTCCATTTTAGGCCAAAGAACAGTCCCTTCGCCTCCCACTTCGATTTGGTAAGGCATTGTCCAATTCCTTTCATCTTTACCTTACCACTAGCATTCTTAAGCTATCCTGACCATTCACTTCGCTTCATGTTGCTCAAGGTCTTCTCTCATCATTGGACCGTGCCGCCACCATCATCTTCTCCGACACCGACAACGCTCCGACCGCATCCAAGCTTCTCCGGACCCTCTCCTAGCTCAGGTAGCTCCCTCATAGTCTCTAGAAACCTGGGAACCCGCTGAATGGATGCTACGGAGCTTTACATTACACATGCAAATTTGCCGTAGAACTGTCGCCGCCCATCTCTGGCTAGCCGTCGGTATGGTCCACCTCCGTCGTCGCCATCGGTCCGAGGAGGTGTGCACTGCTATCGCACATCTATCCCTGGTCTTGGCCGGCGCCGTCATGGCACGTAGTGCCAGTGAGCCGCTGGTGAATCGCACGGGACGCAAAATCCCGTTGTCGTACGCGGACAGCGACTGTAGCAAATGATTAGGTGTAATGACGATGATTAGTAATTAATGGCTGTCTTAAGGGATAAAATGTATCGCTTACAAGTGGGACCATGCGCAGAAATCCAGGAAGTTAGGTGAGATTGCCGCGGTGTATGACATGTGGGCCTAGCCCCTAAAGTGCGCAGTGCACGCTGCATGCACGGTGGACCTAGTCCAATGGACCTAGCCACTAACGCTGGGTCCCACCTATCAGTCCGCGCGGTTAAAACTGTAGTTAATTGAAAATCACACTATTCACTGGACCCCACTGGTTAGCGACTGTGGCTAGCACTGTGCCTAGTGTAAAAAGTAGTAAATGCTTTATAAAATTCGAAATGTATTAATTTGCACACTAAAAATTTGAATAAATTTTAAAAATACATTTTATTTCAGATCTTCGTATCTGTTTTATGAGATAAATTTTTTCATTTTCAATGAGTTTTGGGTCTGGACAAGTGGTTGCTAGTGAGGGTGCCTTTGTGCACGAGATCGGGTATGTGGTTGTCTTGTCCGGACCATTAAGGACTGAAGTTTGGTAATATCATTGATTCAAGTAAACTCGTGCTACCACACGTGGGATATGGGTACTGTATGGTCAAGAAGGGGGAAGGTTTTATTGGGTGAAGTCTCATGGTGGTGTAATGGCACTTGTATTGATCATTTGTCCGTAGGAGCCGATGTAATTTTCTATAGTGTGCAAGTGAGCACCATTTTTCATTATTTACATTGCATCGGTATTTCCAATACAACTTGTGAGCCGCTTAGCAAGTGTTATCTATCGCTTGTACTAAGTAAGGGAACATCTCACATGGGGGACCTAACTCAATAAAATTTTCTTGCCAACAACGACTGTATCTCGATTCTCCCCGGCCGGCATACCTAAGGAAGTGTGTCATTATTCCAGAGGCTTACGGGCCAATCGAGTCGTGTGGGTAAAGTAGTACACCTCTGTAGAGATAAAACTATTTGAATAGCCGTGTCCACGGTTATGGACAACCTCTTGAGTTCGAGAGTTACTATTGTTAGACTTTGTATTTAATTTGTGGGAGAATTCGGTATTCGTCATGAATGGGTTGTTCATGCATTTTTTTGTATCAAAGTGGGATGCCACTTTGGTGTTTGTTTAATTCATTTGTTATTCAATTTATCACTTATTCACATGCTTAACTTCTACTTCAAATCTGTTTTTAAAATGGCAATTGATAAACTAGTATGTGTAGGTTGAAAAAGGTTGCGTCTTTCGCAAAACTAAGCCAATATGAGCCATCCTTTGGAACAACCTCTAGCATAACTAATTTTTATTTGTGTACATTTGTACTCAACCCGGATGCTGCAATTTTAGGCGAGGAAGACTTTGAGCCCGATGAGCTCGTTAGTGCCGATTTAGGTGACACTAACGAGTAGTGCTATTATTTAACTCCCAGTCGGTTGCCAGTGGGTTATGGGGCATACCATGTTGGACTTTTGGTTTATTTACATTGCTTCCATTGTTACTTTATGTTCTTATTTGAATTCAAAAGGTTTTGATGAGATATACAACTTTTTAGTTGAGGCAAACCCCAAATTTCGAAGGGAAGACCGAAAGAATCGCCAAAAACAGAAACCGAAAACTTGCAACGTGGATTTGGGGCTGAAGATGGCCTATTTTGGGGGTCTTGGAGGGTGACCCTCACAAGAAAGTTGGTTTTATTGGATGTGCCTCGTCGTTCGCTTTCCAATGAATCTGAGAACGTCAAATTCGAACACCGTATGCAAAAGTTATGCCCGTTTTACTGAAGGTGTCTCAGAAATAGAATCCACTCGGACTCGAATTCATCTCGGACTCGAATTCATCTCGGAGTCAAATTGAATTGGCTATATCTTTCAATCCTTTATGCCAAACTTGCTGAAATTTTTTGTGGAAGCTTTTGGCTATATGTAGAAGGACTCCACCAATTTTCACTAGTTTTTGCGAAGGTTTGACAAGTTTTGCAAATTTTAGGAAAGTGGACACCTTTTTTTTGTCCTTCTGTTTTTTTTCCTCTCCTTTTTTCTCTCTTTCTCTTCTCTGTGAAAAAACGAAATCAATCTCTTTCTTTTTTTCCTTCTTTTTCTTCTCCGTCACAAACCGAGACCAATCTAGGGTTGCCGCGGCAGATGATTGGTAGCACCTAGTTGTTGTGGTAGGGAGGATTGGTAGGGGGTGGGTTGCCACAACAGGAAGGGTTGGCAGCAGGTGGGTTGTCACAGTAGGAAGGTGGAATTGCCTTGGCAAAAGATGGTGTGGCGCAGCAAGGGATGGTGTGGCATGGCAAGGAAACACAGGAGGTTGCGGAAGTGGATGATGACAGTGGCAGAAGTTGGACACAAAGATGAAGCTACTCAAAGGAGCATGGAGATCAAGATACAAACTAGACAATGATAAACTAGAGAAAAACTAGAACTAGAAATCAGCAACCTGACACGACGATGCAATCAAGAATTCAACAAGCAAACTGAAAAGAAAAATTACAAGCACAGATTGGTTTGGACAGGATGAACTAACCCTATTTTTTTCAAGGACTGTAGGTAAAGGAAAATTCTCCTCGATGAACGAAAGCTCTGATACCACTTGATGCGAAATAGTGTCCCGATCTTTCGATGAGAAGGATAAAATTTCGATTAGACGATGATCAACTCTGATGATCCAGGCTACGAACGCAACACGTACGAACCAACCAATCGTCAAACTAATCACCAAGTCGTTATCAACTGTGCCAAAGACCCAGTTGACCTGATCACGATGATCAATTCCTGCAAGCAATCGAAGAACAAGCAAGAACGAAGTAACAAACAATCTGAATTACAAATATATGATTGAGTTTAAAAGGTGGGATGACATAGAGGTTTTTTATGGTTAGTCTAGTCGACACAAACGAAGAACAACAGTTTTCACAATAGAGAAACTAAGCAAACGAAATCCACCAAACCCTAAGAGTGGTGGCCACTATGTATAGGAAGAAGAGGAGAAGGGAGGGGCAGTGGTACTGTTCACATGTGAACAGTAATCGCATGAACAGTATGGGCTGTCTAAGGTTACAAGGCCCGTGGGCCCAAGTGGACTCAAAAACAGCGTCTAACTATTTTGGCGATTGCGGAGCTCTCAGAAGGAATTTGGAGGTGGGGCAGATCCGTTGGAAAGACTCCGTATGTGAAAGTTACGTACGTTTGAAGTCAGTGTTGTCTCCGGAGGCTAAATTGAATTGCACATGCTTCCCTTCATGATTAGCTCCTAAGTTTCTTATTAAAAGAGCATCACATGCATTAGGTAGCAGCATATTCTTATTAGAAATAGAATGCACTCCTAGAAACAAAGTTACCTGATAGTTTAATTGATGTGCACGAGCTCTTGTGATTGGACCTTGCAAGCACATAGGTTCAGCGCTATTGTGAGGAGTGTTGGTTGTATGCATGGAAGTGATATCCTCATCACTGGTTGTATGGTAGCGCTAAGTTGTTTCATAGTACAATTAGGACACAAGAGATTGCCTTTCTTCAAACTTCTTTGGAAATATGGAAGTTTCAAATGGACTAAATAGGCAAATAATGCTTTTGAAGAGCTCGAAAGGTACCTCACGAATGCCCTGATCTTAGTATCTCCAAGATCACGAAAAACATTGCTAATGTACTTTGCTACGATGCCACAAGCAGTCAGTGCTGTGCTAGTCATTAAATAAAGTAATATCCAACAACCAGTATATTACGTAAGCAAAGTCTTACATGGACCAAAGGAACGATATCCACAGGTACAAAAGTTGCTATATTGTCTCCTTATGGCTTCAAGGAAACTAAGGCATTACTTTCAGGCTCACAGAGTGGTCATACCTACTGAATATCCTCTTGGTCAAGTTCTCGAAAATAGAGAATCATTAGGATGAATAGAAAAATAGGCGGTCGAGCTTGGGGGCTTCGATCCCCATTTCATCTCTAGAGCAGTAATTAAGTCCCAGGCATTAGCAGAATTCATTACCGAATAGACGAACCCTGAACCCACCCAAGGGCCCAAGAATGAACACCATGAAGAGTGGACCATGTACTTTGATGGTTCCTTGATACTCAAAGGCTTAGGGGCTAGAGTTGTCCTGGTATCTCCTACTAGAGAACACATTAAATACACCATTCAGTTAAACTTTCCCTCTACGAATAATGTGGCAGAGTATGAAGGTTTACTGGTAGAACTCTGAGTAGCCAAAGCACTTGGGATTCGTAGATTACTAGTGAAAGGCGATTATCAACTAGTAGTAAATCAAGTTGGAAATGGTATCAATGCTCAAGTACAAAGATGTCATCTTATTTAGCGGAAGTATGAAAACTCAAAAGGCACTTCTTTGTTTTCCAGATCCAATATATTCCTAGAAAGAAAAACTTTCTGCCAGACCAATTGGCACGGATGGCTTCAACAAGATCACCTGTCTTGCCCGGAGTTTTTCCCTAGCAACTCGATTCACCCTCGGTGGTCAAGCATTCCGAAGACACAAATGCTCCACTGGTGGTCATACATATCGATCTCAGTAGTGATTGAATGACAACAATCTGTAACATCCCAATTCTATGTCTGTGCTTCAAATGTAAGAAAATGAGTAGAAATTAAAACTTTTTCTTCATTTGGAAGTGCTTGACCGAATCTGTAATTCTTGCAAAGGAATTATGGAAAATCAAAATCCAAAAATCAAAATCTCCATTTGACTCAACCCAAAAACCTCCTAAGTAAAAATCTAGTGTCCAACTCTTGTAAATATTTTTCCTGAGTTCTAGGGATGACATGTGACACCTCTGAAGTATTTCATAATTTTTAGAAATTATTTGATAATTTTTGGAGGCAAGTCAAACTCTGGTCAAACCCTGGAAATAACCTTCTGGAATTTCTTGAGAAAAATGCCGGGCATTAAAACCTCTGGAAATTTTAGGGGAAGTTAATCCTTATGTCAGCAAGCTCCAGTTAAAATTTCATAATTTTTGGAGTTGAATTGCTACCTCTAATGATCTTTCAAAGTTCAGCTTTCATTTAAATCCCTGGGTCATTACACTGTTGCTCGGGCTCAAGTCAGACTCGAGCCCGTTCCCTTTCTCGGTGCGGCCCAGCCGGCTCAACCTTTTCAACCGTGCGTGCGTTCTCCACCGTTGGATGGCAATCCAACGCTGCTTGAGCGTACCCCTTCGCGCCGGTCGTTTTCAAAGTGGCGCGTGCATCGTGGCCGTTAAAATCCAATCTGATGATCGGTACCAACTGGGTTGGGCTCAACCATCTCGCGGTTGGACCCGAGCCACTTTCCTTCTCTCTCTCTGACTGGTGGGCCACCCCGCGCCGCTGGTCATCTCCTACCTCCCGCCGCGCGCGTGCGTCTGTGCCAGAGCGTGGGCAGGGGGAGGGCAGAGCCAAGTCACCTCCCAACAGCTCTTTGCTGCAAGCAATTAATGCGGCCAGAGCTTTAGCCCATTTAGTCTCCTTTCTCTGCAAGCCATCCCTTCCTCCATGTCCTTGCTCGCCCATGGCAGAGCTGTGGACCGAGGTTCACCATGGTCCTGTGCTTTGCTCTTGGCTTTGCTCTCTCGACTATAAGAAGCCCCCTACACCTTCCTCGGTTTCTTTTAGTCGCCTTCAACACTTGCTCTTGGTCTCGTGAGCTCAAACCACATCCCTACCCTTCGGCCGCCATTGTTGATGCTCGGGTACCTCGGTGAAGGCGGTGGTCCTGTCCCTCTCCTCTCTTTCTTTTTGCTCTAGAATCACCCTCTAACCTCCAAGTGTAAATCCCCTCACTCAATTTGGATTTACCATCGCAGGGTGGAGCTAATTTTGGGTTCCCCCATTTTTGGCCGCCAAGCTCGCTCTTCATCTCCAGCGCCGGTGAGACCTTCTCACTCCAATTCCTCTCTCTAGTAGCATCCGTGGGAGGTATGGGTTCCATTTTGATGACGCGGGCTCCTCCTTTTGGCTCAGGGCAGCTTCGCCACGTTGCCGCCATTGACGCCGCCGCGGAGCTACGTCGCCGGAGCTGCACAAGCCGTCTCTGCTCCACCGCGTCACTCTGGTAGGTCCCTTGTAGCCTTTAGATACTCGGGCACCCGCTAGATGACTTTGTTGCGGAGCTTTCCTTCCTTACCCATGTTCTCGTACGTTGCACCGCCGCACCTCGCCGACGCGCCGCCGCTCTGAGCCCTCACCGAGGTATGGGTGGTCTGCGTGGGCAAGATCGCTATTGCGACCAGAGGTGCCCTCGCTTGTTTCTCTCGGTGGCGTGAATCGCCGGCGAGCCGCCGTTGAACGCGTCGGTGATTTTGTCGGATGTAAACAGGGCGTTGTTGCCGTATTAGGACACACTAATGACAGTCATTAAGGTCTAATCATTGCTTAGTAATAAATCTGTCCTTAGCCGTCACTAATGTGCCGCTTACATGTGGGCCCGCAGCTTAAATAAAACCCCTCGTGCGCACAGTAAACCACCCGGTGGTCTCTTTCGCTGACATGTGGGACCGCTTCACTGTGCACTTAAAGCGTCCCGTGGGCTCCTGTCACTGACGGGTGGGGCCTTTGCACTGTGCACGTGCGTTAACCCCGTGCGTGCGTGATTGCCAATCACTGAAAGTGGACCCCAACTATCAACTCGCACTGTTCAAGTCAAGATCAGCGCGATCAACCACAGCCCTCCATCGCGAGATCTGCGGCTCCAGTGCGTTGGGCCGTTTGGACCACTCCGAACGCCCTTTCAATCCCGGCCCTCCATCGCGAAATCAACGGCCAGGGTTCATTGGGCCGTTCAGACCACTCGAACCGGTGAATCGGTAGTTGATCTCGATCTCAGCGGTGGATGCTTTTCTCGAAGCGTGTCTTTGTCTTGTGGCGTCTTTCACGCCAGGCCGAGGATCTGGAATCTAGGGCCCAGATTGAGCCACGTTTTCCTTTCCGGTTTTATTCCGTTAAAATTCTCGATAAGCATTATTTTACAACTGGAAAATGCAATAAACTTTAGAAATGCATAGCTATTTCATAATATTTCATCTTCGGTTGATTCCACTTTTAATAATTCTGTTATGAACTAAAGTTTAATCTAAAAATAGTTTCAAGATTGATATGACTCCAGAAAAATATGAAAATCAGTTTTACTCCTTTTCAACTTTATTAAATGTATTAAAAATTCCAGATAAATTGAAAAATGCATAACAAATTCATTTTAACTCCTTTTTAGTTGAAATCAATTTTGTTAATTCTGGTTTTAGCCAAACTTAAATCTAAAAATGATTTTAATCTTGATATAGCTGCCGAAAAATCTAGAAATGGCTATAATCATGTGTAGGCTTTAATTGCTATACTAAAAATTCAATTAACTTGTAAAATGCATAACTAATTCTCTGTAACTTATTTTTGAGTGAATCCAACTCTGTTGGTTTCCTCTAATTTGGAACTTGCTATGAAAATTAGTTTTGAGCATGTTACTGTTTTCAAAAAGAATACTTATGCATTTTAATTTTGTTCAAGTTCTTGTCTTTGGAAAATTATAAAAGATGCATAATAGCTCCAAATGAGATGAATCCTATTGGGTTGTTCATCTTGTGAGGTGCTTGCTTTACCATAAAAATTTCAGCTACACCACTGTTATAGAAAATGTTGCCAAACAATTTAATTACAGTGAATAGTAACAGATTGCAATTTAGTGGCTGAGCAGATTTATTTTGACCATATCTTTTGCATTGAGAATCCAAATCAATTGGTTCTTGTTGCTAAATTCCTTATAAATCATGCTCTTGCTACGGTAAAATTTTCAGAGCATTCGGAGAAAGTTTGCTGATGCATCTTTTTGTTTTCTTTGTTCTTATCGGTTCTTTTTCGATTCTTTCGTTAGGTTCCGGAGAGCAAATTGAGAACCAAAGTGCTCCTCAGCAACATTTTGAACAGCAACAGCAAGGCAATCAGTTTGATCATGATTAATCCTATATTTTCAAGTCTAATATTTTGTTTGCAACTTGTATGTATGCATTGCTATTTTGTGTTAAATTATGGTTTGAATAGATGATCCTATAGTTGCATAATCTGTAGGAAAATGCTATTCTCTACTACCATAAGCCTAGGTTAATTGCTGTGGCTTGAGTTCGTTGGATGAGCTCTTATCACTTAGTAGTTTTCGATTTCAATTGCTTAGACATGCTTAGTTATCGGTAGTAATGGGCGATCATCGATTTAGTCGATGGTCTTAATCACACAAATCTAATTATTACTCCTTTATGTCCAGCACTTGTGCTTTGTTAATTTGTAAAGTCAAAATCTGAAAATAAAAGATTGAATTGGACTTGGGCATATTGGATGGATGGTGTGGTTTTTGGAATGTGGTAGTATGCCTAAGTCAACAAGGACCGAGTTACTTGCGCCACCGTACTGAGCATTATTGTGTACTAACCACACGAGGGGGATATGGGACCTCTCTTGACTAAGTACTTTGAGAGGTGTTAATTATGAGCTGGTCGGTGGGTATGTTTAAATAAAATGTGTGTGTGTGGTGTTGGGAGGGAGCATTAGCAGAATCGGCTAGGGTGTCTAATGTGTCCTTATCCCGTGGGTTGCGGCTCTTAATTAGCATCATCCATTGGAAATGTCTCAGAGGACTTAGCGTCTTAGGCATACCAAAGGTAGTGTGCTTAATCTTGTGGCTAAAAGGCGGTCGACGTGTGGGTACATTGGTACACCCCGCAGGTTAAAACTATTCAATAGCCTCGCCCTAGGTTATGGACACGCCGGATACGCCCCGTGAGAACTAGACTACAACCTTTAATTAAAACTTGACATGGGTGGTATGAATGGGTAATTCATGCTATTGTTGTGGTGGCTATTGGGTTAGTCACTTCTAGGATTGTTGCTGTCATCTATTTATTGTTATTATTGTTATCAAATTGTTATTTGAACATTAAAAACAGATTGACAACTTGCTTTAAAATGTATTACATTATTGCAAATAAATGTTGCTTTATGCTAAAATTTGAGACATACAACCTCCACTTAAATGAGCTTGCATGTAGCATATGTTATAGGTCTGTTATCTTACACGTCGGTCTTGCGGAGTACTTTATTGTACTCATTTGCTTTGCTTATGATTAATTGTTGCAGAGGAGGAAGGTGAGCCCTAAGGGCCTTACTTCTGTGAGTTTTCTTTGTGGCAAGATCTTGACTAGCTTGGCAGTCCGGTCAGTTGCCTTGTGGGTGAAGGCACACTGGTTGGCTTTTGTTATGGCCATCTTTATGGCACTTTTGCTTCCGCTGTTATCTTAGTAGACTTGTTGTTATTTGGCCGGTCGGCCTCTCTTTTGTAATAACTATCCTTTACTTATATTAACTTCTAGTTTGTTGCTTGTTCTGTTCTATGTGTTTGAATGGAATTGATGCATTCTTTTGCAATGAGTTGTGTGCACCGCATTCTTGGGAAGTACATATATCTCGAGTCTTGGTTTATTTGATTTGTGATGCTAGAACCAAGTGGATGGTTAAGCATTACAAGCCGAATAATACCGGGGTCTCACACAATCTATAATTATCTTTAGCATGGCACACTCCTGAAGATGATGTAGATGCTGATCGTACAGCTCAAAAAGCCAAATCATACACTTTGATTGAATGTACCCTTTACAAACGGGGAACTCATGGAGTGTTGATGAGATGCATATCTCATGCGGATGGTATAAAATTACTATCTGACATACATGGAGGAGTCTGTGGAGCGCATCATTCCTACAGAACTCTGGTCAGTAATGCCTTTAAACAAGGATACTACTGGCCAACTGTCCTCCATGATGCAAAGGAACTAGTGACGAAGTGCGTACAATGTCAATTTCATAGTCGACAAGTATATCAGCTGGCACAAGCTTTACAAACAATACCTCTTTCTTGGCCTTTTACAACTTGGGTATTAGACATTCTGGAACCTTTCCCAAAAGCACCTGGGGGCTTTGAATTCCTATTTGTCATGATTGATACATTCACAAAATGGATAGAAGTTGAGCCAGTTGTCAAAACAACAATTGAGGTTGCCAAAAGGTTCATTACAAAAAAATGTGATTACACGATTTGGCATACCCAGTCGTATGGTACCCAGTTCTCGAGCGGGAATTTTCAGAAATTTTGTTAGGATCTAGGTATCAAAGTACATTACGCTTCCGTTGCTCACCCACAGAGTAACAAGGCAGTCGAGCAAGCTAATAGTATAATAATACAAGGAGTAAAACATCGAGTATTCGATCGGTTAATAAAACGATCAGGAGGTTGGGTTCAAGAACTTCCCTCTATACTATGGGCCATTCGGACCATGACCAGTCGTGCGACCGATGAAATACCATTTTTCCTAGTTTATGGTGCTGAAGCCATGCTTCCTCTGGAATTGAAAATTGGCTCTACTCGAACTAATTATTACAACGAGAACGATCAAATAGAATGACAACTCGACGATATCAAATTCCTTGAAGAAAGAAAAAACAAAGCCCTCATACGATCAGCAGTTTACCAACAAACCATGAAAAGGTATCATAGTCATAAGGTGCAACCTCACAGTCTAGCTGTAGGTCATCTAGTTCTCAGGAAAATTCAGAGCTAGACAAATCACAACAAGCTTTCCCCTGAGTGAGAAGGTCCATACACTGTGGTCGAAGTAACCAGACCAGGTTCGGTACGACTTGCTATGTCAGACAGGCGTGTTCTGTCCAATTCTTGGAATATTGATCAATTGCGTAAGTTCTATGTATGAATTTTCTTTTCATTTCCAAATTTCAATAAAGATGCATTATTTCTTTACTTTTCGATGAGTGATGTTATTTATATTACGATTATCCACTGGTTTGTAACATACTATTGTTGTCTACGATCATCGAAGAAGTTCAATTAACCTCCGACATCATTTTTAGAGGATATCTTTTACTTTTCGGCTTTGATGCCATAAGGATCTTTATCATGACCGTCATAGAGATGATTCTAACAAAAGACTGCACACTCTTTTCTCGAAAGAAAAAACAAGTAAAATAAAAGCACACAGACAACTTGATATAGTTTCTTACATGCTCAAGGCATCAAAGACTTTCTTTCTCCGCTTCAATATTCTGTTCTTCTCTTGTTTTTCAACTGGTAAAGACACAGAAAGCCTCCTAGTCAAAATCTCTCCTCTCTTCATGTGGTCCTGCCCACTGAAAGGAGTTTCCTAGCGACGGTCCTTTTCTTACGATATTTGCGGCCGGTCAAAACTTGAGAACGAATACATTTTGCGAACTGTCAATTATGTCTTTAGTTCTTAGCAACTTTTACAACCAGCTTAGATAATATGTATAAATAAGAACACTTATCGTTTTCTGCATAGATTTTTTGCATATTGTCTTCTCATCAACATAAGTCTTATAACATCTTACGACCAGACAATGTACTACATGGTATTTTGATTATGAAAATAGATCTAAAACTAATCGAAATCATACACTGGTTCTGACCAAATTGATTTCATAGTGTTAATTAGATCATTTTTACAACAAAATCAGTACATACTTTGTACGTTCGTCACCACTTGTGTTCTTTTTCTTGGCCTACTACTTTTATAGTAAGTTTTTTTTCTACTAACCAAGCAGTCGGGGGCTAGGAAATATATACTCAATAAGTTGAAAGATAAACATAAAGCTTTATTGATGAAAAAAAGGTAGGTTTTTACATTAGAATCTTATATTACATCTATTTTACTCATCGAAAAAATTAGACTGGTCGCTATGGGAAGGAGACCCGACCTTCATCTCCGCTGCAACCTGACCTTCATCTCCGCTACAACCTTATTTTCGAAGGGTTTTACCCCCTGTAAGATCGTGGTTGCATCGTGCTCCAAGCAGCTGAAATCTGCTTCAAGCATTTGGAGGTTGAGGGAGGGGTCGGAGGCTTTAAGCTTTGCCAAAGCAAAGCTAACTCCATCCGCAATAGTGTCTCTCATTGTCTTTGCATGGTTTCTCTGAGAGGTCGCAAGCAAGTCTTGAAGAATCTCGAGTTGTCGACCAAGACAGTTTGCCTTCTCAGTTGGGTCCCTTGAGGACGACACAAATGCTTCTGCACCCATGTTGGAAAGCATCTTGTTGAAATCAAGGATCTTCTCCTAAAGATTCATCTTGAGATCCTTCTCTTTTTCTTGCTCGAACTCAAGAGCTTTTTCTGTACTTTCTAATTTTTGAGCTTGCTCTACACGAGTAAATCAAAGTTAGAAAATGAATTAAAAATACATAATAAACTGGTCAGGTTTACGATCAGTGTCCTTGATTTTTCTTTTCGAAAGCTTTAATAGCTTCCTTGTGCTTCAGGGAGGTCTCATTGAATCTAGTCAACTAGTCTTCGATCGACTGATCTTTGGTCCTATACTTCTCGTAAAGTGTGGCTATAACTGTTCCCTTGGCTTTAGCCTCTTTTTCGAAGTTCTCCAATTCTGTCAATCACGATAAGAGGAGAATTAAGAAACAACAAGGAACAAAATAGCAAAAGGGGAAAAAGAAGTTAAAGATATGTATTTACTTTCAATCAGAGATTTTCCTTTTCTAAGGAAGATATTCGTTGGGTCAGCTCTCTGACCACAGCGATATTCTCCACCATATGCTGCAAAAAGCAAAATAGAAAACTTCCTTAAGTTTCACATAAACTCCCCATGCTATAAGAATAGTCATAGGTATTTACCTGGACCACCTTGTCCGAATAATTGGAGTGAATGGACCCAGAATCTGTTTTCGATCGACAGTCTGAGATTTTCCTCCACCAAACCTCCTCGAGTCTTTTCTCATCAAACATTTGAGGGCGGTTGGGGATGTCCTTAGGATGAGGATTCCTCCTAACAAAAGTGGAGGCCCTCGCCACAGACCACTGAAGAGATAAGGAAGTATACTTGCTCCTTACCCTGCGACCACTTCGGTCCCAGTAGCGGGCAGAACATACTAGGACTCTTTTTCAGCCACAGCCTACAAAGGTAGGGTTGGAGCCATCAAGGACTCCTGAATAGTAGGAGCAGGCATTGGCGCTTCCACCTGCTTGGGGGTAGGCTCAACCATTCTTTCCTCAGGAGTTTCCTCCTGAGGGGTGCTCTGATCAAAGACGATCGGAACACCAGAGGATATGTAAAAATAGAAGAAAGAAAAGTAGAAGATTTCGGAAAACAAGAAACATTAAAGGTATGACTTTACATAAATTTCTTTTATTTATGCATACATGGTCTTCTTTGTTCAAAAACTGAAACACCCTGGAGCAAAGTCCAGAGCGCTAGACTTCCTCTTTTTCTTTTCAACTGATTTTACCGGTTCCGATCCGGTAGGGCTGGTTAGACCCCTCACAGCCTTCGACTGGTGGTCGAAAGTAATATCCTCGACCACCTAGTTGGAGACGATCTCCCCGACCATCTGTTCAGAGATAGTGGTTTTGTCAACCATCGGAACAATTGCTTCAGGGGCAACTGCTTGGTCGATCACGACCGCTTTGGAGTCTATGACAACCGCAGCTTTGGTTTGTGGATTTTCCTTCTCTCCCGCCTAAATAAAAATCAAGGTTAGTTAGGCGATGAAATTCTTCATCCAAAGATATGTATTTCTTTTCGGTGCTATTTTTTACCTCTGGAAGGCCACCATCCAGAGTGGTCGTTGGAGCAGGAGTGGTCGGGGCATCGATTGGATTAGAGCTCTCGGTGAGCTTGTTAATTTCCTACCTGACCGACTGCACATCAAAGGAGTATTATAGCATACTGATCGGAAAATACATATACGGTGAAAAGATTTTATTATTTTTACCTTTAGTCTCTCTATTATTTCTTCTCGAGAGACGACAGCTAAAATCTAGGGAACATCTACCTTGTCATTAGGCTCCCCGATGAAGATCATCTTGATACTGTCCCTGATCTCTTCAGGGGAAAGGGTGTAGGATCGTAATGGCAATCAGAAGGGGGGGGGGGTTGAATGATTGCAGCGAATTGACCTCCAAATTCAGACTCCTGCTTATGCGCACAGCAACACTTGAAAATCTTCAGAGCAAAGACCTATTCTGGCGCACAGCAAGAACAACAAATCAAGAGATAAAGTTGAACGAATCTAAACTTTATTTCTCAATTCTGATTTGTGTCTACAAAATGCTCAGCAAGCACCCCTCAAAGCCTCCAACTAGAAGACCTCTAAAAACTCTTCACGTAACAAGCCTACGTGAAAGCCACGGTAAAAACTATACTCAAATCTCTGCCAAAAACTCTCGTATGTTAGCCGTGAGGTTAGCACCTAACCCCCACCTCTTTTTATACCATAGAATCCTGGACATGTCCTCTAACGACATGGACACGGACTCTATCTCTAAGGAACCCGAAATCCTTTTAGACACAGATTTTTCAATATCTAAATCTCTCCAGATACGGAAGTCCTTCCTTCCATATCTTCAACACATGAAGTAAGCCTCCAGGACTCCACCTGCTGGAGCTCCTCCACGCACCATGCAACCCTTTTGATCTCCACGTGCTCCAGCGCAAGCCCAGTCATCTCGTGACATCCACGACCTCTTAGACCTCAGATCTCCCCATCCTAGTCCAGGTCCTCCTCATCACTTACCATGATTGCCTTCACGCTCAACCTGCACATGCAAAGATCAAAGAACACATATTCGGCACAAGTTCTTCAACTTGACCAACATTAGCTCACGAATTTAACTAAAACTTCAGCCAATTCTCAAAAATCGAAACAATCCAAACACAATCGGTCATACTGCCATATTATTACTGGTACTACAAGACACCGTCGCATCGCCCATACACACCAGTATTATCGACACTAGAGACAATGAAACTCCCCAAAAGTAAGCACTCTGTAAAAACCATGCTGCTCTCAAACGGTATTACTGTCATGCGGTACTACCTCTGTTCAACACGCGGTACTATCGATCTGCGGCCGTGCCATACCAAGCCGTGGTACTACCGTTTGTCACCTGAGCTCAAAACTCTCAAAAATATCTCCTCTGGAAATTCCATACCGCAACCTTGTGGTCATACCTTTGTGCGGTACTACTGCCATTCAAACTACGGTATTACCTTCCTGCGGTCGTACCATTCCACAGCTGCGGTACTACCGTATTTCACTGAACAGAGTTTGTCAGAAACACTCTCTCTCTGAAAAACCTATCGTGGTACTACCGCCATCCATGGCGCGGTCATACCGCTCAACAAAAAATCCAATCTTCAAAAACAAGTGTTCTGGTTTTTCCATACCGCCAAAAACAAAATGGTATTACTAATGTGCGGTACTTCCGCAAATTACCAAACGGTACTACCGCATTTCTGAAATGCGCAAAAGACTCAGAACCAAGCCCTGAGACACGTGGACGCTCCAGATGAATTGGGCCGATCGGACCACGCTTCAAAACCGTCGGATTTAGGAGCGGACGGTCCGAACGTTCCCTTTTGATTTCATCCGTCATATTTCAATCCAAAGGCTCACAATCCTTGAAGAGTTCGAACGGTCCGAACGTTCCTCTCAATATGAGCCGTTAGATTAGGATCTAATGGTTCGAGCAAAAACATGTGTTCGGAACCTTAAGGAACGGTACTACCGCTGCATAGCCGCGGTCATACCGTACTCCAGTAGTACCGCACATTACAAGCCGGTACTACCTCTCTCAAGAAAAACAGAAACTCCAAAAACAAGCCTTTTGGAAATATTGAACCGCCAACAAAAAATGCGGTTGAACCGTCCTGCGGTAATACCACGAAAGCAACGCCGGTACTACCGTTAAAACTGACAAAAGCTGATTTTCGACAGAATTTAACAGAGCTCAAAAGCAAGTCAGCATCTAAGATCCAAAGCATGTTCCAGAGACAATGTATTCAACTTAAAACACCAAGACTAAGTCTTTCTTATTGTCAATGTGTTCATCACCAAATATCATGACCAAAAACCTCCTAGTCTTACAATCTCCCCCTTGATGAATACATTGACAACACTTCCAAAAACAAGAAATGAATGACAGAAGGTGTCAAAGTTCCAAAACTACCAAGCAAAAGAAAGTTTCAAAAACAACAGCTGAAAAACTGAAAAACTTCCTTGAATACTAGAAAAGCAAATTTTTGCAGAATCACATTTTTCTCCCCCTTTGGCAATGTGATCATCAAGAGCTTCAAACTTCGAAAATAGAGGAGTAAGAAGAGTAAAAGTCTAGAAGCTTTATGCAAGTCAATTTAATGAATTAACCAAGCCATTTGGTTGAGTAGAGCTAACAAGATCATATAAATGCATATACCACAAAGCAATATCTAGACAAGTATTCCAAAGTGATGAGACAATTTAGATTCATGATAGGCATATCACACAATGACTAAAAAGATTATAAGACCACAAATAGAAGTCACCAAAAAGTGAAGGCCAAACAGTGAGACAAACTTTAAATCTAGATGAGCTACCAGTCTCATAAATCACCCTCTTGCTTCACTTTCAATTCTTATTTGCATGTGGCATGCTTGCAACATACTTCTTTTCCAAGGTGGCATGCTTGAAGCATACTTCTTTTGATGAAAGCACTTTTTGTGTATTTTTATTATTATTTCAAAGACACATAGCTATGTACGGCATGCTTGAAGCACACATCTTTTCATGTGAGCACTGTTATGTACCCCTTTTTTTTGTTTGATACACAACTATGTATGGCATGCTTGAAGCACACATCTTTTCATTTTCTTTTTCTCAACCCTTTTATCTTTTATAACATGCCAAATTGAGTGAGCAACACAGGATTGAAATGAGAGACTTTTTGAGAGGGCATCCCTACGACACCTTCTTCTCCTCCACCTACTGCTTATGATATATGCCTCGAGTTGTCGACAAGACCAATAACAAGAGCATGTGACAAGAAACTATAAACTCAGGTGAACTTGCTCCGTAATGAACATGTCATTCATTTTAATGAGCATTTTATACTACCTAAAAACAGTGTTTTGCTTGTGCTCAGTTTTGAAGATTCAGCGATGGACGGCGATCAAGGATGTGCGGCCATCATCCAGAGAAGGCGATCAAATGAGGAGGTCAAGGCGTTGGCCTATGGCCCATTCGGACAAAGAGGAGAGGGCCAATGTCCATATGGCCAAGAGAGGGATCAAGGCCCCAAGAGTCAAGCACAAAGCCCATATGGAGGAACCAGGAAGGAAGCCCAAGTCCGCGGCACGAACGGCAATCGGGCCATGAACAGTAACCGGCTTATGAACAGTGACCGTGAGCAGTAATGGGGTCACGCTACAGTAACAATCCGAGCTACAGTAACCTCGCTACAGTGCGCGCGTGGGCAGTGCACGGGTAGGAATAGTGCCACATGGAAAATTAGTACTGAATAGCTCTTAGCCCGAGACTATATATTGAGGGGTAGACCCCCATTGTAACTGAGACCAGTTTATGCATAAGAATTCAAACATAGCTATTGCTTGTTCTTTCTAAACCAGAGTTCATGCGAGGACTTTTGAGAGAGAATTAGGCGATCAATTGTTCATACTGCATTTTTAAGGTTAAGTTTGCTTTTCCGCTGGGAATTGAGGGCTTGGCGATCTCCGCTCGTGGTCTAGCGGCGATCATCCCGGTGCATGTTGGCGAATATCCATAGAGTTGCAAGTCCGTGCACTGGCGAGTGGTGTACAGCTGAGCGTTATTCGTCATCAAGCGCTATTTATCCACGGTTCTACTCGAGAAGATCGGGCCACCCCGTATCATCGTGGTATCAGATTCCAGGCCACTCGGTAGAATCTCTCTTTACCTGTAATTTAGTAGTTTATTTTTCTGTCCTATACACCGAAAAAGCCACAAAAATATATATATATGTCGTCTTCCGCTGTAGTTTAATTCAGTATTTTTTAGTGCATTTTGTTAGGTCTTAATCCACTCGTTCATCATGTTTAGTTGCTGGTCATGTTCCGTTCGCGTCTCTTTTTGTTCCCCTTCCACAAAATATTTGTGCCCGTACTTGTTTCCTGTTTTTGTGCAACTAAACATCGCTTATATCAGTAGATTGCACGTTGTTTTCTTCTTGAACCCATCGGTCCATTCGTGAACCTTTCGTACCTATTGAGACTAGCTTGTTGTTGTGCTCGAGGGACTGCTCATAGGATTTTTGGGACGCCAATTTTTTTTCTGTGTGTGCACTGTTCACGTAGTTGTGCACTGTTCACGTGTGTGACACCCTGAATTTATTTTAGAATCTTTTTGGAATTTTCAAAATAAAAAGACCATTTTGTTTTGACGAGAATTCAAAGCTTAACTTGGAATTTCATAATGAATTTAAGTTGACTAACTCAAACTACAACTAAAGTTCCTTGTTGGTTTATTGAGTTATTGGAGCTTTGCTGGTCTTTCCTTCTCTGTCCATCTTTTACCCACCTCTGGCCTAGACCTCCCTTTGTCTGGGATCTAATGGCCTAGACCTCTCCTTCGTTTGGATCCAAGGGTCCGGACCTCCTTGGTGATGTCCTCCCTGGGTCCAGACCTCCTTAGGTCTAGACCTCCCAAACGCTTAGACCTCCCTAAGACCCATTTCTCTCTCTCGGGTCCTCTCTGGCTCGCAACCTCCCTAAGTCTGTGCCACCCTTATGTGCATTTGAACTCCTTTGGAACCCTGTGAAGCTTTCCATGTTTTCTTGAATATCCTTCGTTGTTTGAAGCATTGAAACCTTCTCTAGAGGTTCCCATTGATACCAGTCTGGTAGTACCGCTCGTACTTGGTGGTACTACCGCTTATTAAGACCTCCTCTTTGTTCACTTGGACCTCTCCTTACATTTATTTGACCTCACCGTGTCCTTCAGGACCTCCCCATGTCCTCTAGGACCTCCCCTTACCTTTATTGGACCTCCCTATGTCCTACCGGACCTCCCCGAGTCCTCCAGGACCTCCTCCTTGCGCATCTGGACCGCCAAGACCTCCCCCTTGGAGATCTTAACCGTCCAGACCTCCTCCTTACACATCGGGACCGTTAAGACCTCCCCCTTGGAGATCTTAACTATCCAGACCTCCTCCTTGTGGATCTAGGCCGTCAAGACCTCCCCTTTGGAAATCTTGGCCGTCCAGACCTCCCCTCTTTGGTAGATCCGATCGTTAGGACCTCCCCCTTGGAAATCCTAACCATTCAGACCTCCTCTGGATTGGATCCTACGGTTTTAGACCTCCCTTGCGGGTGAGGACCTCCTCCTTGCCCTTGTGGACCTCCTCTAGTGCACTTGATCTTGACCGTTGGACCTCCCCTTTGGAGATCCAACCGTTAGGACCTCCCTTGCAGGTGAGGACCTCCTCCTTGCCCTTGTGGACCTCCTCTGGTGCACTTGATCTTGACCGTTGGACCTCCCCTTTGGAGATCCAACCGTCAGGACCTCCCTTGCAGGTGAGGACCTCCTCCTTGCCCTTGTGGACCTCCTCTGGTGTACTTGATCTTGGCCGTTTGGACCTTCCCTTTTGAGATCCAACCGTCAGGACCTCCCCGGTGGGTGAGGATCTCCTCTTGTTCACCATAAGACCTCCTCAGGTCATAGCAGGACCTCCTTGGCAGGTCTTGACTACCCCACTGGGCAGTCAACACACCCAGTTTTCTTTACCTTTGACTAAGTCCTTTGGGCAAGGAAGTCTCCACAGCATTTAATGCATGTTGTATCACATTAAATGTCCTCACCTTTGCAGTACTCATGTCATACCGATTGTCACATTCCTTGCCTACTCCCTTGTCCTATTTACCAACTCTTGTTGACTCTATCCTGAGTCACGTGCATTTGCCTCCCCTATATATAGTTTGGGAGAGCCCTCCTTTATCACTTTCTTCCTCATTTCTACTCCCTGTCTCAACCGAGCCACCATAGACCTCCTCACTCAAGTCTCTGGACCTCCTCCAACAGGTCTCTGGACGTCCTCTCTAGAGCCCTAAGACCTCTCCAGCGAGCTCCTTGGACCTCCTCTTGACCTCCCAGCTTCTCTGTTGGTTTTGTATCTAAGTTTATTTGGTGTTCTTTGAAATCTTGTTTGAGCTTTGTTTGAGTATTTGGTTTTTCACGTGTAGATTGCCCAGACCATGGGGAGCCTGAGTTCAGTGAGGGAGAGGAAGGAGCTCTAGATCTTGAGCAAGGCAAGTTACACTCTTGAACATGTTGCACCCATTACTTCAAATTATTTTTGTTGTTTTCAAAGGTGTATGCATGCTTACTTTACTAAATATTTCAATGCCTATCTTTTAATCCATAGTTAAACCTACTGTTTGGTATGACCTCTATCCATGATTGAATCAACCTCATTGTCACCTTAGATAAAAACTGGTTCTTGCAATAGTGAGGACCCGAAGCTCTTGAAAAATGAAATGCTTAGCAATGCTTAGACCAAGATCTTGATTTGGGGAGTTTTGACCAAAAATACTAATTAATCAAATGCTTTGAGCCGTGGCATTGGTGTGCCATGGAGATTTCGGCCATGACATTGGTGTGTCATGGATGTTTTACTCATGCCCATGGCATTGGTGTGCCATGGGGGATTGTAAAGCAAAGTAACTGGAAAATGGTTTTGACTTGGGCGAAGCTGGTTGTATGGTTGGTGCATGTCTATGCACGGGGGTCGTGTGATCCGATGCCCCAGGGTTGAGGTTTGTCGCCCAAGTCGGTTAAGGACCGGTCTTTGAGACACCACTTGCTAAGCCTATAATGGGTTATGCCAAACTTGTGCAACCACATGTCTCCAGTATGGGGCGTGGGACCTGGCTAATTAATTTGCAAAGCTCTACCATAGTTTGACCTGCAGACGCGGTGGGTTTGTCATGTTATGACTAGTTGTAGTCCCACCCGGCTCAAGAGGGGGCTTAAACCCAGCGGATGGAAAGTCCAATGGGAGTGAAACCTTAGAGTGGGTGGACTGTGGTGGAGTAATGCATTGTAAAGGCCTTGTCATGTGCTCTAGACCTCTCACCAAAGGAAGTGTGAGGTGGCATCGACGGATGCCAAGCAAACTAGAGAATTCATGTCATGTGGGTAAAGTGTGCAACCTCTGCAGAGTGTAAATCTATTCGAATAGCCGTGTCCACGGTCATGGACATGCTGGCAATGTCACTCAAAGTTAGCTTTTGGTTTGGTTTTCAAAAGGTTATGAAAATGGTTTTGGTGGCTTAACCAAAATTGGGTTTGGACGAGAAGCCTTTTGCAGGAGGGTATCCTTCACCATTTCAATGATGAATGTATCCAACTGAAAATGGATTTGTAAAACTGAATTTTAATTATTGTAACCTGCCTTGAAACTTAATACTTGTAATTGAAATAAAATTGGCTTTATGCAAATCAACCCTACTATGATGTCCTTTGATATACCCTTATGCATGTCATTCTGTTAATTGATGGGTGTAACTTGCGAGCCCGGTTGTTGTGCTCACTCTTGCTTGATTCATATATTGAGCAGATGAAGACTTCTTTGATGATGAAGATGACCAGCTCAATTAGGCCGCGCCCTCCAGCCAATCACCTGTGGTGTAATGGGTGGACATTGTCTTTTGTTCTCTGCTGCGTTTGTGTGCTCCCTGTTGCTGGAGTTGTAAGCAACCCTTGTAATCAAACCTCCTTTTGCTATTAATAAAGTCTTGTGGATGTTGATGTTATCACTTGTTTGTTGTGAGAACCAGTCGATGATCTCTGAGGGCTGGTTTGGATCACAGAGGACTTTAGGCTTGCCCTAAGCCCCACAACCTCCCGGGGTGGTTCCTTGGACCTCCCTCGAGTGGAGACGTGGAGTTTTGGGGAGGTCCGAGGTCCAGCGACCTCGTGGGGGACCTCCTGGACCTCCGAGTGGTCCTCTCTGACCTCTCGGGGTCTCGTGTGGTCCTACCGGATGTCCTCTCGGGATGTCCCGCACTACTACAAAATAGGCTATAGTAGACGCCCCATCACGCACGGTTCCTTTGGAACCGCGTGTTGGGTCGACCCGACTGCGGGTGGCGCGGGCCGACTATCACAGACGGTATTTTTAGAACCGCTGCAGGATAATCATCTATCACGACGGTTCATTAATAGAACTGCTCAGGAATTATCACTGCACGGTTCTATTCACAAACCGCTGCGTGATAATTCAGACCAATCACGAGCGGTTCTCAATAAGAACCGCTCAGGTGATATCCTGACGGTTCGAATAAGAACCGCTCAGTGATAATTGTTATCACGCACGGTTCTAATTAAGAACCGCTTGTGATATCTCGCTATCCTCTGCGCAAGACGCTGCCGCCGCCAGCCGCCGCTCGAGGTTCAGTGTCACGAGCGGTTCTTTAATAGAACTGCTCAGGATGATCATCCTGACGGTTCTATTAAAAACCGTCTGTGATAGGTGCTATCCTGAGCGGTTCTTAAAAAGAACCGTCTCGATTGTTAGGCGGAAACGAAAATTTAAACATATTGGGCGGGCTCAAACTCGCTTTATATAACCACCATCTCCTCCTCTGCGGTCTCTCCTCCTCATAGCTCATACCTCCATCTCCTCCTCTGCGTTTCTCCTCCTCACACCTTGCGCCCGGCCTCCGCCGAGCTTGTCGCCATGGCGGCCTCCTCCAACTCGTCCGGCCTCATCGTCACCGACCTCATCCGAACCATCACCCGGCCTCGCCCACCTCGCCCGACCTCGTGCCACTGGCCTCCCACGACCTCGCCGCGCCCGGCCTCCTCCTGCCGCCCGGCCTCCCACGACCCACTCTCTCTCCCCCCCTTTGCTTTGTGATGTGGATTACTTGAATTGATGCTACCGTGATGTGGGTGATGCTACTATGATGTGTGTAGTTCATGTTGAGTTATTTGGTTTGGCCAAAAATATAGATGGTAGATCGCGCACCGTTCGGTAAAATTATCATAACTTTTGCATACGAACTCCGATTGCGACGTTCTTTGGCTCGTTGGAAAGCTAATGAAAAGCTCAATCCGCAAATCCATAAGGCAAGGTCAAATTCTCTTCACGAGGTTTCGAAAAAGTGAAAACCCCAAAAAAGGTCGTTTAGGGCCTCTAAACGGCCTCCGAAGTTTTAGCAGCCGTTTTCGTTTTTTTTTTGCCGCAAAAAAGGCTATCACAGACGGTTCTAAATAAGAACCGTTTGTGAAAACTCATCACAGACGGTTCGGAACAAGAACCGTCTGTGATAATAGCCTTCACAGATGGTTTTTGATGAAAATCGTCTGTGATATTCTCAGATCATAGACGGTTTTTGATGAAAACCGTCTGTGATAATAGCCTTCACAGATGGTTTCAACAAAAAACCGTTTGTGATAGTGCGTATCACAGACGATTTTGAACCGCTCAGGATAACCGCTCATATCACAGACCAACAAATATAGACGGTTCGAAAACCGTCTGTGATGACGGTTCCGAACCGTCTGTGATGAGGCTTCCTGTAGTAGTGGTACCATGCTATAGCTTCTTGCATGGCCGACTTCGTAAGATCAAGGAGGCCGACTAGAGAGGGGTGAATAGTCTTTTCTAAAAATCTCTAAGGTTAAAATCGATTTCTAATGCGGAAGCGAAACTCAATTCGGTTTTGCACAATTAAAACCTAAAGATTCTAGTTTCCCTTAAGTGCACCAACAACCTTAGTCTAAGTCAAAGTTTGTAATCCTAGTTTGACATGCAATCAATTTAATTCTAAGAATGTAAATTGCACAAAGAAAATCACAAGAGAGCAAACCACAATGGCACAAGGATGTTTTACCGTGGTGTTTGGAGACTTGCCGGTCTCGCCTAATCCACATTGAGGTAAGCCTAAATGAATTGGATCGGCTCCACAAATCAAGCGAACACCTCCGAGGTAAGCCCAGACGAATTGGACCGGCTCAGAACTTGAACCAACACCTCGATCCACTCGGGGTTGCTCTTCCTCCACTTCAGAGATGGTGAGCACCAAACCACTCACAACACGTCGGGCCTTATCACAAGCTTCTTGACAAGATCAGCGGACCACGATGCCTCCACGCTGTCTAGGTGTCGGCAAACACCAAGAGTAATAAGCCAAGCATCTTGCTTGACTCTCACCAAGTGCAACACATGCACAATTGGATGCTCAATCCAATTCAAGTTGCAACACATGCAACTAGAACCTCTCCCTTTGCTCTCAAAGTGTAACACATGCACAATTGAGAGGAGAAGCTCACACCAGCTCAAGAGAATGAAATGGGATGCTAAGAGTTACCTCCCAACTGGCCAAGGTGGGTATTTATAACCCATACACAAAAACTAGCCATTGGAGGAGAATCTGCAGAAAATCAGGGAAACCTAGTCTGATCGCCAACCAATGGCTGATCAGATCACCTTAGCTCTAACAGCTATAAAAACTAGCTGTTGGACACAGACCCAGACTAACCACCCTCACAAGGGCTGCTTAGACTGGACTAGACCGGTCAGACCGCTGAAGGGACGGTCAGGCCGCTCCACAGAGGTGAATCACAACCAGAAAAACACATCTTCTAGAAAAAGCAAACCGGGGAGGCTGACCATGGGGCCGGTTAGACCGGCCAACACATGACAGTTAGACTAGCGTCCCACCGGTCGCCACTGGTGGTCAAACCGCCAGTTCACAAAGACCAGCACCTAGTCTGGTCAAACTCAAGGTGGGCCGGTCAGACCGCCTAAGGGGTGCGGTCAGACTACTAGAGCTGAGAAAAATAGATTTTGCACTTCGCTTCAACTCAGTGTGCAAAACAAATTTGCTAATTGATGCGCGATGCAAACAAGGAGCGAAGGCGAGATTCCCAACAAGTTGCAAAACATATTTGCCGACTTTTAGAATCACACCATAAGGAATATGGTACATGTGCTTAAACCATTTGCAAAACACATTCACAAACTAAAATAACATGCTACAAGGATTTTGCATGAGCTTTGACTATTTGCAAAACACATTCGCAAATATCGACAACATGCCAAAGAGAGCTAGAGCAAGCGGGATTAAGCAATCAACACATGATGAGACTCAAACTACTAGAAAAGACCCCTCTTAATAGTACGACTACCTATACTAGCAATCCAGTCTTCCAACCAAATAGTGAGACTGGCAAAAGACTAGGAACACATCCTTAGCCTATGCTAGTCATACCTTTGCCCTGAGCATCCATCTTGGAGTGATCACTTGATGACGAACATATTCACTCCAAGTCTGGGTTCTTGACTTGATAATCACTAACACATGATGATTTCCTTTACTCCAAGTTCTTGACTTGAATATCATCAACACATGATGATCTTCTTCACTTCGGGATCTTGTTTTGAATATCAACACATGACGATTTTCTTTACTTTGGGATTTTTTTTCTTGATGTTCATCAACACATGATGGCATCCTTCATCCTGAATCTTGACTAGATGACAATCTATTCACGATGCCACCCAAAGTCTTCATCATCATGGGACTCAACCTATTTCCCCAACTCACAAAAAATGTTAGTCCACATGACGATTATCATTAATTATCAAAATACTCCATTAACTCATAATGGTGGGTCTAGATTCTTCAAACTTGCTAGGGAAGTGCTGCCTAACTAAGAGGGTGTCAGCATCAAACCCCCACTAGGACCCTTCTTCCTGTGGTAGTACGAGCGATCGCACTACGATATCATCAAGTCTTGATGCCATGTACGGCACCTCCGAAGACACAATTCCACAGATATGACCACGACCCTGGGTGCGTCCTCTTTGTTACCATCCGAGCCTGGGTCGATGTCCTCATCAGACTCCAACCCAGATGTTGGTCAGGTTGATACTCATGGCAGTCAATGCGGGATGACCACTAGAGTCCCGCCCCCTCATTTTGCACAAAGTTATGCATAACTCTTCTCTCGTGGACTTCCTCCAAAGCAGCACATTCTGTTCTACCATCTTCAAGCTCTGCCCTGCGGTTCCCCACTTTTGGAGGCACCGGCATCATCATGGTCTCCTGGTAGCCTGCGTACGAATTTCACGTACACCATCAGCTTCCCATATATCGCCAACTCAAGCTGAGAAGCAATCTACATGTACTGGCCCTATGCTTTGCTACCATTCACCTTCACGAGCTCCTACACGTCCTGCCCCCTACTTGTGTAGGTGATCGCCTCAATGGCAAGCATCTTCACCGTTGCCTCCATGTCGAACTCCTTTCGGATGCAGCTCCAAAGCTCATGAATATTCATCGCTTTGAGTCCCTCCGCCCAGACCACCTTGTACTGGCATCTCGATAGGTCCAACCCATCGGGTCCGGCCTATACGAGACTAACAAGGATTGTTAACTAGTCAATTATCTAGGTATATCTTTATTTTCTTATTAATAGATAAGCTAGATTTTTACTGGGCTTGAGTTAATCTTCGGGGCCCAAGATCAATCAAGTAGTCGGAAGGTGGGCCTATAAAGTCTTTCCTTTGGCCGTTCCTGAAAACTCTCCCGGAGGCCCAGTTGGACCTCCTCTATGAGTTTCTCCAGGACCTCTCCAAGACCTCTCCAGGACCTCTCCAGGACCACTCCAGGACCACCCCCTACGGAGGAGGACCTACAAAGTGGTTACCCACGTGTGGTTAATAACAACTACACATGGAGATATCAGCAATAACGGTCATCACGAAGGGACGCGACGATTGGCGTGAAGAGACGCAACCATTGGCGCGAAGAGGCACCTCTACAACCAACTGCCGACGCTTGTAAAACTATAAATAGCCCGGCCCATGTGCCCTTGTAACATAGATTCACATCCAAGCCCTAATCCACGTGTATTCATAGCCATATTCCCTGTAATCAAAGAATACTCCTTGCAATACACATTCACCATTTCGAGTCCTTTTGCGAACAGATAGTAATCTCCATTTTCCTTATTTTATTCTTGTTTGTCCGTTCTGTGACAAGAGTCCCAGACGTCGACAAAGACCATCGCCATAAAACACTACCAAGTCTTGCATGTTTGAAATTACTTAAAGCAACAACAACCCGATTTATAGTACGCAATATAACAAATAGGGTATGTAATTAACACTAATTAATTAACTTTACACGACTATTTACATGTGATTATTTCTTCAAATCCCACTAATAAAATAGAACTAAACAAAAAAATTACTAACTAATTACATGTATTTAATTTTCCACGAATTACCCATGACACAGATAATTACGACATATAACACACAAGAGAGCAATTAAATGCTAGTAAGTCAATACGAATAATTAATTAATAAGCAACAATTTGATTACTTACCAGTAAATTACTTACGAATAATGAATTAATTATGATTAATTAGTTACCACTAAGTAACTACCAGCCATTACGTACCAACAAATTAATTATGGTTACGTAAATTCAACCAGTTATTTTGTACTAATGTAATCAGCACTACTCAACTACGCGAAATTTAATTACGAGATATTAATTACAACTAATTAACTACAAGTATTTAATTACGACCACTTAATTACCACTTACAAACTACTGCTCAATTACCACTAACTAACTACGACTAATAAATTAACGCTAATTAACTACGACTGAAGTTATTACAACTAAAGCATACGAAATAATTTTACCTTGCCTTGATGTTGACCTCACAGTACTTATACGGTCCTAAACACTGCTCCAAATACTATTTCCTCCACAGTGTATTCCAAACAAAGTTTTAATTCAATTCTCTTTGTTCTTAGCGACGAGCGCGAGAACGCGAACGAATCCAAGAGTGAGAGCGAGCGCGAGCGCGGTGCTGGTTTTTATAGGCACGTGAAGGCGTTACACACACACATGGGGTAGTGTGATTAGCAATACATGCGGACGAGACAACAACGTGATGGATGAGTGTCGAAAGCAACCGAAAGCGATCACAAGCGGTGTATCCAGGCCGGGGAGGAGCGGTGCTGCCCGCTTGGCGCGTCCTAGTGTGGGTAGCCTGGAAATGGAGGCTGCCACAGGGGCTTCTCCGTGACAACACAGGACAGACACCCTGTCCGCACCAGGGATGGACAAAGGAGGGGCTACGTAGTGGGCTTGGAGGCGTTGCCGTGCGAAGGAGGGACGAACAATGCTGTTCGTCCAAGGGTGCTGTGGACAGGGCTTGTCTAGCCTCCTGTGGTGTGAACAAGGTTGACGTGGCTGACACGGTACTCGTCCGTGTGAGGCTGGGATGGAATTGAGCGCTATTTTTACATTTACGTCCGTGAGGAGGGCATTTTTGCTAATACAGTTCCAAATAGTACCATTTGGGGGGGGGAATTCGCCTCTCTCCAATGTGCTATAGCTAGGGATGGGAAATGAATGGTTAAGGATAATCTGTTTTATCCGATATTCGTATCCGAGAAAACGCAAATGTGGTAAGTAAAATCCGCATTCGAATACTATTCGTATCCGTATTCAGTGTTATTTGTATCTGTATTCGGTGTTAATCGTATCTGGAAAAAAATAGATAGTATTCATATCCGTATTCGGTGTTATTTGTATCCAGGAAAAAAACCCGAATAGTATCCAAAAAAACAAATACTATCCGTTTTTTTCCCGATATGAATACGAATGATACCGTTTTTTCCCCGGATACAAATAGGAATACGAATATTATCCTTGTTCCCAAATACGAATACAAATACTATCCGAATTTTTTCTGTAGCGTTTATGTTTCGACGGGGTCTTGATTCGGTGTCGAATATGTGGCTGTTGGGTGTTGCTATGACTCGTGTAGACTGTAGACGTGTAATCATGTTACATAAATTTGTTCTACCGATATTTGTCGCAAAAGTTGTAGGATATTCTCATTTAATCGAATTGAGTACGTATTCAATTTGAATTCGTATTCGTTACGACATTCAATTCGTATTCGTATTCGATAATGTTCGAATTCGTATTTGTATTCATTTTAAAAATATAAATTCGTATTCGTATTCGGGACTATTCGATTCGTATTCGATCCGTTTCCATCCCTAGCTATAGCTAAGGAAAGAATTGCTCTGGGCCAACACGAATTAGTTTAACTAGAACGACCTTTTGTGAAGCAACTTTCCTTGCTTACGTGGCATCTATCTCCTTTTTGAATAGTTAAAGCGATTGTCCATGGCAGAGCATTAGAGATTTTTTAGTGCTAACTAATTTAGTTTAGAGTCAAATTATATATATGTCTACTCATTTGCGTGTTCAATTAGGGGGTGTACCTTAACTTTTATGCCGATGACCGACCTTTCTATATGTCTACTATGCACTGCATCTTTTGATTTATACAATGTTCTGAGAGACCATGTGGAGGTCGTCCCGTGTGTGTGATGAGTAATTGACATAGGTTTAGGAAGTCGAGTTTGGTTTGGGTGGTTTGAACCATATTGTTGCGTGGTGCAACAGGCTTAGTCGTTTTGGTCAAACTTGGTCGTATGGGATTAGGATGCATATTTTCTTTGATTCGACAAGTTTGGATTTTGTCATGGTAAGTTGTTGGTATTTACGCTTTCATGTATCGAGCGGTGCTATTTGATGTGTTTCTTGTCTCGTGGATCGCAGGACATCGGTGGAGTCGTGGCGAGACACGGTGGACCGGACTAGGTGCAGTGGCACCGAGGTCGAACGTCGGGATGTGTCAAAGACGACGTGGACTCGAGGTGGTTGCTGGCGAGACGAGGCGAGGCGGAAGCTTCGAAGGTGCGAGGGGCGAAACGGGAATTTCGCAAGGCTGCACAAGCGGGAGCAGGCTCCGTTGGATTTAGCGGGCGTAACGGGTTGGAGACCCATTAGCCAAGGGCTATAAATAGGAGTGAGTGGCTGCTTGTATTGGTGGGGCTTTTGAGAGATAGTTAGGGTTTGCTAGGGTCAAAAGAGGCTTTAGTTGGTGAGTTGTTGGGAGAGGCAGATGAGGGTTCCCTCTGTGTGAAATCATTCCTCTGGGCGGCGGCGTGTTTGCCCCAGGAAATGAACCTGGCAGCGCCTGTGTTCGTCCGTAGTAAATGATTTGATTTTTTTATTTGGCTAGCTTGTCCCATCTTGTTGACTGCTATCTTCTGGTCCGATTTACTGCTTTCATTCCTGTTACTTCGTGCTTGTCATTCTGTCTGCATCTTGGTGTTTGCTCTCTGTGCTGTGCGTGTGTAGCGCCTAAAGCGGTCATAGTTTTTTTTTATGTTGTCTCTCACCGCCGAGAATTGACCAAGGGCGATGGCATCTCGGTCTTTGACCGGAAAATTGGTAGATCCTGTGCTGTCTTGAGAAATCCGAAATCTGGCCGAGCGAGTATAAATTGATTCCTCTTGCGGCGGCCTCTGAAAGCCCGTGAGAAAAATCAGATCTGGCAGTGGCTTGTCCCATCAGTGAGCTACCGAATCATTTTGCTTTGAGTTATTGCTTTGTTTATTGCCATTTGTGTTGACTCTTGTGGGTAAGAGGACATGCACTATGTATGAGATGATCTTTGCATTGAGTTGATCGATTGGTCTTTGCTTTTAGATCTTTTATTTTGATTGATCGCCATCAATCCAACTTGCTTCGCCCGCAAAATCGGAAGTAGGTGGCGGCTCCTGCTCATCAATCTTTGGCTTTTTTCTTGTTTTGCCCAATTGATCGGCATTTTTCCTTGGTCGCCATCATCTCTGACTTGTGGCGGCAAAGCAGTTGTTATTGTTTTTCTTAGTGCAAATTGTTGCAAAGACATGCTTGCTCAGATGCTCGCCACGAAAGCGATTCGTTGTTCGCCCACAAAACCGATGGTCTTGGGCGGCGATCGCATGGAGCACCTGAGCCCGAGAAAATCAAAGCCTGGCGGCTTAGGCAATCGTGTTTTGCTTGCTTTTGTTTATTACCTTAGTACTTGTTGATCCAACTAACTGCTTGTAATTTCAGATCCGGTTTTATTGCTTGTCCGCTCTTGCATCGAGGATCAACAGATCAAGTTTTTATTTTTAATTCAAGAGGACATGATTGATCTTTGGCAGGAAGGAATAGCGGTTTGTGCGGTTTGGTGTTTAATTTTTATTCTTTGAATGCCATCTTGATGGATCAATGCTTGCTCGTCTCAGTAGCTTTGTAGAATCTAGTCCTGACGGCATTCTTTGGTTCTTTGTGTGATTGCCGAGCTGATTCTTTTCCTTGGCGGCGGCATGTTTGCTCGATAGAAATTGAGAGGGTCGGTTGCTTGCTCTCGATTTATTTTCGGTCTACAAGCAGTATTTTTTCTTTTGCTGATTTTCAACCATTTTGCATGCAGATTAAGATGGTATTTTCGGTTGAATTTTTCTTGGGTGGTCTCGATTTATGCTGAATTTTTCAAATGTCACATGCGTTCGTGTTTCAGCAGAATTAACTCTCTGAGAATTACTTTGTTTTGCTTCTTCTTGAAAAATCGAGCACGCGTTTTCTCGGGCGATTTAAAAGATAGCGACATTCACCCCCTCGTCGCCATTTTGATCCTACAATTGGTATCGAGCGGTTAGCTCTTTTCAATAGATCTTAACCGGTCTCAAGAGCCGTGGCGATGGACAAGTACTCGACCTGCCGCCCGTTTTCGATGGCATCGACACCTTCCGGAAGAGCCGAATGGAGACATACATCCAGCTCCGTGGGTATGCCATCCGCGAAAGGTCAAGGTTCGATTCATTGTTCTCGCCGATGAGAACATCAATGTCGGGAACATGGCTGATGTTGAGGCAAATGCAAAGGCAAGGAACATCATCATCCGTGGTTTGAGTCGAGCGAGTTTGATCAAGATATCTCACTGTCGTCCGCTTATCGACATCCGGGTGACCTCGACGATACCATGAGGGCACCACCAGATCAAGACGATGCACGACAGACCGGTTCAAACGAGAATACAACAAATTTGAGATGCTTCTTTGGTGAGTCCCTAGATGAGTGCTTCAGACGCTTTCACAAGATCTTGAGCAACCTCCGAGCGGTCGGTCTCACATACCCCGACTCGGACAACGCTCGCCGATGCTCACAAGACTTGATCTTCGTGGTTTGGGAAATGAAAGTGACTACCATCAAGGACACCACGGACCTCTCGACCTTGACTCTTGATGCTACCAGACTCGCGTCTCAAGACTCACGAGATTGACATTGTCTCTCGAAAGTCGAAGTCACGATCGATGGCCCTAGTCACCAATCCCGCCGCCCGGTTCTCTTGTCGATTCGTTGTGTGGTTTCTCCTTGTCGCTTCTCTGTGGACGAATCGATGATCGTTAGAGCAGCTCGAGGATGAGCATTGGCCCTCCTAGCTCGGAAGCTTTCTCATGCTTACAAGAGGAGGAGGGACAGAAGAGGGAGGACACGTGATTTGCTTCGAGTGTGGTGGCCCCAACCACATTCGGCAACCGCCCTAAGCCGAGAAGGGCAAGAACGACTACGGCGGTTCGGGCAAGAACGACTACACCGACAAGTACCGCAACAAGAAGCCTCCAGCCAGACGCCCAAAGAAGAAGAAGTTCCGCAACTTTGGCAAAGCCAAGAAGCTCTTCCACAGCGTCCTCACGCGCTCGACGACCTCGACCTCGGCGAGGTGGAGGGATGGAGCGACGATGACGGGGACGGGTGACCAAGAGCCCAAGGATGGCGGCGACGACTTCTCCCAAGATGTGCTTCATGGCCCTCGAGGGCGAACTCGTGACAATGAGCAGACTCCGACTTCGGACGAGGTAGATCCCACCTACGAACAGCTCAATCATGCTTTTCTTAAGCTAGGAGGTTTTCATGCTAAAGCTAAGGCTAGGTGTCTTTGAGTTAGAGAAGGAAATAGATCGATCGTCACTAGAGATTATTGCTCTTACATCCGCCCTTCTAGTGATGATTGTGATACATGCTCGCTTTTGTGGTTGATATGGAGAAGTTAAGGACCTCACATGATAGTGTGTCCTCCGAACTTGATAGTGTTAAGGTGGAGAATGTTAGTCCGCTTGTCGAGTTAGAGTTGAGTAGGATGGTCATTACCCTACTTATTACCGATGAGACTACTTCTCCCACCTCATATGAGGGTAAGGACATTGCTGCTAGAGGATCTTATGCCATGCTTCTTGATCTGCCCGAGTCTTGTGAAAATTGTAATAACTTGAAGATAAACTTAAAACGGGCAGATCATAAAATTGCTGAACTACAAGCTTCTTTACTTGAGCCGATTGTTTCATGCTTGAAGCTGCCCTAAGTTAATCTTTGAACTTGAGGTCGTCTCCAAACAGCTTCAAGATATGATTGATCATGAAAGGAAGTTGGCTCAGTTTGCTTCTAAGGACCCTGTTAGCTCACCATGCATTAAGTGTAACAAACTAAAATCTGACTTGATTGCTCTGGATGAGAAATGTGTGAAGCTAACTAAGGACCTTCTAGAGAAGCCACATTGTGCTTGCAATATGATTGTGGAGAAGGGGGAGAAGCCTCAGGGTAAGGATGAGACGCTTAGCAACGTGAACCAACTGGCTAGCAGTAGGACTGTCCCTTCAGAGTCGGCTGTGCGTGCACAAGCCATTCTTCCCTCTGTTGCTGGTTCTTCTTCTTTTGCTCCCTTACCTTCTGCTGTCTCTTCTTCCCCCTGCTCTTCTTGCACCTCTCTCTTCGGGAGTGTCAATACCTTATGAACACTCTCGAGAGATTTGTAGGAGGCAAGAAGAAGCTCAATCTTATTCTAGACCAATCTAAGATCTGCAGATTTAATCAGGGTCTAGGATATGACTTCTTTGAGGACATGAGGAAGCATCCACCTGCCGTGCTTAGACCCATAGCACCAGGTGTGATCGAGACTGAGCCTAGGACCGAGAAAGTCCATTTCAAGTCAGCGGGCTATGTCCGTGGGATTTCGACAAGAAGGTAATTTCACATGTCGCTTCTACCTCTCGGAAGGTGAAGTATCACCGCACCTTCGCCGAAGGATGGACACACAATGATCGATGCTTCAGCGCGCCAAGATCGCGGCGTAGAGACTATGTTGAGTCTCTTAGGCGCATTGTGGTCGGCCCTGCACCTTGAGTGCACCTAAGACCAACACGAGGTCTAGGCTTGGTTCTTCGATGGGTTTGTGCAAAGATCGAGGACTTGGTTTTTCCGAAGTTTTCGGTTTTCGCCCTCATGTCGCTTTCGATCGTGACTTCCGCCGCCCCGAGGGTAGATCTCGTTTTCCCCATCGAGATAGCTACCCATGGCGTGTTCGATCTGTTGTGTGCTCGACTCGCTCGCCTTCAGAGAGGATCGGACTCAAAGAACGACTTGGTCTCGCTCTTAGACCTTCTGCTGTGAGTGACAGAGAGCGAGGGTAGATAGAGGTAAGTCGGGCTTGACTACTTCATCTCGCCGACGTGTTACTCAAGATTGGGTGCCAAAATCATTGTTGATTTATCCCAAGATCGAGACTTTACTCTGCTTGACTCAGTTCGCGGGTAGGGAAGGAGAAGGTTTGGCTTGTAGACTCGGTTGTTCTCGCCATATGACCGGAGACTCCGCTGGTTCTCTTCCTAGCCCGCGCTCCGTGATGAGACGATCACCTTCGGAGACGCTTCGTCTGGGGGCGCGTCATCGCCAAAGGTATCTTGGCGATAATGCTTCTTTTATTCTTAAGGATGTTGCCTTGGTTAGTAAGCTGCAGTACAATTTGCTTTCCGTTTCTCGACCATCGATGACGGTTTCGAGGTGAGCTTTAAGAAAAACAATTGCAAAATTCTTGACTCTTGGGTAGTCCGGTTTATGGATTTCTCGCTTTGGGAGGATCTTTCGGCTGATTTCTCCGAGTCTTCCGCGATCCTCTCGGTGTTTAGTTGCTTCGAGTCCCGCGATCTCTCTTTACGCATAGGAGACTTGGTCATATTGATTTGACCATTTGACCCGAAAGTTAGCGACCATGATCTCATTCGTGGTCCGCCAAACTCAAGATGGTCAAAGATCTTGTTTGCACTCCATGCCTAAGACGCAAGAAGATGGTTGCCGCTTCTCATCCTCCCACAATTATTATGACCGATGACCGACAATTGCTCCACATGGACACAGCTTGGACCAAATCGAGTCTTGATCGGCAGGAGGGAAGTGGTATGTTCTTGTTGTGGTCGATGACTTCTCGAGGTACTCTTGGGTGTTTTTCTTAGCCTCGAAGGACGAGACATTTACACATTTCCGAGGTCTTTTAGTAGGTCAGTCTGCTGAGCTCCCGGTGCCTTACGAGCGATCCATGATGACAATGGCACGAGTTCAAGAATTCCTACTTTGAGAGTTTCTGCGGTGAGACAGTGTAGAGCACCGATTCTCTTCTCCATACGTCCCTCAAAGAAATGGCGCTAGGAGAGGAAGAACCGCACCTTGGTCGAGATGGCGGGACGATGCTTGATGAGTACTCTACACCGAGGAAGTTTTGGGTGAGGCCATTGCGACCGCGTGCCATGTTTGAATCGAGTTTTTCTTCTGCACTCCTACACGCACTTCTTATGAGTCGAGATACTGGGCGAAAGCCCAGCGTCTCTCATTTTCGTGTGTTTGGTTGCAAGTGCTTTATCTTAAAGTCTGGGAACCTAGACAAGTTCGAGTCACGTTCCTGTGACGGTATCTTTCTAGGCTACTCGACTTCTTCGCGGGCTTCTGAGGTCAGGCTGCGAGTCTAGTAGAATGGTAGAAACCTGTGAGGTGACTTTTGACGAGGCCAGTCCGGGGACTAGGCCAGATATCTCAGGTTCTTTAGAGCAGTCCGAGACTATCTTTGTGGATGATGAGGACGAGGGAGACGATGGTTGTTTACCTGATCCAGCTCCTCTTCCTTCCCTTGAGATGCCTTCTTCCACGGCACCTCAAGATGATCAGCCCTTGCCTTCCGGAGCTAGTGGCTCTGTCCCTGCCTCGTCTGCACACGAGGTAGAGGCCACTTCTTCTTCTCATCCAGACCTCCCGTCATATCCGTAAAAGTCATCCTTGAGGCGATTATTGGAGACCTTTTTGAGCGTGTCACACGCCTAAGTCCGCTTTTCTCATTTTTGTCTCCATTCGCCTTTGTTGCCTCCTTTGAGCCCAAGGATGTTTGTCACGCTTTTTCGATGAGTCTTGGGTCAATGCCATGCATGAGGAATTAGAGAACTTTGAGAGAAACAAGGTGCTGTCGCTTGTTGAGCCCCCACAAGGCCACAATATCATTGGAACCAAGTGGGTGTTCAAGAACAAGCAGAGCGAGGATGGGGTAATCATCCCAAACAAGGCTAGATTGGTAGCTCGGGGTTTTCCTGTGTTGAGGGTCTAGACTTCGAGGAGACCTTTGCCCTCAGAGCTCGACTTGAAGCCATTAGAATCTCGCTTGCCTTTGCAGCTTCTAAGGGTTTCAAGCTTTACCAGATGGACGTGAAGAGTGCCTTCCTCAATGGCCTTATTGAGGAGGAAGTCTCGTCCGACGACCTCCGTGTTTCGAGAACCCCAAATACCCTAACCATGTCTTCAAGCTTTCAAAGTAACAGATGGACTTAAGCAGGGCTCCCGAGCTTGGTATGAGAGGCTTAAGTCCTACTTGTTGAGTCATGGGTTTGAAATGGGTAAAGTTGACAAGACCTTGTTCATTCGCAGCATGGCGGTGACTTTCTACTCGCCCATTTATGTGGATGATATCATCTTTGGTGGCTCTTCTCATACTCTTGTTTCTCGGCCTCCGATGTTATGAGCTCGAGTTTGAGATGAGCATGATGGGCGAGTTGAGCTTCTTCCTTGGTTTCCAGATCAAGCGGCACTCGGAGGGTACTTTCTTGCATCGAGGCAAGTATACTCGTGATCTCCTCAAACGCTCGACATGAGTGATGGTAAGCCTGTGTCGACTCCCATGGCTTCTACTGATTTATCTTGATCCAGATGAGGATGGCGAACAGCTTGATCAAAAGGAGTTTCGCAAAGATGATTGGCTCCCTCTTGTACCTCAACGCTTCGAGACCGTACATACATTTTTACGTGTGTTTGTGCGCTCGTTTGAGCTTCTCCTCGCTTTCACCGCCAAAGCGGTGAAGCGATCTTCATACCTGCGAGCTACCATTGACTATGGTATCTGGTACTCTTCCTCATCTGTCTTTCCTTGAGAGCCTTCTCGGATGCGGACTTCATTTGGTCAGAGGATAGATAGGAAGAGCACTTCCGCACCCGCCAATTTCTTGGCACTTCTCTTGTTTCTGGTCTTCGAGGAAGCAATCCGGTGTTGCTGATCCACCGCAGAGGTCGAGCACGCTTCTTTGCGCCGATTCTTGTCAGAGCCAAGTGCTCGATGACTTCGACCTGCGGGACTTTGGGTTAGTTATCGGCGTTGTTCCACTCTTTTGTGATAACACTGCGATTAACATTGCCAAAAACCCAAAGGCAAGATTCCGGACCAAGCACATCGATATCCGCTTCCACTTCCTTAGAGACCATGTAGAGAAGGGCGATATAGTGCTCCGGCCAGGAGAGTGACCACCGGTTGGTCGACATTTTCACCAAGCCATTGGATAGTTCGAGGTTTTCACTCATGGGAGAGCTTGGGGTGGTTTGTCCTTATGGATTGTAGTGAGGGGAGCTTTGGGTTTTACTGCTTTACTATATTATTTATGCTCTTGCTCCTTGCTGTTGCATTGCATTTTGGGTGCATTTGGGATTAGTCCTCCTAGCATAGATTAGAGTGCTTCTTTTGTCTAGTTGATTAGATTTGCTCTTATCTTGTGTTTCTAGGATCTTCGCTTATTAGTCGTTACTTATCTCACTAGGTTGAGCTCACTCACTTCTTGTAGGTTCTAGCGAGGTTGGGCCACCCTGCAGACAGGCAGTGCGTGTTTGCTCCTAGGTGTGTTAAGTGGGCGGTTGATAGTCCTAGAGTCATATGGGGTAGATGAGAGTCGATCTGAGCCATAGTATTCCCTATATCTTATCTATGCTTTAAGGACTCCTTTGTTTTATGTTTTCTTTGCCGACTTCTCGATTTTTTGTTTTGGTTCAAGGAGTTCTTTGGGAGCTTCGAGCTTAATTTTGACTTAACTCAACTTGAACTAAAAGTTGCATCTATTGTTGAAGGGAGCTGGATCTTTCGCATTTCTAGCATTCTCGCATTGTAATTTAACTACATTGAGCCTTGATTATTATCCCGCTATGACATGTTTACAATGCTTTACACCTTGCCATGACTTGTGCTTATTTGCTAGATTTATCATGACTTCATATGTGTAGCCTAGCTTTTGCCATGATAAGTTAATTAAAATTGCTCAACTTAAACTAAAACTTGTCTTGTTAGCACTCGAGATTAGTCCTTCTTGAGCTATCCTTTTATGATTCATGCCATGTCAAATAGGCTGGGTAGAGTGATGAATCTATATTGAGCCATAGAAAGAGCTGTTTTAGTCTCTTGATGATGCATGAGTTAGTACAACTTGTTAAAAGGCAAAAGATCTCTTTTGTGCGAAAAAACCGATCTCACCAATTCTCTCCTATGAGACGGCTTGCCATTGCACTTGGCATGAACTTAGGGGGAGTTTTGGGTGACCTAGACTATCTTCTTAAGCTTCTCGCTTGGAGTAGTCGCATAAGGCTTGAGACCTAGCACATGATAAAACAAAAATCTGGTTGGAAACCACCATGAATTTCAAAAGAAAATATGTTTTATGTGCTCAATGTGCTTAAAGCTACAAAAAGTATCAAGTACTTTAACCAATGTTTCAATCTTGAGCATAGCACTCTATTTGGTCTCAATTTAAGCTTCTTAGTTCCGCTTAGCTTATTGACATGGCTCAGATCATCCTTGGATATCTCTAGCGAGACTTTGCTCATTGATGACTTGACTTGCTCACATAATGTACCTCATTTTCAGATTGTCATCTATGTGTTCTAGCTAGCTTATACATATCTTGTCATGATCTAGCTAGCCTTTTTATTGAGTTATGGCTTGGTGTATTACATGTTGGTCATTATGGATAATTCTCATGGCTCAAAATGCTTAAATAAACAAACTTGACCATTTTCATCCATTAACATGTCATATTCTCTCTATTGCATCTTGATGCGTTTATTGCCAAAAGGGGGAGAATAGAGAAGAAAAAGTCTGTTGGGAACAGTTTAGAGCTTTGGAGATCAATTTGCTCTTTCAGTTGTTGCTCTAGTGTTCCTTCATCGACATGGTCATTTGTTTCACTCTTCTTCTTTGGACCATGTTGATTCTTCAAACTCAAACTCAACTTTGCGCTTTTTGGAGTTTGTCAATATACTCATCAAGGGGAGATTGAGAGACCATGTGGAGGTCGTCCGTGTGTGTGATGAGTAATTGACATAGGTTTAGGAAGTCGAGTTTGGTTTGGGTGGTTTGAACCATGTTGTTGCGTGGTGCTTGAGCTTAGTCGTTTTGGTCAAACTTGGTCGTATGGGATTAGGATGCATATTTTCTTTGATTCGACAAGTTTGGATTTTGTCATGGTAAGTTGTTGGTATTTACGCTTTCATGTATCGAAGCGGTGCTATTTGATGTGTTTCTTGTGCGTGTGGATCGCAGGACATCGGGTGGAGTCGTGGCGAGACACGGTGGACCGGACTAGGTGCAGTGGCACCGAGGTCGAACGGTCGGGATGTGTCAAAGACGACGTGGACTCGAGGTGGTTTGGCGTCGGCGAGACGAGGAGCTTGAAGCTTCCTGAAGGTGCGGGGGGCGAAACGAATTTCGCAAGGTCGCACAAGCGGAGCGAGCTCGTTGGATTTAGCGGCGAACGGGTTGGAGACCCATTAGCCAAGGGCTATAAATAGGAGTGAGTGGCTGCTTGTATTGGTGGGGCTTTTGAGAGATAGTTAGGGTTTGCTAGGGTCAAAAGAGGCTTTAGTTGGTGAGTTGTTGGGAGAGGCAGATGAGGGTTCCCTCTGTGTGAAATCATTCCTCTGGGCGGCGGCGTGTTTGCCCCAGGAAATGAACCTGGCAGCGCCTGTGTTCGTCCGTAGTAAATGATTTGATTTTTTATTTGGCTAGCTTGTCCCATCTTGTTGATCGCTATCTTACGTCCGATTCATCGCTTTCATTCTGTTGCATTTCGTGCTTGTCATTCATGCTCGCATCTTGGTGTTTGCTCTCTGTCTTTGCGTGTGTAGCGCCCTAAGCGGTCAGTAGTTTTTTTTTTTTGTTGTCTGTCTTCACCGCCGCAAATTGATCAAGGGCGATGGCATCTCGGTCTTTGACCGGAAAATTAGTAGATCTGTCTTTGTCTTGAGAAATCCGAAATCTGCCGGCGAGTATAAATTGATTCCTCTTCGGTGCCTCTGAAGCCCGTGAGAAAAATCAGATCTGGCGGTGGCTTGTCCCATCGATGAGCTACCGAATCATTTTGCTTTGAGTTATTGCTTTGTTTATTGCCATTTGTGTTGACTCTTGTGGGTAAGAGGACATGCACTATGTATGAGATGATTTGCATTGAGTTGATCGATTGGTCCTTTGTTTTTAGATCTTTTTATTTTGATTGATCGCCATCAATCCAACTTGCTTCGCCCATAAAATCGGAAGTAGGTGGCGGCTCCTGCTCATCAATCTTTGGCTTTTTTCTTTGTTTTGCCCAATTGATCGGCATTTTTCCTTGGTCGCCATCATCTGACTTGTGGCGGCAGCAGTTGTTCATTGTTTTTCTTAGTGCAAATTGTTGCAAAGACATGCTTGCTCAGATGCTCAACGCCGAAAGAGCGATTCGTTGTTCGCGCCCACAAACCGATGGTCTTGGGCGGGCATCGCATGGAGCACCAGAGCCCGAGAAAATCAAAGCCTGGCGGCTTAGACAAAATGTGTTTTGCTTGCTTTTGTTTATTACCTTAGTACTTGTTGATCCAACTAACTGCTCGTAATTTCAGATCCGGTTTTATTGCTTGTCCGCTGTCTGAGGATCAACAGATCAAGTTTTTATTTTTAATTCAAGAGGACATGATTGATCTTGTGGCAGGAAGGAATAGCGGTTTGTGCGGTTTGGTGTTTAATTTTTATTGTGAATGCCATCTTGATGGATCAATGCTTGCTCGTCTCAGTAGCTCTGTAGAATCTAGTCCTCGAGCGAAATTCTTTGGTTCTTTGTGTGATTGCCGAGCTGATTCTTTTTTCTTGGCGGCATGTTTGCTCGATAGAAATTGAGAGGTCTGCACTGCTTGCTCTCGATTTATTTTCGGTCTCTGATGTATTTTTTCTTTTTGCTGATTTTCAACCATTTTGCATGCAGATTAAACAAATGGTATTTTCAGTTGAATTTTTATTGGTGGTCTCGATTTATGCTGAATTTTTCAGTGTCACATGCGTTGTGTTTCAGCAGAATTAACTCTCGAGAATTACTTTGTTTTGCTTCTTCTTAAAAATCGAGTCACGTTTTCTGGGCGATTTAAAAGAGAGCAACATTCACCCCCCTCTGTCGCCATTTTGATCCTACATGTTCTACGCATTTTCAGAGTTAAACTTTGTAAATCTCTTTACCAATAATAAGTTCAACAATATATTGTTTAACAGCACAAAAGTTATATTGTTAGATTTATGTTTGAATTTAAATTAGCAGTATATTGTAAAGAAAAGTATTTATGAGCCGAAGTTTCAGTATATTGTAAAGAAAAGTATTTATGGGCCGAAGTTTATTTTTAGAACCGCGCAAGTGAAAGTGCGGCTAACATTTTTCAAGGATTATTGAGCTAAGCCATCTCGAGCTAAGTCATCCTTGCCAGGATTATTGTTTAGTTGTTTTGCTCTTGAAGGCAGGATTATTCGTTGACAGGTAACTCATAAATATCAGGAAGAAGTTGCCTAATCTTGTCTACCTTTTTCTCAGAAAAAAATTCTCTGGGACGGAGCCTCGCAGCCGTCCTCCCGAGGCCCCACCCCGATGCTCACCACGTGCTCCCAGGAAGCAATCTCAAAGCACCCGATTAACTGTCTCCTCCTCTTCCTAGTTCCTTCCACACGAAGACTCCCCCATTCGCTTTGCTCGCGCCAACGCCGCTAGAATTCCAACGCCGCCCGGTCCAATCCGCCACTGCCCTCCGCCTCCACCGACAATCTCGTGCGCTGCTCGCGCCCAGCGGCGGCTGCCACCAATGGAGTCCACCTTCGACGGCATCAACGCGACTCCGTGCGAAGGCACCGCCATCCCTGCTGCCCTGGGCTCACTAAAGGACTCGACAGTGGGAGTCTTTGCCGCGACGCAGGGCGGCCGCGAGGGGCGGATGGTAGCGCGAGAGGGGAAGGTGGTCTTGGCAAGCTGCCCGCAGAGTTTCCGCGCCGCGACATCGTCTGCTCGGGCGGCGGCCTCGGCGGCGACATGGCAAAATCCTTCGACGGCATCGACGCAACTCCTCGCGATTTCGACGGCATCGACACGACTCCTTGCGGCTCCGACAGTTTCGACGCCAGCGACACGCCTCCTCTCATCCCTTCATCTGCACTGACCCGACCTCCGTCCCGATCACCTGTGATGGAGACGATGATGCATTCATCAGTGAGCTCGATGGTTTCCACGTTGACTGTGTCCACTGCACCTGCAGTAGTATCAAACTTTGACTCCATAACATTCGAAAATTCATCCTTGATGTTGTCACCATAATCAACGCCATTGCCGGTATCAACATGATCAACGTCATTGCACCCAACTTCAGAAAACAGAGTGCCTGCACTGGATTCAATGATGCCCATATTGGTGGATTCAACTAAATCAGTATCACCTACGGAGGTAATTAAAGATTTAGTTGTCCTTTGTTGGAATGACTTTCAAGTTGAGACGATTACTGCAAACTATAATTTTCCTCTGTTGGAATGACTTGCAGGTGGATGATAAAAATGGCGAATCTATACATGTTCCTGAAGTTGGAATGAATTTCAAGTCAGAGAAGGATGCATATGATTTTTATAACTGCCATGCTGGAAAGATTGGGTTCAGTGTTCGGAAGAGCCACTCAAGGTTGAGACGAGATGGCACTATATATCAGAAGCATATAGTTTGCAGTAATGAAGGAGATCGAGGTACTCATTCTAAACATGTCACCATGAAAGAGAATGCTACTACAAGGTCTTGTTGCGGTGCTCGAGTTTAGTTTAGTATTTGTCGTGAGGGCATTTGGACGGTGCAAAAGGTTATACTTGAGCACAATCATTATCTTGCAAGTCCAGATAAGAGACACATGCTGAGGTCACAACGTCGTTTGTTAGAGGCTGATAAACTTATGATTAGTCAAATGCGAGAAACGGGAATAAAGCCTGCTGAAGTGTACCCTTTTTCAAGCAGTGGTATGGAGGAGCTCAGAATGTACCTTTCTTGCGGATGGATTGCAATAATCATGTCGATCGTGAGCGCAAGAAGTATTTGGGAATCAATGATGCACAAACGTTACTGGAATACTTAAAGAACAAGCAATTAGAAGATCCTTCTTTTTTATACCATACAATTAGATGAGGTGGATGGCCGGATTGCAAATTTCTTCTGGGCAGATGGTCAAGCTATCTTCGACTATGCTTTTTGGTGATGCTATGTCATTTGACACCACGTTTCAGACAAATAAGTTTGAAATACAATTTGCTCCACTCATTGGAACCAGCCATCACAAGCAGACGATTCTTTTTGGAGCTGCATTGTTATATGATGAAACTGTTGAATCATTTATTTGGCTCTTTAACACATATCTGATAGCTATGTCCGGGAAGCAACCTGTGACAATTTTCACAGATCAATGTGAGGCCATGTCCAAAGCAATTAGAATTGTTTTCCCAAGCACAAGCCATCGTCTTTGTTTGTGGCACATTTATCAAAATGCTGCTAAGCATCTAAGTCATGTAATTCCTAACCATCCTCAATTTCTTTCCGACTTTAAGAGATGTGTGTATGAAGAAAGGTCAGTGGCATACTTTAACAAGAAATGGCAAGAATTGTTGAGTACTTATAACCTTGAGGGGAATTCATGGCTCAAAAACCTATATAATTTGCGTGAGAAGTGGGCTACTATCTACCGCCATGATTCTTTTTCTGTTGACATGACTTCGAGTCAAAGGAGCGAAGGTATGAACAATGTGTTCAAGAAAAGGTTTTGTAAGAAACTATCTCTTTCAGAACTCCTAGTAGAATATGAGAAGTGCGCCACTAATCTTCGTGAAAATGAGTTGGATGCAGATTATAAATCACGGCACTCTGACCCAATTACTTACATTACAAACTTACCTATGTTGAAGACTGCAGCTGAATCATATACAAGGAGGCTTTATTCTGATTTTGAGGAGCAGTTTAAAGAGCAATTTTCAATATCATGCAAGTTGTCACTTAGTGAGGGGACAATCAAAACATACCAGGTGATGCATATGGAATTTGAAGATGAGGCACAAGTAGTGTTTAACTCTGTGGATATGAGCATATCATGTTCCTGTAGAAAGTATGAATCTATAGGTACACTTGCTCATTTTAACAATTTAGTAGTTCATAATGTTGATTTTAACAATTTACTAGTTCTAAATTACTTTTCCTATCTTATAGATTTGTTGTGTAGGCATGCTATTCAAGTGTTCAATATCAATGAAGTTTTCATTGTGCCATCTCGATATATACTGCAGAGGTGGACGAAATATGCCAAAAGAGCTATATATTATGGAGAACAAGGATGTGAGAAGGAAACTTTACAAACACATGCTGCCCGCATCTCTCGAAAGGCAACATCTATTGCAATGAAGTGCTCTGTTTCGAAAGAACTTCTTGAAAGTTTGGAGAAATCTATAGATACGCTAGATCTGGAAGCAGATAATTCACTAAGCCAAAGAAGACCTATTAAACATTGTGGTGTGTCTCTAAATTGTAATGAGTGTGGTGAAGATATAACAAAAGGAAAAGTATCATTTCGAATTCCACAAGTGTTAAAAGGTACAAAGTCTAAAGTCTAAAAGAATGAGAAATGTACTTGAAAAAAAAAGAAGGGAAAGAAAACAAACAGTGGGAGGAAAAAAGGTAGTTCTACCCCCATTAATCCCCCCCCCCTCTTCTCATCCTTGTGTTGCCATTAATTTTTTGCCTTTTTTGTATGTACAACTAGTTGGGGAAGCTCCAAAAGGAAGTAACAAACAATAGTTCAATTGATGTTTGTTCGACCATGTTTGATCCGTTGATCCGAGGAGAATATACAGATCTTTTACTTGGAGCTGATCAAGATGTTGAATTGTTGTCCACCTCTCGAAGATTAGATTTTGATGTAGTGAATCCTACAATATTCAAGTAGTAGGCATTCTTCTACATTTGCTTGGAACCAACACAGTGAACTATCTTGTTTTTGTGTTGTTATCGTGACTTGTAATGCAGATGATTAATGCATTTGATAGTACTATTTTTATTCTTACTATATGGTTGAACTCCAATGATATCCACCTCTGCGGATGGTCTTATTTAAGCCTCCCTGTTAGTACATTAGCTTGTTTGGGTGGATTCAAATACGGGCATGATTGCCACCTCACAGTACAGAATGCCATATTTTGATGTTTCCTTAGCATGGCGCTGCCTCTAACAAGCATTCTAATGATTGGTGCAGCTGATTATGATCTTACTGGACATTTAGTATGGCCAGGTGCTATTCTGATGAACACTTACCTATCTAAACACCCTGAGACTGTGAAGGAACGTTCAATTATTGAGTTAGGATCTGGTGTTGGTGAGAGAATTCTCTATCATGTTCACCTCAATTTGTGATCTTACAAAATCTGACAATATTGTGACTTGCTAGGCATTACTGGCATATTGTGCAGCCGTTTCTGCAAAGAGGTGGTCTTGACTGATCATAGTGATGAAGTTCTAGAGGCAAGGTTCAAACTTTCAGAATATCTTTAGTGATATCTCATAGTTTGGCATATTACAGAAGATCTTTGAGACTTACACATGTTCTTTCAGATATTAAATTCTAGTTCTGGTAATTCTTATATGTAGATAACTACATATGGTTTACGATACATAGATCATAAATGACACATGCATTCATTGCATTGTCTTATACTTGCATCTTTCCTTCAATATAGCTATCACATCTATTTATGCTGAAGAATGGTTTCACAGATTATAAAGAAAAATATAGAGATGCAGTCATGTTCTGAGAATCACTACTATAGAAAAGGCCTTCACAGACGGTTCAAAAATGTCATCACAGACAGTTTCGTGAGCCGTCTGAGTTTATGGGTCAGTGATGACATGAGGTCATCATAGACTGTTATTAACTCAGAACCGTCTGTGATATATGACTATCACAGACGGTTCGTCTTTGTAATCGCTCGTGATAAATATCTATCATGCAGGCGGTTCGTGTTAAGAACCGTCTGTGATATATAAATAAAACATCCAAGCAATGGCTACTTGTGCCTTTAAAGCTTCATATATATATATATATGTTATACATCGTTTGTAGTCTCCAGCCACTTTCGGGGGTCGTGAGGGAGGATGACACATGCCACGGGTAACCTCTCATCGAGCCACGCGCACATGACAAGAGAAGATGGCGTGGACATACAATTACCACGGATGTCGTCGATAGGTAATGAAGACTTCATCAAGAACCACCATTTCTAATGCCAAGTCCAATTACCTATCGATTTACATCCAGGTAATTGTATGTCCACGCTTTCTCTTGCAACCCTACTTCTTGAATCGCAAGGGCTCGATGAGAGGTTGCTCGTGGCATTGCCTCATCCTCTTCACGACCCTGAAAGGGTGGGGACTACAAACGATTATATATATATATATATATATATATATATATGAAGTCGGTTTAAAGGCACAAGCGATCCTTCGCTTGGAGGTTTTATAGAGAAGAGATGAGGAATAGAATGGTAGGACGTATACGTACCTAGGATGCAAGGGAGGAGAACTTGACCTGGGACACAAATATGAAAAGTTAATTGCAGCCAAGCCCCATCCGAACCACATCGATCCCATGTAAGCTAACCAAGCACAAAGAACCGGCATCAATAACCCTCAGTACCCATCAGAGAGCATTAACCAAACCCACCATTTTGCCCTATTCATTTTTGTCAATCTGAACCAACATCATGAACTAAGCAAGATGCACAGAATGCACATACACCAATAGCCCTTAGTTTACATCATAGAGCAAGGGGACTATTAATATGAACTAATCATCAATTCAATTTCAGCATAAGACTATTAACATCATTACATCACAGAGCAAGGGGACTATTAATATGAACTAATTATCAATTCAATTTCAGCATAAGACTATTAACATCATTGAGTAGTTCAAACCCGGCCACCACACCAGTAGTAGAGAGGGAGTAAGGTAGGGTGATACCTCAGTACAGCGCAACCATGGCAGCGACCCCACCACCAGCACAACCCTCATCCATCTCCTTCACCTTGCATAAATCACACAAACATCAGGACACAACTTAAGGCTCAAGCATAAAAATCAAACTCAACAAAAGGCATTAAGCTAACAGATCTAGAGGAGAATAGAGGGAGGATGGGGAAAGCAAAGCCAGGGGGCCACGGCCCGAGCGCAGGAGGCCGAGCAGGAGAACCAAGACATGGTGGTGCAGGCGACACACGGGGCCAAGCCCAGTGGCTTGGGTGGCGGCATCACCGTAGTTGTGGCACGACCCTGAAACTGCGCAAGACACTACTATCGTACGAGTGTCTTGTGTAGTAGTGTCTTGTGCATTGCAGAGTGGTGTCACAACCAGCGGCGACGGCGACGGGGTCGGGCGGCGATGGCGACGGGGTCGGGTGGCGACGTCGAGGTGGGGAGGGGAACGGACGAGAGTAAATGCGCTGGGGAATGACGAGTTAGGGTGGGCGCAAACCCTAACAGCACTGGGGAGTGATGAGAGTTAGGGCGGGCGCAAACCCTAGCGGCCGGGCTCCTACTAATAAAGAGACTTATCACAGACGATTCTATTATGGAACCGTCAGTGATAATTATCACAAACGGTTCCATAATTGAACCTTTTGTGATATACCGCATATCACCGACGGTTCCATAATAGAACCGTCTGTGAAATGATTTTTTCTCAAGTATATTTATCTTGTATATACACCTATATATATAGTAATAATTCAACATATAATTAATATAGTAACATCACCTCCAAACTTTTTTTTATTTTAGAATTTTCATATGGCCAAACAGCGTGGCCAGTCGCTTACAAAAAGATTAAAAAAAGTAGAAACCTATAAATAAACAAAGTTTTTCTAGTGGCGGAGGTAGGCTGCTACCTCCGTCTTCAATACTTCATAGGCGATGGCGTCGGCATTTGACGGTTCCTGATCATCAGCGAACGAAGCCTGAAATGCATCCACCCACTGATGCGCTCATTCGAGTGTCTCCCGAAAACCCTTAGACTGTTGAACCAAGAAGAATTGAGCCCATATACTCTCTTCCCTTGCTTGAGGGGTCTCGGCCTGGTCGAAGCGGATGCGATTTAAGAGACGAGGCGCATTTAAGAAACTCATCGGGCTTCAACCAAGAGTCAGAAGCGATATTATCACGCAGCGGTTCTAACAAAAAACCGCTCGTGATATGTAGTAATATCACGACGGTTATTGTTAAGAACCGTCAGGATAGCCACAAACAGTTCTTTGTTGAAAACCTCTGTGATATGTAGAATTATCACAGACGATTATTAACAAGAACTGTTTGTGATGTTTCACAGACGGTTTTAGCTATGAACCGTCTGTGATATTACCTCTTCTGAGCGGTTTTTAGCGTTGACCCGAGAATACGAGCGGTCTCTAAACCAAAACCGCTCAGGATTAGATATATCTGAGCGGTTTTGGTCAACCGTCTGTGATGAGGTGTCGAGTATTAGCCTTTTTGTAGTAGTGAATGCAAACGCAGGTTGCCACTTTATGACTTTTAGCTTATTATGTTTCATTACTATGATATTTATTAACCATTGAAACATAACTATGCAGAAATTGGATCTAAACTGGTCTTTTGTTGCAGTGTTGACAGCTGAGAAGTTAGAGTGGGGAAATTATGATCATATAAGCAATATCATTAAAAAAACATTCTGTTAGATTTGATCTCATGCTTGGAGCATTCAGAGAGAGAAATTACATGTACATTCAGGCATGCATACATTCAGAGACAATGCCCGAGCAGACGACGTCGTGGCGCGGAACCTCCGTGGGCAGCTCGCCAAGACCACCTTCCCCTCTCCGCCGCTTGCCATCCCACCCCTCCCGGCCGCCTTTCGCAAAGCACCAGCTCCACCATCGAGTCCTTTGATGAGCCCGAGGCAGTAGGGACGGCGGTGTTTTCAGCAGAGTCGCGTCGATGCCGTCGAAGGCGGACTCCATCGGCGGCAGCCGCCGTCGGGCGCGAGCAGCGCACGAAATCGTCGGTGGAGGCGGAGGGCGGTGGCGGATTGGACTGGGCGGCGTTGGAATTCCGGCGGCGTTGGCGCGAGCAAAGCGAACAGGGGAGTCTTTGCGCGGAAAGAACTAGGAAGAGGAGGAGGTAGTTAATCGGGCACTTTGAGATTACTTCCTGGAAGCACGTAGTGAGCATCGGAACAGGGCCTCGGAAGGACGGCTATGAGGCCCTGTCCAAAGAATTTTTTCCCTTTTTTCTCACACAACGGAATCTTGTCGTCGGTTATTCGTTGAGAGAAAGCCCACAAAGTTTGACGTCATGGATTAATGGAAAAAATAACGGATGGAGCATATTTTATATGTCCCCGACAAAGCCGTGTTATTTTCACACATGCGTACTCTGACAGTGTCTGCAATAGTGAGCAGGACAGGATTTTGTAGATATGCATTTTTTAACCACAGTAGGCGGCGACTAGATACCAAACTTGGAAGCATCTATAACTGAAAAGGTAGGAGTTTGCGCCTAAAATAGCATTTTTGTGAGGTGAAATAACTCTCTCACGAATGATTTGACAAAAATAACACTGTTAATATTTAATTAGACAACATGTACCCTCATCCGCTTTCCTACCGCATGAAATTGCTACTACAGTGTTCATCCGCATAGCGTCGACAAAACAAATTGTGCTACCGTACTCACCATGTCAACGCATGGACTCGGCACGAAAACGTGCTAAAGCACTGACGCGCACGTGGGCTGGAAAAAAAAATAACCGTTCGCTACCGTGCTCGTTCGCAAAAATGTACTGCGGGCTCGTCCTCACGTGGCCTGGACAAAAAAACCCGTTCGCTACGGTGATCGTCCAAACGCAAACCAGAAAAGAAAAAACCGTGCGTCAAACAGTGCTCGTCCGACACCATTACGTGGGCATGCCAGGAAAGTAGCTACATTGCATTCACAGTGATAAACAGTGCAGGAAATAGTGTAAAACACTTTTCGGATTTTTTTTCCGCGTGGTGTACGTGACTACTACCACTGTTACACTGTAGCGTGATTTCGTGCTATGGCCGACGAGAACACGTGTTGGCTACCGATAAAACAGCGCTGTTATTTTTGCTTTTTCCCTTCGGATGAAACTAAAATTACTATTTGAACGTCAAACGGTACCCAATAAGCCAAAAACTTGCGCCATGCATTTCGTTTCGTAGTATACGACCGCGCCCCTTCGCAAACGGCCAAAATCCATGATGAAGAAAAGACGGTGAACATGCATGAATTGGAAACGAGTGGGCGTACGTTTGCCGTATGTTTTGCTGGTGAAATTGAGAATGAGACATCGTTAATAGAATTCCGAAGTTAACGGTTAGCTAGCGGGGTGGATGCTTAAATTTACTGTAGCCACCTGTCATGGTTAGGAGAGATTAAGGTGCGCTTGCTTAGAGGAGCTCTAGTTTAGCTGGGCAAGTTAGATGACGAGGATTAAAATTTTCATGTATTACTTTAATACATAATGAAGAGTTATATGTCTTCATGGTCGTAACCCCTAAGACTTACGACCCCCGTGGTCGTAAGGATTCCAGAGATTACATTATAGGAAACCTGATCAGATGAGATCTTATACCCAGTCCCCGACCAGATAACTACTCGTAGAAGCTATGAACTGGCATCCGGATCTAACTTTTGGTATATGCCATATCGTGTGATGAATGGAATACATGTCATATTTGGTCCATACCACACAACGTTTCATAAACCAAAGACACTAACAACAACCACCCTACAGTTGTGTGTCTCACAAACGCATAACCGCCGAACAGTTGATACTTTATCAATCGTTGCCTCGCTCCGACCAGTCGCGGCACTTCCAACAGGCCTCTCTTTAGGGAGCAATTGCTACCTCTTCGACGGTTACTTAAAGACGGAGTGCAGAGGAGCAAGCGGAGGAGAACGCATCGGATTAAAGCACTGCAATCGACATTAGATTCATGTTTCAAGTCTGATTCTGTAAGATATCAAGCATTACGCTCAGTGTAATTAGGTTTAGTCTACCGCCTCACAGAAGGCACCCCTTGTAATAGCCAGTTCATATCAATAAAAGAGCAGTCTCATTCTCTCCCAAAAACTCTTTCTTATTTTCCTCTTTTCATTCCGTAAGATCGGCGACTTGATCGTCGACAGCTGGCGCTGTCCATGGGGAAGAAGGCGTTGAGTTCTGGAAGATTACTTTGCTCAAGCATTCCTCATCTATTTCCTTTGCTCTATTATCGCTCATGCGAACATAGCAGGAACTTAGGATGAGGAAAACTAGTTCAACCTGGCGGACTACTCCAACCTCGACATGGACGTATGCATCCGCGCTATAGAAGAAAACGGGATGTCATCATCCTCCTCCTCCTCGACCAGCTCGCTAGTCGTAGAGATTGACGAGATCGACCGGATGGATGAGGATACATTGCCACCAACAATGGCGCTCTCAGAGGAACCACTCGTTCTGACCAGTTCGGAACGTCCGAGCACCTCTGCAAGCCCGGTCGATCTAACCAGCAAAAACGACAATGGGAGCCCAGCGCGGCGACCAAAGAGTCCAAGTACTCTCGATATTGTCCTGGGCAACCAGTATTCGCCAATGGCTCCTACATATTCCGGGGGCCAACCGACACATGGTGAAACTCAGCATATGATCAACAGTACACCGGATCAGGATACGTCCACCACAAAGCCCGCCAGAGGTAGTAATCTCTAACCACTCTCCATCGTGGAAGCTCTTTGCAGAAGCGCTGGAAGGCTCTCCCTTAGCTACTACGGGAGTTCCTCGGTGGATTACTATTGGAGCCACGAAGTCAACACAATCAGAGATACCAATATGGATGCCTGGCACAATCCTCCACGAGTTAACTCGCCACCACGTGCTGGTGGAAATGGTATGGGCGCTTAAGCACCAACTACCAAAGGTAACCGAACTGATGGACTTGCATCAGTTAATTCACATGTTCCTACCCCGCCGCGGATAAGGAATCAGGTAGGACCATCCAGGAGGTCGAGGGATAACTCGACTCATTGAACACCCACTTCAAGCGGAAATCTACCACGACCTTCAGTAACGGCACAGAACCTGCAACGAGTTCGGGATATTTTGAATAACTCGAACCCTGCTTTAGCGGGAACTTCAGGTTATGTCCAGCTTGCTGGTCAGGTGTCGGAGATCCTCCAACAAACCATGCGGTGTACAGAAATATACCGGGAGCAAAGGAGTTCACAAAGTCACACGATGACCTCATCACAGCGCTCCTCCCTCAGTAGAGGACAACATGGTCAAGCAGAGGATCGAGCAACACCAAGACCCCCTCGTAGGTTCCGACCAGGGAATCACGAGGGAAGGCTGCTCTTCACAGCAACCACTCCTCCTCCTCGTCAAGAGGAACAACCACTTGATTCAGGCGATCTCAGACATCATATAAACCAGGTAGGTGATCAAAGGCATTTTCATAACGTCCATGACCAGGTTGGGACACCGGATCCTAGATATGCAAATCTAAGGAATCGATCCCCGACTAACTATAATCAGGTTCCTATTCAGAGAAGGCGCCACGACCCCCATTACGGGCTACCGAGCGTTCTCGGCAAGTCTCCAAGCTGTTCATTGGCCGGACAGGTTCCGACCAGCTAACATAGAGAAGTTCAATGGGACTCAGAACCCATTAGAATTTCTTCAAATTTATTCTATCGCCATCAAGACCGCTGGTGGTAATGATAACGTGATAGCAAATTACTTGCCCACGGTCCATGAAGGATCTGCCTAGTCGTGGTCGCTTAACCTACCGGTCGGATCTATCTATACTTGGGAGCAGCTCTGTGATACTCTGATCGCCAACTTTCAAGGGACGTACGACTGCCCCGAAAAGGAGGATGATCTTCATCGGATGAAACAGAAAACCAATAAAACTCTTCGACAATATATCAAGAGATTCAGTCAGGTTTGAAACTATGGATATCATGGCGATATGTGCATGATCTTAGGATGATGAAACAATTGGCAATGGCTTTTGTGGTTTGTCAAATCATGCGTTTTCGGCAAAGTTTCAAAATTTGTCAGTCATTGGCGGTCGACCCGACCACTTTGGCGGTCCTCGGTTGTTTTTTAGGTTTGGTGGTCGCGGCCTCGACCGGCCTTGGTGGCGGTCGAGGCCGGCAGGCGGTGTGACCGGCCATCTTCGAGCGGTCGGATCGGCCAGTTTAGGATCTTTGGATTTTGGAGCTGAGCCAAAAATAGAAGGTGTAGGTAAGTGAGAGGGTTCTTCTGCACTTGGTCTCATATTTTTTGGAGCTTCCAGTGAAAAGTTCTATTCATTTGAAATTTCCAGAGAGCTCTCGAGTTTCCCGGTTGAAAATTTGGCTAAGTCCCAAGTGGGCGGTCAGACCGGCCTTTTGTTGGTGGTCAGACCGACCAGTGGGTGGTCTGATCGGCCAAGGGTGGCGGTCTGACCGATTTTGACTTGTTTCGCTCATCAGTGTGGCGCGATTTGTGTTCGTTAGGTCAAGTTCATGGTTTTCATTGCATATGTGTTGCATGATGCATGTTTTCACTAACGTGGGTCAAGTTGTAAAGAACTTGTTTTCAGATTCGATTTCTTTGTCTATTGTTGTGCAAGATGCTTGGAGGTCAACGATTGTCAACGGCGAGGATGATCGGGACTAAGCTAGGAGAGCTGAGGTCCAGAATGATCGAGGATGCCGGGTGAGGTCAGGAGACTCAAGCATGGCGCAGAATGGACAAAGGTGACCGAACGGGCAGTTCAGTGCGACGGGTTGGACCAAGCGGTGCGGGGGTCGGTGCAAGTGCCATGGTGGTTTCGGCGGGAGCCAGACGGGAGAGACTTGCCGACACGATGAGAGCCGTTGATCAACCTACACGTGGCAAAGCAGGCGAGTGCTTCACCAAGATTGGACTTGGTCTTCGGAGAAAGATCAAGAAGGGGTATTTTGGTAATTGCACCAAATACCGCCTTTGTGGCCTTGGACTAAACCGCGGCGCAAGACGGTGCATGGAGAAGCGGTTTAGGTCAAGAGAAGATGAAGACGGCACTTTAAGATGCGTGCGTGTGTCCCGTTTGTGTTGGGCCTTAATGGGAGCCCATTAGGGTTAACTCTTATAGAAGCTAGGCCTCACTATAAATAGGAGGGGGTGTTGTCAAACAGCTCCGAAGCACTTCATTTGCAAAACCCTAGTTTGTCTTAGGGCTTAGAGAGGAAAGGAGAGGCTTAGGGTTTTAGAGAGTTGGATTGATTTGAGTGCTCATGTTGTGAGCTTTGTCCTCCTTGAGGAAGTGGCTATAAACCAGTAACAACCATGAATCAATCTATGCAAGATTTCTCAAGATGAGTTTCTATTTGTTCTTACTCTCTATTTCTTGATTTTGGGTGTTTCATTGATCCGATGGGTTTCTAGTTGGTTCTTGTCCTCATCTACCTTGCTGTGACATGTGGAAATACATCTAGAATCATCTTGATCATCAATCTCCCACGAGTAGGTTTTGGATCAAGTTTTTCGTTTTTGCTCGGTTTTGAACCTTCCTTCAGTAAAATGGAAAAAGGTTGAACCTTCCTTCGGTAAAATAGAAAAAGGTCAAAACTTTGACATGGATCTACTCAATCGCTGCTTGGAATAGGTTCCTAATATCCTTAGAAAGGTGTGTTCCAAATTTGGTCAAGTTTGGTCGTGTAGATCAAAAGTTAGACCGATTTTCGTTTTGGTTTTTTAGTTGTAGGCACTGTTTCTGGTCAGGTCCGGTCAAACCGCTCCTTTACCGCCGGTCAGACCGCACCCTGGTCTGACTGCTCAATGAACATCGGTCTGACCGCCCGAAGAAGCTTGAGCCCATTTTTGTTTTTTACTTTGGGGATTTTGGTTTGGATTCAACACAAGTCTTCTGCTGTTCTTGTGTGTTGATCTTCATAACTCTCATAGCTATTGAAGTAAACCTGGTGTTGAATCTGAACAAGGTGAAAAATTAGGCAAGCTCCTATTCACCCCCCCCCTCTAGTCGCCTTTCCAGTCCTACAGAAACTCTATCCCAAAGATCGCAGAATCTTCTGTCATTCAGGCCTTTAAAGAAGGGCTGAGGAATCGCCAGTTTACGGAGGATATTGCAATAAATCCTCCATGAACAACCGTCAAACTTTTCGATATGGCGGATAAGTATGCGGCCGCTATGAAGCCATTGATCGAAAGGACAAAAATCCCCAATCGAGTCTCGAGAAGAAGGAGAAGAAAAGCAAGAAGTCTCTCAAGAACAAGAAGAATCGCAAGCCTGACAACAAGAAAGTCCTTGTGATTCTAGAGAAGTATACCAAGGGCAAGAAAGAATTCACCGGTCAAAACAAAAGGTAAGGCTCCGACTAGTAACTTCAAGAAAACCAAGAAGTGGTGTCCACTTCACAAAGTGGCAGGGCATGATCTGCGCACTTGCCGGGCCAGGCGAAGTAAACTAGATGATTACTACTCAGGCAAAGGGCCCTTCCCATCCATAACAGAGCTCGAAGAGTCAAGCTCCAAGAAGGACAAAGATGGCGACAAAGAGATGGACTACCAGGAGCCACAACATACAGTGGATATGATCTTCAGAGGATCCTCCTCGTATGATTCGAGACGTCATCTGAAGGCTGTGGAGCAGGAGGTCAACCTTAACGAGTCTTCGATCACTGTCAAGCCATCTAGGTGATCGGAAACTATAATCTCCTTCAGCAAAGAAGACTGCCCCATCCCGTCAACTCGACCAAGTAGGTTTCCTATCGTAGTTGAACTTACTATTAACAATTGTAAAGTTAATGGAGTCTTAATAGATGGAGATAATTATTTAAATATTTTGTTTGCGGGAGCATTGGAAGAGATGCAGATCCCAAGGTCCAAAGTAAAACATGTGAAATATGCCTTCCACGGTATAGTTCCTGGTTCTACCGCCAAACCGATAGGACAGCTGTCCCTACCAGTTACGTTCAGAAGGCCTGACAACTTCCGAACAGAGAAGATTCCATTTGATGTGGTTGATTTTGAAACCGTATACAATGGAATCCTCGGTCGTCCGGCTCTAGCAAAATTCCTGATAGCTACGCACTACGGTTATCAAAGTCTAAAGATGCTAGGGCCGAAAAGTGCCATCACAGTTCGAGGAGATCAAAAAATAGCTTATGCATGTGATCGGAAGTCCTTAGAACTAGTTGATGAGCTCCCGACCAGGGAAACTAACCCGTCACCCATGCAGGTCAAGCACTCGAGGCCAAAGATGGCGCCAAAGCCTTCCGACCAGACCATGGAGGTACCACTCGGTAAAGGCGCTCCTCTGGGAAGCGCCAACATACCGTCTGGGTCAAAAAGCGCTGACGCGCCTGCCAAAAAGGTACTGGTCGGGGTAGGGCTCAATCTCAAATAGGAAGAGTCGCTTGTCTCCTTCCTCCGTGCAAATTAGGACGTATTCGCCTAGTAGGCGTCCGACATGTCCAGAGTCCCCAAGGAGGTGATAGAGCACAAGCTAACTCTCCAGCCTAACAAAAAACCAGTCAAGCAGAAGCTCCGGCCACTACTACACACAACCTCGTCACAGACGGTTCAGAACCGTCATCACAGACGGTTTTTGAACTGTCTGAATTTGTATGTCTGTGATAACAGTCGGTTATCATAGACGGTTCAGAAACCGTCTGTGATACGGCATAACACAGACAGTTTGTTGTTGGAACCATCTGTGAAGGCATAGTATCACAGACAGTTTTCATTAAAAACCGTCTGTGATAGGTAGGATATCACAAAAGGTTCTATTTACAAACCATCTGTGATAGGTAGAATATCACAGACTGTTTGTAAATAGAACCGTCTGTGATAGGTAGGATATCACATACAGTTTTTAATGGAAACCGTCTGTGATACTATGCCTTCACAGACGGTTCCAACAAACAACCGTATGTGATAGGTCTTGATACCTAGCTATTTTACGGTTTGTAAATAGAACCGACATACCTTCACAGACGGTTTCAAAGAAAAACCGTTTGTGATAGTTCTTTATAAGTAACTATTTTATTTTGATTTTTGGCTAGCCTCAGGATTTGCTAGCCATGCCTTCTGAAAACAAGCATGCAGAAAATAGATACATCATAGATAATCAATTGTTGACAACTCAAAGTGATCATTACTCAAAATAAATTACAAAAGAATTTGTTCAAGTATTATCGCTATAGTTACAATTGGATTACAATTGAATCAATTGTTTACAGGTGGTTGAGAGGTGTCGACGGGGTGAAACTTTGCATCGGCGACAGAGTGAAAGTCTCCGGTGGAGTTAATGATGTATGTCTTGATGAAGGCGCAGCACTTCCCTCGAATGTCCGCGATCTCTTTTGCAACGAGTGCATCTAAATGTATGTTCATGTCCTGTCGCTAGCAAAAGTAAAGTGATAAGTATATATATTTAAATTTATAATTAGGAAATAATTATTTCGAGATTGACAAACCTCGATATCCTTCATCTTAGCACTAATGATTTGCCGCATATGATGGCAAACGTAGAATCCACATAACTCATCATTTTTTTTGCTGGTGGCACTGCAAAAAATAGAATTACATATATAGGTATAGTCAGTTCGATACGCATTATTACGAAGTATGATATAGGATTATTGTGTTGTAGCGCGTACCAAAAATCGATCCTGTGTGTTAGTGTGGTGTTCAATCCATTGTATAATCCTTCTTGGGCAACATAGACGATGAACGACCTACATGATTCCAAAAAGTTATCCTCGGCTATTTCAAATGAACGAAGACTACAATAGAGTTATGTATGGAGGAAATGAGCATACCTATCGAGTATTCCTTTCAGAATGCTCGAGTCGTGCTTTTTGCTAATTAGGGAATCAAGGTATATCACCTTGTTCCTCTTTGGTATAATGACTAAAAGGAACCAGTGGAACCTACTCATGTATGTCACTATAGTCATTAAACCTAAGTTCGTGCTACGTATAAAGTACAAATGAAATTTATATAGCAAGTAGTGAAGCACTTACCCCTGGTTGAAGGGCACCACTATGTAGTCCTTGTTGTTCTGACGAAGCAATGCCGCTGTTATGTATTTCTCAACGAAAGATGCGTCTGCTTCGATGGTTTGCATAGAGACCACGTGTGGGTCGAGGAAACCCACCGGTTTGGATCAATCCCGGATTTTTTGCATCATGTATCTATACATAAACAATGAGTTGTGATATTTATCAATATTACGTGAATGTAATACTTGATTGTACACACTTACAGTGTACAACATCGTAGAAGCGAGGCGTCGAGGGAAGTGAGGTTGAATAGGTCGTATAAGTCGTTGAAGCCCACGATGAAGTGGCCCAGCCCGTTGAAGAAATGCTCATCCTTGTATCTGACGGTGATTCGATGTCGCACCCTTCATTTGGTCTTCGCATGTACGTAGAGATGCAAAGCGACAACTTACTCCAATAGCTATCTTGGTCGGTGGCCAACGGACTTCCGATGGAGTATTTCAAGGGCATGGGAGGCGCCTTAATGTTTATCGATTTCGATTTGGCCTTAGCGACTGGCCCGCTACACGTCTTCCTGCGAGACGACTCGGGAACTGATATGGCGGCACGCTCTTCTTGTTACTTCGGCGTCTTCTCCATAGGAACTGATGAGGTGGCCTTCTGAGGCGAAGGATGAGGTGGAGTCATCGAGGGTCCCGTTGGAGAGGAATGGCCGTGTCCAGATCGCGGCACTGCTGGGTCCAGGGCGATGTCCTTCTTGGGCCACTGGATAAAAGTGTACATGGCATCCCCTAGTGTTCTGATATCTTCATTCTGGCAAATCTCCAGTCGGACAGCCATGAAATTGTTATGTACCATGTTCACCTGGACCCTGGCGTAACCCTACGTCAGTTGGGCACCGTGCTGCATTGTCCCTTCCTAGCATGTATACGCCATCCTCCGCCTAGCCTCAATAGAAATAGATCCAACCATCCTCACTTGGAGCTTGTAGGGCGTCGGCTCCTACAAAACGATACACAATTAGCTAAGGCGTCCTATAGGTCTATCTTTGGAGTATTCCAGAGATGTACATTACCTTGATGTCGTCAATAGGTAATTGGACATCATCATATTCAGAATTATGCGTGGACGCGACGCTACTCCGATGTCGAGGAGGATTGGCTTCCAAAATAACGGGGACGGCTTGCGACTGGTTCAGGAGTTGATTCATTTGATCCTGCAATTTTGTTATTTGTCCTTGAAATTTTGCAGTAAGCATCTGTACTAACCGGTCCTCATGCTCAGCCTTGGATCTCTTCCTACTCCTATACGTGTCGTAGTCGCCTCGGAATCCATAACTCCAAGGTACATAAACCCCAAGGCCTCGCATGCGACCTGGGTGCTCCTTCTTTCCCAAGGCCATAGATAGTATATCCTTCTCCCTGTCTGCTTGGAAGGAGCCTTGGGAAGTTTCGGCAGTCAATTCATGCTGTAAGAGGTCATCATGTTATTATAGACACTATGAAGTTATGGACTTACTAACAACTAGGTAGTTCGACAAATTTACCACACATTGGGACACTTCCTGGTCTGTCGGGTTTATGAAAGAGATGCTGCCCGAAGACGAGACTTTTGCCCTCGCTCTTAACCAGCTTAGGGAAAGCTCGTCTGTGATCTCAACAAATGGCCTGGTTTCATTCTCGTCCTCCGCCGCCCATTCCACGGATTTACCAGTGTACCTAGCGGTGCCGAGTCTATGAGGGTGAGTGTTTCGTGCCTGGAGAGCTTTGTTCACCACACTTTTCTCCTGAAATTCGGTCATCGTCTTCATCCGCACAAACTCGTCCCATATATCCCGCGACAAGAATGGAAACTTCGTGAAGGGCGTCCGACCCGTGTTCACGTACTTCGTAACAAGCGTGCTCTTGAAGGCCCTCCACGCGTGACACATCGCGAGCAACGTGTGTTGTTCCACGCGTGCCTGGTCTGCTTCTGGGATAATAAACGAGGCTAAAAGTTCTGTCCACAACGCGTCTCTCTGTACGTCCGTCAGAGACTTCTTGCTTGGTGTGGTGATGGGGACCTGTTCCCTTGCAAGTATCCCGCAGATGGTCCGGAATCTCGCCACTGATCTCTGGGGACTCAGAGAGATCCCAACGTCACTAACCTCCGTGATGATCAGTCAGCCCGCAGGCGCATTCGGCGACGTCGGTGACGGCTGCGAAGATGGTGCCTCTGCCATCTCACTTACTTGCTATCTATATAAATTACATGTGCAATAAAATGGATTGCAAGATTTGACATTCATCACAGTAGAAATAATTATGCAACAAACATAATACCAGCAAGTAGTAAATCATCAATAAGCAGCATAAAACACAGAAGATTGATGATAGTTTGTGCTCTCAGAAGGAGAGTTGCAAAAGAATAAGTCTTTGCCATCTCAACCAGTCTATACTCTTCACTAATTGACTTTGACAAAAGAATATAAGCCTTAAGCTCTAAAAACTTCTTCTAATCTGTCAAATATCCTAGAAACAGTAACAACAAGAACAATGTTCACTGTTAACAGTAACAACAACCTTGATTTAACAATATTGATTCACTGACAGTGAGCAACCATAGTTAAAGTTAGGTCAACAACAAGTTTTCAAGACTAATAGAATAGCATGAGCAATACGTTTAACAGGAAAACATTAAAAGGGTAAAAACCATACAGGTCTTTAAGTATCCAAAAGTAACAGACTACTATCTCAAGATCAATTGATAGATTTGAACAATACTTCTAGAGCTCAAGTCTAAACTGGATTGCAATGCCAATTTTAGTATATGACTGATTTCATCATAGAGCATTTACAATATCCCACAGAGCAATATGCCATCATATCTAGCATCCCAAACCCTAACCATCAAAACACCCACCATGTCCAGGGACCAAACATTCACAGTCGACCCTATTGTCTATACTCTTCATTAATTGAACTTGATAATTTAGTTCCAAACTTTGAGCTCTATATAAATTTTTGCTTAACTGTCAAGAGAACATAAATACCAAAGATTCAATTTCAGCTAAACAAGATTAAATACCAAAGATGCAATATCTCCAGAGCTAGATTCAGATATCAGAACTAATGGTAAAAGATCACTCTCTAATACAACTGATCAAAATACACAGGATGATAATCAATTTCAGTATATGACTAACTTCATCACAGAACAAAAATTGTCAATCTGAGTTGCTGGACAACAATATAACCAGAATGAAATAACTAGTAGTTATAACAAGAGCAACAAAATGATGGATGATTGAAAGACAGCAGCAACTAACACAATAGAGCTCAAGTATGACTTAAATCATCAAGCTAATTTCAGTATTAGACAGCTATCATCACAGAGCATAAACAGGACCACTCATAACTTTGCAATATCTTCCAGAGCTAGTCTCAGAGATCAATCACAATCACAGATCACATATTTCAACTAGCACATCACACACACACACACACACACACACATATATATATGTACACAAAGAGACAGTGCACGATATGTTGCAATACTCACAACGATGATGGTACTCAAAACCACTGAGAAGATCAATAGACAAGGCACGAGGGAGGACCACTCACCGGGAGGGAGGAGAAGAGGAGGTGCTGGAGCCAGTGGCGTGAGGACCAGAGGAGGCGCTGGAGCCGGCGACGCGAGGACCGGAGGAGGCGCTGCAGCTAGCGGCGCGAGGGAGGACCGGAGGAGGGGCTCAAGCTGGCGGCGCGAGGACCGGAGGAGACGCTGGAGTCAGCGGCGTGAGGGAGGACCAGAGCAGATGTACCACGTACCTTGGGTGGCGGTGTCGGAGCTTAAGGGGAGGTGAACGGGCGAGCCCTAGAGGAGGCGAACGAGCGAGAGCTTAAGGGGCTAAGGGAACATGGGAGGTGAATGGGCGAGCCCTAGGGGTCCTTATAAAGACGTATCACAGATGGTTCTATTATGGAACCGTCTGTGAAAAGGAATGTATCACAGACGGTTCTATTATGGAACCATCTGTGATAAGTAATCACAGACAGTTCCATAATAGAATCGTCTGTGATAGAGATCGGACTCGAGGGCGTTAATAACCACACGATTGAAAAATGGATGGTTGGGATTGCGCAAGACGTTCGGACTGGTCCGATCGGATGCCGCGTTTAAGCCCTTCGATCAGGATCGGACGGTTGAGTGCATGGGTGATGTTCAGACCGACCGGGGTGGTGCGTCGGGCTTGAGCCAAGTACGGTGGGCTTGGCTGGAGGTGGGGTGTGGGTTGGACCAAGCCGAGTCAAGAGGTTGGGTTTGAGTTGAAGCAACAGTGCTTGAGTCTGAAGTTTAAAATTAGTTTGACCAACTAGCAGAAAGTTTAACCAAGGCTCTAAAAATAGAATTAAAATTCTATAAATTCTGAAATAATTCAAAGGGTTTCCTAGGACATCCTAGTTCTCAAATAAAATTTGAAAACCCACTGTTCATGACTTATTTGCTTAATTTAATTTCAAACCCAACTTAGGTTATTGATTTGAGTTTGAATTTTCTGTGGGTTGAAATAGGTTCCAAAAATTTAGGAAAAATTATATTAATTCTTGATAAATATTATAGTTTTTAAGTAAATTATTTCTAGATGATGATAATAAGATTTTTTTCCTATTTTCTTTTGGAACTTAACTTAGATGATGCAAATGATTCAAAGATGACAAGTCCATAACACATTAACACATGACAATTCCACGTTGACATCAAAATATATGAGAAATTACAAGTCCATATATAACACATGGCAAGTCCACATTAACATGTCTGATGTCATGAAATAAAATTCTTAATTAAAATATAGCCCTTCATGATGATCGACGCGTATATAGCTAGCTTCCTCACTAGGTTCTTCCTCGAGCGTGATGCCGTCTCCGAAAGGAGGCAACTCGTCAAATTGATTGTACTATTCCTCATCCACGACATTCTTAACTCTGAGAATCCTTCTTTTTCCATGAAGAACTACGTGACGGTTCTTATTTGCCAGGTCTATTACATAAAAGCCTTGAACAACTTGCTTAGCGAGTACTAATGGTTCGTCCTTGTATCCGACACATTTTAGGTCCATAGTGGTGACGCCGTACTTGTCGACCTTCACACCTTGCAGAAGTTTAACCCAATGGCATCAAAATAGGGGGATCTTAAAAAGTACGTAGTTGAGGTCCCAAATCTCCTCTACGAACCCATAGTAGGAGTTCAACCCACGTGCCCCGGTGGTATTGAACTGCTCGTGAAATACATCTATGCGGACACCGCTGTTCTGGACTATGCTCTTCCTATCCTTAGCTGTCGTATAAAATGTGTATCAATTTATGTTGTATCTTTGCCATGTCATAATTGTAAATTGTGCCCCTTTTGCCAACCATAGCAGCGTATCATCACTTGATAACCTCCCAGTGATTCACACATTTAACCATTTGTTGAACCTACGGTTGTGCTCTCTCGTGATCCAAACCTCCGACTGGTCTGGATTCTGTTGGCGTACCATGTCTTTGTGCTCGTCGATGTACGTATCCAGATCGGGAGTGATTGATTTCCTTCCGATGGTCCTGATACCATCTAGTCTCCCCTCATGACGAGATAGAGGCACACCTATCAGTTCCACCTGAGCCATGTAGTCAACGCAAAACTCAATGACCTCTTCAGTTGCATAACCTTCGATGATGCTTCCCTCCAGTCGAGATCGATTTCGTACGTAGGACTTGAGAATTCCCATGTGCCTCTCGAACGGGTACATATGACGTAGGAACACAGGGCCGCATGTCTTTATCTCTTTCACAAGGTGAACAATGAGATGGAACATGATATCGAAAAATGACGGAGGGAAATACATCTCAAGATGACATAGAGTCGTCACTACCTCGGCCTGCAGAGCATGTAGTCCTTGGGGATCGATGATCTTCTGAGCAATTGAGTTAAAGAAACAACACAACCTCAAGATTGCCACTCGAACTTTGTTCGGCAAGATACTCCTAATTGCAACAGGAAGCATTTGTGTTATCAGCACGTGACAATCATGAGACTTCATACCAATTTATTTCAAATCTTCCATAGAAACAAGTTTCTTAATGTTAGCGGAGTAACCGGACGGGACTTTCACACCATGCAAGCTCTGGCACAGTTCATTTCTCTCGGCCTTGGACAGAGTGTAGCAAGCTGGGGGAAGGTACGTTCGTCCTTTATCAGTTTTTTTTGGTGCTAACTCGGTCCTTATATTTATATCAACCAAGTCACGCCGTGCATTAACACCATCCTTTATTTTGCCACTAATGTTCAGTAAGAGACCAATCAAGCTATCACATACATTCTTCTCCACGTGCATGACGTCGATGCAGTGGCGAACTTCTAAGTGCTCCTAATAAGGCAAGTCCCAAAACATTGACCGCTTCTTCCAGATGTTCTTCTGATGGGTTCTTAATTTACGTCCCTTCCCAAGCACAACATTGATATCCTTAACCATATCATAGACCTCTTTCCCTCTAAAAGCCCTTAGAGCTAAACCGTCCTCCTTATTTCCGTCGAATTATTTCTTCATCTTGCAGTATGGGTGACTCCTGGGAAGGAACCTACGATGACGCATATACATAGTTTTGTGCGAGTTGTTCAGCCATACACTCTCTGTAGCATCTAAACAGTGCGGACAGGCTTTGGCTCCTTTTGTACTGAAGCCCAACAAGTTACCAAGGGCAGGAAAATCATTGATGGTGCAGAACAACATGGCGCGTAAAGTGAAGTTCTCTTGTTTGTACGCATCCCATACCTGTACCCCTTCATTCCACAGTGTCACAAGATCTTTCAACAATGGTGCTAGGTACACATCAATATCATTCCCAGGTTGCTTCGGCCCTTGGATAAGTAGTGACATCAAAATGTACTTCTGCTTCATACACAGCCAAGGAGGAAGGTTGCACATACATAGATTCACGGGCTAGGTACTATGTCGGCTACTCATGTTACCGAAAGGATTCATTCCATCTGAACTCAACCATAACCTTATGTTCCTTAGTTTCGCACCGAACTCTTTGAAGCTCCGATCGAAGTTTCTCCACTGGGCAGAATCAGCAGGGTGTCTTAGCTTTCCATCTTTCTTACGCTCTTCCGAGTGCCAACGCAGCAATCTTGCCTCCTTTGGGTTCGCAAATAAATGCTTCAAACGTGGGATCACAGGCAAATACCACAACATCTTAGCAGGAGGTCCTTGCTTCACCTTAGCAGTATTCTTACGCTTGTATCAGGATGCTTTGCACACGGGACATACATGCATGTCTGCATACACTTTACGATAGAGGATACAATCGTTCGGACATGCATGTATTCTTTCTACTTCCATTCCCAATGGACAAAGAACCTTATTTGCTTGGTAGGTGGTGCTGGGCAACACATTTTCATCTGGAAGGATGTCTGCTAGGAGACTTAACACTGTCGTGAAACTCTTATTGGACCAATCATTGCTTGCCTTTAATTTTAGCAGTTCAAGCACGGTTGACAACCTTGTGTATTCCAGCTTGCAGCCAGGGAACAAATGTCTCACTGAGTCCTCCATTAAGCCCTCGAATTTACAAAACTCTCTCTCATTGTAGTTCTCTTCTGTATCGCGTAGCATCTGATCCAGATTGTCATCGTGCGTCCTATCCTCGTCAAAAGCACAGTCCACATCCGGCATATCGTTGACTTCCTCGATGATGTCGTCATTATTAACTTCATGTATAATCTACTCTTCACCGTGACTGGTCCAACATGTATACCCTTTTTTGAAACCCCTTCGAATCAAGTGCGTGTGGATCTGCGCCGGGTTGTTAAACATCTTCTGATTACCGTAATCAATGCATGGACAATACATAAATTTTATCCCCTTCTTCAACATATCCTGCTCGGCGGCTCTTCTAAAAGCAAGCATGTCATTAATGCACTCTTTACTCACACGGCTCTCACCGTACATCCAGTTTCGGTCCATCTATACACATGTAACAAATCAGTGTCAAATTACATTAATAAACTGCAAGTACAAACTCTTCTTAATTATTGACCAAACATACCTAAATTGCTTAGCAATTAACCTAGAGCAAATATAAAGGGTTAAAGATCGTTACCCTCGGAGCTCACGATGAAAATACCAAATATCTCGCGAGATTCCTCTCCTTCTCCTTCTCCTTCGATCCCTTCCTCCTCCCCTTCTCCTCCTTTCCTCCTCTCTTTAGCTTCCTCCTTTCCTTCTCCTCTCTAAGCTGGCGCAATGGGGGAGAAGCAGCAGGGTGGAGGAGCTAGGGCAGGGAGGTGGCGCATGGGGGAGGAGCAGCAGATCTAAGTGGAGCCAGTGGCAGGGGTTGTGTCAGGTGCATTTATATAAATGTCAAAATATCACAGACGGTTCTTATTTAGAACCGTTTATGACAATTCACAGACGGTTCCTATTATAGAACTGTCTGTGATTACTTACACTATCACAGACGGTTCGTAATAAGAACCGTCTGTGAATTATCACAGATGATTCTAGTTATAAACCATCTGTGATAGGTACGTATCACAGACGGTTCCAAAAGGAACCGTATGTGATAAGAATAACACAGACGGTTCCAAATGAATCGTCTGTGATGAGGCGTCTTCTATAGCTTGTTTTGTAGTAGTGGGCGTTTCGCACCTGATCAGAAGGAAGCAATCCAGTCGAAGATCGACAAGCTCCTCAAGGCTGGGTTCATTCGTGAAGCCGACCAACCAGAGTGGCTCGCCAACCCTATAATGGTTAGAAAAAGCAATGGGAAATGGCAAATGTGTATTGACTTCATAGACCTTAATAAAGCTTGTCCGAAGGATGACTTTCTCCTTCCACGCATTGATCAACTTGTAGACTCTCCTTCCGGGTGTGAGTTGTTAAGTTTTTTAGATGCATACTCAGGGTACCACCAGATTAACATGAGTAAAGAAGATGAAGAGAAAACTTATTTCATCACTCCATATGGCACTTACTGCTATGTTAAGATGCCATTTGGTCTCAAAAACGCTGGTGTAACTTTCCAAAGGTTGATGCAGAAAACCTTTAATCCTCAGATGGGTCGAAATCTGGAAGCTTATGTTGATGACTTGGTCATAAAAAGCATCAACGCTGGCGACCATATTTCTGACCTACACGAGACTTTCAATAACTTAAGAAGACACAACCTTAAGTTAAATCCAGAGAAGTGTGTGTTCGGAGTTTCATTTGGAAAGCTTCTTGGGTTCCTAGTTTTGGCTTGAGGGATTGAGGCAAATCCAGCAAAAAATTTAGCCATCAACCAGATGCACCCTCCGACCACAAAGAATGAAGTCCAAAAACTAACCAGCTGTCGGGACCCAAAAATACAATTCTGGACCCTCTGTGTATACTGCACTAGTCCAGGATCACGCTAGTGCACACAGTGACAACATCAGTGAAATATCAATTCCATATACAAAGATAACTAATAAATAGGCAAATAACAATAAACATCAGAGTAAAGACCTTAAGGCCAAAGCTTACAATTAATGCCTTAGAAGGCAAAAAGCTCAATGAAGTCTGCAATGAGCTAAACAGGATAACTCGGTGAAGCCCATCCATATGCCCACAGCAATCGGGTCAGGTCGCGACCTAGTTCTCCACGATCCTTGAAGTAGACCTTGTTGGTGGCGATTCCTTCACTTCGCTTGATTCGTCAAAGCAAGCGTGAGTACACCGTACATCGCAAGTCATACCACGTAAATGCAATTATAGATGCGGGCTTATTCCAAGGAATGGCATTACGTGGTTATTTTGCGTAAATGCAACATTTGCAATTGAATACAAATAATAGATTGAAAACCAAGTAAAACAAATAGATAATCATAATTTAACAATTTGATTTCACAAAGACACACACACCTAAACAGATTATTCACATAGCCATATGACTTAGATCACACAGCTCCTTCCCACACGCTTTTATGAAGATCTACCCTAGTGTGAAATCCCGAGCACGCCCATAACCATGACACGGCTATTCAATAGTTTTACACTCTGCAGAGGTTGTACAGCTTTACCCACAAGACACGAATTCTCTAGTTTGTTTGGCATCCGTCGATACCACTGCTCACTACCTTAGGTAAGCAGTCTAGAGCACGTGACAAGGCCTTTACAAAGTCCTGCTTTGACCCAGTTCTGCTCGCTAAGGTTTCACCGCCTGGCCCCCTCTTGCGCCCGAATTGTCAACCAAAACAGAACTGAATCAAAACATCGCTAATTAATTAGCCAGGTCCGTCCCATACCAAACATGTGGTTGTACGGTTAAGGCCCAGTTCAATGGTGCACATGGTGAGGTCCTTAATTGACCAAGGCAAGACTTCCACATGCCAACTAAACCACACAGCCACACAGATTATTATTCACACAGATCATACAGATTATTGTCCACACAGATCACACAGATTATTGTCCACACAGATCACACAGTCCACCATTTCACACAGTATCCACCACTTGCCTCAGTCCAAATCCTTTTTACCACCCAGTTGATTTAAGTGCAACACATGCCACAAAGACACATAGTACACACAGATTATTATAAGATTGCATAATCACTTAGTCGATTAATAATTGCGCCTCACATGAGTAAATGATTCGTGGCATGGCTAAGCAATCTACTCAGATTAACCAACCCACGTTGGTGCTACAATATTTACCAACTATTAAATAACCAAGCTAGGGTGACAAAAGATTATGACATATCAAATAGGCAAGGAGGTTATAACAAATGGGATAATAGCTACACCCAAAAGCATTTAAATAAATACTTAAAGTAAATGCAATAATTTGAATCAAAGTAACATTTGAAAACGGGATTCAATATGATCAAAGGTACAACTTGCCTTGCTAGCAATGACGATCTTGAATTAACTTCGATCTTCAACTTCCTTGAACTTCAGCCCTTCTTGACGATTCCGGACTTCGACGCCTAACGAGAGAGCACACATAAAACAAACCAAAGACAAAAGACAAATCAAATAAACCCCAAAATGAAATTGAATGGTACTGAAAGGTAGATAATGAATTGAGATGAATTTAGGAATTTGAATGGACTCAATCGGAGTTCGGATGCAAACGATGTGAGCTTTGAAAGATCACATGAAATGATGAAATTGATAGAGAAAAGAATATTCAAAGAATATCCCTTCGGACAAACTAAAATAAAATGAATTAGAGACTTACGAGTGGGGTCTACTGGTAAGTGAAAGAGAGAACAAAGGCACTGATTGACATGTGGGACCAATTGGATATATAATTGAATTTCAGAAATCGGATTAATTTCCAAAAAGGAATAGTGGATGACAGGTGGGACCCACTGAATAATTGAATTTCTAGAATTACAATATTTCTAGAAATAAGGTAAAGAGAATGACAAATGAGCCATTGGTCCATAGACCAAGCCCACGGCTAGGTTTTAAGGTGCATGGTAGATGGGGTCCATGAAATAGTGTGCTGACAATGTGTGGTCTACACGTAAGTGACTAGGCCCATGGTGACCCACGTCTATTCGGGTAGTTTAGGGTTATGTGTATGCCATGAGTGCATGGATGCTGAGGTGGCAAAGGGGTGACAGCTGACGTGGCGTGTAGGAGGCAAGATGGTGGCGGTCACAATGCAGATCACGTGGCTGCCACAAGGGGGTGACACGACACTGAGGAAGCAGATCGCACGGGAACCGGGCGCCTGGCTCACGGCGGATTGTCGGCGTAGCCTCTCCGGGGATGGCCGACGGGTGGTGGAGCTACGGTGAGATCAATAGCTAGCGGTGGCTCAAGATCTTGGCGGCACCAGTGGTCAGCCAGGCAGCACGGCTCGGCAAGGGTGAGAGGGCGGCAAAGCAAAACGACGCGGTGACGGTGGCTCCAAAGAGGTCTTGGGCAGTGAAAACCGGTGAGGTAGGGGAAGAAAGAGGACACGGGAATGGGGCCTCACCGTGACGGTGAAGACGAGGAGGAGGCACGGCGATGGGGGAAACGAGGTGGTGGCGCTTGTAGATGGGAGGCGCCGATTCGCTTCAATGGCGGCGGCTCATCGGTTGAAGACGGATGGGGACAACCACGCGGCTCGACGACGACGCCCCGGCGGTGGCGCCTTCGACTCCTTGGCGGCGACGGTGCGCAGAATAAGACACGCAAGATCGGGTTGGCGGCGGCGGTACGAAGCGGGACGGCCGTCGGCGCTAGGGAAGAGGAGATCTGGCGGGCTGGTGATGTGGTGGGCCAAGGCTGACCTTGCATTTGGTTCGGCACTACAAAGGGCACCGAGGAAGATAAACAGGGAAAGGCCACTGGCTTGGGCTGGTCTCACGCGCAGAAAGAAAAAGGGAATGGGCCAGCAAAGCCAAGAACCAGAGCTGGTTTCATCACGCGCGTAGACGGACACTTAGAACCGAACACACGTACAGAGCATGAAACGCTACAGTACATGCATAAACAGTGCGCACGGTGGCCGGCGGCCGAAGGCAACGCAGCAGCGGCGAAGGGGTAAAACGGAAAGGAAACGACGAGGTGGAGATGATGACGCGGTCCAGACATCAAGATTCGGCTCCATGCGACGGCAGCGACGCGAAGAACGGCGACCATGGCGGCCTCACGGACGCGTACCTCTTCTGGCGATGTTCCGTGAAAAGGGAGGTGAGCACAGCGAGAACGCGGCGATGCGAACCCAACGGTGATAGAGTTGAAGGCAGGGGACCAACGGTTGCGGAGTAATTGGCCGGAGAAGGACGACGTACAAGAGGAGAGAGAACGCTCGATTCTCAGCGCACGGTTGATGAAACTTGAATCTAAAAGAGGGGAAAAATAGGTATGAATGAGGGGCACGAGATGACGCGATCGGATTTTAGAAAACTCACCAAGGAAGCGACGAGCTCGACGAACGTCATGGCTTGACATGGCCGACGGTGCTTCGGCGATCTTCGGGCGAAGGAAGGAAGCATGACGTAGAGGACGACGACGCGAAGCCAACGCCGCAGACGGTTTGGCCGGAGGACGTCGGACGAAGGCGCAGTTCGCCGGAGAAGAACTTCGGTTGAAGCTCGGTTTTCTGCAGATTGCGATGAAACGAGGATGATTCGGAGGAAACCAAATCAGGGGATTGGAAGAGGAGATCAATACGAATGTGTGAGCGCAAACGGTTCGCTTTTTTACGCACCGAGGAGAAAGATATGGAATTTAGAATTTTGAGTTTGAACGACGCGTACTGAACGGACGGAGACTCGGCTGCTCGGTTAGTTCCGAGGAAAACGATGATGAACAGTTCTCGCGATTTACTGTAGCACGTTGATTTGATGAACAGTACCCGATGGGTACTGTAGCAGTGCGGCAGGAGAGAGAAAAGATAGGATTTTCGGAATTAAATAAAATCCCAAAAATCAAGGAGGCCAAGTAAAATAGCAAACAAATCCAGAAAAAATCTCAGAAAATACCAGAAAATTCCTTGAAACACAAGGAAGCCAAATAACACAGGTTTTTATTTAATTGATGTTTAGATTAGTCAAATTAAATATTTTTAATTTAGGAAATTCCCAATTAAGCTTTATTAAATCAAATAAAATTGGCGAAATTTTCCAAGGACCTAAACTATTTAAAAGATTTTTGAAAACCCAAATTTTGGGACGTTACAAACCTCCCCCCCTTAAAGGAATCTCGTCCCCGAGATTCAGGCTGGCTATAGAATAGGTTAAAGAACTCACCTTGGGTTCTCTTACGCTTTCAAACCGCTTTGACTTTGACAGACTACTCTGCTGAGCACTTATGAACAACGCCCCGCTTCTTGAACTTCGCTTCAATGAAATCTTGGCAAAATGGCTACTAGCAGGAAGGCTTCTTGAAACTCGATTGCTTCTGACGGGCTGCTTGATCGGTGCTCGAAGACACTTCTGGAGTTGAGGAGATCCTGCTTCTAACTGGTAATTTAGATCAACAAATTCTCCTTCTGAGCTTCAGAATCTGAACACACTGACACCTCTATCACCTCTGTCATACAATCCTTAACACAGACCTTCAATAGGGATCCTGAGGATGAACCTGGCTTCGAGGGTGATAATCTGTATAATCCGCGTAGCTTTTTTTTTTTTTTTTGCTTGGACTAAGCCACTAACAATCCCTTTAGGATTTAAGACACTTGGCCTTCTGCTTCTTGATTAATGTAAAAATCCACATACTTTATGATCTGATCTGTTCTTAGCTGAGTAATGACTTACAATCAACCACTGCGAATTTCAGATAGCGACAACTGCGAACTACCTGACATCTGGGGTTGTAGGGAAACTCTGCACCGGACGCTTACTTGCTCGACTTGGTACTTTGGGTTGAGGCACACTCACTATTCTTTCAATTTGTCCGCCGATTCGGGGTGATACGAGATCGAATCGAATGAGCATCCAAGGCTTCATAGGCACTCGTCATCGACTATTGTGGTAAACCGATCCTCGCCCGACACTAGCTTTTCTAACACATCGTGCAAATTGATCCTCTCTGTCGATCCGCACTATAGCCATTTTGGTGAATACCATCTCGTCAGTATACAATCTCTACCGATACCACTTTGCTAGACAATCTTCAAACTCGGTGATATTAATATGAATGAATGGCGATTCCTTTGGCAAAACCGCTCGTCAAGCTCGATTTTCTAGCATCGGTTTGAACTCTAGGTTCAACCGATATCTTCTTTGCATTGATCAAGACCGACTTCGGATTCCACAAGTAACTTTAGCCGATCGATAATAGATTCATGCGGTAGCTCTTCCGATTCAAAACATCTACCACAAGATCGATCGTTTTGAGGAATGGATTTCAACTTCATGGTTCTCGATCCAATAAAATCATTTCTTGGTATCTGGCAAGACAAACACCGGAGAAGTGATTGATCTCTTCAAATTCTTATAAACTCACTCACTTCGACGATCCGCTAACTTGTTCTTTAAACGAGGAGGGTCTTGGCTTTTGTAAACGACTATCTCACGGATCTTGGTGAATCGACTTGTTCATAGATGATTCTGGGCAAACCGAAATTTTACTCAGACTCAAACAAACCGACTCCAAGGTCCTCAAGATTAGCTCTTGGGTAGATCAAATTTCGCACAACTTGTGCTAATAATCATCATGATGACTCACATTGGTGCTTGACAAAACGGAAGAACTTGATTTGACACTGCCCATATCTGAGGGAATCCTCTGACCTACTCTATCATTTCTACAAACTCTTTTTAACGACTTTTGGCATAGTTCATCTCTGATGTAATTCCTTCTGACATTCTGGAGTGAGTGATCGGTTCTTCGAGGACCTTGGCCGATGTAGTGACCTTCTTACGACAACCGTAGCATACGGGTCAAATCTTGCGATTTTTCGATGAGACTATGGCAGACGACTATCATTCTCGAAGGTTGAAGCTTGACGCTTTGCGTATGTTGTTTCGGCATAATGACCTTTCTTACCACACTCAAACAACCTCCTGACGATACTGGCTTGCTTCTCTTTTGAGGTGGGTTGCCAAGTTCAATATTCTGCTTTTGTGATTCTTCAGTTGACAATTCTTGTACTGACAATGGGTTGCCTTCTTTTGCTAATGCTCTGACTATGGCTCGGAAATTTTCTCACCGATGTTGTGTTGCAGAAGTCAATACTGAGTACATGGGGCACTGGCTCGGACAATGGTCATCGCTTTCACATAAGAAGCATGTGATCTTGCTCATTGACATTCTCCAATAAAATGGTTTTCTTCAAGAATCGAACAATTGATATCAGGCTTATCGGCCGCTTATGGCCTATTTTTTTTACAACGGATACATGCATAATCTTCTGACTTATCTGGTTGGTAGCACTTCAAATGACAATGGCTGGATTTGGTGTAGGATATCTGAATATCAGGTTTCTCTTGATCAATCTTGCTTGATGTCGCATGCTGTTGACGAAAAGCAGCGGTGAACTCTGACCAGGTGATGGTCTGCTTGTCCTGATAGGCGGCGCGAAACTTTTCTCACCAATCTAATGCAACTCCTTCCAATTGATGAGTAACGTAGAGAACTTTCTCATCATCTGTGCACTGCACAACCGTTAGCTTTTCTTCTATGGTGCGAATCCAGGATTCTGCATCCTTGAGTGCGGTTGATCCTTCAAAGACGGCGACTTGGTCATCATGAACTTCACAACTTGGGCTGAGGGCGTGCCGTTGGGATGGCAATGAGTTGTGTATCCTTGCGGAGGTTACTACTGCCGACGGTTGCATCGTCGCTAACATGAGCCGGTTCGGGTGGCGAGTCTTGGTTCGGATTCGACGTGTCACCTCTGCACCGGAGATAGTTCTTGGTTAACGCTCGCTCTGATCGACTAACCGCCCATTGGGATTGAGGAGATCCTGGTGACGTGATCGCCTCAAGATTACCGATAGGGTTGCCTTTCACTAGGTTCTCCATCTACTGGCTGACCAGGGCTAATAGATGAGAGGGAAAAGCATAAGGTAAGAGAAGACAATCTACTAAGGGAAGCAGGTTTAACCCAAGGAACACAAAAGAACACAAATAGCTCGAAAGCTATTAAGAAGCATAAAGCTCACAGACAAACTGCACACAAGAGAAAGAAGACGAAAGCTAATCATCTAGTCGATTAAGCTCTAACTTAACTGGGTGACTTGGCTCAACACACGGGAGGAACCAACACTGATTTACCCTATATGGTTGGTCTGAAGAAAACTCGAACTGGTCACGGTCTTCATCAAACGTGGACTACTTGCGATCCTTGCAGGTGGTTCTTGGAGAAGGTAGGGGCGACGTACAACTTCTTCTTGGTCTTCAATTCTTGCAACGAACTTGTCTTGAACACTTGGGGAGATGCTGATACGTTGTTGTTGGTTGCATGATCTTCAAAGAGTTGCTCAAAACAGCTCTTGGGCATCCACTGAGACATTTGGTACAGATAACGACAACTATAGAAGTTATGAGGGAAGCGAGTCCAATTTAATATTCAAAATGGTGAGGAAGAATATAGATGAGAAATGAATAGAATAGAAGAGTATGGAAGCTAGACAAGATGAGAATAGCACATCATTGAGGTTTTCCATTTGTAAAATAAGTTTTGAAGTTTTTCCTAATCAACGGCCATTCTAACTAAGGTCACGACCTACAGTCGATATGGCTCTGATACCACCTCTGTCGGGACCCAAAAATACAACTCGACCCTCTCGTATATCTTGACTAGTCCAGATCACGCTTAGTGCACACAAAGGACAACATCGGTGAAATATCAATTCCATATACAAAGATAACTAATAAATAGGCAAATAACAATAAACATCAGAGTAAAGACCTTAAGGCCAAAGCTTACAATTAATGCCTTAGAAGGCAAAAAGCTCAATGAAGGCTAATGAACTAAACAGGATAACTCGGTGAAGCCCATCCATATGCCCACAGCAATCAATCAAGGTCTTGCGACCTAGTTCTCCACGATCCTTGAAGTAGACCTTGTTGATGGCGATTCCTTCACTTCGCTGATTCGTCAAAGCAAGCGTGAGTACACACCGCACTCGCAAGTCATACCACGTAAATGCAATTATAGATGCAAAGCTTATTCCAAGGAATGGCATTACGTGGTTATTTTGCGAAATGCAACATTTGCAATTGAATACAAATAATAGATTGAAAACCAAGTAAAACAAATAGATAATCATAATTTAACAATTTGATTTCACAAAGACACACACAGCCTAAACAGATTATTCACATAGCCATATGACTTAGATCACACAGCTCCCTTCCCACACAGTTTTATGAAGATCTACCCCTAGTGTGAAATCCCCGAGCACGTCCATAACCAGGACACGGCTATTCAATAGTTTTACACTCTGCAGAGGTTGTACGGCTTTACCCACAAGACACGAATTCTCTAGTTTGTTTGGCATCCGTCGATACCATCGCCACTACCTTAGGTAGCGGCCTAGAGCACGTGACAAGGCCTTTACAAAGTCCTGCTTTGACCCAGTTCTGCTCGCTAAGGTTTCACCGCCTGGGCCCCTCTTGCGCCCGAATTGTCAACCAAAACAGAACTGAATCAAAACATCGCTAATTAATTAGCCAGGTCCGCCCCATACCAAACATGTGGTTGTACGGTTAAGGCCCAGTTCAATGGTGCACATGGTGAGGTCCTTAATTGACCAAGGCAAGACTTCCACATGCCAACTAAACCACACAGCCACACAGATTATTATTCACACAGATCATACAGATTATTGTCCACACAGATCACACAGATTATTGTCCACACAGATCACACGATCCACCATTTCACACAAGATCCACCACTTGCCTCACCCAAATCCTTTTTACCACCCAGCTTGATTTAAGTGCAACACATGCCACAAAGACACATAGTACACACAGATTATTATAAGATTGCATAATCACTTAGTCGATTAATAATTGCGCCTCACATGAGTAAATGATTCGTGGCATGGCTAAGCAATCTACTCGTACTAACCAACCCACGTTGGTGCTACAATATTTACCAACTATTAAATAACCAAGCTAGGGTGACAAAAGATTATGACATATCAAATAGGCAAGGAGGTTATAACAAATGGGATAATAGCTACACCCAAAAGCATTTAAATAAATACTTAAAGTAAATGCAATAATTTGAATCAAAGTAACATTTGAAAACTAGGATTCAATATGATCAAAGGTACAACTTGCCTTGCTAGCAATGACGATCTTGAATTAACTTCGATCTTCAACTTCCTTGAACTTCAGCTCCTTCGGACGATTCCGGGACTTCAACGTCTAACGAGAGAGCACACGCAAAACAAACCAAAGACAAAAGACAAATCAAATAAACCCCAAAATGAAATTGAATGGTACTGAAAGGTAGATAATGAATTGAGATGAATTTAGGAATTTGAATGGACTCAATCGGAGTTCGGATGCAAACGATGTGAGCTTTGAAAGATCACATGAAATGATGAAATTGATAGAGAAAAGAATATTCAAAGAATATCCCTTCGGACAAACTAAAATAAAATGAATTAGAGACTTACGAGTGGGGTCTACTGGTAAGTGAAAGAGAGAACAAAGGCACTGATTGACATGTGGGACCAATTGGATATATAATTGAATTTCAGAAATCGGATTAATTTCCAAAAAGGAATAGTGGATGACAGGTGGGACCCACTGAATAATTGAATTTCTAGAATTACAATATTTCTAGAAATAAGGTAAAGAGAATGACAAATGAGCCATTGGTCCATAGACCAAGCCCACGGCTAGGTTTTAAGGTGCATGGTAGATGGGGTCCATGAAATAGTGTGCTGACAATGTGTGGTCTACACGTAAGTGACTAGGCCCATGGTGACCCACGTCTATTCGGGTAGTTTAGGGTTATGTGTATGCCATGAGTGCATGGATGCTGAGGTGGCAAAGGGGTGACAGCTGACGTGGCGTGTAGGAGGCAAGATGGTGGCGGTCACAATGCAGATCACGTGGCTGCCACAAGGGGGTGACACGACACCGAGGAAGCAGATCGCACGGGAACCGGGCGCCTGGCTCACGGCGGATTGTCGGCGTAGCCTCTCCGGGGATGGCCGACGGGTGGTGGAGCTACGGTGAGATCAATAGCTAGCGGTGGCTCAAGATGCGGCGGCACCAGCGGGGTCAGGCCCAGGGCGAGCACGGCTCGGCAAGGGTGAGAGGGCGGCAAAGCAAAACGACGCGGCGACGGTGGCTCCAAAGAGGTCTTGGGCAGTGAAAACCGGTGAGGTAGGGGAAGAAAGAGGACACGGGAATGGGGCCTCACCGTGACGGTGAAGACGAGGAGGAGGCACGGCGATGGGGGAAACGAGGTGGTGGCGTCGGTGTAGATGGGGAGGCGCCGATTCGGCTTCAATGGCGGCGCTCATCGGTTGAAGACGGATGGGGACAACCACGCTGCTCGACGACGACGTCCCGGCGGTGGCGCCTACGGCTCCTTGGCGGCGACGGTGTCTTGCGCAGCCTGACACTTATCTTGTTGTGGCGGCGGCGGCAGCAGCGGGACGGCCGTCTGGCGGCGCTAGGGAAGAGGAGATACTGGTGGCTGGTGATCGTGGTGGGCAATCTTGACCTTGCATTTGGTTCGGCACTACAAAGGGCACCGAGGAAGATAAACAGGGAAAGGCCACTGGCTTGGGCTGGTCTCACGCTTGAGAAAGAAAAAAGGAATGGGCCAGCAAAGCCAAGAACCAGAGCTGGTTTCATCACGCGCGTAGACGGACACTTAGAACCGAACACACGTACAGAGCATGAAACGCTACAGTACATGCATAAACAGTGCGCCACGGTGGCCGGCGGCCGAAGGCAACGCAGCAGCGGCGAAGGGGTAAAACGGAAAGGAAGCGACGAGGTGGAGATGATGACGCGGTCCGGACATCAAGATTCGGCTCCATGCGACGGCAGCGACGCGAAGAACGGCGACCATGGCGGCCTCACGGACGCGTACCTCTTCTGGCGATGTTCCGTGAAAAGGAGGTGAGCACAGCGTAGAACGCGGCGATGCGAACCCAACGGTGATAGAGTTGAAGGCGGGGACCAACGGTTGCGGAGTAATTGGCGGAGAAGGACGACGTACAAGAGAGAGAGAACGCTCGATTCTCAGCGCACGGTTGATGAAACTTGAATCTAAAAGAGGGAAAAATAGGTATGAGCGAGGGGCACGAGATGACGCGATCGGATTTTAGAAAAACTCACCAAGGAAGCGACGAGCTCGGCGAACGTCATGGCTTGACATGGCCGACGGTGCTTGGCGATCTTCGGGCGAAGGGAAGGAAGCATGACGTAGAGGACGACGACGCGAAGCCAACGCCGCAGACGGTTTGGCCGGAGGACATCGGACGAAGGCGCAGTTCGCCGGAGAAGAACTTCGGTTGAAGCTCGGTTTTCTGCAGATTGCGATGAAACGAGGATGATTCGGAGGAAACCAAATCAGGGGATTGGAAGAGGAGATCAATACGAATGTGTGAGCGCAAACAGTTCGCTTTTTTACGCACCGAGGAGAAAGATATGGAATTTAGAATTTTGAGTTTGAACGACGCGTACTGAACGGACGGAGACTCGGCTGCTCGGTTAGTTCCGAGGAAAACGATGATGAACAGTTCCTCGCGATTTACTGTAGCACGTTGGACCTGGATGAACAGTACCCGATGGGTACTGTAGCAGTGCGGCAGGAGAGAGAAAAGATAGGATTTTCGGAATTAAATAAAATCCCAAAAATCAAGGAGGCCAAGTAAAATAGCAAACAAATCCAGAAAAAATCTCAGAAAATACCAGAAAATTCCTTGAAACACAAGGAAGCCAAATAACACAGGTTTTTATTTAATTGATGTTTAGATTAGTCAAATTAAATATTTTTAATTTAGGAAATTCCCAATTAAGCTTTATTAAATCAAATAAAATTGGCGAAATTTTCCAGGGACCTAAACTATTTAAAAGATTTTTGAAAACCCAAATTTTGGGACGTTACACCAGCTGTATGGCAACGCTAAGTCATTTCATAGCACGGTTAGGTGAGAAAGGACTCCCTTTCTTCAAACTCCTCTGAAAATACGGAAGTTTTGACTGGACTAAAAAGGCAGATGACGCCTTTGAAGAACTTAAAAAGTACCTTACGACTGCTCCGATCTTAGTCTCTCTCGAGGTTGGAAACATTCTTCGATTTATGTGGGTCGCAACCGCAAGCGATCGATTGGTGTCTTGGTCGTTGAACGTGAAAACATTCAACGACCGGTTTATTACGTAAGCGAAGTCTTACATGGACCAAAAGAACGATATCCACAGGTACAAAAGCTGCTCTATGGTCTCCTTATGGCTCCAAGGAAACTAAGGCATTACTTTCAGGCCCACAAAGTGGTCGTACCAACAGGATATCCCTTAGGTCAAGTCCTTGGAAATAGGGAGTCATCAAGATGAATAGCAAAATGGGCGGTTGAGTTTGGGGTGTTCAACCTCCATTTCATCTCACGAACAGCAATCAGGTCCCAGGCAATAGTAGAATTCATTGCCGAATGGACAAACCCTGAACCCACCCAAGGGCCTGAGTACGAACACCACGATGAGTGGACAATGTACTTTGAAGGTTCCTTGATGCTCAAAGGCTCAGGGCCTGGAGTTGTCTTGATATCTCCTACTAGCGAACACATCAAGTACGCCATCTAGTTAAACTTTCCTACTACAAATAATGTGGCAGAGTATGAGGATTTACTGGCTGGACTCTGAGCAGCTCGTTTGCTCGGGATTCGCAGATTACTAGTGAAAGGCGATTCTCAACTAGTAGTGAATCAAGTCAAGAAAGAGTATCAATGCTCAAGTACCAAGATGTCATCTTATTTGGCGGAAGTACGGAAACTCGAAAAGAACTTCTTCGGTTTCCAGATCCAACACATTCCTAGAAATGAAAACTTTTTGGCAGACCAGTTGGCACGGATGGCCTCTACCAGGTCACCTGTCCCGCCCGGAGTTTTTCTCGAGCAACTCGATTCATCCTCGGTGGTCGAGCATTCCGAGGACATAGATGTTCCACTAGAGGTCGTACAAATCAATCTAGAGGACATGGATGCTCTACAGATCATTGATGGTTGGCACCGTCATGATCACGGTAGAGATTGAATGACATCGATCTACAATTATATTCAGCATGGCATTTTTCCTGAAGATGATGTAAAGACTAATCGTATAGCTCGAAAAGCCAAATCATACACTCTGGTCGAAAGTACCTTGTATAAACGAGGATCTCACGGAGTGTTGATGAGATGCATATCTCAAACGGATGTCATTAAGTTGTTATCCGACATTTATGGAGGAGTCTGTGGAGCACATCATTCCTACAGAACGTTGGTCGGTAAAGCCTTCAGGCAAGGATACTACTGGCCAACTACCCTTCATGATGTAAAAGAGCTCGTGACGAAGTACGTACAATGTCAATTTCTTAGTCGATAAGTACATCAGCCAGCACAAGCTTTGCAAACCATACCTCTTTCTTGGCCTTTTGCAACCTGGGGACTAGACATTCTGGGACATTTTCCAAGAGCACCTGAGGGCTTCGAATTCCTTTTCATCATGATTGACGCGTTCACAAAATGGATAGAAGCCGAGCCAGTTGTTAAAACAACAACTGAAGCCGCTAAGAGGTTTCTCACAAAAAAACGTGATCACACGATTTGGTGTACCCAGTCGTATAATCACAGACAACGATACCCAATTCTCTAGCGGAAATTTTTAGGAATTCTGCGAGGATCTCGGTATCAAGATACATTTTGCTTCTATCGCTCATCTGTAGAGCAATGGAGCAGTTGAGCGGGCCAATGGTATCATAATGCAAGGGATAAAACACTGAGTATTCGACCAGTTAATTAAACGGTCAGGAGCTTGGGTTCAAGAACTTCCTTCTGTTTTATGGCTCGTTCGAACCACGACCAGTCGTACGGTTGGTGAAACTCTATTTTTTCTGGTTTATGGTGCTGAAGCCATGCTTCCTCCAGAACTAAAAATCGGCTCTACTCGATCTGATTGTTTCAATGAGAACGATCAGATACAATGAGGACTCAACGACGTCAATTTCCTCGAAGAACGACGGAACCAAGCCCTCATACGATCAACAGTTTACCAACAAGCCATGCGAAGGTACCACAGTCATAAGGTGCAACCTCGCAGCCTAGCTGTAGGTGACCTAGTTCTACGACGAATTCAGAATCAGGCTAATCGCAATAAACTTTCTCCCAAATGGGAATGTCCATACATTGTGGTCGAAGTCACCAGACCTGGTTCGGTACGACTAGCCATGTTAGATGGGCATGTTTTGTCAAATTTTTGGAATATTGACCAATTGCGTAAGTTCTTTGTATAATTTCATTTCCATAATTTCAATTTTTTAATTAAGATGCATTTCCTTTACTTTTCGATGAATGATGTTGTCTATATATCTGTCATATCATCTGGTTCGCATACTATTTGTGGATATCATGGGGATATGTGCACGATCTTAGGATGATGTTACAATTGGCAATGGCGTTGAAGGTTTATCGAAATCTGGCGTTTTTCGCCAAAGTTTACTTCTTTGTCGATCAGGATGTAAACCGGCGTTGTGGGCCTTGATTAGACCGACTCTTGATCGAGCCGGTCAATCGATGGCGATCGGACGGGTTCTACTGTTCATCGACCAAAAGGTGGCGATGATTGTTGGGTTAGATCATATTCCTGGGTTTCAGTGCATATGTATTGCATGATGCATGTTTTGACTAACGTGGGTCAAGTTGCGAAGAACTTGTTCCCAGAATTGATTTCTTTGTCTATTGTTGTGTAGGTTGCTTGGAGGTCAGCGACGGTCAACGGCGAGGATGATCGGGACCAAGCTTGGAGAGCTGAGGTCCAAAACGATCGGGGATGCCGGGTGAAGTCAATGAAGTCAAGCATGGCGCAAAAGGGACAAAGGTGACCGAACTGGTAGTTCGGTGCGACGGGTTGGATCAAGCGACGCGGGGGTCGTTGGAAGTGCCATGGTGGTTTTGGTGGGAGCCGGATGGGAGAGACTTGTCGATATGATGAGAGCCGTTGATCTACCTACACATGGCGAAATATGGAAGTGCTTCACGAAGATTGGACTCGGTCTTTGAAAAAGGATCGAGAAGGGGTATTTTGGTAATTTCACCTAAATACCGCCTTGGTGACCTTTTGCTAACCCGCGGCGCAAGATGGCACAAGGAGAAGCAGATTAGGTCAAGAGGAGATGAAGACGACGCTTTAAAATACGTGCGTAAGTGAAACCCGTTTGTGTGTGGGCCTAACGGGTGCCCATTAGGGTTTTCCTTCTAGAAGCTATGCCTCCACTATAAATAAGAGAGGGTGCTGGCCAGCACCTCTCAACCCTTTCTTTTTGAAACCCTAGTTTGCCTTTAGTGCTTAGGGAGAGGATAGTGGGTGGTTAGGGTTCTAGAGTTTTGGATTTTATTTCGTGCTCATGTGTTGAGTCTTTGTCTTCCTTGATGGAGTGGCTGTAAACCAACATCATATCAACTCAATCCAAGGAAAGATTTCTCAAAGATGTTTCACTTTGTGTTCTTTCTCTCTATTTGCTGATTTTGAGTCTTTCTTTGATCCGCGAGCTTTCTCTTGGTTTCTTGCCTTGATCTAGCTTGCTGTGACATGTAGGAACACATCTATGATCATCTTGATCATCAATCACCCACGAGCAAGTCTTTAGATCATATTTTGATTTTGACTCGGTTTTGGAGCAACCTTCGTTCAAACTGAAAAAGATCAGAACTTTGGCATGGATCTTCATGATCCTTGATTGGAATAGGTTTCTAATATCTTGATGGGCTCGACTATGCCTATTGGAAGAATCACATGCAAGTCTTCCTTCAGAGCAAAGGACAAGCTATATGGGAGGTTGTTCGAGCTCTGCTCGTTTTGCCCGAGGTTGCTTCGCTGGCTTCAATAGCCCTCTTGGCAAACAACCATAAAGCTAAGAATCTCCTATATGCTAGGCTTGGTAGACAGGAGTATGATAGGATTTACAACCTTAAGACCGCACATGAGATTTGACACACCCTCGAAACTTACCATGAGGGATTGTCCTAGATCAAGCAAGTGTGCCAGACAGTCTACAAGCGAGAGTATAACGTTTTTACTCGTTTTAACAAGGTGATCAATCAGATGAGAGCTGTTGACATTGAGTACTCTCAATCTGAGAATGCCACCCACCTCTTAGCTGCAATCAACACCAAGGAGTAGGAGATGAAGGCTACTGCCATTGAGGAGAACGTCGATCTCTTTAGTCTCACTTTGGAGCTGCTTTATAGCAAGCTCAAGACTCATGAGATCAAGAGAGACAGTCTTCCTAAGAAGGATAACATGGCTTTGGTAGCTGATCCTTTGAAAAGAACTTCTGATGGTTCTTTTGAGTCTTCTTCTGGATTTTCTCTTGTGTGTTTATCTGCAATTCAAGAAGAAGAGTTTGAGAGTCTTCCTGAGGCTGATTTAGCTCTTTTAGCCAAGAAAGTCACACGGGCATATAACAATGTTAGAAACAAGAAGAGAGGTGGCCCTGTGACGTGCTATGAGCGTGGAGAGCTTTATCATATCCGGGCAAACTGCCCCAAGCTGAAAGGTAACGGCAACCACAAGGATGAGAAGTCTGCCTGGAAGATGATGAGGACATCACTTCTTCGGATACACACAACAATCCTCCACTTGACATTTAAGGACCAATCACTAGAGCTCGCGCCCGACAATTGAATTTACAGGTGAGCTCGTTCCTAACTACTTCTTTTTGTTCATTTGAGAATCGATTGCTACCTAATGATTTAATTATGATTAGGAACCTTGGAGAGGACCTAGAAGTACTTGGAGAAGGGCTACGAGGCGCACAAGTCCAGCGAGGGCGGTCGAATCATGTTGGAGTCCCAACTCAAGCCGACTTCAAATCCAATTCGGAGTCCAGGACCAGGCCGCACTAAAACGGACGCCCAGATCGCATCCGGGCTCCGTTTTGGATGTTCCACATATGTATGGAAAGCTGAGAAGACGACCTTTCCAATGGCTCTAGTCTCATGTCAACATTCCTTCGGAGTCAACGGGAATCGTCGAAACAAGTGGGCATTCAGAATCTATCAAGGTCTTTGCGCCACCGTCTTTTGGGCCGTTCGGCTTTGTATCGTGTTGGAGCCCATTAGGCGCGTCCGAGGGTTTTGCACGCCCTCAATCCTTTATATCCAGCCGCCACCCCCACCATTAGGGTTGGGTTTTGCTTAGATTAATTCTGTCTTGAACAAGTGTCGCCGTTCATCGGTTTGTGAGACCCCAACTTTCGAGTGCTAAAACAATACATCCGCAATTCCGTTGTGTTCTTCCTTGTTCTTGCTTGTGTTCTTGATTCGCAGCGAGGATTAGCCTTCTTGGCGAGGTCAGCAGGCAGCGCACGGTTGATAACGAGGAGACATGGTGCTGCGATTGCGGGGTTGAGCGTGTTGTTCGGAGCGAATCGATTTTGTGTCGCGCCTCCACCAAATCGAACATATCCAGAACCTGTTGGAAGATCGGGACCCCGTTCCTATCAGAAGAAGCCTCAAGGGAACAAGCCCAAGTATGATGCTGCCAAGCTCATGAAGGCTGCTCACCGGGTCCTTGCCGCTTTTGGAGAGCAATCCATGAGCGATGTGGACTCCAGGAGCGAGGAGGACAAGGAGGAGGAGCTCTCTCAAGACAAGAAAGGAAAGTCAAAGGACTTCACCAGCATGTGCTTCATGGCCGACTCCATCGACGCCGATGACAACAATGAGGTGCCTCCATCCTATGATGTCCTTTCTGCTAGATGCGACAACATGTTTGAGTAACTCATGAGTCAGGATAAGGCATTAGAGTTTATCATGGCTAGGAACAAGGACTTAGAGTCACAAGTAGATAATTTGACTTTAGAACTGGTAAATGCTAAGACTCTTGAATCTGATGAATGTTCATCTTGCCATGCTCTGCACTCTGAATTTGCCAAACTGCAATCTGCTCATTGATGATATTGCTTTGCACCAACTTGAAAATGCTAGGACTGAACTAATTGATGTTAAATCTGCTTCCTGTGAAAAATGCTTAGAGTCTAGCAAGTTGGTCGCTTCTGGTAATGTTGAATCTAATTTTTGCTCTTTCTGCTTAGAACGTGAACATGAAGTTAAAGATATTTTAGAAGCAGTTAGAGCTAAATATGTCAAGCTTAAGGACACAATTGAGTCTACTCCTTGTGTCTCATGTGCAGCCTATAAGCTTGAAGTTGCTTGTCTTAAGGAGAAACATGCTAGAGCCATTAAGGCCAAGACTTGTGATTCATGTGTTAATTGTGATTCATGTGTTAACTTTGAAAAAGAAAATGCTTACCTTAAGGATACTCTAGAAAAATTCTCTAAAGGTCAGAAACAGTTAAACATGATTCTGGACACATCTAAAACTCCTTATAAGAAGCAAGGGTTAGGATACAACTCTGCCTTGGACAAATCCAAGCCTAATGTCATTCAAGACTTGGAAAATAGCTTAGTTGAATTCACAACCCAACCTGCAAAAACAATTTTCAAATCTGTAGGGTTTGTCCTGTAATGTCCCGTTTGTCCAGAGTTCTTGAAGTTTTCAAAATAAAAAGAACCATTAGATTTTGTTGAGAGTTCAAAGCTTAACTTGAGATTTTAAAAGAGCTTTAATTGACTAAACCAAACTTCAACTAAATCAATTCGGTTTCTTCTGGAGTTTGTTGAAGTTTTCCTTTTCTCTTTTTGCTCTATGAGCCTTTAAGCTTGGTTTCTCCCTTCCAGGACCTCTTCTGTGTCTGGATCTCTCTCTCTCTCTCTCTTGGTCCAGACCTCCTTTGTGTTGGACCTCCCCTTGCTCAGACCCCTTTGTTGGTCTAAGACCTCCCTTTTTGGTTTTAGGCTAGCTCGGGTTTGTGTTTCAGACCTCTTTGATCTCTGGACCTTTCCTTGTATCTTTTGTTTGGACTTCCTCTAGTCCAAACCTCCTCTTTGTTGGTTTGAATCTCTTTGTGTTTAGACCTCCTCTTTGGTCTAAACTTTCTTCTCTGCCTAGATCTCCTTTGGTCTAGACCTCTTTCTCTGTTTGGACCTCCCCGTGGACCTCTCAGCGTTCATTTGAACTCCCTGAGTTAATTCAAGCGTCCCAGAGTCCCTTTGGACCTCCTCGTGCCCATATGGACCTCCTTGTGTCCATATCGAGCTCCTTTTGAACGTCCCTTTGTTCATTCAAACCTTCTCGGGTTCAAATGGACCTTCCCAGAGTTCCTTTGGACCTCCCCCTTTGTTTATCTGGTTTGTCCTCGTGTCCGCTCGGACCTCCCACTTGCTTCAGGTGCTATCGCGGTGGTTCCGCTCTGGTATCGCGGTTGTACCGCTGTTCTAATCACGGTTATACCATCCCGCTATCGCTTGTGAATCGTCCGATCTGTGTCGGACGACTAGATCTTGTTTTGCACGATCGGCTGGTCTGAACGTCCCACTCCTTTAGAGCCGTCCGATCCACATTGGACGGCCCCGATCTGTTGAAACGTTCGCTCGGTCCGAACGGCCCTTTTTCCTTGCCCCGTCCGATTGCAATCTAGTGGTCCTGCTCTTTGACACCTTATCTCGCGGTCGCGCAAGATCTCCCCTTTGGAGATCTTAACCGTTCAGACCTCCCCTTTGTTAGATCTGACCATTAGGACCTCCCCTTTGGAGATCTTAACCGTTCAGACCTCCCCCTTACTTTTGATCTTGACCGTTAGGATCTCTTTTGAGAGATCTAACCGTCAGGACCTCCTCTTTATGGATCTGACCATTAGGACCTCCCTTTTGGAGATCTTAACCGTTCAGACTTTCCCCTTGCTTTTGATCTTGACCGTTAGGATCTCTTTTCAGAGATCTGACCGTCAGGACCTCCCCTTTGTGGATCTGGCCGTTAGGATCTCCCCTTTGGAGATCTTAATCATTCAGACCTCCCCTTTGCTTTTGATGTTGACCGTCAGGATCTCTTTTGAGAGATCTAACCGTTAGGACCTCCCCTTTGTGGATCTGACCGTTAGGACCTCTCCTTTGGAGATCTTAACTGTTCAGACCTCCCCCTTGCTTTTGATCTTGACCGTTAGGATCTCTTTTGAGAGATCTAACCGTCAGACCTCCCTTCTGGATCGACCGTCGGGACCTCCCTTCTTGGATCGACCGTCGGGACCTCCCCTTTTGGATCGACCGTCGGGACCTCCCTTCTTGGATCGACCGTCGGGACCTACCCTTCTTGGTTTGGTCGGGACCTCCCTTTGTGGATCTGACCGTCAGGACCTCCCTTTGCTTTTGGATCTTAACCGTTAGGGCCTCCCTTGAGGGATCCTATCCATAGGACCTCCCTATTGTTGTGTATTTTGGACCTCCTGTCCATATGACCTCCCCATTGTTGTGTCTTTTGGACCTCCTGTCCATAGGACCTTCCCGTTGTTGTGTCTTTTGGACCTCCTGTCCATAGGACCTCCTCGTTGTGTGTCTTTTGGACCTCTTTGCCCTCAGGGCCTCCTCGAATTCCTTCACTCTTTGTAGTCTAGACCTCTTCCGAGGTCCAGAACCCTTCTGTGGTTCAGACCTCCTTCGAGGTCTAGGTCCCTTTGTGTTTAGACCTCCTTGCAGGTCTAGACCTCCCCTTTGAGTTTAAGACCTCCTTTGAGGCTTAGATCCCCTTGTGGTTTAGGCCTCCTAGTTGGTCTAGACCTCGTCTTTGGGTTTAAATTTTTGTTGGTCTGGACCTCTCTATTGGTTCTTTGTTTGGCTTTAGACCCCCCTTGTCTCTAGGACCTCCTTCCCACAGGACCTCCCTGCCTTTGGGCCTCCTTGCCCTTAGGACCTGCCCGAGGTGTTTTTGCGAAGGCCACCTAGCAGTCAAGACCTTCCTCGTGGGTCACGACCTCCTTTCTTAACTTCCCCTTGACCTTTATAGGACCTTTTCCTGTTTTTAGCCAGTAACCTTGTCACTCTTGTTTGTACTTTGCGCACCTTTTTCTATCTTTTGTCACGTCCTTGCCATTGCAAAAGTGTGCGCCCTTTTATTGTTGTCACCTCCTCCTTGACCTTTTGTCTCCTCCCGTACCTGCTCTAGTCCTTTTTGGTACTTGTTGGCAGTGTACATTTGTACTAATGCCTTGCACCTGGTCACTCCTTTTGGTGGCGTTTCTATTCCCATTTTCCTTTCTATGGAGCACCACAAAGCAACCATTGCCTCCTTGTTTTTCACTCAACCTCCTCCTCCTCTCCCTATCAGTTCTAGAGAGCTCTCTTAGCTCCTCTGGTTGCACCCCCCCCCCCTTGTCGGACCTCCCTTTCCAGTGGACCTCTTCCCTTTTTGGTTCTAGCCTATTTCTTTTCGGTTTCTTTTTTGGGTTGCTTTATTTATTTGTTTTCTTTGCATCGTGTAAATTCTATTGGTGCGGAGGAGTTTGAAGATCCAGCGGCCTTCTCAGAAGCTAAGTAGCTCGCCACTGAAGGCAAGTCGTGGTCCTTGATCATTTTGAACTCACCTTTACAAAAAGTACTTTGATTTGTTATAAACCTACATGGCTATTTATATAAAATGGTTTGGGCTCTAGTTAAATACCCACCTGTTTTATGCCTCCTTGTTTCTTTGAAAATCCACATGTTGACATGTTTCCTTGAACACCTTAGGATGGGTACTGTTAGTTGGTTTCATATTGCTATTGCCAACATGGGTATCGTGCTTGTTTAGCCATGCTCCAGTAGACGCTGGTCTCCTTATGAATCAATATTGCTAAACTTGACTAATTAAATTATGGAACTGTGGTTGGTGCCACTGTTGTGCAACTGTGATTGGAGCCCAGTTGTGTTGTTTGTGGTCGAAACCACCTTTGTTAAAATTTGCAGTGTCGGGACTAGGGAGGTCCTTTGGCCAGGTGAAACCCCCAAAACTGTTTTATGCTCGGGCAAGTTGGCAAGGTGCGAGTAGTGGGTGCTCCATGAGTTGTTGCTATGGAGTCACTTGGGTGCTCCATGAGTTTTTGCTATGGAGCCTCTTGGGTGCCCCAGAGTTGGTGCTATGGGGTCACATTGGGTTAAGGATAGCCTTGCCTGAACAGCCAATTAAGGACTGAACCTTGGAAGCCATTGATCTGGGCCATGCCGTGCAACCACATGTCCATTATGGGGTGGACCGGGTGCAATAACTAGAGATGTTCTAATTTGGTTCTGTTGTGGTGGAGCGTTGGCGCGCTGGTGCAAGAGGGGGCATGAATCCGGTGGAGGTTGCAGCCCAACCGGAAGTGAAACCTCGTGAGGCGAGTAATCGAAGTCGGGGACGAGACCTTTGTAAAAACCCGATGGTGGTCTCTACTTGATTCACATGTCTAAGGTAACGTGTGTAATATCAAACGACTACCTCTTATGGGTAAAGTTGTACACCTCTACAGAGTAAATCTATTCGAATAGCCGCGTCCTCGGTTATGGACACACCCAGGGATTTCGAATGAGGGTTAGACGTTTCTTCAAAAGAGGTCTTGTGAACCCTAGAAGTGGTCCATGGTTGATTGTGGGAATCGGCGAGTGCTCTGGGTGGCTCCGACGTACTCATGATGACCACGGTTGTCCGTGGAGGTCTAGGGGTGGTCTTGTAGAGCTCTGGAGTGGGTGCTCCAGAGAAGTCTGGGTTGGTTCCTTGGGAGTGAGTGGGTGCTCACGACCTCCCTTTTGAAATCAAATGTATTTATGTATTATTGTTTTAACTTGAGCTTTGCAATCTATTATGTTATTTCACTGTCAATAGTGCTTTTTGCAAACTAACCATACAGCTCACCTTGTCAAGCCGTGCATGAATATTACTTGCATACATTGTCCCACGGCCTGCTGAGTACATTCAAAGTACTCATTGGCTTGTGCCCTCTGTTTTAATCAGCAGGGGTGGTAGATCCAGGAGGTCTTGTGCTCTCAGGAGGGGAGCTCTTTGAAGACCCTACGCACTAGGACGTCCTCCACTTGGTAGCCTGTGGGCTAGCCGAATGGACCCTGTAATTGTTTTATTTTTCGTTGTGTTGTTGTTCTCTTTTGCTGTTAGCCTTGAGAGGCACCCCTGTACAAACCTTGACCTTAAGGTCCCTTGTTAATATATGTGTTAATTTGTCTGCTTCATCTTTGTTCCTATTGTATGGATTTGATTACATTGATGTGGAGTCTGTGCGAGCTAGCCAATTTGATCCTAGGACTAGCTCGGTGTGCACAGGGCCAAGACCCTCAGGAGGTCTTTGAGATCTCTTGGGAGGTCCTGGCGGACCTCCCTTCTGAACGTATCAGGCGGTACTACCGCTCCTCCATGCGGTAGTACCGAAGAAAAAAAATTCGGGCGGTATATTCCGAGGGAGTTCATCACATGTCCAACCTTCTTTTGAGTCAAAAGGTGCTTCTCCCAGTGGTACCAAATACCATTGCACCTATTGCAAGAAGAGTGGGCATTTGGTTGAGTTCTGTTGGCATAGGTTGAAGAACGCTAAGAAAAATATTGCTAGAATTTCATCTAATCAACCTAGAGCTTTTATGAGACATGGTCATTTAGAAAGGAAGAAACCTGGATTAGGATTTGTTTCACATGCTCATCATCATAATGTTCCTAGACAGGATGCTTCTCATGTTTGTGTAACCATTGTTCATAACAGAACTTCAAATAAAATCAAGGATAGAACTTCTGCTTTGCATACTACTCGCAGACATGTGTCTCAGTACTGGGTTCCCAAGTCATGTTTAACTAACCCCAGTATTGAGACACATCAATCTTTTGTGCCTTGATTTTCAAGATCGCCGCAGAAGGAGGAAGAACACATGGCTCGTCGACTCTGGCTGTTCACGCCACATGACCGGAGACTCAAGATGGATCACTTCCTTCACGCGATCGACGGGTGATGACTTCATCACCTTTAGAGATGATACACAAGGGTGAATTGAAGGAACGGGATCGATCAGGGTGAATGACAGATTCATCCTGAAGGACGTCGCTCTTGTGGACAAGCTAAGGTACAACTTGCTTTCTGTTTCACAGCTTCTTGATGATTGCTACGAAACTCGTTTTAAGAAAAATGCATGGCGTGTGCTTGATTCTACCGGTGAGCTTATTTTTGGGATTTCTAGAATTGGTAGAATTTTTGGAGCTGATTTTTCTGAATCTCTTACTGGATCTCTCAAATGTTTACTTGCATCTTCTTCTGATATCTGGCTTTGGCACCGACGTTTGGGGAACATTGGTTTTGATCATCTAACGCGAGTCAGCGGTTTTGATCTCATAAGAGATTTGCCTAAACTCAAAGCCGTTAAGGATGTTGTATGTGTGCCCTGTAGGCATGGCAAGCAAGTTGCCGCCTCATACCCTTCATTGACTATGGTCATGACTGACGGACCGGGACAGTTGCTTCACATGGATACTGTTGGTCCTGTTAGGGTTCAGTTAGTTGGTGGCAAATGGTACATTCTTATCCTAGTCGATGATTTTTGAGATATTCTTGGGTGTTCTTTCTTGCTTCGAAGGATGAGGCTTTTGATCATTATCATGATCTTGTTCTTCATTTGGCTTATGAACTTCCTAGTACCTTAAGAGCAATTCGCAGTGACAATGGCACAGAGTTCAAGAATGCTTCTTTTGCCTCTTTTTGTGCTGAGCACGGTATTGAGCATCAGTTCTCTTCTCCACACATCTCTCAACAAAATGGCGTTGTGGAAAGGAAGAACAGGACCTTAGTCAAGATGGCTAGGACGATGCTAGATGAGTATAGCACACCAAGGAGGTTTTGGGCTGAAACTATTGCTACAGCTTGCCATATTTCAAACCGTGTCTTCTTGAGACCGTCTTTGGGCAAGACTTCTTATGAGCTTCGATTTGGTAGAAAACCCTTTGTCTCTCATTTTCGAGTCTTTGGATCCAAGTGTTTCATTCTTAAGACAGGAAACCTAGATAAATTTGAATCAAAGACTTGTGATAGTTTATTTATGGGTTATCCTGCACATTCGAGGGGTTTTCGGGTCTTTAATGTTGAAACTAACATTGTCCAGGAGACATACAATGTCACTTTTGATGAGACCAGCCCTGGAGTTAGATCAGATATTTCAGGTGACATATAGCATTTTTGTTGAATAAGATGAGGATGAATTCGATATTGCCCCTCCGCCTGCTGCTGATGCTCCTGTCCAAGCTCCTGAACCTGTTACGACTGCTTCACCTCCAATTGAGGCTCTGTGAGAACCCCGGCTTATTTGGCTTGTAATGCTTAGTCATTCATTGACCCTAGCATCACAAACAAAATAATCCGTGCCTTCGAGATATGTATACTTCCCAGAAATGCAGTATATACACCCCTTTACAAAATCATGCATCAATTCCATTCAAGACATAGAACCAAAGCACGAACTAGGTTAAACCAAAGACATACATAATATCGAGAGAGTTATTACAAAAGGGGCCGACCGGCCAAATAACAACCAAGGAAGATAAACAACAGCGGAAGCAAAAGCCATAAGATGGCGATAAAAAAAAAGGCCACAAGGTTTGCCTTTAGCCCACAAGGCAACCGCAAGGCCGCCTAGCTAGTCTTCCCAACATGACACATCTCACAAAAGTAAAGCCCTTAGGGCTCTACCTCCTCTGCAACAAAGTTATTAAGCAAAGCAAATGAGTACAAACATGTACTACGCAAGGCGACGATGTAAGGATATGAGACCTATACATATGCTACATGCAAGCTTTATTTAAGTGGAAGGCTTTAGGCTCATTTTAGCATAAAGCAAGTTTTCATTTGTAATAATGTAATAGATTCAAAGCAATTTGACAAAGCATTTTTAATTGTTGAAGTAACAACGATACAATAATAATAACAACAGGAGAACAACCTGGAAGTGACTAACCCAATAGTCACCACAACAATAGCAGAATTACCCAATTCATACCACCCAATAAGTTTTAATTAAGTGTTTAGTCTAGTTCTTGCGACCTTACCAAGCATGTCCATAACCTAGGGCGAGGCTATTGAATAGTTTTAACCTGCGAGGGTGTACCAATGTACCCACACGTCCGACCGCCTTTTAGCACACTTCCTTTGGTATCTTGCAGCGCGGCTAAGTCCTCTGAGGCATTTCCAATGAATAATGCTAATTAAGAGTCGCGACAACCCAAAGGATAGGAGACACCGGCCCAGCCTAAGCAACTGCGGGTGCTCTTCCCCTTATAAAAACAGTTTTAGCCACCTGCGACCCACAATTAACACCTCCCAAAGTACTTAGCCAAGAAGGGTTCCCAATACCCTCGTGTGGTTAAAACGCAAAAGCGCTTGGCTTAGTGACACAAGTAACTCGGTCCTTGGGGACCTATGCACCATTCCATTCACACCCAACAATCACACCAACATCTATTGTGCCCAAGTCATGAAACAATTTTGTTTTCATTTTTATTTCTTTACAACATAACAAAGCACAAGATGGACATAATGGAATAATAATTTTTGTGTGATCAAGGTCATCGACGTAATGTCGACAACCGCCCATTTCTACCGTTATCTAAGCATTTCTAAGCATCAACGTAAACTACTAAGTGATAAGAGTCCATCCATCGAACTCTAAATCACAGCAAGATAATCCTAGGCTTAGTAGTAGAGAATGAACATTTACCTACAGAGTATGCATCTATAGGCTCAACTAATCGATAATTTAACACAAAGTAGCATGTATACATATAAGTGAAACAAAGTATTAAACTTTAAAAGTAATGGGACAATATGGATATGATCAAACTGCTTGCCTTGCTGGGGCTGTTCACTATGCTGCAAAGGTTCGCTCACGGGATCAACGCACTCGTTGGCACCTAACGAAAAAGCGAAAAAGAACCGATAAGAACGAAGAAAACCAAAAGGACTCCACAGCAAACTTTCTCCAAATGCTCTGAAATTTTTACAGCAGCAAGAGCATGATTTTTAGAGAATTTAGCAATAAGAAACAATTGATTTGGATTCTCAATACAAAAGATATGGCCAAAACAATTCTGCTCAGCCTGAAAATTGCTGGAAAATTCAAATCGGTTACTATTCATCCGAATTAAATTCCCTAGCACAATTTTCCACAAAGGTGTTGCACCTAGGATTTTTATGGTAAGTCAAGCACCTCATGATATGAATAACACAATTGAGTTCACCTCATTTGGAGCTATAATGCATGTTTTATGATTTTTCAAAGACATGCAAAAGAGCACAACTAAAATGCACCCACAATTCTTTTGAAAATAGTGACATGCCTAAATCCTATTCTAACATTTAGTGCACTAACAGAGGAAGCCAACAAAGTTGGATTCACTCAAAAATGATCTATAGAGAATTACTTATGTATTTTACAAGTTAATTGCAATTTTTAGAGCAACATTTAAAGCTAATTTTGAAACCAATTTGCAAATCCATGTTCTGGAGCCGAACTAAACTTACAACCATTTTTAGATTAAAGTTTAGTTCAAACTAGAGCTACCAAAATTTGAATCAACTCAAAAGGAGCTAAAATAAAATACTTATGTATTTTTGAAGTTTATTACCTTTTTTAGTTTACAAATAAGTCCATCGGGAATTTCTAAAAACCATAACGACGCGGGAGAACATGAGCCGTTGATTCTCAATCGGACGGCCCAAGACCTCGGTGAAAACGCGCACGCGCCCTCGCGAGATCGACGAACGTGGGCCATGGATCCTGGATCCAACGGCTCACGTCCTGCGGCATCGCGCGCTCGCGCCCACGCGAGCTCAACGAACATGGGCCGTGGATCCTGGATCCAATGGCTCACGTCCTGCGGCATCACGCGCTCGCGCGCGGCGTGTTTGGACTTGTGCGCGCGAACGGGGGCGGAGGTCGTGGCCGTTGATCGCGAGATGGACGGCCCGCGACCAACGCACACAGCGCACACGCGAGCTCCCGGGCGATCTGAGCCCCAGATCTAAACACGGACGGCGCTAGGAGGTCGCTACAGTTGTCGGTTTCGTCCGACAACGAAACCGACAGTGAAGAGATGGTCACCGCCGGTGACTCAGGCCACGGCGGTGCGAGTGGGTGCCAGTTACGGGTGCGCAATAGCAATGCGCACCCACTGGTACCACTCACACATGCGGTGGTGGACCAGAGCTCCGGCGAGCCGGAGAGGGGCGGCGCGGCAACACACGGCCAAAATGACAATCAGCACAATAGAGCTCCGCAGCGGCCATACAAGCAAGTGCCCAGCTCCTAGGGGTTACTTAGAAAGTTACCTAGGTGCAGGGAGGACCCGAGGAGGACTGAGGAGCTCAGCGGCGGAGGACCTTGCCGGCGCTAAGGAGGACAAGGTGGAGGAGAGGACCTGGTCCAAATTTACAGCACTGGGTCACCAAGATGGATACCATAGAGCTAGTAGGTGCTCAAAGAGCAAGGAATTGAAAAGGGGAAGGTCCTTACCGGCGATGGGGAAGAATGGTGCTCCACGTCCGAAAAGGGGAAGCTCCAATTTCAGCTGCACCCTGAAGAGGCAAACCTAAATTAAGTTAGGGTTAAGACTCCAGGAGGTGAGAGGAACAAGAATGAGCAAGAGGTTGAGTGAGGGAGCCACTAGAGCACGGGTTCCACTGAGGAGCTCCGAGGTGCAATAATGGCAGCCAAGGGGCTTCGGGTGATTTGAGCTCCACAGAACCGAGAACAAGAGGTGAAGTGTGTAAAAGAAGCCAAGGAGGGACAAGAGGAGGTCTTATAGCCCGGGGAGCAGAGACCACGAGCTAGGGTTAAGCTCCATGGTGAGCTTAGCCCATGGCTCGGTCCAAGGCTCACAAGGATGTAGAGGTGATGGGGGCAGGTCTGAGAAAGACCTAGGGGGCGGAAAGCTGACCAGCATTTAATGCTGGTAGCAAAAGAGCGGTTGGGGAAGTCACAGGTCACTGCCCTCCTCCTCTGCCATGGCGCACGCGCGCGCCCGAGAAGGAGAAGAACAGGAGCTCACCGCCACCGTTAGATAAGAACATGGGGAGGTCGTGACCCTTAGATCCGCAACGGTGCGGTCTGGAAAGGCACGGGGGAGGTCGCGACCACAGGATCTTCATCGCACGGTGGCGCAAAGAAAATGGGAGGTCGCAGCCGTGGGATCTCCATCGCACGGTTGCGAAAGGAAAGGGGGAGGTCGTGCGCTGAAGGGGATAGGAGGTCACAGCCATTGGATCTGCATCCAATGGCACGGAACCGATGGGGGAGGTCTTAACTAATGCGCGAGACACTGACAAGGGATGGGAGGTCATGGCTATTGGATTTTAATCCAACGGCGCACAACATAGAAGGGAGGTCGTGGCCATTGGATTTACATCCAAGGGCGTACAACACTGAGGGGAGGTCGTGGGCTTTGCGCACGACACAAAGGAGGTCGTGGCCGCTGGATTTTAATCCAAAGGCGCACAATAGAGAAGGAGGTCAGGACCGTTGGATTTACATCCAAAGGCGCTGACCAGAGGAGGGAGGTCGTGGGCGCTGCGCACGACACAAAGGAGGTCGTAACCGTTGGATTTCAATCCAAGGGCACACATCAATGATGGGAGGTTGTGGCGGTTGGATCTCAATCCAACGGCGACGAACAAGGGTAGGAGGTCGTGGCGGTTGGATCTTGTTGGACCGAAAAGGCGACTAGAGGGGGGGTGAATAGGAGCTCAAAATCTTTTTCGAATAAGATTGGATCCAATAATAATTTCACTCCAATAGCTATGAGAGCTATGAAGATCAATATACAAGTATAGCGGAAGCCTTGTATTGAATCCTAATCAAACCCCCAAAGCACGGAGCAAAAACCAAAAGCTATATTTGAAAATTCAGAATCGGTACTACCACCGTTGTAAGTGCGGTACTACCTCATCGCGGTACTACATGAGCAAAATAAAGGTACTACCTTTTATCTGACGATGAACGTAATGACGACGAAAACGAAATCGAAAATCATCGTAACTTTTAAACCGTAAGGCCAAACTCCACCAAATTTGGAACACACCTTCCTAAGGATATTAGGAACCTATTCCACTCAAGGATCGCAGAGATCCAAGCCAAAGTTCCTATCTTTTTCAGATTGAGCGAAGGTGGTTCAAAAACGAGTCAAAAAGCGAAACTATGATCTAGAGACTTGCTCGTGGGTGATTGATGATCAAGATGATCCTAGATGGGTTCCCACATGTCCCAGCAAGTTAGATCACGGCAAGAAACCAACCAAAACTTCATGGATCAAAGAAAGACTCAAAATCATCAAATAGAGAGAAAGAAAGCAAATGAACTCATCTTTGAGAGAACTTTCTTTGGATTGATTTGATATGGTATTGGTTTCTGACCACTCCATCAATGGAGGACAAAGACTCAATACATGAGCACGAAATCAAATCCAACTCTCTAGAACCCTAACCTCCAACTATCAACTCCCTAAGCACAAAAGCAAAACTAGGGTTTACAATGCAAATGAATGGGTTGAGGTGGTACATCCAAAGACACCCCTATTTATAGTGGAGGCTTAGACCTTCTAGAAGAGTAATCCTAATGGGCTCCCGTTAAGGCCCAAAACAAACGGGTCACACACGCACGCATCTCAAAGCGCCGTCTTCACTTTTCTTGACCTAATCCACTTCTTAACGCACCGACTTGCGCCACGGGTTGGCATTAGGTCACCAAGGCGGTATTTGGTGAAATTACCAAAATACCCCTTCTCGATCTTTTTGCAAAGACCGAGTCCCATCTTCGTGAAGCATCTCCATGCTTCGCCACGTGTAGGTTGATCCAGCGGCTCTCTTCATGTCGGCAAGTCTCTCCCATCCGGCTCCCACCGAAACCACCATGGCACTTGCACCGACCCCCGCGCCGCTTGATCGAACCCGTCGCACCGAACTGCCCGTTCGGTCACCTTTGTCCTCTTGCGCCATGCTTGACTCTATTGACCTCACCGGCATCCCGATCGTTACGGACCTCAGCTCTCCAAGCTTAGTCCCGATCATCCTCATGATTGACCGTCATTGACCTCCAAGCAACCTCGCACATCAATAGACAAAGAAATCGAATCCGGAACAAGTTCTTCACAACTTGACCCACGTTAGTCAAAACATGCATCATGCAACACATATGCCATGACACCCATGAACTTGACCTAACCCAAAAGCAATTCTCCAATTGAAAAGACAATCGGCACAAAATCGATTACTACTGCTGTGTTAAGGCGGTACTATCCAGAAAGCGGTCGTATGCAGCTCAACAACAACGGTACTACGCTACTAAGGAAATCCAAAACACAAATTACACTGGTTCGGAAAAACCATACCGCTTTGCTTGCGGTAATACCACCAATGGTACTACCGTAAACACAAGCCGGTACTACCGATGATCCTAACACTTGCTTTGAAAGCAGATTTCAACAAAACCGAAAACGATCGTTTCGACAAACCCAAAGAGCTATTGCCAATTGTATCATCACATTAAGATCGTGAGCATATCCCCATGATATCCACAATCTCCCCTTGATGAACACATTGGCAATTTCCACAAATGCTAATTTTGAGGTTTGAAAAGTAAAAACTTCGGCGTTTTTGGCTCAAAGGCACAACTTGGTCCAAATGCAAGAACAAGCAGAGGGAATGACCAAGTTGGCTCCAGAATAGAAACAGCAAGTGAGTACGGCAAAAGAAGGCGAGAAAGCTTCATTTTCCAGAAACGGGTCAAAATCTCACTTAAAGTCCAAATGAAAGAACAATTGTTCGATATGACCTTTGATCATGGTGAGGATCCAAGAATTGCACTTCAAGTTCAGAAAAAGGCAATAAGATCACAAGAAAGCAAATAAGAAACTCCCCCTCACTATGATCCTCAGAATTTCAAATTTTCTCCAAGTAGCTCCCCCTTTTTCAAAACACCTTCTCCCCAAACAACTTCTCCCCTTTTTAACATTTTTACAAAATCTTCTCCCCCTTTGACAATAGAGTCATCAAGGAATCACGCCTCCTCTCGTCCAGAGATAACAAATGCAGAATGAGGAAAAAGCATAAGATGGAGCATGCATGAAATGCAATGGAGTGGCTTCAATTTTTTTGTATTTTTCAATTGTTGAGTACAAGAAGCTTTGGAGATTACCCAAAAGAACAAGCTAGCATTTCTAAAGTTGCACAAACAACATATCAAGCCTGAAGGTGCTAGCAAGATCATGATAAGACATATATAACAAAGCTAAAGCTAGAAGGCTCAATATAAAGCAATGAATTTTAGCATTTTAAACAAAAGCTTCAAATCTAGCAAGTTCGTCAACAGGGATCCTAAAATGATAGTGGCCATGTCAAAATGTCAAAGTTAGCTCAAAAAGCTAACAAAGACCACATTAAGAGACAAACAAGTCCTGAATTGAATCAATTTGCTCAATTTTCTCAAACGCCCATTTTTCAACAATTTTTCATTTGCAATGAATATTGAAGTTGACTAATGGTCTAACTTAGTGACAAGATCCTGGACTAGGAGCCACCCACAAACTCATCCTAAGCTTGACCAAAAGTTGATTAAAGGTATATCTTAGTGAAGAAGATCACGGACTAGGAGCCATCCACAAACTCTTCCTAAGCTTCTACAGGCGACAAATCTTGAGGTTCATGTCGGTTGTGACAAGCGGTCCCCATGAGATCGTTCGGATCATCAAACTATCTCCAAGTTCATGTCTTTGACATGCGGTCTCGTAAGAGTAGTTTGGCACAATTTAAGCATAAGACAATCTTGGAAGTTGATTTTCATTTTCCATAAGAGCGATTTAGATTCTCAAGAACACAAAAAGCTCAAGTAATGATCAAAGCTAGATTCAAGAGCTAACAAAGCAATTTTGACAGGCCAATGTCATAAAAGGAGCACTAATTGCATGAATGGCTAAACAATTCACAAATTGCTAGTTTCTTAGTTCAAGTTGTTTTTCAAGTTCTAGCTCATACAAACAAAGACTTAGCTACACATGTGAAAGCATGATAATTCTAGCAAGTCAAAGAACTAGACATGGCATTGAGCAAGAATTGAAACACTAAAGCTCCAAAGGGTAATAAGCAAAGCTTCATCAATTTTAAAAGATAAGCAAGAAAAGCTTATATTACAATGCATCTTTTGGATTTTTCATATGAATGCAATATGATACAATGAGATGCAAGAAAAGCTCGAAAAGCCTAAAAGATCAAAAAGATCAACAAGTTCAAAAGAAAATCAAGAAAAGATCAAATGAACAAGAAAAGATCAGAAAAGATCCAACTCCCCCTCAAACCAACCCATAGGGATAAATTACCCCTAACTCACTCCTCAAGGTGGCAAACCTTGTTGGGTCTAAAGGCTTGGTGAGGATATCGCTAAGCGAGCCTCGGACTCCACAAAATGCAAAGACAATATCACCCTTCTCAACATGGTCTCTAAGGAAGTGATAGCGAATGTCTATGTGTTTAGTCCTAGAATGTTGCCTTTGGGTTTTTAGCAATGTTAATAGCGAAGTGTTGTCACGAAGAGAGGAACACTAGCAAAAGTTAACCCAAAATCCTTAAGAGTGGAGACCATCCACAAAATCGACTCTGACAACTAGCAAAGCTGACTACATATTAAACTTCAAAGATGGATTGTGCAATGTAAGACCGCTTCCTAGAAGACCAAGAGACAAGAGAAGTGCCTAAGAAATGACATGTGCTAGATGTGCTCTTCCTATCTAGCCTCTGACATAAAATCGAATCGAAAACCCCGAATGGACAAATGAAGAAGAACAAGAATACCAAATGCCATCTTGAAGGGTAGAGTGTAAATACCGAAAATGCGCTTAACGGCTTGGCGATGTGAAGTCCTCGGTGGCGCTGAAACCTCGCAGCAGAGGCATCGCAAAGTGGATGTCCGGTCTTGAGGCCGTCAGTCTGAAGGAGCCAATCATCTTTGCGGTACTCGCGTTGATCCACGGCTTCTCCTTCCTCATTTGGATCCAAAAGCGATCGATGTCGCCATGGGAGTGGCGATCGGCTTGCAATCACCCATCTCAAAACGCTTGAGCAAATCCTTGGTGTACTTCGTTTGATGGATGAAGATCCCTTCCTTGCACTGCTTGATTTGTAGCCCCAGAAAGTAGTTGAGCTCTCCCATCATACTCATCTCGAATTCCCTGGACATGGTCTCAGAAAAACTAGAAACAAGAGCATTAGAGGAACCACCAAAGATAATATCATCAACATATATCTGAACAAGCAGGAAGTCATTGCCATGCCTAAGAATGAAAAGAGTCTTATCAACTTTTCCCATTTCAAAATCATTCTTAAGCAAGAAGGTCTTAAGTCTATCATACCAGGCTCTAGGGGCTTGCTTAAGACCATACAAGGCTTTGGATAGCTTAAAAACACGATCAGGGTGCTTGGGATCCTCAAAGCCAGGGGGTTGCCTAACATACACTTCCTCCTCTATAAAACCATTCAGAAAGGCACTCTTAACATCCATTTGATGCAACCTAAAACCTTTAGATGCAGCAAATGCAAGCAATCTTGAATGGCTTCTAATCTAGCAACAGAGCGAAGGTCTCATCAAAATCTAACCCCTCAACTGGCTAAAACCCCGAGCTACCAACCTAGCCTTGTTTCTAACCACGAACCATCCTCATTTTGTTTATTTTTGAACACCCAGCGGGTTCCTATAACATTATGACCACTAGGAGGATCTACAAGGTTCCAAACTTTTTTCTTTCAAAATTCTCTAACTCCTCATGCATGGCATTCACCCAACTAGCATCAGATAAAGCATGTGATATATCTTTGGGTTCAAAAGAAGCTACAAATGCAGAGTGAGAGAAAAGACTCGGATCATGATACCTGGAGCGAGTGACTCGCTCATGAAGATTACCAATCATCGATCCGGAGGTGTTGCTTCGAATGTGCAAAGGAGCGCTGGGGAGATAGCATCTCCTCAACCTCCGCAGTCTTCACTGATGAAGAAGTCGCAGCAGAGCCTCAATTGGAGGTGAAGCGATCGAAAGGTGTTACGAGCTTGGGCGGCTTGCAGGGAACATCGACAACAGTGAAGGAGCAAAATCAAGTTCATCCTCATCTTCTTCAACAAAAATGCTCTCTGTCACCTGTAAGTCACCTAAAACATCGGATCTAGCTCCATGGCTAGTCTCATCAAAAGTGACATTGCATGTCTCCTGAACAATGTTAGTTTCAACATTAAAAACCCGAAAACCCCTCGAATGAGCAGGATAACCCAGAAATAAACCATCACAAGTCCTTGATTCAAATTTATCTAGGTTCCCTGTCTTGAGAATAAAACACTTCAATCCAAAGACTCGAAAGTGAGAGACAAAGGGTTTTCTGCCAAAACGAAGCTCATATGAAGTCTTGCCCAAAGACGGTCTCAAAAAGACACGATTTGAAATATGGCAAGCTGTCGCAATAGCTTCGGCCCAAAACCTCCTCGGTGTGCTATACTCATCTAGCATCGTTCTAGCCATCTCGACTAGAGTCCTGTTCTTCCTTTTCACAACGCCATTTTGTTGAGGGACGTGTGGAGAAGAGAACTGATGCTCAATACCGCGCTCAGCACAAAAAGAGGCAAAAGAAGCATTTTTAAACTCCGTGCCATTGTCACTGCGGATCGCTCTCAAGGCACCAGGAAGTTCAAAAGCCAAACGAAGAACAAAGTCATGATAATGATCAAAAGCCTCATCCTTCGAAGCAAGAAAGAACACCCAAGAGTATCTCGAAAAATCATCGACTATGACAAGAATGTACCAATTGCCACCGATCGGCGAACCCTAGCGGGACCAACGGTATCCATATGAAGCAAGCTGTCGGTCCGTCGGTCATGACCATAGTCAATGGCGGGTGAGGCGGCAACTTGCTTGCCATGCCTACTGAGCGCATACTGACATCCTTGACAACTTTGAGTTTAGGCAAACCTCTCATGAGATCAAGGCCGCTAACTCGTGTCGATGATCAAAACCAATGTGCCCCAACCGTCGGTGCCAAAGCCGGATATCGAAGAGAAGCAATTAAGCACTTAAGGGATCTAGCAAGAGATTGGAAAAATCGGCTCAAAAATTCTACCAACTCTAGAAATCCCAAAAACGAGCTCACCAAGAGAATCAAGCACACGACAGGCATTCTTCTTAAAGCGAGTCTCATAGCCATCATCGAGTAGCTGTGAGACAGAAAGGAGATTGTACCTTAGCTTAGACACAAGCGCGACGTCCTTGAGAATGAACTTGTCGTTCACCCTGATCATTCCAGTTCCTTCAATGCGCCCTTGTGTATCATCTCCAAAGGTGATGAAGTCATCACCGGTTGATCGCGTGAAGGAGGTGAACCATCTTGAGTCTCCGGTCATGTGGCGTGAACACCCGGAGTCGACGAACCATGTGTTCTTCCCCCTTCCGCGCCAATCCTGAAAATCAAGGAACAAAAGAGCGATGTGTCTCAATACTGGGGTTAGTTAAAAGCGACTTGGGAACCCGAGATTGAGACACACGTCTGCATGAGTAGTATGCAAAGCGGATGTGCTATCCTTGACATTATTCGCAGTTCTATTATGAGCAATGGTAACACGAACATGAGATGCATCTTGTCTAGGAACATGTTGATGAGCATGTGTAACAAATCCTAGACCGGAGTTCTTCTTTTGTACGTGACCATGTCTCATAAAAGCTCTAGGTTGATTAAATGACATTCTAGCAATATTTTTCTTAGCGTTCTTCAACCTCACGCCAACAGAACTCAACCAAATGTCCACTCTTCTTGCAATAGGTGCAATGGTATTTTGTACCCTTTGGGAGAAGCACCTTTTGCCTCAAAAGAAGGTTGGACAAACCCGCTGATTTAAAAGCAGTTTTTGCGAGTTGGGTTTTAAATTCAACTAAGCTATTTTCCAAGACACGAATGACATTAGGCTTGGACATGTCTGGCGAGTTGTATCCTAAACCTTGCTTCTTAAAAGGAGTTTTAGATTTATCTAGAATCATGTTTAACTGTTTTTCACTATTAGAGAATCTTTCTAAAGTATCCTTGAGATATGCATTCTCTTTTTCAATATTAGCACATGATTCACAAGTCTTGCCCTTAATGGCTCTAGCATGTTTCTCCTTAAGATGAGCAACTTCAAGCTTATAGGCAGCATAAGAAGCACAAGGTGTAGACTCAATTGTGTCCTTAAGCTTGGCAAATTTAGCTCTAACTGCTTCTAGAATATCCTTAACTTCATGTTCGCGTTCTAAGCAGAAAGAGCAAAAGCTAGATTTCACATTACCAGAAGCATCCAACTTGCTAGACTCTAAGAATTTTTCATATGGAGCAGATTTAACATCAATTAGCTCAGTTCTAGCATTTTCAAGTTGATGCAAAACAATATCATGAGCAGATTGTAGTTTAGACAGTTCGGAGTGCAAAGCATGGTAGGATGAACATTCATCAACATCTAGACTCTTAGCATTCACAATCTCTAATGTCAAATTCTCGACTTGTGACACTAGATCCTTGTTCCTAGCCATGGTGAACTTTAAAGCCTTATCTTGACTAAGCAATTGCTCATACATGTTATCGCATCTAGTAGAAAGGGCATCATAGGATGGAAGTACCTCATCGTTGTCATCGGCGTCGTCGAGTCGGCCATGAAGCACATTGGGTGAAGTCCTTGGCCTTCCCTTTCTTGTCTTGAGGATCTCCTCCTCCTTGTCCTCCTCGCTCCCCGAGTCCACATCGCTCATGGATTGATCTCCAAAGCGGCAAGGACCGGTGGCGACCTTCATGAGCTTGGCGACATCATACTTGGGCTTGCCCCTTGAGGCTTCTTCGAGGCGAGGCTTCTCAATCTTGTGGTTGCCCTTACCTTTTAGCTTGGGGCGATTGGCGGATGTGATATAGCTCTCACACTCATAGCATGTCACGGGGCCACTTTCTTTCATTTCGACATTGTTATATACCCGCGTGTGACTTTCTTGGCTAAAAGAGCTAAATCGGCCTCGGGAAGACTCTCAAACTCTTCTTCTTGAATAGCGAGATAAACACGCAAGAGAAAAACCGGAAGAAGACTCGGAAGAACCATCGAGTCCCTTTGAGAGGATCACCACCAAAGCCATGTTATCCTTCTTAGGATTCTGACCTCTCTTGATCTCATGAGTTTTAGCTTGCTATAAAGCAGCTCAAGGTGAGATTAGAGATCGACATTCTCCTCTATGGCGGTTGCCATCATCTCCCACTCCTTGGTGTTGATTGCACCAAGAGGTGGGTGGCATTCTCAGATTGAGAGTACTCAATGTCAATGACTCTCATCGATTGATCACCTTGTTAAAAGCAGTAAAGACGTCATCGATGCTCTCGCCGGGGCGCATCTCGAATTTGTTGTACTCTCGCTTGTAGACATTCTCGACGCACTTGCTTGATCCGGGACGATCCCTCATGGTAAGTTTCGAGGGTGTGCCAAATCTCATGTCTTGATCGCAAGATTGCAAATCCTATCGTACTCTTGCCTACCAAGCCCGGCATATAGAAGGTTCTTTGCCTTGTTGTTGTTAGCCAAGAGGGTCTTTGAAGCCGGCGTAGCAACCGGGCAAAAGCAATGAGGATCGAACAACCTCCCATATAGCTTGTCCTTCGCTCTCAAGGAAGACTCGCATGCGATTCTTCCAATAGGCATAGTCGAGCCCATCGAAGACATGCGGCTTGGTTGAGTACTTATCCATCGCCAGTTCAAAGGTGGGTTAAGATCAAGATTGAACTAACCTGCTCGATACCACTTGTTGGACCGAAAAGGCGACTAGAGGGGGTGAATAGGAGCTCAAAATCTTTTTGAATAAGATTGGATCAATAATAATTTCACTCCAATAGCTATGAGAGCTATGAAGATCAATATACAAGTATAGCGGAAGCCTTGTATTGAATCCTAATCAAACCCCCAAAGCACGTGAGCAAAAACCAAAAGCTATCTTTGAAAATTTAGGAATCGGTACTACCACCGTTGTAAGTCGGTACTACCTTATCGTGGTACTACATGAGCAAAATAAAGGTACTACCTTTTATCTGACGATGAGCGTAACGACTGAAAATGAAATCAAAAATCATCGTAACTTTTAAACCGTAAGGCCAAACTCCACCAAATTTGGAACACACCTTCCTAAGGATATTAGGAACCTATTCCAATCAAGGATCGCAGAGATCCAAGCCAAAGTTCCTATCTTTTTCAGATTGAGCGAAGGTGGTTCAAAACGAGTCAAAAAGCGAAACTATGATCTAGAGACTTGCTCGTGGGTGATTGATGATCAAGATGATCCTAGATGGGTTCCCACATGTCCCAGCAAGTTAGATCACGGCAAGAAACCAACCAAAAACTCGCGGATCAAAGAAAGACTCAAAATCATCAAATAGAGAGAAAGAAAACAAATGAACTCATCTTTGAGAGAACTTTCTTTGGATTGATTTGATATGGTATTGGTTTACAACCACTCCATCAATGGAGGACAAAGACTCAATACATGAGCACGAAATCAAATCCAACTCTCTAGAACCCTAACCTCTAACTATCAACTCCCTAAGCACAAAAGCAAAACTAGGGTTTATAATGCAAATGAAAGGGTTGAGGTGGCTGTCCAGCACACCCCCTATTTATAGTGGAGGCTTAGACCTTCTAGAAGAGTAATCCTAATGGGCTCCCGTTAAGGACCAAAACAAACGGGTCACACACGCACGCATCTCAAAGCGTCGTCTTCACTTTTCTTGACCTAATCCACTTCTTGACGCACCGACTTGCGCTTGGGTTGGCATTAGGTTACCAAGGCGTATTTGGTGAAATTACCAAAATACCCTTCTCGATCTTTATGCAAAGACCGAGTCCCATCTTCGTGAAGCACCTCCATGCTTCGCCACGTGTAGGTTGATCCGTGACTCTCTTCATGTCGGCAAGTTTCTCCCATCCGCTCTCACCGAAACCACCATGGCACTTGCACCGCACCGCGCCGCTTGATCGAACCGTCGCACCGAATCGCCTGATTCGGTCACCTTTGTCCCTCTTGCGCCATGCTTGACTCTATTGACCTCACCGGCATCCCGATCGTTTCGGACCTCGGCTCTCCAAGCTTAGTCCCGATCATCCTCGCCGATTGACCGTCATTGACCTCCAAGCAACTCGCACATCAATAGACAAAGAAATCGAATCAGGAACAAGTTCTTCACAACTTGACCCACGTTAGTCAAAACATGCATCATGCAACACATATGCCATGACACCCATGAACTTGACCTAACCCAAAAGCAATTCTCAATTGAAAAGACAATCGGCACAAAATCGGTACTACCATGTAGTGTTAAGGCGGTACTACAAGAAAGCGGATCGTCTTCGCTCCAACAACAGCGGTACTACCGCTACTAAAGAAATCAAAACACAAATTACACTCGTTCTGGAAAAACCATACCGCTTGGCTTGCGGTAATACCGCCATGTACTACCGTAAACACAAGCCGGTACTACCGATGATCCCGACACTTCTTTGAAAGCAGATTTCAACAAAACCGAAAATGATCGTTTCGACAAACCCAAAGAGCTATTGCCAATTGTATCATCACATTAAGATCGTGAGCATATCCCCATGATATCCACAGATCTTGATCCAATGGCAACGAATAGAGGTAGGAGGTCGTGGCTGTTGGATCTTGATCCAACGGCGTACAACAATGGTGGGAGGTCTGGCTGGTGCGCACGATGCGACGGGAGGTCGTGGCGGTTGGATGTTGATCCAACGACACACCACGATGAGGGGAGGTTGTGGCTTTGCGCATGACACAAAGGAGGTCGTGGCCATGAGATCTTGATCTGACGGCAACGAGATGGAGAGGGGAGGTCGTGGCTTTGCGCATGACACAAAGGAGGTCGTGGCCGTGAGATCTTGATCTGACGGCAACGAGATGGAGAGGGGAGGTCGTGGCTTTGCGCACAACACAAAGGAGGTCGTGGCCGTTGATGTTAATCCAACGGAGCACGACCACACGTGGGAGGTCTGGGCCATTAGGCCAGACGCTGAAAAAGGGAGGGGAGGTCCTGGCCGCGAGATTTCCATCTGACGGCGATGAGAGGACAGGGGAGGTCATGGGCGTTGGATGCGGATCCAAAGGACACGACCTCGCGCAGGGAGGACAGGGCTGAGCTGTGAGGTGGGAGGTCTTGTGGCGGAGGTCATGGCTATTGGATCTTGATCCAACGGCTATGACCTCACGCGGGGAAGAGGGTTGGGTTCGACCCACTTGGAAAGTGGCTCGGACCCAAGGAACAGTGCCAGGTTTTGAATTTAAATTAGGGGGCTGAGGTTGGAGGAATTTTTATAGGTAGCAAACTAACTCCAAAAATTCAGAAATTTGAACTGGAGCTTTCTCACTCCGGGATTAACTTTACGTAAAATTTCCAGAGGTTTTTATACACTACATTTTTCTCCAGAAATTCATCAAGGTTGTTCTAGGGTTTGACTTACCTCCAAAGTTATCTAATAATTTCTAAAAATTATGAAATAACTCAGAGGGGTCACACATCATCTCTAGAACCTAGGAAAAATATTTCCAAAGGTTGGCACAAGATTTGTGACAAAGTGGAATAAGGGTTTGACTTTAGTCAACAGGAGATTTAGGTTTTTGAACTCCCCAACTCTTGACAAGAATTATAGAAGAGTTCAAGAGTTTCAAGATGTGAGAAAAAGTTTTAATTTCTACACATTTTCTTACATTTGAAACACACCCATTTATACATTTGGGATGTTACAGGCTCCTGCTGCATCTTCTTCATCAGCAGTACCTGCAGAGGTTGAGGAGATGCTATCTCCCCCAGGTGCTCCACAGCACATTCAAAAGCAACACCCTCCGGATCAGATGATTGGTAATCTTCATGAGCGAGTCACTTGCTCCAGGTTTCACGATCCGAGTCTCTTCTCTCATTCTGCATTTGTAGCTTCTTTTGAACCCCGCGATATATCACATGTTTTATCTGATTCTAGCTGGGTAATGCCATGCATGAGGAGTTAGAGAATTTTGAGAGAAACCAGGTCTGGAACCTAGTAGAGCCTCCTAGTGGTCATAATGTGATAGGAACCCGTCGTGTGTTCAAAAATAAACAAAATAAGGATGGTTCTGTGGTTAGAAACAAGGCTAGGTTGGTAGCTCAGGGTTTTAGCCAAGTTGAGAGGTTAGATTTTGATGAGACTTTTGCTCCTATTGCTAGATTATTAGCCATTTGCATTCTGCTTGCATTTGCTACATCTAAGGGATTTAGGTTACATCAAATGGATGTTAAGAGTGCCTTTCTGAATGGTTTTATAGAGGAGGAAGTGTATGTTAGGCAACCCCCTGGCTTTGAGAATCCCAAGCACCCAGATCGTGTTTTTAAGCTATCCAAAGCCTTGTATGGTCTTAAGCAAGCCCCTAGAACCTGGTATGATAGACTTAAGACCTTCTTACTTAAGAATGATTTTGAGATGCGAATGGTAGACAAGACTCTTTTCATTCTTAGGCATGGTAATGACTTCCTGCTTGTTCAGATTTACGTGGATGATATTATCTTTAGTGGTTCTTCTCATGCTCTTGTTTCCAGTTTTTCTGAGACCATGTCTAGGGAATTTGAGATGACTATGATGGGAGAGCTCAATTATTTTCTGGGGCTTCAAATCAAGCAATACAAGGAAGGGATCTTCATCCATCAGACGAAGTACACCAAGGATCTGCTCAAACGCTTCGAGATGGGTGACTGCAAGCCGATCGCCACTACCATGGCGACTTCGACTGCTCTGGATCTAGATGAGAAAGGAGAAGTCGTGGATCAACGCGAGTACCGCAGCATGATTGGCTCCCTTCTGTACCTGACGGCCTCAAGACCGGACATCCACTTCGCAGTCTGCCTTTGTGCGAGGTTTCAGGCATCTCTGAGGACTTCACATCCCCAAGCCGTTAAGCGCATCTTCAGGTACCTTCACTCTACCCTCCAGTATGACATTTAGTTTTCCTGCTCTTCTTCCCTGTCTATTCAGGGGTTTTCTGATTCTGATTTTGTGGGCTGTCGGTTTGATAGGAAGAGTACCTTTGGCACTTATCATTTCTTAGGCACTTCTCTTGTCTCTTGGTCTTCTAGGAAGCAATCCTCTATTGCACAATCCATTGCTGAAGCTAAATATGTAGCTGCTGCTAGTTGTTGTAGTCAGATTTTGTGGATGATGTCCACTCTTAAGGACTTTGGGTTAAGCTTTGCTAGTGTTCCTCTTTTCTGTGATAACACTTCTGCTGTTAACATTGCTAAAAACCCAGTGCAACATTCTAGGACCAAGCATATAGACATTCGCTATCACTTCCTCAGAGACCATGTTGAGAAGGGTGATATTGTACTGCACTTTGTGGAGTTCGAGGCTCAGTTAGTCGATATCCTCACCAAGCCTTTAGACCCAACAAGGTTTGCCACCTTGAGGAGTGAGTTAGGGGTAATTTATCCATGTGGGTTGGTTTGAGGGGGAGTTGGATCTTTTTTGATCTTTCCTTGTTCATCTGATCTTTTCTTGATCTTCTTTTGAACTTGTTGATCCTTTTGATCTTTTTAAGCTTTTTGAGCTTTTCTCGTATCTCATTGTATCATATTGCATTCATATGAAAATCACAAAAAAAATGCATTGTAATATAAGCTTTGCTGCTTGTCTTTTAAAATTGATGAAGCTTTACTTATTACCCTCTTGAGCTTTGGTATTTCAATTCTTGCTCAATGCCATGTATATTTATTTGACTTGCTAGAATTATCATGCTTTCACATGTGTAGCTAAGTCTTTGCTAAATGAGCTAGAACTCTAAAACAACTTGAACTAAAAAACTGCAATTTGTGGATGTTTTAGCTAGTTACGTAATTAGTGCTCCTTTTATGACATTGGCCCTGTAAAAATTGCTTTGTTGGCTCTTGAATTTAGAATTGATCATTACCTGACCTTCTTGTTCTTCTGAGAATCTAAAACTGCTCTTGTGCAAAATAAAAAATAAAAAATCAATTTCAAGATTGTCTTGTGGTTAAAATGTGTCAAGCTACTCTACGAGGCTGCATGTCAAAGACATGAACTTGCAGATAGTTTGATGATCCAGACGATCTCATGGGGACTGCTTGTCAAAACTGACATGAACCTCAAGATTTGTCGCCCTGGTAGAAGCTTAGGAAGAGTTTGTGGATGGCTCCTAATCTAGGATCTTCTTCACTAAGATATACCTTTAATCAACTTCTGGTCGAAGCTTAGGAAGAGTTTGTGGATGGCTCCTAGTCCAGGATCTTTTTCACTAAGATAGACCATTAGTCAACTGTAACATCCCAACCCGAGGGACACCCGAGAGGTTCTTCAAGACCTCCCGAGAAGTCCCTCCAGGACCTCCCAGGGCATCCATGAGCCTATCGGTGGGGCTGCCAAGACCACCAGGGAGGTCCCAGAGGACCGCTTGGGGTCCGGGGCCCTTAGGTGAACCGGTACTACCGTATGGAGGTCTGGTAGTACCGTTCGGTGTGTCCCGAGAGATGGTCCGCCATGACCTCCCAGGAGAATCTCAAAGACCTCCTAGAGGTCTGGCCTCTATGCACTGAGCTAGTCCCAAGGATCAACAGCTAGCTCTTCACAACATACAACAGTGGTAACATACACTTCAACGAGAGCTTTATTAATATCAACAAAGTTGTTTACAAAAAGGGGAGGCATACAAGCCAATAAACTAGAACACAGCAGAAGATAAAGAATAGGCCACCCGATACACCACAGGCAATCGGTTGGAGGGCGCATCCTAGTCGATCTAGGACCTCTAGGTCCACAGCAAGATCACCTCAAGGCTTTCTTTCTGTGGATATCATGGGGATATACCCATGATCTTAGGATGATGAAACAATTGGCAATGTGGCTTTTGGTTTGAAGTTTCACGTGTTTTCGACAAAGTTTCAGTTCTGTCAGGTCAGCGGCGGTCTGACCGGCTTTTGTGCTGAATGTTGATTTAAGTGGTGAATTGATTTTGGGATAGGTCATATCCATATTGTTAATGCATATGTGTTGCATATTGCATGTTTTCACTAACGTGGGTCAAGTTGTGAAGAACTTGTTCCCGAATTCGTGTTTGCTTGTCTATTGCTGTGCAGGTGGCTTGCAGGTCAATGACGGTCAACGGCGAGGAGGATCGGGACTACGCTTGGAGAGCCGAGGTCGTAAGCGATCATGGATGCCGGGAGGTCGAGAGGACTCAAGCATGGTGCGAAATGGACAAGGATGACCGAACAGGCGATTCGGTCTGTTGGTTGGATCAAGCGGCGCGAGTCGTTACAAGTGCTCGGTTGTCTTTGGTGGGATCCGAACGGGAGAGACTTGACGACATGGAGCCGTTGATCAACCTACACGTGGCGAAGCAGGCGATTGCTTCAGCAGATGGACTCGGTCTTGTGGAGAAGGATCGAGAAGGGGTATTTTGGTAATTTTACCAAATACCGCCTTGGTGACCTTTTGACTAAGCCGCGGCGCGGGTCGGCGCATGGCGAAGCGGTTTAGATCAATCGACGATGAAGACGACGCTTTGAGATGCGTGCGTGTGTGTTCCGTTGATGTTGGGCCTTAATGGAAGCCCATTAAGGTTTTTAGGGTTTGGGTTGCCCTATAAAAGGAACTCTAGATGGCTCATTTGGGGCTGCTGGAGATTAGGACAGCCACTAAGAAAAAGAAAAAATTGGGAGGCGTTTTTGGGGTGGCGGCGCCCTGTAGGGATACGAGGAAAAATTAGTGCTTAGAGGGCGGCGCCGTGTGTGCTCCCAGAGAAAGAAACCGATGCGCCTGTGCCCCCAAAAGATTGGCCGCTGAGAGGAAAAATTAGGGGCTGCTTAAAAAAATAGGCACTGTAGAGCTGCTGGAGAATAGGGCTGTCCGCCTGTAGGAAATCAGATCTGCTCGGCGGATTGGTTCCCTGAGTTATGAATGCCCTGCGCGGCAATTTTTATGCGGCTTGTGCCCGTAGAAACCGGGTCTTTGATTTGTCTTTTGCCTGTGCATCATGTGCTGCTTTTACTTGTTGAATCACAAGTATTTTCTTTTAGTTTTACGTTAATTCTTTGTGGCGTGTCACCTTTCTGAGGCGAGAAGAAATTTGTCGGCCGTTACGCCTCTTGATGGGACTTGAGATTATTTATTGCATTGGCTGCTATCTTTTCTTCTCTGATGCAAGATCCGGATTTCCTCTATGCAGCTGATTGACCGGCTGTTTCTCTGTATTGAGTTTTTCTCTTGGCTGTCTTAAAGGGTGTGACCGAGTTCTTGGTCTATTGGCCAGCGGATGTTGGTTTCTTTATTGCCTGGTCTGCTCTTCGATGCGTCTTATGGTTCAATTTTTGGTACTAGCTTGTAGCGCCCTGTAGATCAAGTAAAAGAAGCCACTGGCGGTGCTGTGAGTGCTCCTGAAAAATTAGACTCCCTGTGGCGGCGCCTGAAGCTCCCACAGAAAAACCGGATCTGGGCGGCCTGGTCTCGAGAGAAAAATCCAGACTTCTCAGTTTGATTTGATCTTGGTTGTAAGCTGCTCGGTACTGTGCTCTGTTTGTTGGTGGCGGCACCATGTCCCACGTATAGAATTAGGAGTGTAAGCATCTAGTTCTTTGTGTGGTTTGTTGGAGCATTAAATGGATCTGCTTTAAGATCTTTCTCTTGGATGTTGTTTAGTTTTTTTTTATTATTGCCATTTCTCCTGCCTGTGTCCGAGAGAGAGAGGAGCTTGTAGAGGCAGCCTAGCCGTGTGGCATACAGTGTCCCCTTGTAGAAATCATGAGAAAAAGTCGATCCGGCGGTGGCCCTTTTCCTTGTGAAAAACAGTAGAGCCGGCGGCAGCTTTTGGAGTTATTAGATAGACAGAAATCAATGTTTTGATTTTTATTGGCTGGTCAAATGGTTTGCCGCTTAGATGTTGTTTTGCCTTGGCTGCTTTGTGCTGTTCACCCATAGATTTGCATGCAGCCTGGAGTCTCGGTTATTGCTTGGATGCTTTTCGGTTTGATTTGCCTTGGCTCCTGTTTTTTCATGCATGTTTGTTGGCTCAGTGTGGATTGATCGGCTTGTAGAGATCAAAGCGGTGAGTGGCGGTGGCTGTTGCCACGAGACTCGAGCTCTGGCGGCATTTTATTCTGACTTCGGCTGGCTTGTAGAGTGAATCGGTGAGACAGAGAAAAAGAGCTTGCGCAAATTGCTTTTATCGCCGTTCTTGCCTCTTGTGAGAGTTTTCTTGGTGATTGCTCTTGGCGATCTGTTTTATGTTTTGTTTATTTATTTGTCATGTTGATGTGCTTGATACAGCCTTGAGTTGATTAGGCCTTTACTTAGGGGTTTGATCGGATTCAACACAGGTCATCCGTGCTCAGTATCTGATCTTCATAGCTTTTATAGCTATTGGAGTGAAAGTAGTGTTGAGTTCGATCGGGGTGAAAAATAGAGAAAGCGTCTATTCACCCCCCTCCCCCTCTAGTCGCCTTTCCGGTCCTACACTTTCCCTGCTCAAAACAGTTATCAAGCAAGAGTGAGCACAACAACCGTGCTCGCAAGTTATACCCGTCAGATAACAGAATCACAGGCATAAATGGATATCTCAAAGGAGGGCTTAATATGGTCGATTTGCATAAATCCAAGTTTATTTCAAATACAAGTACTAAGTTCAAGGCAATTACATCAAATAAAATTCATTTTGCAAATCTCAGTTTTCAGCTGGATAACATTCATCACAAGTGGTAAAGGATAACCTCCTGTCACAAGGCTCCCCGCCCAATCCCAATTTGGATAGAAATCCAAAACCATTTCCCAAATCATTTTGAACCCAAAACTGATATCTAACTTTGAGTGGCTTTGCTAGCATGTCCATGACCGTGGACACGGCTATTCGAATAGTTTTACACTCTGCAGATGTTGTACACTTTACCCACATGACATGACTTCTCTAGTTTGTTTGGCATTCGTCAACGCCACCTCACACTTCCTTTGGTGAGAGGTCTAGAGCACATGACAAGGCCTTCACAATGCATTGCTCCACCGTAGTCCACCCTGGCTAAGGTTTCACCCCCTTTGGATTACCCATCCGCAGGGTTCAGGCCCCCTCTTGCACCAGGTGGGACTACGAAGGTCGTAACATGACTACTCACACACCAACAGGATCAACCACGATGTAGCTTTGCAAATTAATCGGCCAGATCCCGCCCATACAGAACAAGTGGTTGCACGATAAGGCATAGCCCATTATAGGCATAGCAAGATGTGGCTCGCAGACCGGTCCTTAATTGGCTTGGGCGACTACCACAAAACCCTAGGCCTCAACCCTACCCGAGTTAAGCCCGTGCATAGACATGCACCAACCAAGCAGACCGAACCGCCCAAGCCCAAACCATTTTCCATTTTTCTTTGCTTTTCAAAACATTTGCCAAATCACCATGACAACCCAATGTCATGGATTGACACATTTAGACAACATTGGTCTTTTGGCACAAAAACTTCCCAAAACAAGATTTTGGTCTAAGCATGGCTAAGCATACATTTTTCAAGAGATCCTGGTTCACATTATTGCATCAACCAGATTTTAACTAGGGTGACAACATGTTTGGTTCAATGGCAAGATTGGCCATACAAAGGATTTGGGCATAACTATGAATTTAAGACAGGCATTGAAATAAGTAAGTAAAATAAGCATGCATAAACCTTCGGAACATAACATAGTAATTTGAAGTTATGGGTGCAACATGGTCAAGGGTGTAACTTGCCTCTTGCTCGAAAGCTTTACAGGCCTTCTCCCTCACAAAGCTCTGGCTCACCAGCGACGTCGAGGTCTACACGTTAAAACAGTGCAAATCAAACCCAAGCCAAGTAAAAACCAAAAGAACTCCAAAGAAACATGAAACTAGAGCCAACAGAGAGGTTTGATGGCCAGGATGAGATCCAAAGAGCTGCCTAGAGGAGGTCCGACGGCTTGGGAAGGGTTCCCAAGAGCTGGCCAAATAAGGCTTGATGGTTAGAGGGAGGTCTAGAGGGCAAACTGAGTGAGCCAGAGAGTGGAAATGAGCAAAAGGGTGAAGAGGAAGGGCTGCCCAAGCTTATATTGCCAGAGCTGCTGGGAGGTCCAAGGGCATGTGAGGTCAAGAGCAGGTGTGGGAAGAGATAGGAGCAGGTAAAAGATGAGACAGGGGATGGCTTGGTGTTGCAAAAAGGTGGTAGCATTTAATGCGACACAGCAGGCATTAAATGCTTTGAAGACTTCCAAGTGCAAAGGACATGGTCAAAGGGTAATGAAAGAGGTCGTGAGTGACAAATGGGACCAGTCAAGGCTCAGGGGGAGGTCCTGCGGAGACCTTGAGAACGTCCCACAGAGGTCAAGGGAGGTCCTCACCCACGGGGGAGGTCCAGAGGGCTAAGAGGTCCAAGGAACGAGGAGGTCCTAACGGTCAGATCAATAGCAAAGGGAGGTCCTAACGGCTAAGATCTCCAAAGGGGAGGTCCTAACGGTCAGGTCTAACAAAGAGGAGGTCCGGACGGTTAAAATCTCCAAAGGGGAGGTCCTAATAGTCAGATCTAACAAAGAGAAGGTCTAGACAGTTAAGATCTCCAAAGGGGAGGTCCTAACGGTTAGATCTAACAAAGGGGAGGTCTGGACGGTTAAGATCTCCAAAGGGGAGGTCCTAGCAGTCGAGATCTAACAAAGGGAGAATGCAGGCGGTTAAGATCTCCAAAGGGAGGTCCTAGCAGTCGAGATCTAACAAAGGGAAATGCAGGACGGTTAAGTCTCCAAATGGGAGGTCCTAACAGTCAGATCTAACAAAGGGGAGGTCTGGACGGTTACGATCTCCAAAGAGGAGGTCTTAACGGTCAAGATCTAAACAAGGGAGGTCCTGAGCGATTAAGATCAACCCAACAGAAGATCTGAACGACTCAGATGAGATCAAGGAAATCTTAACGGTCTAGACCTGCCCGGAGGAGGTCTGGACGGTTAAGATGGGGTCAAAGGAAGTCTGGATCAAGGTGGAAGGCTCGAACGGACGCGAGGGGAGGTCCAACCACGGGTTTTGAGAGATCCCGTGAAGCGGTAATACCGCAGCTTGGGGAGCGGTACCACCGCGATCTGGTAGCACCGATTGCAACAGGGTGGTATGGAATTTCCAGAACACGTGCATTGAAAGCTTGACTTTCACATGGGCGGATCGACGCATGAGTTGAAGAAGCGTGTAGTACGCATGGCTGTATCTGAATTGGTGCGGTATGAATTTTCCAGAGAGAAATTGTTGCAAGGATCAAAACCAAGGGGAAATCCAAATGGACATAGAGAGGTTCCAACATAACAGAGTGAGTTTAAATAAACATGTGGGAGGTTTAGACGTGGGGTGGTCTAAGCTAGAGAATCATGACAGAGAGAGGTCTAGGCCAAAGGAGGTCCAGACGCTGGGAATGTCTAGACCTAAGGAGGTCTGGACCCTTAGATGAGATCAAAGGAGGTCCAATCGAACACACACAAAGAAAGTTCAATTGAGTACATGGGAGGTACGAATGATCCTCAGGAGGTGCCAAAGTATACAAGGGAATCCAGATGAACCCGAGGGGGTTCAAAATGGATAGAAGGAATTCAGATGAACCTAAGGAGGTTCAATTGTACAGAGCAACTTTGAAAGGAACCCAAAGAGGTTCAAATGAACAAAAAGGGAAAGAGGGTTTGAATAAGAGGAAGATCCAGAAGGGGGAATTTAACCCAAGATTGAATATCAGATATCACGGATACTTGAAACACAAACCTGAACTTAGAATACCTTAAGATGGCTGTGACCCAAAGGAAAGGTCAACACCCTGGAAGGGGTCTAGTCCAAGGAGGAGGTTTAACCCAAAGAGAAACTAGAGAAGAGGCTCAGACCTAAGGAGGTCTGAGCAAAAGAGAACCAGAGAGGTAGTCCAAGAGATTCAAGTCAACAAAGAAGTGGTCTGAACCACGAGGAAGTTCAAACCAGCAAAAGGGGTAGTCTAGACACAAAAGAGATCTACCTTCACATAAGAGTTCCAGGCACAAGGAGATCTGGCCTCAAGGAGATGGCCAGACAATAGGGTGGCTTGGGCATGAGAGCATGCCCAAACATAGGGATAGTTTAGGATCAAAAGAGGTCCAGACACCAAGGGGATCCAAACAAGGAGGGGTTCTAACCAGAGAGGTCAAGCCACAGGAAGGTCTGGACATAAGAGCATGCCCAAACAAGATTGAGGAAGAGAGATCTAGGCACAAGAGCTGGGCAAGAGAAGAGTAGATCCTACAAAGAAAAGGAGAGATAGCTCCAGAGAACTTGAGTAATACCAAAAGAACCAAACTTTGATTAGTTGAAGTTTAGTTAGTCAGTGCAAACACTTCAAATTCTAAAAATCTCAGGTTAAGCTTTGGAATTTCAACAAAACCGAATTGTTCCTTTTATTTTGAAAATTTTCAAAAAGGCTCAGAAAAACTAGGGTGTTACAAACCTACCCCCTTAAGGGAATCTCGACCCTAAGATTCGGAGAGGCTAGGGAGAAGGGGTGGAGAGCAAAGGGCCTTTGACTGGAACGGCTACTCACTTGCAAACTTCCTTGCCTGCTTCTTCCTTGGACATTTATTGGCGTAATGTCCCAACTCTTTGCAGTAGAAGCATGTGACACTCGCATCAGGAGGGAACTTCTTCTTCCGGGGCTGGCCTAAAGTAGGAAGCTTGGGGGTGGTAGAGCTGGCTGGGTACTTCACTGCCTCATCCTGAGGCATTGGCAAGCCTAAGCTTCTGAACTGTTGCACGCGTGACAAAATCCTCCTATTGTCCTTTCTCCCCACTGCTGGTGTTATTGTTGCAATAGGAGTAACTTCTGGAAGATTGTCCCTTGTTGCCCTACTTTGGAGAGATGATCCCACAATCACTCGAGTTTTAGAGGTCTTGACAATGTCTTGTACTGGATCTTTCATTTTCCTCTTGTGACCACTGTCTTGATGTCGGCAAGGGGCTTGTGAATCGAGTGCCGTGGGACTAGTCCTGCCTTCCTCGGCTTGGTTAGGAGCAGCTTGGCTACTCACACACTGAGGTCGGGCTATAGAGGTCAAAGAAGTCTTCAAGAATTCATGGCCTTCCCTGCTAGAGCAGTTTATAGTTGCTTGAGATTGCATCTCAAGTTCTTCTGGTCTGGCTTCCATGGACAAGGCTCCTTGTAGCGCCAAGTTCGCTTGCAGGGGACATTGAGTGATGAAATGGTCCTCCATGCCACAATAGTAGCAGACCCAGTACCGATTTTCTCCTCTTTTGGGACATTTGAGGAAACGGTGCCCGATGCAGTCACGATTAGCACAATGGATTTCTTGTCTTGGCTTTCCTTTTTGAGGACATCCAGAAGTGAGGTGTTTCGCTTCGCTACAGTGATAACAGAAAGTATACCTCCAAGGGTGGCGACTCACAGGAGGACAATGGCGTGTGTCCTCATTATGAGGGGCTTCTGGTGGCTTAATCTTGGATAGCTCTTCACGGACATGCTCTTCTGGTGCTGCAGGGGCAGTGGCTAAGAGAATATGGTTGGCGCCCATCTGTTGCATTAACCGCTGCACCAACTGGGTCTGGGTGACTAGAAACTAATTTAGATTCTGGAGAACTTCTGCTGACAATGGTTGGTGTCCTTCGGTACTAACACTCTGAAGGGCGTGGCTACTGGAAGTGATTCCAACTTGGGGGCGACGAGGTCTCACCATCTGCTGGGTGCTCCAGAAGGTTAAGAAAGTAGACCAAGGGTAGGAAAGAGTCAAAAGACCAAGGGGGAAATAGAGCAGACAACACCCAACAAAGAACCAATTAAAAGCTTGCTCAAAAGAGCTCAACAATTATCAACGCTCTAACGATCAGTACACTTAAACTAGCAAAGGGGCACAATATACTGAAGGGGTCTAGTAGCCAAGGCTATGGGGTTGGGCTGACGAAATGATCTTCGATCCTCGGTCTTTAATAAGCTTTACAGGTTGTCCTTGAAGAGCAGAGACAACGAAGCTTCACTTCTTTCATCTAGCTTCCTCTTCAGGAGCTACTTGCTTTAATTATGTGTTGGATTCTAGCTAGGAGCTAAGGACCAACTTCCCATCCAAGCAAGATCGACATTTTAGTATTATTAAGATCCACCAATCCACATATCTTGGAATCTCCTAATTAAAAGAATTCAATCATTTAATCAGGATCACAATTAGCTGAAAAGGGCACAAAACCCCCAAACCTTCATAACGAGGTCTCCCCAAAAGGTTTTCTTAGCATTCTACCAGTTCACATACTCTAAAGTTATCCAATTAGAATTTCAGTCATCGAATCAATCCCCCAAGGTAGTGGTAAAACAACATAATTTACAATTTCTCTTTGGGCAAAAGCTTAGATAATTCTACAAGTCCATCACTTTGATTGGCCTACTTCTTCTCTGCCCAAAATCCAGGAGGTTCTCTTTCAATACAAAAGTCACCACTTTTTAATACAATAACCCCAAGATCACCGGATCCAGATTTTGGAACAAGGGTTCTTGCAAGAGACTTCTCTGAAATCTCAAGTTCAATTTGATCCACCAAGTTATTTATCACCAGCTATCTAGCATCTATATCGATTATTATCAATCTCCGAAAGGTACACCTTAATCATACATTCCAATATTCAACCATCCCACCATTCCAAATTCTGGTTACAACATACCCCAATAATCAGGTCAAGGCTATTCCAAATTCGAATCCCCTACTCCAATTGCATCCACTAAATTCGTCACAATCCACATGGTCTGATGTAAGCTTCCAGTTAACAAATCAATCCACTCCAGATTTATGGGCAACTTAATTCATTCTAATAACTGTATCAGTGCTTCACAATCCCATATCCTAGATCACATAATCCATGATCTGATCAAGACATTTATCAAAACCTGACCAAGATTTCCTTCAAGTCCAAATTTTCTATTTAATCAAGCTCAACTTTATTTAGCTTGATCCACATATTCATTGAAAGTTTCTGATCAATCACACCTTCACCCCAGACCCAAGGGGAATCCAATATCCCACGATATTTGAATCCTTACTTCTTACTCCTATATACCTTTATACCCATCAAAACTTTCTTCCATGGTCATCTTCTATTAGCATCATTTATACAATCCAGCAACTTGCTCTTCTATAATCCATTTGCAAACTAGGCATATCCTCCGACAATCCCCAGAATCCAATAAATCTCCTTATGATCCAATTCTAAAATCTTTGATTCACAAAAACAGATTCACCCAGGCTTCTCTAAAGCTACCTAGCTATGCCTCCAAATGCACTAGTAATTTAAACAAATATAGCTCCTAAGAGTCTAGCATGTTGGGGTCTTGAATCATCTACACCAGTCCTCTTGGGGCTTCCAGGGCTTGAACGCGAAGGCTCGGTCCTATAGAACTTTTCCAGAGGAAAGAGGATCCACTTAACTTTTATGAAACGTTGAGGCAAGCAAAAGACAAGGGGGAAATAAGGTAAGGAGAGATACAGGGATAAGAATAGAAAGATGACCCAGATGAGAAAAGAACAACTTATTTTTCTAGTTGTAAAATAAGTTTTGAAATCTCTGCTAACGACCATGCTACTAGGTTACGACCTGCAGTCGAGAAGCTCTGATACCACTTGTAACATCCCAACCCGAGGGACACCCGAGAGGTTCTCCAAGACCTCTTGGGAAGTCCCTCCAGGACCTCCCAGGACATCCCGCAGAGCCTATCGGTAGGACCGCCAAGACCACCCAGGAGGTCCGGTAGGACCGCTTGGGGTCCGGGGCCCTTAGGTGAACCGGTACTACCGTATGGAGGTCCGGTAGTACCGTTCGGTGTGTCCCGAGAGATGGTCCGCTAAGACCTCCTAGGAGAATCTCAAAGACCTCCTAGAGGTCTAGCCTCTATGCACTGAGCTAGTCTCAAGGATCAACAGCTAGCTCTTCACAGCATACAATAGTGGTAACATACACTTCAACGAGAGCTTTATTAATATCAACAAAGTTGTTTACAAAAAGGGTAGGCATACAAGCCAACAAACTAGAACACAATGGAAGATAAACAATAGGCCACCCGATACACCATAGGCAATCGACTGGAGGGCGCATCCTAGTCGATCTAGGACCTCTAGGTCTACAGCAAGATCACCTCAAGGCTTTCTTTCCCTACTCAAAACAGTTATCAAGCAAGAGTGAGCACAACAACCGTGCTCGTAAGTTACACCCGTCGGATAACAGAATGACATGCATAAATGGATATCTCAAAGGAGGGCTTAATATGGTCGATTTGCGTAAAGCCAAGTTTATTTCAAATACAAGTACTAAGTTCAAGGCAATTACATCAAGTAAAATTCATTTTGCACATCTCAGTTTTCAGTTGGATAACATTCATCACAAGTGGTGAAGGATACCCTCCTGTCACAAGGCTCCCTGCCCGACCCCAATTTGGATAGAAATCCAAAACCATTTCCCAAATCATTTTGAACCCAAAACTGAGATCTAACTTTGAGTGGCTTTGCTAGCATGTCCATGACCGTGGACACGGCTATTCGAATAGTTTTACACTCTGCAGAGGTTGTACACTTTACCCACTTGACATAACTTCTCTAGTTTGTTTGGCATTCGTCAACGCCACCTCACACTTCCTTTGGTGAGAGGTCTAGAGCACATGACAAGGCCTTTACAATGCATCGTGCTTCTGCAGTCCACCCTCGCTAAGGTTTCACCCCCTTTGGATTAACCATCCGCAGGGTTCAGGCCCCCTCTTGCACTAGGTGGGACTACGAAGGTCGTAACATGACTACCCACACACCAACAAGATCAACCACGATGGAGCTTTGCAAATTAATCGGCCAGATCCCGCCCATACAGAACAAGTGGTTGCACAATAAGGCATAGCCCATTATAGGCATAGCAAGATGCGGCTCGCAGACCGATCCTTAACTGGCTTGGGCGACTACCACAAAACCCTGGGCCTCAACCCTACCCGGGTTGAGCCCGTGCCTAGACATGCACCAACCAAGCAGACCGAACCGCCCAAGCCCAAACCATTTTCCATTTTTCTTTGCTTTTCAAAACATTTGCCAAATCACCACGACAACCCAATGTCCTGGATTGAGACAATTAGAAAACATTGGTCTTTTGGCAGAAAAACTTCCCAAAACAAGATTTTGGTCTAAGCATGGCTAAGCATACATTTTTCAAGAGATCCTGGTTCACATTATTGCATCAACCAGATTTTAACTAGGGTGACAACATGTTTGGTTCAATGGCAAGATTGGCCATACAAAGGATTTGGGCATAACTATGAATTTAAGACAGGCATTGAAATAAGTAAGTAAAATACGCATGCATAAACCTTCGGAACATAACATAGTAATTTGAAGTTATGGGTGCAACATGGTCAAGGGTGTAACTTGCCTCTTGCTCGAAAGCTTTACAGGCCTTCTCCCTCAGAAAGCTCAGGCTCACCAGCAACGTCGAGGTCTACACGTTAAAACAGCGTAAATCAAACCCAAGCCAAGTAAAAACCAAAAGAACTCCAAAGAAACATGAAACTAGAGCCAACAGAGAGGTTTGATGGTCAGGAGGTGATCCAAAGAGCTGCCTAGAGGAGGTCCGACGGCTTGGGAAGGGTTCCCAAGAGCTGGCCAAATAAGGCTTGATGGTTAGAGGGAGGTCTAGAGGGCAAACTGAGTGAGCCAGAGAGTTGAAATGAGCAAAAGGGTGAAGAAGAAGGGCTGCCCAAGCTTATATTGCCAGAGCTGCTGGGAGGTCCAAGGGCATGTGAGGTCAAGAGCAGGTGTGGGAAGAGATAGGAGCAGGTAAAAGATGAGACAGGGCATGGCTTGGTGTTGCAAAAAGGTGGTAGCATTTAATGCGACACAATATGTATTAAATGCTTTGACGACATCCAAGTGCAAAGGACATGGTCAAAGGGTAATGAAAGAGGTCGTGAGTGACAAATGGGGCCAGTCAAGGCTTAGGGGGAGGTCCTGCGGAGACCTTGAGAAGGTCCCACACAGGTCAAGGGAGGTCCTCACCCACGGGGGAGGTCTAGAGGGCTAAGAGGTCCAAGGAACGGGGAGGTCCTAACGGTCAGATCAACAGCAAAGGGAGGTCCTAACGGCTAAGATCTCCAAAGGGGAGGTCCTAACGGTCAGATCTAACAAAGGGGAGGTCTGGACGATTAAGATCTCCAAAGGGGATGTCCTAACGGTCGAGATCTAACAAAGGGAGGTGCAGACGGTTAAGATCTCGAAAGGAGGTCCTAACGGTCGAGATCTAACATAGGGGAGGTGCAGGCGGTTAAGATCTCCAAAGGGGAGATCCTAACGGTTAGATCTAACAAAGGGGAGGTCTGGACGGTTAAGATCTCCAACGGGGAGGTCCTAGCAGTCAGATCTAACAAAGGGGAGGTTTGGACGGTTAAGATATCCAAAGAGGAGGTCTTGACGATCAAGATCTAAACAAGGGAGGTCCTGAGCTGTTCAGATAAAAACAACGGGAGATCTGAATGACTCAGATGAGATCAAGGAAATCTTAACTGTCTAGACCTGCCCACAGGAGGTCTGGACGGTTAAGATGGGGTCAAAGGAAGTCTGGATCAAGGTGGAAGGCTCGAACGGACACGAGGGGAGGTCCAACCACAGGTTTTGAGAGATCCCGTGAAGCGGTAATACTGCAGCTTGGGGAGCGGTACTACCGCGATCTGGTAGCACCGATTGCAACAGGGCGGTATGGAATTTCCAGAACACATGCATGGAAAGCTTGACTTTCTCATGGAGTGGTACGACCGCGAGTTGAAGGGTGGTAGTACCACATGGCGGTAATACCGAATTGTTGCGATGTGAATTTTCGAGAGAGAAATCGTTGCAAGGATCAAAACCAAGGGGAAATCGAAATGGACATCTATAGGTTCCAACATAACAGAGTGAGTTCAAATGAACATGGGGGAGGTTTAGACCTAGGGAGGTCTAAGCCAGAGAATCATGACAGAGAGAGGTCTGGGCCAAAGGAGGTCCAGACGCTGGGAATGTCTAGACCTAAGGAGGTCTGGACCCTTAGATGAGATCAAAGGAGGTCCAATCAAACACACAGAAAGGAAGTTCAATTGAGTACAGGGGAGGTACGAACGATCCTCAAGAGCTGCCAAAGAATACAAGGGAATCCAGATGAACCTATGGGGGTTCAAAATGGATAGAAGGAATTTAGATGAACCTAAGGAGGTTCAATTGTACAGAGCAACTTTGAAAAAAACCCAAAGAGGTTCAAATGAACAAAAAGGGAGAGAGGGTTTGAACAAGAGGAATATCCAGAAAGGGGAATTTAACCCAAGATTGAATCTCAGATATCACGGATACTTAAAACGCAAACCTGAACTTGGAATACCTTAAGATGGTTGTGACCCAAAGGAAAGGTCAACACCCTGGAAGGGGTTTGGTCCACGGAGGAGGTTTAACCCAAAGAGAAACCAGAGAAGATGCTCAGACCTAAGGAGGTCTGAGCAAAAGAGAACCAGAGAGGTAGTCCAAGAGATTCAAGTCAACAAAGAAGTGGTTTGAACCACGAGGAAGTTCAAACCAGCAAAAAGGGTAGTCTAGACACAAAAGAGGTCTACCCTCACAGAAGAGTTCCAAGCACAAGGAGATCTGGCCTCAAGGAGATGGCCAGACAATAGGGTGGCTTGGGCATGAGAGCACACCCAAACATAGGGATAGTCTAGGATCAAAAGAGGTCCAGACACAAAGGGGATCCAAACAAGGAGGGGTTCTGACCAGAGAGGTCAAACCACAGGAAGGTCTGGACATAAGAGCATGCCCAAAAAAGATTGAGGAAGAGAGATCTGGGCACAAGAGCTGGGCAAGGGAAGAGTAGATCCTACAAAGAAAAGGAGAGATAGCTCCAAAGAACTTGAGTAATACCAAAAGAACCAAACTTTGGATTAGTTGAAGTTTAGTTTAGTCAGTGCAAACACTTCAAATTTTGGAAATCTCAGGTTAAGCTTTGGAATTTCAACAAAACCAAATTGTTCTTTTTATTTTGAAAATTTTCAAAAAGGCTCAGAAAAACCAAGGTGTTACATCAATTTTAATATTCATTGCAAATGAAAAATTGTTGAAAAATGGGTGTTTGAGCTAATTTGAGCAAAATGATTCAATTCAGGACCTATTTGTCTCTTAAAGTGGTCATTATTAGCTTTTTGATCTCACATTGACATTTTGGCATGGCCATTATTATTTGAGGATCCCTGTTGATGAACTTGCTAAATTTGAAGCTTTGCTTAAATTGTTACAATTCATTGCTTTACATTGAGCCTTCTAGCTTAGCTTTGATATATATATCTTAACATGATCTTGCTAGCGCCTTCAGGCTTGATATGTTCTTATGCAATATTAGAAATGCTAGCTTGTTCTTTTGGGTAATCTCCAAAGCTTCTTGTACTCAAAAATTGAAAAATACAAAAAATAAAGCCACTCCATTGCATTTCATGCATGCTCTTTCTTATGTTTTTTCCTCATTCTGCATTTGTCATCTCTGGACGAGAGGAAGGTGTGATTCCTTTATGACTCCATTGTCAAAGGGGGAGAAGATGTGTCAAAAATGTTAAAAAAAGGGAGAGCTATTTGGAGAAAAAATGGAAAATATGGGATTTTCTGAAAAATGAGGATCATAGTGAGGGGGAGTATCCTTTTTGCGTTCTTATGGTCTTATTGCCATTTCTGAACTTGAATTGCAATTCTTGCAACCTCACAATGATCAAAGGTCAATTTGAACTATTGTTCTTTCATATGGACCTTAAGTGAGATTTTTTACTCTTCTTTGGAAATTAAAGCTTTCTTGATTTCTTTTTCTCAATCTCACTATTTGGGAATGATGTTGTCTATATATCTGTCTTATCATCTGGTTCGCATACTATTTGTGGATATCATGGAGATATGTGCATGATCTTATGATGATGTTACAATTGGCAATGGCGTTGAAGGTTTGTCAAAATACTCGTTTTCGCCAAAGTTTAACTGCTGTCAGTCCAGGGGTGGTCAAACCGGCATTCTGGACGCAGTCAGACCGGCGTTCTGGACATGGTCAGACCGGCCTGCGGTCAGACCGGTCAATTAGTGGTGGTTTGACCGGGTTCTTACTGTTCATCGGCCAAAAGGTGGCAATGATTGTTGGGTTAGGTCATATTCATAGGTTTCAGTGCATATGTATTGTATGATGCATGTTTTGACTAACATAGGTCAAGTTGCGAAGAACTTGTTCCCGGAATCGATTTCTTTGTCTATTGTTGTGGAAGTTGCTTGGAGGTCAGCGATTGTCAACGACGAGAATGATCGGGACTAAGCTTGGAGAGCTGAGGTCCAGAATGATCGGGGATGCCGGGTGAAGTCAATGGAGTCAAGCATAGCGCAAAAGGGACAAAGGTGACCGAATGGGTAGTTCGGTGTGACGGGTTGGATCAAGCGGCCAGGGGTCGATGCAAGTGCCATGGTGGTTTCGGTGGGAGCCGGATGGGAGAGGCTTGCCGAGATGATGAGAGCCGTTGATCTACCTACACGTGGCGAAGCATAGAAGTGCTTCACGAAGATTGGACTCGAATTTTGGAAAAGGATCGAGAAGGGGTATTTTAGTAATTTTACCTAAATACCGCCTTGGTGACCTTTTGCCAACCCGCGGCGTAAGATGGCGCAAGGAGAAGCAAATTAGGTCAAGAGGAGATGAAGACGGCGCTTTAAAATGTGTGCGTAAGTGAAACCAGTTTGTGTGTGGGCCTAACGGGTGCCCATTAGGGTTTTCCTTCTAGAAGCTAAGCCTCCATTATAAATAGGAAAGGGTGCTGGCCAACACCTCTCAACCCTTTCTTTTCGAAACCCTAGTTTGCCTTTGGTGCTTAGGGAGAGGATAGTGGGAGGTTAGGGTTCTAGAGTTTTGGATTTGATTTTGTGCCCATGTGTTGAGTCTTTGTCCTCCTTAATGGAGTGGCTGTAAACCAACATCATATCAAATCAATCCAAGGAAAGATTTCTCAAAGATATTTCTCTTTGTGTTCTTTCTCTCTATTTGGTGATTTTGAGTCTGTCTTTGATCTGCAGGTTTTCTCTTGGTTTCTTGCCTTGATGTAGCTTGCTGTGACATTTGGGAACACATCTAGGATCATCTTGATCATCAATCACCCATGAGCAAGTCTTTAAATCATATTTTGATTTTGACTCGGTTTTGAAGCAACTTTCGTTCAAACTGAAAAAGATAGGAACTTTGGTATGGATCTTCACGATCCTTGATTGGAATAGGTTCCTAATATCTTAGAGAAGGTATGTCTCAAGTTTGGTAAGGTTTGGAGTCACAGATCAAAAGTTAGATCGATTTGAGTTTTGGTTTTCTGCCGCTCGCCTCTGTTCATCAGGCACGGTCGGACCGCATTCTACGCTAGTCGGACCTTGATCCGGTCGATTGCGGTTTACGTCGGTCGAGACCGCCCTTGATCCGACCGCGCTATACACGTCGGTCAGACCGCGCCCTAGGGTTTGAGCTTTCCGGTTTTTGGTCTTTTGCTTTGGGGTTTTGGATTGGATTCAATACAAGTGTTCTACTGTACTTATATATTGATCTTCATAGCTTCCATAGCTACTGGAGAGAAATTGGTGTTAAATCCGTTCAAAGTGAAAAAGTGAGTGTGCTCCTATTCACCCCCCCCTCTAGTCGCCTTTTCGGTCCAACACTATTCTTGTCTAATTGGTCAGAGAAGACCACTTTCTCTCCGATATCCTTTCTTAAGGATCTCTATTACTCTATGGCTACGACCTATGAGTCAAACGCCGTAAGGGTCCTAGTCGTGACCATTTAGACAATGGTTCTCACGCGTAACCAACACTCTTTTCTTAAAAACAATATATATATATATATATATATATATATATATATATATATGAGTAACAGGAGCATTATACAGGCAACTACGTGTAGTACTTTACATGCTATAGATTTTGGAGACTACATTTATTACCTTCAATGTTCTGTTCTACTCTTGTTTTGGCTACTGGTCGGGACACGGAAAGCCTCCTAGTCGAAGTCTCTCCTTCTCCACACGTGGTCCTGCTCACTGGAAGGAGCTTCCTAGCGACGGTCCATTTCTTACGATCCTTGCTGCCAGTTAGAACTTGAGCAAGAACACGTTTCGCGAAGTGTTTTTTTTTAGTCTCTAGTTCTTAAGCAACCCTTACGACCAGTTTTTGTTAAGATATATAAACAAGTTCACTAGTCGTTTTTTGCATACATGTTTGTATATTTTCTTATCATTCAATACAAGTCTTATCCATCTTCCAACCACATAAAGTACTTCACAGTATTTCGATTATGGAAATGACCTAAAACTAGTCGAAATCACACACTAGTTCCGACAACATTGATTTCCTAGTGATACTTAGATCATTTTTTATAACATAATTAGCATATACTCTAAACCTTGGTCGTAGCTATTGCTCATTTCTTGGTCTACAACTTCTTTAGTAAAGTTCTTCTACTAATACAAGCAGTCAGGGGCTAGGAAATATATGAGTATTCAATGAATTTAGGAAGAAAAAATCAAAGACTTCATTGATGATAAAAAAAAAGTTATATTTACAACTGTCAAAATATTTCATTCTTTTACTTCTCAGAGCCACCAGACTGATCACTGCGTGGAGACCCAACCTCCATTTGCTCCGCAACCTTATGTCCGAGAGGCGTCATTTCCTCAAACACTTTGGTTGCTTCTTCTCCCAAGCAGTTGAAGTCTTCCTCAACAGCTTGGAGATTTATGGAAAGATTGTAACATCCCAAAGTGATGTTACCAAATTAAAAATAAATAAAGTTAATATTTTATTGGATTTTCTGGCTGTCAAAGTTCTTTCTGGAATTTTCTGGAATTTTAAAAGCTTTTCCTAATTATTTTAAAGCTAAAACAAATTATGTGCAAAAACTATTACCAAGTTTAAGTTGAAAATAATTTTATTAAGTCCAAAATAATTCTAGGAATTTTTGAGAATTTTTTGACTCTATTTGCGCTTTCCACCCCAACCGAGGCAAGCGTTGTGTTCCCCACGGTTCACTCTTCGTTTCGCCGCAAACCTCATCCACTAACTCATCTCCGTTTGCCCGCAACGCCGACGTCCGCCCGCCGCCACCAAAGGTCTTCTCCGTCGGACTGCGTCGCCATCGAAGGTCATCTCGCCGAGCCAACCATGTCGCCGCGTGCCCCTCGGCTTTCTCTTCATATCCCTGGAATTCGCCCCACTATCTCGCCTCAAGCAAAAAATTTCCGCAAACGGCCGAACCACATTATATCGTCGTTTCCGATGCCGTCGTTGATCCCCCGACGACATCGTCCACGTCGTTGGCTTCGCCTCGCAACATTCTACGTAGTGCTACCTTCCTTTTTCCCCGAAGCACCCCGGCTCACCGGCGCCACTATTCCTCCGACACTATTTTGCGCGCCGCCGCCGCACCGGACCTTCGCCAACGACGCGACCACCACCATTAGGTCCGTCTCACTCCCGGGATTCCATTTTGTGCTTATGGCCATCTCTCCTTTCCATTTCACCGGTAGCCGCTATTTCTCTCTGAGCTATGCTTTTGTTTAAAGGCTAATATTGTTCACGTGCATGGCATGAACGATTGCCATGCAAGCTACACATACATCCAATTTTTGATATTTAAACTTCTACAAATTCGTTCTCCCTCATACGAACTCCGATTCCTTTGATTCAACTTTCTAAATTCATAGAAAGTCGATGCCTTCCTAGAAGTATTTATTTTATAATTTTTGGATTTTTATTTGGATTTTATTTGAATATTATTTGAATTGAATAAATTCGGCGCATAGATTTGGCGACTTGGACTAATCGGATTTCAACACCATTTGAGAACATCGGATAATCTAGCAAGGCAAGTTACACTTTGACCATGTTGCACCTACTATTTTAAAGTTATTTAATTCAATTTTTAAATTTATTATTGCATGCATATTTTTAGTCAATTATTTTAATGCCCTGTTTAAATGCTTAGTTATTCCAATTGTTATTGTATGGCCAATTTTGAATATTGAAATGTCATCCCTTTGTCACCATAGATAAATTGTTTGGAAATGCTTAGCAAATGCTTAGACCATGATTTTGATTTTGGGAGGATTTAGCCAAACCATTACAAATTGTTTGAAATTAAATCTATGGTATGGTTTTACCATAGAGAGTTTGTAAAGATGGTTTTAACTAAAACAAAATTAAAATGGTTTGGACTTGGGCTAAACGGATGAATGGTGGGTGCAGGTTTATGCACGGGTTTAATCTGGTTAGGATTAAAGCCGTGGTTTGTTTTGAAAGACGCCCAAGTCAATTAAGGACCGCCTTTGGCGTTCCTTTGCTATGCCTTATCAGACCACCACACGTCTGTATGGACGGGACTCGCTTATTAATTTGGGATACCTCGTAGATATTCATGCCATTTTGTATGAGTGGGTGTCGGTTAGACTATAGTCCCTTTGGCGCAAGAGGGGCCCCGAACTGCGGATGGTTAGTCCAAAGGGGGCGAAACCTTAGCGGGCATGAGTACTTTGAGGTAGATCATTGTAACGGCCTTGTGATGATTGGTTTGTCACACGCCTTAGGAAGCGTGGGTTGGCCGACTCAAAGAGCAAATTATCTCGTGTGGGTAAAGCTGTATAAACTCGCAGAGTAGAAAACTATTGAATAGCGTCATGATCATGGACATGCTAGCAAAGCCACTTTGAGTTAGACTTGATTTTGGTTTCAAAATGATTTCAACAGATGTTTTCAGGATGGTTAGTCTTGTGGGGAAATTGGGCGGTTAGCCAATGTGATTGGAGGATATCCATCACCTTTCTTGGAGGTTATCCACATTATACATTTGTCATTTAAATTTATGATTTTAAATACTGTATGAAAATGGCCTTGCAATCTATTATGATTATTTAAATTAAAACCGCCGCTTACATAAAATAACCGCCAATGTCCTTTGTTTACCTTATGCATGCATTACAATTCCATATTGGGTGTAACTTGCGAGCACGGTAGTTGTGCTCATGCTTGCTTTATGCAAACAAATTTCAGAGGAGAAGGACTTTACCATCGGTGTGGACATCGACGACTAGGCCGCTTCTGATCGATTGTTCGTGGCGATTCGCTCGACTCTACTACATCTTCGTCTTCCATTTGTGTTATTATTTGTTTGGCTTGTAAGCCTTTCTTGTAATAAACTCTGTTGTTAATTATTAATAAAGTTATGCGGGATATGTTTATGTTATCATTTTTGTAACTGTGTACACCAGAAATCCTGGACTGGTGTATGAACACAGAGGGTTCAGGATCTTTCGCTCCCGGGTCCTACAAAGATCGAGACTTTCAGTTTTACTAAAGCAAAACTAACTCCATTTTTGACAGCATCAAACATGATCTGCGCATGGTTCTCCCGAATTATCTTGAGAATACCCCTGAGGTCTTCGAGTTGTTGGCCAAGATAGTTGATCTTCTCCGTGAGATCTCCAAAACTAGGCAGTTGTGTTCCTGATCCCATATCAAAGAGCATCTTGTTGAAGGCCTTGACCTTTTCTTCAAGATTTTGCCCAAAGGCTACCTTCTTGCCACGCTCGAACTCAAGAGCTTTCTCTGCTCTCTTTAATACTTAAGTTTGCTCTGTATAAGTAAATCAAAAGATAAGTACATACGACTAGAAAAAGCAAGCAAACTGGTCGTGCTTACGATCGGTTACCATCGCACTTCTTCTCAAAAGCCGCAAGAACCTCCTTGTGTCTGGTCATTAGATAATCGATCGACCAGTCCTTGTTCTGATATTCTTCTTTAAGCTTGGTAGCTATGGTTTTTTTTTAGCCATAACTTCTTCTTTAAGCTTCTTCGAATCTATCAAACCTGATAAAGGGGAGAATTAGCTAAAATAAAAAGAGCCAAATGGTAAAGAAGGAGAGAAGAAGATACTAAAAGGGTGCTTACTTTCTAATTTGGAGTTCTTCTTCTCCAAGAGGTTAATTCGCTGGGTTAGTCCTCCAACCACAGCGAAATTTTCCACCAATTGCTACAAAAATAGTAAACTTGTTTAAGTATTTTTCTTAAGGAAAAGGCTATTAAAAGTGGTCGTGGAAGCTTACCTCAATTGCCAAATTGTTATATTCGGCAAAAATAGAGTTGGGACTCACCACTGCTTGACGGTCCGAAATTCTTCCCCACACTTCATTAAGCTCTTCATCTTTGAAGATCCGAAGGCGATGAGGAAAGGTGACTCTGCGAGAAGAACTCTCAGCAGGGGTTGAAACCTGCTGAGAATCCTCAAGGACCACCACCTCCGCAGGTGTGGTCGGAACCACCACCTCTGTAGGTGTGGTCGGAGCCATCACAGGTTCCTGAGCTGGTGCTGCCACCTGCTCGAGGGCTGGCTCGACCTCTTCAGGAGCTTTCTCCTAAAGAGTGTTCTGGTCGTCATCAACTAGAATACCAGAGGATCTACAACGATAATAAAAAAGAAGGTCAAGACTCAAAAAGACACCAGAGGTAATTACTTGCATAAGACCTTTTATGTATTTGTACCTGGTCATTTTCTTGGTCTTTGATTTGAAGTGCGCTGGAGCAAAATCCGTCGCGCTCGTCTTTCTCTTCTTTTCAACCGACTTCACCAGTTCTGGACTGGTGGGGCAGGTTAGACCCGTTATGTCCTCCAACCGAAGATCAGAAGAAATGTTCTCGACCAACTGGTCGAGAACAAGATCCTTGACCATCGGGTCGGAGGGTGTGGTCTCGTTGGTCTACAGAACAGTTGCCACGGTAGCAACTGTCAGACAATCAATGGTCGTTCTGGAGCCAACGACCTCCGCAGCTTCGATCTGCGGGCCTTCTTTCTCTCCCGTCTGAATTACAATTTAAAGTTTTAATCAGACGATGTAATTTTCCATCTAGATTATATATTGTTTTTTCTACAAATGCTCTTTCTTACCTCTAGAAGACCATCGTCTTGTGCGGTCTCTTAGCAAGAATCGGTCGGAACAGTAGTATAAAAGGAATCTTTGTTGGATTTGATATACTTCAATCCGACCACCTACATATTAGAGCAAAATTTTATGCAGATTAGGGGATATATATAAGAGATGAAGAAAAAATGATTATTTACCTTGAGTCTTCTTAATCTCTCCTCTTCAGAGACAATGGCCAAAATGCCCGGGAAAGCGGCCTTGGAATCAGGCTCCTTGGTGCAAATCATCTTGATCTGCTCTCTGGCTTCATTATAAGAGAGGACTTCAAGTAGACAAGAAGATTTTAAGGTTACAAAAAACAATAATCAACTAAATGAAATATATTGGTCAGAGTCTTCCAAAGACTTACCATCTTTTGAGTCTTTGATCGTTTCATCACGACCAATGTACCAGAGCAATGAATGCTCTCGGAGCTTCAAGGGACTAATCCGGCGCAAGAAAAAAAATCCGTAACCATGTGCCAGGCAGTCAGTCCCTTGGCACTAAGGTCTTGAATGGCATCGACCACCCTTCCGACCCATCCTTCCTTCTTCTCAGTCAACCTCCACTTTATATTCTCGCTCGCCCTCTTGCCAATGAAGTATAGGTCGTCGTCCTTCATGACCATCATATAGAACCAATTCTTCTTCCATGACGACCGCGAAGACTTTGAGTACATCTGGATGTACTCATCAGCCTTCCCATCATGAAGGCACAGCGAGCACTCCCCAGGTCCAGCCGCCGACTTCCCCGACTTCGCCATCCAGTAAAAACACCTGAAGACCATCAAATTTGGTCGGATCCCTAGGTACGCCTCGCATAGGTAGGAGAAGATGCTGATGTTGGCAATGGAGTTTAGGGCCAAGTTCACCCACTCGACTCCATAATACTCTAGGACTCGAGAAAGGAATCTGTGAGCCGGCAACCTGAGTCCGCACTCGATGTAGGCAAGGAAGATAGGAATCTCTCATTCCTCACAGCTCGAAAAGTGTTCTCCAGCCGCTGACCTCCATCTGATCAGATTCCTATCTGGAAGCATCCCGATCTCCTCCAAAGTCCTGAGCTTCTTGTCGCTCATATCAAAAACCAGCCACTTGGTAATTGAATCCGACATGGTTGGGTTTAGAACAGTGGTCGGAAAAGGATTTGTGGGAAAGGAACAAGGGGGACGGAAGAGATTCTTAGCAAGAAGACAAAAATGGTCGAAGAAAAAGCAGAAGGCGTAAAAGCCCTAAGCCCCGTGTTAGGGGATTTTATAGCCACAATTCTTTAACCATAATTAGGAGTTACTCAAAAGTTCAACAGGCAAAACCATTTGTCTAACGGACAGAAAAACTCTTCGAGTTCCAAGGTATTTTCTCAACTTTAAAGTGAATACAGACCACCTCGTGTGTCACGACATTAAATAAGGGGCTGCCCGATACGACTTCATCTAGAGAAAGTGTTCAAATAGCCAATTCATTTAAAGTTCAAGGGATAGCTGAAGAGAATTAAAATCTCTATATATTACTTTAATACATAATAAAGGACCATATGTCTTCATGGTCGTAACCCCTAAGGCTCACAACCCCTGTGGTCGTAAGGATTCTAGAGGTTACATTATGGGAAACCTGGTCAGATGAGATCCTATATCCAGTCTCCGACCAGATAACTGCACGTAGAAGCTATGAACTGGCATCCAAATCTAACTCCGGGTATATTCCACACCGTGCGATGAATGGAACATATATCATATTTGGTCCACACCACGTGACGTTTCATAAACCAAAGACACTGACAACAACCACCCTACAGTTGTGTGTCTCACAGACGCATAACCGCCGGACGGTTGATACTTTATCAATCGTTGCCTCGCTCCGACCAGTCGCAGCACTTCCAACAGGCGTCTCTTCAGGGAGCAACTGCCACCTCTTCGACGGTTACATAAAGACGGGGCGCGGAGGAGCAAGGAGAGGAGAACACATCGGATTGAAGCACTGCAATCGACATTAGATTCATGTTTCAAGTCTGATTCTGCAAGATAGCAAGCATTACGCTTAGTGTAATTAGGTTTAGTCCACCGCCTTACAGAAGGCATCCCTGTAATAGCCAATTCACATCAATAAAAGAGCAGTCTCATTCTCTACCAAGAACTCTTTTCCATTTTTCTCCTTTCATTATGTAAGATCGGTGACTTGATCGTCGACACTAGCCTACTTTAGCTAAGCTATCCTTGCTAGGATTATTGTTTGGTTGTTTTGCTTTTGAGGGTAAGATTATTTGTTGACAAACAGCCCACAAATATCGGGAGGAAGTTGCCCGATCTCATCCACCTTTTTCTCACGCAACGAAATCTTGCCATCGAGAGATCGGCTGAGAGCGACCATTTTCTAGCCCATTAAAGCTACTTAGCCCTGTAAATCAAGGATAATTGAGAATGAGAGATGGTTAATTGAGTTCCAAGGTTAATAGGTAGCTTTTTTTAGAGAGCGCACGACGGACGCACTCACACACATACTGTTGGAGATATACCCTAGAGGCAATCATGGAGATGATGATATCACGTCTATGTTTATGTGTTATTGAATAAGTGTTATTCTATTCCTTGAATGAATCATCAATTATGAAGATTAACGAGTATGTGACTTGTTTGTGAAACTCTATATTTATGCGATGATTATTCTTAAATGTTCCCTGGTCGGAAACATATGAGGACACATATGAATAGACTAGCATATGTATTGGTTGATGACTATGTTTCACGAGTCATAGATATGGAGATATCAAACCAATAATATGGACACATGTTAGAGAACATGGTGTTGGATAAAACCCACCTTGAGACACTGTTGAGATTGTTATGATTTCGTGTGTCATCAGTTGGTCTCAAGCAATGATGATGTATAATCCTTAGACCTGAGATCAGCATGGTTTTCTACATGTGTAATAGCACTCTTAGGGTTGCCAAATGCTACACCGTAACTGGGTGGTTATAAAGGTAGCTTTCGAGTATGCTATGAAACATGGGGAGGAATGTGACTGGTCGGATATGGGATTTGCCCCTCCTAACATAATAGGAGAGATGTCTCTGGGCCCCTCGTTGTGGTTGAATAAAGAAAGTGCATGGCCATGCCACTAGTGGTCGAAGTGTCGACCACATGAAGTTAATTGACACTTGATCGAGAAAGTATTAAACAGTCCATGGATGACATAATCTCACCTGGAGTTCAACCAGATGTTGTGAGGCAAAGGGATAATACACAAACAGGTGGTACAGCTGATATCTGTTCTCCACATCTGGAAGACCTCCGGGTGGTCCTAGAAGACCTCCTGGGTGGTCCTGGAAGACCTCCTGGGTCTTCGTGGAAGACCTCCGGGGTGGTCGTGGAGAGAACATAATCACCAACTGGTCGTAAGAAGTTACGAGCTGTTCGTAAGTGATAAAGATCTGGTCATAGATCATATTGCATTAAGGTTCATCCGATATATTCTATGTGTGTTCGGGAATCATTATGTGCTGCTAGGTACTGCTAACGACTCGTGGTCAAAAAGGGTTTCCGAATCACAACCGATCACACATGAACCTATAGGGTCACATACTTAATGGGTTGGAACAAACCAGTACGGATACGATTCGTCAAACGTGTTCGGATATGATCTGTCACAGGCACTATATAAGGAGATGCTTGAGGCCAAGGGAAGAAGGGTGAGAAAAACAGACAAGACACATGAAAGTCGTGAGTTGAATTGTTCCTCTAAAACCCTAGCTGCCATCTTCTTGAGAGAGTCTTCTGTGCGACTGGGTGCTAGCACACCAGCATACGGCGTTCCTGCCCTGGACATGTGGATACCATAGAGGCGTAGCATTACTACGGTAGCTGTTGCGCTTAAGGACGATCCACGACCTTGGCGAGGAAGTAGATTGGTTTCTGGAGGAGACGATCGACTACGGTGGAAGATCGTCTACAACCACTTCACCGACGCGCTTTTCGTTGGACCAGGCTGCTCCAACTCTTCTTCCACTGCACTGCACGTCTAGTGGTAACGATCTGTGATCATTTACTTGCTTGGCATCCTGGTTTACGTGGTAGAATTTTTGAATTGTTGCTAGCGTAGCCTACCCGTAACCCAACAATGGTATCAGAGCTCATCCTGCATCGTTTTTGATGTAGATCGGTTGCATATACTAGATATGTGGCAGTAGTAGATTGGATCTATTACTAGTTTGGTCTGATAACCTAGATCGGTTCATGTGGATGGAACGATCTAGGCATTGGTCGATAAGATCGATCGGGTTTCAGCGATAGTAGATGGGTTTTGCGAAGAGGTATAAGTTAAGAGCACCAGATGATTTACTCAACTTGTTTTTGACTGCCTTATGATACTCCTACTGGTCATAATTCCGCCATCGGAGTGTGCTGCAATGCGTGATCATATCAAGGCAGTGATCAGATTGGTTCAGAATAGGGTTAATATGATTGATCCGATGATTTCCAAGGCTCGGTTACGTGAATAAGATTCATGTCTCGGGAAAATTTTCCGAGAGCGTTGCCCTCGACCAGAGAGGGGCGCTGCCCCTTCGATCCCCGCCCGCTAACCGGCTAGCAGGACCACCGTGGTCGTAGCCGCATTGTATAATAGTATGTGTTCATGTCACCCGATAGAATTGGATTCTATGCATAACTCGTTTTCAGGGATTGATGTGAATAGTATGGCCCATTGTGTATGTGATGCATGAATGGATTTCACATGGCCTGCGTGTCATGCTGTGTGATAGCCATCAAGCTACATATTATTATATAACAGTCTGTGTACCGATATGTGATGCTTGATATTATCGTCTATAATTGATTACTAGCTTTTAGGAGTAATTGCTCAGTAGATGAATACGGACAGAGATTTCAAGCATGATGGTCGAAGGACAGGAAGCATGGTGATGGAGATCATCATGATTAGGGTCATACTATTTCACAGTTTAATTTGATTATCTATGAATGTTTATTCCTATCATGCTATTTGATCATGTTTTATCATTAGATGCTTATAACATGGTAGAATTAAAAATCCCTCACATAATATTAAGTTAAATTGATGCCCTCCCAAATTTGCTGCACCATCCAAAGTCATGTATTTTTAATGGTGGGTCTCACCAAAGCAGAGTGCCATTAATTCTCCTTGACTAGATGGGTTTGTGTTAGACACTTACACGCTGAGCATTGGTTTAACTTAACAAGGTCATCATAACGATTATGGACCTTGGGGCATAGGGTTGGGTACCGAAGCATAGAGATGCTGCTCAACAACAAGAGTCATATAGAGATATGATTAGCAAATGGTTGCTTACCAATTTCACTAATCTTCTAGCAGTGATGCCAAAGCTCACTAGTAGAATAACTGATTGAGAGTTTTTAATCACTAAATGTCATAAGAGGGATATGGAAGTTAGTAGGTGTATCTTTTATTGACTGTTGATGATTAAGTTAGACAAGGAAAAGACTAGTCATATAAAGATACGAGCTGGTCGTAGATTGGTCGAACGTAACCACTAGCATGAATGTCTAATAGAAGATCTTACATAAACATAGTGCTCAATCTTTGCATATATTTTTGTTGTGGATCTTAGCACCTACTTCTTCTGCACTTACCTTTAATTTGCGATCTGTTCTTAAGAAAGAAAACTTTATTGACTGGTTTCATATTTTGATAATTGTTCTCAAACAAGAAAAGAAGGAATATGTTTTAGAGGGTCCCTATCTCAAGGAATCGAATGCTGACGCTACTCGTACTGAAAGGAATGCTTATGAGAAGCATTGCAATGACGCAGTCGATATGCACTGCCTAATGCTTGCGACCATGAGCTTTGAGCTTCAGAAGCAATATGAGACCACAGACGCTTACAATATGATTGTGGGTCTGAAAGGTATGATTCAGGGTCAAGCAAGGGCAGAGAGGTTTAATACCTCTAAGACATTGTTTTCTTGTAGGCATTGGAAGAGAAACTGCAAGAAGTAATTAGCAGAGATGAATAAAAACAAGGGAAGTAGAACGTCCAGTTCAGGTATAAATGTTATACAAAATTAATCTCACCACTTCTCCGATCAGTTCTTGGGTATTTGATATCGGATCAGTTGCTCGTATTTGCAATTCGATGCAAGGACTGATAAGGAGTAGAAGTTTGGCAAGAGGAGATGTTGATCTCCGTGTGGGCAATGGAGCAAGAGTTGCTGCATTAACTATTGGCACTTTGCCATTAGCTCTACCCTCAAGATTAGTTATGGAACTAAATAATTGTTATTATGTTCCAGCCTTGAGCAAAAACATTATTTCTGCTTCCTGTTTAGGAGCAGAAGGTTATGAGTTTAGAATAAAAAACAATTGTTGTTCAATCTATTTTGAAGATATGCTTTATGGCCATGCTTCATTGGTGAATGGATTGTATGTTTTGAATCTTGAGGATGAGCCCATCTGTAACATAAATGCTAAGAGACTTTGACCTAATGATATGAATCCCACTTTAATTTGGCATTGTCGTCTAGGTCATATAAATGAGAAGCACATGATGAAGCTCCATAAAGATGGTCTTCTAAACTCATTTGATTTTGAATCATTTGAAACATGTGAATCTTGTTTACTTGGCAAGATGATAAAGGCGCCCTTCACAACCAGAGGTAAGAGGGCGAGTGATCTACTGGACATTATACATTCGGATGTATGTGGACCAATGAGCACTTCAGCTAAAGGTGGTTTTCAGTACTTCATAACTTTTACTGATGATTTCAATAGATATGGCTATGTCTATTTGATGAGGCATAAGTCGGAATCCTTTGAAAAGTTCAAAGAATTTTAGAATGAAATACAGAATTAACTTGGCAAGACAATCAAATGTCTACGATCTGATCATGGGCGTGAATATTTGAGCCATGAGTTTGGTGATCATCTAAAAAAGTGTGAAATTATTCCACAGCTTACTCTGCCGGGGACGCCTCAATGAAATGGGGTGTCTGAATAGCGGAATCGAACACTGTTAGACATGGTTCGATCAATGATGAGCCAATCTAATATTCCATTGCAATTCTAGGGATACATTCTAGAAACAACTACTTTCACTTTAAATAGGGTTCCATTGAAAACTATAGGGAAGACACCATATGAGATATGGACCGGGAAGAGTCTTGGATTGTCTTTTCTCAGGGTACGGGATTGTGAGGTTTATATCACATGTTTGACATCTGATAAACTCACACCCAAGTCGGATAAGTGTTTCTTTGTGGGGTATCTTTAGGAAACTAAAGGATATTATTTTTATAATCGGGTTGATAACAAAGTGTTTGTTACCCGAGATGGTGTCTTCTTGGAGAAAGAGTTTCTTTCCAAAGGAGTCAGTGGAAGCAAAGTGCAACTCGAAGAAATTCGGGAACCATCTGAAAATGTTTCAACTCCTACTGAACCTCTACAGGATGAACAAAATATTGATGAACCTGTAGATGAGGCATCAGCCACACGTAGATTAGAAGGCCACGTCAATTGCCTATAAGGTATGAGAATGACGTTTTATTTTTGAATAATGATGAGCCCAAAACTTATGTAGAAGCGATGGTGGACCCAAACTCTGAGTCATGGCTTGAAGCCATGGGATCCGAGATAAAATCCATGTGTTCAAGTCATACGACTAGATCTAGACTAGTCGTATGGTGATATGACCAGGTCTAGACTAGTCGCGTGGAGATACAAGATGGTCGTAAACTGGTTGACAATCAAGTTTGGAACTTGGTTGATGCACCTAATGGTGATACGGCCATTAAGTGCAAATGGATTTTTTTTAAAAAAAAAGATAGATATGGATGGAAATGTTCACATTCATAAGGTACGACTAGTTGCAAAGGGTTTCAAACAAATTCAAAGTGTTGATTTTGATAAAACCTTCTCACCTGTCGCGTTGCTTAAGTCTATCCGGATCATTCTAGTTATTGTTGTATATTTCGATTATGAGATATGACAAATGGATGTCAAAACAACTTTCCTAAATGGAAACCTAAGTGAGGATGTGTACATGACACAGCCTGAGGGTTTTGTCGATCCAAAGGAAGCTAGAAAGGTATGTAAGCTTAAGAAATCCATATGTGGATTGAAGCAAGCATCTCGGAGTTGGAACATTCGTTTTGATGAAGTGGTCAAAGGGTTTGACTTTATCAAATAAAAGAAGAACCTTATGTCTACAAGAAGGTTAGTGGGAGCAAGGTTTTTGATCTTGTATGTGGATGACATACTACTGGTCGGAAATGATATTCCTATGCTTGAATCTGTTAAAACTTCATTAAGAAATAGTTTCTCAATGAAAGATTTAGGAGATGCATCATATATTCTTGATATAAGGATCTATAGAGATAGATTTAAAAGGCTAATTGGATTATGCCAGGATATGTACATAGTCGTATAGCGATATGACCAGGTCCATACTAGTCGTATAGCGATACGACCAGATCCAGATTAGTGCCCATGGCTCGTATAGTGATACAACCGGGTTTAGACTGGTCGTATGGAGATACGAGCTGGTCGGAGACTAGTGCTCATGGAGCATGGCATTAATCTTAGCAAGAATCAGTGTCTTTCAACCACTAATGAGCGAGACAAAATGAGTAGAATTCCATATGCTTCGGCTATTGGATCTATCATGTATGCCATGCTATGTACACGACCAGATATGTCGTATGCTCTAAGTGTTACGAGCAGATATCAGTCGGATCCAGGTAAAGGTCATTAGATAGCAGTCAATAATATCCTTAAGTACTTGAGAAGGACTAAGGTTGTATTCCTTGTTTATGGTGGTGAGGAAAAGCTAGTCGTAAATAGTTACACTGATGCAAGCTTCCAAATCGACAAGGATGATTTCAGATCGCAATCAGGGTTTGTGTTTTATTTGAATGAAACGAGCAGGTATGGACTGGTCATATAATGATCTGACGAGATCGCATCGGTCGATAATGATATCTGACCGTAAAGGTTAGAAGAACTCCAGATATGCAAGTGCACATGGATTTAAGTTCGACGAAGTATGGACTGGTCGTATGGTGATACAACTGGATCCAGACTAGTCGTATGGTGATACGACTGCTTCTAGACTAGTCGTATGGAGATACGAACTGGTCGTAGACTGGTAGAACATGATTTTTCTGATCCGTTGACAAAGCCTCTCTCGCAACTTGAGCACGAGGTGCACATAAGAGCTATGGGTATTCGATACCTATTTGATTAACTCTAGTGCAAGTGGGAGATTGTTGGAGATATGCCCTAGAGGCAATCATGGAGATGATGATATCATGTCTATGTTTATGTGTTATTGAATAAGTGTTATTCTATTCATTGAATGAATCATCAGTTATAAAGATTAACGAGTATGTGACTTGTTTGTGAAACTCTATATTTATGCGACGATTATTCTTAAACGTTCCCTGGTCGGAAACATATGAGGACACATATAAATAGACTAGCATATGTATTGGTTGATGACTATGTTTCACGAGTCATAGATATGGAAATATCAAACCAATAATATGGACACATGTTAGAGAACATGGTGTTGGACAAGACCTACCTTGAGACACTGTTGAGATTGTTATGATTTCATGTGTCATCAGTTGATCTCAAGTAATGATGATGTACAATCCTTAGACCTGAGATCAGCATGGTTTCCTATATGTGTAATAGCACTCTTAGGGGTTGCCAAACGCTACACCGTAACCGAGTAGTTATAAAGGTAGCTTTCGAGTATGCTATGAAACAAGGGGAGGAATGTGACTGATCGGATATGGGATTTGCCCCTCCTAACATAACAGGAGAGATGTCTCTGAGCCCCTCGTTGTGGTTGAATAAAGAAAGTGCATGGCCATGCCACTAGTGGTCGAAGTGTCAACCACTTGAAGTTATTCGACACTTGATCGAGAAAGTATTGAACAGTCCATGGATGATATAATCTCACCTGGAGTTCAACCAAATGTCGTGAGGCAAAGGGATAATACACAAACAGGTTGTACGGCTGATATCTGTTGTCCACATCTAGAAGACCTCCGGGTGGTCCTAGAAGACCTCCTGGGTGGTTGTGGAGAGAACATAATCACCAACTGGTCGTAAGGAGTTACGAGCTGTTCATAAGTGATAAAGACCTGGTCATAGATCATATTGCATTAAGGTTCATTCGATATATTCTATATGTGTTCGGGAATCGTTATGTGCTGCTAGGTACCGCTAACGACTTGTGGTCGGAAAGGGTTTCCGAATCACAACCGATCATACATGAACTAATAGGGTCGCACACTTAACAGATTGGAACAAACCAGTACGGATACGATTCGTCAAACGTGTTCGGATAGGATCCGTCACATGCATTATATAAGGAGATGCTTGAGGCCAAGGGAAGAAGGGCGAGAAAAACAGACAAGACACACGAAAATCGTTAGTTGAGTTGTTCCTCTAAAACCCTAGCTGCCATCTTCTTGAGAGAGCCTTATGTGCGACTTGGTGCTAGCACACCGGCGTACGGCGTTCCTGCCTTGGACGTGTGGATACCATAGAGGTGCAGCTTTACTGCGGTAGCTGTTGCGCTTAAGGATGATCTGCGACCTTGGCGAGGAAGTAGATTGGTTTCTGGAGGAGACGATCGACTACGGTGGAAGATCGTCTATGACCACTTCACTAACGCGCTTTTCGTTGGACCAGGCTGTTCCAACTCTTCTTCTGCTGCACTGCGTGTCTAGTGGTAACGATCTGTGATCATTTACTTGCTTGGCATCCTGGTTTACGTGGTAGAATTTTTGAATTGTTGCTAACGTAGCCTACCCGTAACCCAACACATACACCACATGCACACCCATACACACACATGTGGATGCGTCCTTAACATACGCTTAATCTAGAGCGGGGGCTGAACCCCACGGAGCGCGAGCACACGCTTTGACCATTGAACGCATCCACATGTACGTATACTATTTCTAAAGGAATAAATCTCTACCAGGCGAGACACGCGCGCGAACCAGAGGCTCGAACGTGGGCTGGGCTAGGAGAACATCCTCGCATCAAGCCAACCGAGCACAGCTCGGTTCTCAGTTAACAGGTAGCTAGTGGGATGGTTGCTCATGCTTGCACTACACCAGGCCTAGCCATGCTTAGGGCTAGAAAAAAAGCTCGCGAGCTAACTTGGCTCGGACCAAGCTCGAGCCAGCTCGGTTCAGCCTCGTGATCTTCTCAAGCCGAGCCAAGCCTCTCTTCTGACTCGTAAATTTTTTGAGCTGAGCCCGAGCCGCTCGTTTGGCTCGTGAACTGCTTCCTGTCGCACAGGCCACACTTCATCGCATCGAGTCAACCCTAGTCCCCAAAAGTTCACAGACACGACGTGATTCCGAATCCCCAATCGAGCTGCAGATCGCCCTGCTGCTTCTGCACCGCCCCGTCCTCCGCTGTCGGCCCGCCGCCCCGTCCTGCTTCGACCGACCCCCTCCGCCACCGCCTCTTTCTACTTCCTTGTCCTCTTCCTCCGCCGCCCAATCCTCCACCATCCTGTCTTCCTTCGGCCGCCCACTCCTCCACCGTCCCTTTCTCCTTCCCCGTCCTCTTCCTCCGCCGCCCCGTCCTCCTTCGACTGCTCCCTCCTCCACCTCGCCCTGTGCTCCCCCCGTCCTTCGCTCCGCTGCCGCCCCATCCTTCGTGTCCACTCGCGCTGCCCTCACCCCGATCTCCCTCTCTAGTGAGTTTCTTGCCATCCTGAGCGTGCCACGATGTGTTCCCGGCCTTCCTCCATCTTCCCCCTCCTTCTTCTGGTCGCTACGCCGTCGTGGAATGCCGTTGCCGCCACCACCATCTTCCCCGACGCCGGCACCATCTCCCTGCCACCTCGGCCCCTCCCCGGTCTTCCCTAGCGACCCAACATGCTCCCTGAGCCGACGCCGTGCCCATGCTTGCACCACTTCTCGGAGAGCGTCACCGGAGAGCCGCCAACGCCATGCGCCCAACTCAAGCTCGACTCGGCTCACCTCACCTTGTTTCCGGCCCTAGCCATGCTGCGCGGAACTCCTGCCTTTTCCAGGCCTCGCCCAATTACTCGGCCCCGGCCGGCCAGCTCCAAGCACAGCTCCGAACCGTGCACGCGAGCCGAGCCCATGGGACGGGCCTACCACTCGGTCGGCGGGCTAAACACCACCCAACCTCGGTCCAACCGAACCGAACCACCGCCTCCTCCGACCTTCTCTATCCCCGCCCGCCTCGTCGTGGACCGGCCAGTGGCAACGCACCAAACTCGAGTCTTCTCCGCTACGGAACCCCGGCTCGAGCTCGGAGGCGCAAGGCTTCCTCGGATCTCCCTGCTGGTTTTTCTCCTCCCAGTGGTTGTATGGTGGCGTGATCCGGCCGGGGCTTGGATGAAGGAGCGGAAGCCGGCGGTCTCCTCCTCCGCGCTGACCCGGATCCTCGCCGCCTGCGTGTCCCAGGTGCCCATCTCTCGCTCGGTCGCCCGCCCTACGTCTGTACAGTCATGATGATTCCGTCGAGTCCGTCGGCTTGGTGCTCTGGCAGTAATTGCCTTGCCTGCTGGGGCCTATGGGTTGCCGATTCTCCGGAGCAGGCCTGGGGATTCGGTTGCCCTTGTTGTTTATTCGTAGTTTATAGTTTAGTTGCTGTAGAATTTGGTCTGGTGATATATCTCGTGGAGTTGTGCGGTTTCCCGCGGTAGATGTGGGGATTTGGCTGGTTTGGTCTGGCTGGGAAGATCACCGTAGATGTTAATTTGTTGTAATTAGTGGTTGATTGCTAGTTATTATAGCTGGTGATGCAAGTTCCCTAGTAATCTGTTGTGATTGGTTCGGTGGAAGCTTGCCATCCTGGCTAATTTGTCCCGTGTGCCGCAGCTTAGTCCTGTTCTTTTTCGTTGGTTTTGATTTCGCGGCCACAAGGAGGTTGTCTGTTGTTTAGTTATTCGCTTCGCTCTGCCCTTTGGGGTAGAACATTCAACAATTGTATGTCAGTTTTTATATTATATCCTTAAATTGGACGGAAAATTTCAACACAATTATGCAAGAAAGAGTGGCAAAAAGTTGTGGACCTGTGGTTCACCTGCAGTAATCTGTTAGTGCCGTGACTAGTGGGAGTGGCTTAGCTGGGTAATATGGCTCCATTGGGCATATATATGTGCAACACTGACCTACCGATTAGCTCTTATCTGAATGGTAACTAAGTTGGAGTGTGTTCTTTGTCACGAAAATGGCAAATATTTGTAGACATTGAAGGATTTTACACCTTCCTGTTATCCTGTACTAGTGCTGTCATATGCAATCCATGGCACTATTTCAATGGCTAGTGCCAACATGCCTGGTGAAGGTGAATGAGTAATCAATGATCTTATGAACCCATCTTGGTTTTTTATGATGCGAACATTCTATTGCTCTGGCTATGCAATGCAGGCAAAAGATTATGGGAGATGCATAGCAGCAAAGGTGCCTGAGATTGAACATAATATGTGTTCTAAGGAGTTTCTAGCACTCAGAGCATGCATGCAGACTGCGGTAATTTTTTTGTCATTAAGCAAATCCTGTAGTCTCATGGAATCATATTGTTACATCCATATACTTAAGCACCCAATTTAAATGCAAAGGCCAATTATCCTTTTATCCCCTTTTTTCTAGGTCCTGTAGGATTGCTAGAGTTAGCTTCAGAGTGGTGGTCAATTGGCCGAGTCATACTTCTTAGAAAGAATGTATAATCGTTTCATCTTTGAAAACTGATTTATTTTCCAGGCCTAATTTTAACAGTTTCATATTTATGTTTTCTCGTCTCTCTTGAAAGGTCAAGAGCAAGGCTTGAAGTTCTAGGCTTTTGGAGTTTGATATTAATCTTTTGCAGTGTGATCAGTGTGGCTTTCAGGTGAGAATCTGGATAGTGTATTGCTTTATTACCATGTAAAAACTGTGCAACATACTGACAGCAGCTCCCTTTCTATCATCTTCGTAGAGTGGAAGCTCACTAGTTCACTTGAAATAACAAAAAATGCTGGGAAATCAGATGCAAGGAGGTTTGGGGAGCCCTGGCGCGCTGTCTCATGCTTATGTACAGCATCCTCCACTTCGATGTGACATACCAGACATACGGGGGCTATTCTACGATGATGCAAATAAGTTTCTTATAGCTCCAACAGCTGATCGGGTATATGAACATCCAATCAATTGACTTTTCCATTTTTGTAATGAATCTGGTTATTACAAAGTTAACCTGTCCAATTATGGCAGATATTATACTGGAAGATAGCTCCATCTACTCCATCTGGACCTCCAAACTCCGATCCAGTTAATGAAGGGCCTGTCTTATCAATTCGGTATTCCCTGGATCAGAAAGCCATAGGGATTCAACGATCCAGTCATGAGATTGAGTTTAGAAATAGGGAAACAGGGGAGGCCTGTAGTAAAAAGTGCAGAGCAGATTCTGAAACTATCCTGGGCTTTTTCTGGACAGACTGCCCCACTTGTGATGTCATATTTATAAAAACAAGGTATGTCGAAAGTGTTGCTGCTACACCATAAATAACAGAAACTTTATACAGTTTACATCCAATTAGCCAAATTGTCACATAGGAGCACATGTACTATAAGCTGGCTATTATTTAAACCTATAATTCATGTTGTCATTTTTGTTCATTATCATATTGTCAACTGAAATTGGTTTCTATTGCAGCGGCCTAGATCTGCTTGCCTATGAGCCTCAATCAAATGCTCTTCGTTTGGTGGATTCAAAAAAGTTTAACGTGAGCTGGTATCTTTACACACATGAAAGTAGGTTGCTTCTTCTTGCTTCTGGAATGCAATGTACGCTGTTCACTGGATATCAGGTAATGGCACCCATTCAAGACAACATGCCCCATATAAATGGAACTCTGATAAGGATTCCTTTGAGAAATCTTTGGTTTGTATTTACTTTTTATTTTACTGTTCTGAACCATGCTCACAGTCATCCTGCTGGTTGGTGCTGTGGTTGTTCTTTAAAACAACTCCCAATTGCGATCTTTTTAGCTTCTCTGTGAAAGCTTGGATCTATTTGTCCAGCTTACTATTTTTTTACTTAATTAATGTTGGTTATTTCCTTTATGGATTATCAAATATCTTTTAGATGATACCTCCAATGAAAATTTCTAATTGTGTGATTGGTTATTTACTTATTTATGCTTCTTTGGTGTGCATATTTTGGACAAAATGTAGGAGAAAGCAATGGTACATATGGCAATAAATTTGTAGGATATTATCCCAAATCCAGGAGTAGACGCAATTTATGCGTGATGTTTTTTATCCATTGGCCCTCAGGCCCTGCTTTCTTATGTTAATCTTTGGATGATTTTTTTCCTGCTGGCAAAATTTTTGTGCATGTGAGGCATATTTATTTATGTGCTAAATTCTACCCATATTTCTGTCAGTTTTCTGCTGGTGGGATTGTCAAATTGCCAAAGTTTGAGATGATGATGTGTAAAAGTGAAGCAAACAACAAGCCTGTTCTAGCTGCTGCTGATGTCCATATTGTAACAGTGTATACTTTTTGTCTCTCTTATTTTACAAAATTTTCACGTAACCTTCCAATAACATCTTCTCAAATTTGGCAGCTACGGTAGAATTTACTGCTTGCAGCTTGACAGAGTTAGTATGGCATTGAACCTGTATCGTTTCTACCGTGATGCTGTTGTACAACAGGTTTGAACTATAAGCCAAATTTCCTTGTGTCACATGCGGGAATGTTGTTCACGAGCGCCAATAGTACGTGCGTGCTGTAGCATCACGCGCTATTCATACCGGGCCCACGGGTGCATTAGTAGTTGGAAATAGAGATAAGAATAGTTAGTTTCCTTGTTAGCTGGGTTTACTTTCTTAGAGATGTATTCCATCTAATAGAGATAAGTTTCCTTATAAATAGAAATTGTTTATTAAGGGTCAAGTCGGTCATCCCTATAAAAGGGATAGCATGTAGTGTCCCTCCCAAGGTTCTATCATCCCAGTCTATAGTCTAATCTCTAATCCCACCAAGCCGTCGCCGCTCGGTCGTCCTCCCGACAGTGCTTACCCTGTTGTGAACTAAGGTTCATGACATTTGGTATTAAAGCAGTCGATCCCTTCCCACAACTTCTGCTACCATGGTTATGGCAACAGATCAGACCATTAGACTTATCGCCGAGTCGTTGGCCATGATAAAGGCTAACGCCAACAAGATGGCCATGAGTTTCAATGACAACAATAAGAAGATGGCGACCATCTTCCTCAACATGCATGCTACTTTAGAGAAGATGATTGCGGATCAGAAGGAGAGAAAGGTGCAACAAGAGGTGGCGGTGTTTCCAGCAACTATAGTGACGCTGTCGAGACTTGTCGCGCCGCTACTGCATCCTGCCATGGCGTCGTCGAAGCTTCTCGCCCCTCTTGAAATCGTCGTGACCATCTGCGGTCTTTGCCAGGTTGTTGTCATACTCGCCGCAAAGAACCGATGAGTTTTTTGAATGTGGCGAGGCAATGATCTTCAAGGACTCATGTCGCCATCGCAACCTCTCGTCAACATGGAGTCACCGAGGGCTTCAACCATGGCCGCCGCCACAGCTCGAGGACGAGCTGTTGCCGAAAGGGGGAGAAGTTATCACGTGCGGCAATACTATTCATACAGGGCCCACGGGTTTATCTGTAGTTGGAAATAGAGATAAGAATAGTTAGTTTCCTTGTTAGTTGGGTTTACTTCCTTAGAGATGTATTCCATCTAATAGATTTAAGTTTCCTTAGAAATAGAGATTGTTTATTAGGGGTCAAGTCGATCGTCCCTATAAAAGGGATAGTATGTATCCATTATCAATTAAGCAAGAAAGATGAATTAATCTAGTCTCCCTCTCAAGGTTATATCATCCCAGTCTATAGTCTAATCTCTCATCCCACCAAGCCGTCGTCGTCCAGTCGTCCTTCCGGCGGTGTTTACCTCGTTGTAAACTAAGGTTCGTGACATTTGGTATCAGAGCAGTCGATCCCTTCCCACAACTTCTGCTACCATGGTTATGGCAACAGATCAGACCATTAGACCTGTCGCTGAGTCGTTGGCCATGATAAAGGCTAACGCTAACAAGATGGCCATGAGTTTCAGTGACAACAACAAGAAGATGACGACCATCTTCCTCGACATGCATGCTACTTTAGAGAAGATGATTGCGGATCAGAAGGAGAGAAAGGCGCAACAAGAGGTGGCGGTGTTTCCAGCAACCATAGTGACGCTGTCGGGACTTGCCGCACCGCTACTGCATCCTGCCATGGCGTCGTCGAAGCTTCTCGTGGCCCTCTTGGCACGCGTCGTGACCACTACACGGTCTTTGCCAGGTTGTTGTCATGCTCGCGCATGACAACCGGATGAGTTTGCCATAAACGCCGGAGGCAATGATCTTCAAGGACTCATGTCGCCATCGCAACCTCTCGTCAACATGGAGTCACCTAGGGCTTCAACCATGGCCGCCGCCACAGCTCGAGGACGAGCTGTTGCCGAAAGGGGGAGAAGTTATCACGTGCAGCAATACTATTCATACAGGGCCCACAGGTGTATCTGTAGTTGGAAATAGAGATAAGAATAGTTAGTTTCCTTGTTAGTTGGGTTTACTTCCGTAGAGATGTATTCTATCTAATAGAGATAAGTTTCCTTAGAAATAGAGATTGTAGGGGTCAAGTCGGTCGTCCCTATAAAACGGATAGCATGTATCCATTATCAATCAAGCAAGAAAGATGAATTAATCTAATCTTCATCCTAAGGTTCTATCATCCCAGTCTATAGTCTAATATCTCATCCAACCAAGCCGTCGCCGCCCGGCCGTCCTCCCGGCGGTGTTTACCATGTTATGAACTAAGGTTTATGACACCCTTTCATTTCTCAAGAAATGCATGGCATGTTTGGAGCTTTTTTTTCCATTCTAGCTCAAGCTTTACTGGGGCAAATTATTATGCTTTGGCCTAGCCTTGCTAAGCTAGGTTGGCTGTTTCAGTCTGTAGGTTGTGATGACAAGTTTAGTAGCATTGCATTTGGTATTTATGAAAAACATCAGCCTTTGTAATGTTAGCAACTGTTAGAACCTTAGTTCATAATGGGGTAGACACTGCCGGAAAGAAGGCTGGGCGGCATCGGCTTTGTGGGATGAGAGATTAAACTATAGGCTGAGATGATAGAACCTTGGGAGGGAGACTAGATTAATTCATCTTTCTTTGCTTGATTCATAAAAGATACATGATATCTCTTTTATAGGGACGACCCGACTTGACCCTAAAGAAATAATCTCTAAGGAAACCTATCTCTATCAATCCAATCTAATAATAACTTGGTGAACTAATAGATAATACCAAACACCTAATATATAGATTCATAAATAATAAATCTTTCCAAATAATTGTGGGTAGTTACTACTATACGTGAACAATACCTGGCCCATGACAACTACTCCCCCCCCCCTTTCGCGATAGCTTGTCCTCGAGCTGTGGTGGCGGCCATGGCTGAGAGCTTAGGAGACCCCATGTTGACAAGAGGTTGTGATTGCGACATGAGCAAGGTTGTCAATGTCACGATCCTGAATCGGATTGGAGGTTGTTCAGCAGAATAGTGAATTGTAGGATCGACGTAGAATTTAAGATCCTATATGATTCTACCAAAGAAACATTTTTTAAAATCTACCTTGTATTTTAACACTTCTACATTTTTAAAACTATACCTTCAGAACTTTTGTTTATCAAAATGTAATGCAAAGGAAAGATCATTTGTTATTTATCCAAGTTATAATGCACATGAAGAAATAAAAAGTAAAAATTTACAATGAAAGGGACATATGCAAATAATTATTTATAATAAATCACTAGAATCGGTAAAATCAGGTAGGATTGTATGAAAATTTTGATCATGATTCTACAAATGTTTTGTTAGCATCGTAATTAAGATTCTATCAAATTAAGACTCTAACTTACGATCGGATCGGTCCAGACAATCTTGGTCGTGGAAATGTAGGATCGTATGACTAGAATCGAGATTCTGACAACCTTGGACATGAGTCCTTGAAGATCGTTACCTCCATGCGCGGTTGCCGCAAACTCATCGGTCGTTGTGACAGTGGCAGCAACCTTGGCAGCGCCACGGTGGCCATGATGAACTTCGGCAGGGCCACGGCGGGCTCCGGCAGCGTCACGACAAGATGTGGTAGTGCGACAACTGCCGCAACAGACTTCGGCAACACAACTAAAGGTTTTGGCTCTGCTGCGGCATGCTTCAGTGATGCCACGACAGGCCTCGGTAGAGCTGTGGCTACCACGGTAGGATGCGGCGGCGTCGTGGCAAGTTCCGATAGCATCGTTGTGACTACTGGAGACAACGCCGCCACCTCCTCTTGTTGCGTCTTCTTCTCCTCCTGATCTGCAATCTGCTCCTCTCAAGTAGCATGCATGTTAAGGAAGATGGTCACAATCTTCTTGTCGTTGTCGCTGGTACTCATGGCCATCTTGTTGGCGTTAGCCTTTATTATATCATGGCCAATGATTCGGTAGCAGGTTTGCTCTGTCACCATAACAATGGTAAAAGTCACGAGAAGGGATCAACTACTCTAACACCAAATGTTATGAACATTAGTTCATAACAAGGTAAACATTGCTAGAAAGAAGGCTGGGCGACGTCGACTTGATAGGATGAGAGATTAGACTATAGACTGAGATGATAGAACATTAGGGGGAGACTAAATTAATCCATCTTTCTTGCTTGATTCATGGGGGATATATGATATCTCTTTTATAGGAACAAACCGCCTTGATTCCTAAGAAATAATCTAAGGAAATCTATCTCTAACAATCCAATTTAATAATAACTTGCCTAACTAACAAATAATACCAAACACCTAATAGATAGATTACTAAATAATAAATCTTTTCTAATAATTGTGGGTGGTTACTGTTATGCGTGAATAGTAACCGGCCCATGACAGCAACATTAACATTTAACAATAGCCAATGCCACCACGACAATATGAGAAAAGAGGATGCGAATTATGTATGCAATTTTTTTGGATTTGAGAATAATATTTTTTGTATTTTTTTTAGTTTATAACTTATGGTATATTTATTTGAGATCCATTGCAACCAAAGATTCAAAAACCGGTTACGGAGAAAATATCGACCCCGACTGGTACCAGTTACCAGCCTGTTACCATTGGTACCCGGTTTTCTACCGGACGGTTTCAATCATCAAATCTAAACTCAAATTTTGAATTTGGCCAGTTACCGCCTGAAATTACTATTCATCAATTCAAATTCAAAAATTAAATTTAAAATTTAAAACTTTTCGGGCCAATATTTTTTTACCAGTCTAAGCCGATATGGCTGTAACCGGCGGTCTTTTTATCCTTGGTCGCAACACGCAGACACTATGCTAGTTAGGGAGAAAAGGTAGAACAAACAATATTTTAGTTGCATTCTGCATTAAAGGGGAGTCAAACTGCCAACCTCAGCCTTCTCAGCAAGCACTTTCACTAGTCATCCTAAGCTAAATTGTTTGTCAGGTTAGACCACAAGTATTAAATATTTATAACTGAACCACTGGTCCAACTGGTGAACGACTGGTCGGACCAATGAACCGATAAACAGTTACTTGGCAGGTCTGCTCATGGTTCCAGTTTTAATAACTATGGTTGAGTCGATGGTCTGTAATAATATGTAGGTGATCGTGATTAACTGTGTTTGATGAATAGACCCATCTAGTTGATGAAATATTACGATGGGCATTCCATTCATGCAACTAGGTTTGAAAAGAAAGGTTTAGAGGGATCAAATTGTTACTTGCCTGATCATTATTATGGGCTATTTTTGGGAATAAAGTTCTTATTAGGATTGGCATGAGGAATAGCCTGTATTATAAGCTTGAACTGCATGCTTTGCCTTCCATGTTGTCGTAGTGTATTATTCTTTCCCTCTCCTAGAAGGCTGTATAAGTAGTTGGAGCTAAAGTTGAGACAAAGTTTCTGATTCCTGGCAGTAAGAGTAGTTGTTAATTGGACATCTTGGGCCTGCTTAGTTTCTAGGAAACCAGTCAGATTAGGGAATAAACTATCGGGCTGTTTACATTTCTGTAATTTATGGTCCTATCTGATTTTTTTTTAGTTCTTCTACCAAGAAAAACCCTAATCCCCTAACTCATAACTTGTCATTTCAGGGCACTCTGCCAACTTATTCAAGCAGAATTGCAGTTAGTGCCGCTGACAACATAATTATGGTCCATCAAATAGATGCAAAAGTCGTCATACTTTATGATGTATTTATGGATTCCTATACACCAATATCTGCGCCTCTTCCACTGCTAGTGAGAGGGTTGCCCAGCAATAGTAGGCAAGCAGCTCAACCTGCAGATAGCCAATCTAGTGCATATGGCGGGACTATCTATGGAGAAGGTTGGAACTTTCTCATTCCTGACCTCATCTGTGATGCTGAGAATGGTCTCTTATGGAAACTCCATTTAGACCTGGAGGTAAGACATTGGCAATGAACAATTCCTTGAATCTCGATTAAATCATCCTCCATGCAAATACATTTTTGCCCTGACATGCATAGCTTGAATTCTAGGCTATTGCTGCTAGTACTTCTGATGCTCCTTCGATTTTGGAATTCCTTCAGAGACGAAAGTTGGACCCAAGCGCGGTAATATGATTTTACTACTTCGCAGATAAGCCCATCTAATAGTTTAATTTTTGCCAACTATTACCATTACCATACCAATTCTTATTATGATGCAGGTTAAGACACTAACCCTCGCTATAGTTCGAACAATCATCCTGGAAAGGAGGCCAATAACTATGGTTGCGAAGGCAATCGATGTTGTTCTTGATTCATACTCTCGTTTGATGAAAATGGGGGGCGGTGTTCCTGGGGTTAGGAGAACATCTGAGCAAAACCTACAGACAGGTGGTCAGCAGCCTGTTGAGGGCTCCCATGTGGTTTCTCAGGAACCTCCTTCTGGAACCACATTTAGACCTGTTGTGAACGCAGACTCAGCAAGTGTTGGGAATATACCCGTGCAGTCAAATTCAGGAGCTGAGCATGGACTTGCTAACCTGGCAGCACATGTAGATAGGACATTATTACATACATCTTCTGATTCTGATGATATTGCACCGGCAAGGGCAAGTCAGGGAACGTCAGGTTCCCAGATATCTGATGCTGCCAACAAAAGACCTCAGGCTCTAGGCGAGGATAGCAGACCACTGGCTTCTGGTACATCAATGCAGCATGGACCACATGTTGCTAGTGTGGCAATTTCGCCAATTGAAATGTTCCAGTCTGTCTTTGCACTTGTTGAAGATGAGATGATGGGTGACCCTGCATATCTTATTGCTGTCATCATGGAGTTTTTACGAAGGTATTGCTTGTTGATTTAGTGTTGTTTCAAACTAGTTAAGAAGCAATAAGTTCCTAGTTCGTGATATATTTGCTGTTAATTTAGCATTGTACATAACTATTTGAGAAGTTAACTTTTGATGTCGTGATAACTTTAGCCATCCTGTGTAGCATGCTGAAGCGTGCCATTTGTAAAAGAAAATGAAATTTGGCCATATCACTGTTCCATGACTGGCATGCAACAGGAATGCTACCATGCAAAATGACAATAACACCCTATAATAATGCACTCCATTTTATTTTACCCCCATAATGGCATAATGGCAATAGACACTTTTTGAGGAACTATGGCCATCAATCGCTTTCCTCTTTTATTTTCTTGACGTTAGTGCATCACAGCATCAGTTATGGTATATGCTTTTTGGTTTTTAATGTAGTACTCCCTTTCTTTCAATACAAGATAAGAACAGAAAAGTGCTGTCTTGCTTTATTTGCAGTGCCTCAAAGGCTGGGCTGAAGGCTCCTCCCAACTTTTATGTGATGATGACGACACTGCTAGGCCGTAGCAACCGTTATGCTGAAATAGCATTGTTTGTTTCAAACCAGGTCAGTGTGTTATTCTAACTCCATCGTTAATGATCAGTGTGCTCAAGTACACTAGCACAATCGATCATATTGTGTGTGCTGGTAGTTAAATATATTATAGTGTGCTGATAGCTAAGTACATTAAGTACTAACGTAGCATTAGCTTGTAGTTTGCCTAATGGTTTGACAATGCTTCGAAGCAACTGTTGCATGTAGGGTATGATTCTTAAAATTGGTACATCTTTCATGTTTTAGTATTTATCATGCCGAGGGGGGCGTAAATGGATAGGAATAGTTCCAATTCAACAACCATACTTTTCACGCAAGATTTCACATCCAAACAAAAGATAGATGGTAATATTGGCTTGCAATTTCATGTAGGGAGTAAAATTTATTTCCGAATTCAAGGGATGTAGTCTTTGAATATTATGTATATACGAGTGGCAAACTTACACTTAGACTTCCCTCTACTATTTACTTTTTGTTGAATCGAGCCCGCACCTGACTTGTCTGATGGCGAATCCCTTTACCTGAACTTTGCATACCAGGCCTTTAATTGACCTCCTCGGTCCATTTGACAGATGTAAATTCAATGTGGCCATCACATTTTGCTAACATGAATTAGTAGGCTATTATTTTAGGACGCCGGGGTGACTTAGCGAAGCTTTCCTACCAAAATATTTTCTACTTCTATTAATTCCCCCAAAATTAGTGGTTGGCAGTATATTGTGCAAGACAGTTCTAGAAATCAACTCACACTCCAGTGTTACTACAAGTGTCGCTGGTATTGTTTCTCCATCTCCTCAGGGCTTTTCAGAAAATGTGGTTTTGTTTTGGTCATGGACCAATTCCTGCAGATCCTAGAGCCCTCCAAGGAACTCGCGATGCAGCTCATCGAGTTGGGGCGACAACACTCGCCGACAAGGAAGCTGGGCGTGGACATGCTGAGGGAGCGGGGCCTGCACCATGACTACTTGACTGCATTACTGCAAGATGGGTACTACCTGGAGGCTCTACGCTATGCTAGAAAATACAAGGTATTTGCCTGCCTATGCTTGGATTCCCCCCCCCCGTGCGCCTTCTGTATATCGTAGCATGCTACCTGCCTATGCTTGGATTCCCCCCCCCGTGCGCCTTCTGTATATCGTAGCATGCTATGTTGCGAGAGATTAAGCAATCTTTTTGTATGCATTACAACTAAAACATAACTAATTTAGTTACTTTTTGATTTGGTAGTTGTTGCTTTTCTGTCAATACTGAACAGCATCTTGGTTTTGTTTTCTTCATGCAATGCTTTGTTGCATCCGTTGTTACTGACGTGAGGACTGGTCCAGGTTATTACCGTGCAGCCTGCCCTCTTCTTGGAGAAAGCTGTGGCCAAGAACAGCGCGCAGAACCTCGCCGCCGTGCTGAGCTTCTTCTCCGAGTTCACGCCGAGCTTCAAGACGACGCCGGACTACGGCAGATACCGGCATATCCTGTCCGAAATGGTTTGAACAAACAAATTTCTGTAGGATGGAACTTTGTCTGAAATGATTTAGCACGTTCTACGTAAGGATCGCGCGTTATTCTCTCATGTGATAATTTCTGGAGCCCTTTGCAAAAAAAATAAATGAAATGAGCGCTCATTGAGGCACTGTGCTGGACAGAAGCTGTGCAAGACAACAGGGAATGGCCCAACTTTACGATGAAAACTGAAATCTCTTGTGGACCGAACACTACCATCCTCCACAAATCAGCATTCCAGTTGATTTGAGTAGTTACCAACGGGCGTGGATGGTTGGCTCCATTTTCTTCTTGTTTGGTCTAATCCATTGTAATCCAACGGCTTTCCTTGTCCATCATTTGTGATCCGACAGCTCACCAGAACGACAGGGGATCGCATCAGACAACTGAGACAACTCATGAACAAGAACAAAACCCACGACGAACGAAGTACGCATATACACATCACAAAACCGGAGTACCATTTTCAAGAAAAAAGAAAATCAAACAGACCCAACAAAATCAAGCGGAGAAGAAGCCGTCGACGGCGGCCATCGCCAGCGCCGTCGTGGGCCCCGCCGCCGCCCAAGAGCCCCACTCCCTCGCCTTGGAGGCGGTAGCGGAAGCGGCGCTATCGTCGGAGGCAGCGGGCAGCTCTTGGCCCCCGCGCCCCTGCTGCTTCCTCTTGGTCGTCCGCGCGAACAACTCCACCACCAGCAGAGCTATGTCCGCCATTGCTGAACTTCCTCTCTTCTGCAATCCTCCTCTCTCGCCTCTCGGTTCTTGTTTGTTTGGTTTGGCTCTTGGAATTGTTGCGTTCTTGCGCGGCATTTATACGCTGCCTGCTCGAGCTGGGGTTTGGAACTTTGGATAAGTCTGACGCGCGGCTGGGTTTCAGTGGGTGCTGTGCTGTGCTGTGCTGACGTGCTGTGCTGTGCTCGTGCTTGCCGTGTGTCCAGTTTCGTGGTCTGCTTCTGCGCGCTTGAGCTCAAACCCAAACAGTGGGAAGCGTCGCTTGGTTTTGGCGGGGCGGTGTGACGTGGCAGGATTAGTGCGACGTGTCATGCGATTTCTGGGCCTAAAACATTTTTTGTTTTATTCAGGGGTTAAGACTCAGTAAGGGATGGTTATAATACTTATTTTTTGGAATGATGTGTAGTGGGTGATTGCCCTTTAAAGATTCATTTTGACAGATTTTATAATATTTGCTAAGATCCTGATGTCTTTGTGGTTAATTGCTTTTCTAGTAGTGATTGGAGGATCAACTTCAATAGAAATTTTGGTAAGGAGGAGCTTAATCAATGGAGTATGCTGAAATCCTACCTTTCAAACATTGATCTGAATGAGGAGAAAGATAAAGTCATTTGGTGCCTAGGCAAGACTAGGTTGTTTTCAGTTAAATCCCTTTATAGTCATCTGCTGTTTGGGGGGGAGGGGGGGTCAGTGTAGGAAGTTACAGAAGTTATGGGAAAGCAATATTCCTTTAAAAGTCAAAATTTTCTTATGACAAAGTTATCACAATTAGGTTCAAACAGCTGATCAATTAAAAAAAGGGTGGAAGGGAAAGGGGAATTGTATTCTGTGTGGAGATGAGGAAAATATCAATCATATTATTTTCTCATCTGTGTTAGCAAGATTTGCTTGGTTCTGTGTGAAGGAAGTTCTAAGCTGGGAGCGAATTCCGATTTCTCTTGATGATTTTCAGTTGAATTGGTTAGATAGGAAAATGGCTAATGCATATAATATCACTTTGTTTAGTTTTACAGCGTTTGCTTGGAACCTCTAAAAAATTAGGAACAAAATGGCGATTGAGAAGGATTTTCCTAAGCAACCTATGGATATGATATTCAACTTTCTATCTTGTTTGCAGCATAGGAAGATTCTCATCAAAGGGGGTGATAGGGGGTTCATGGATGTTTTCCTTTCAGACTTTGAAACCTGGAAAAAGAATGCCGGGATGAATTAGTTAGCTTTATTTTGGGTCTTCTCAGCTTGTTCGTCGGTTGTTTTGTTTTGGACCAGTCTGGAAGAACTGACTCCTTGGTGTAAGTTCGTGATAGCTGCTGTTTTGCTTGGTCTTCCTAGCTGTGTTGATTTTGGTCTTAGGTAGTTGGTTGCGGCTGTGGCTACTGTGCTTCTTTCTTGTAAGCTAGTTTCCCCAGCGTTTAAATCCATGCTGTTTGTAAGTACCTTATGTTGCTTTCAATATAAGCAGGGATTTCCTTTTGTCAAAAAAACATTTTTTGTTTTAGTGGCATCGCCCTCGGCGTTGTACAGATCAAGTTAGCAATAATCATGGGAAATCAGGATTCTCCTCTTGATTTACTAGTACTACTCTGTTAGCGGTACAATCGAACGTTTCGGTTCGTATATATTACTTGCGTCGCAAAATTTCACCACGTTTTCAACTCGTATTTGTAAAAATGATCACCACATTCGCGTATTTGTAGAAATATCACCGTTAGCGCACGATGACCGTGCGCCAACGGCTCCCATGCTGCCACATGGCCCTCCCAGCCGACCCTGCCACCACTCCCGGCCGACGTGACCAGCCCGGGCGGGGTACTCCCGGCTGACGTGGCCCTCCCGACCGACCCCGCCACCACCTCTACGCGTTGGCGCATGCTCACCATGCGCCAACTGTTGGTGCATGGTGACCATGCGCCAACAGTTAAAATATAGTAAATGAGTTCAAAAAATTATGAAATTTTTTGTGGAGCCTCCTGCACAGTGTACTATACGGTGTAAATTTGCCATAATTTTATTCGTTCAGAATTTTTCTCGCAATACCCTCCCGACACGAGCCCCCTCCGCCCTACCTCCGCCGCCACAATCACGCACCTGCATCGCTTCGGAGAATTAAAAAACGTCGCGATGGCCATCTTTCCCACCGTCCCTCCTCCACACATCTGTCTCCTCATCCAGAAATTTCGGCTCCAACGCTTACCGAATTCCTGGTGCCAATGCCGCGACTCCTCCGTTCGGCTATAAATACCGAACTCTGGCACTCGCTCTTCGCTCATCTCATTTGCGTTTCAATTCTCGTTCTTGCGCTCGTCGCTAAGAACTCAGAGAATGTAACATAATTACTTTTATTGGGAGGTTAACTATTTTCTTGCTTCTCATCGTTCGTCGCTCGGCCTTTATTGATTACTTTCCCCCGAAGGGTAGGTAATTTGTCGGATACTTTTGCCGTTATTACCGTAGTCGTAATTAGTTAGTCTTAGTCAGCTAGTCATAATTAGTTAGTTTAGGGGCAATTAATTAGTCATAATTAGTTAGTTCACTAGTAATGAATTAGTTTAGTGGTAATTAATTAGTCGTAATTAATTTAGTAGTCATCATTATAGCATATTAAGTAAGTGGAAATGAAGTACTGGTAATTTTTTAGTGGTAATTAATCAATCATAATTAGTTAGTTTATAGGTAATTAATTAGTCTTAATTAGTTAGTTCACTAGTAATGAATTAGTTAGTTCACTAGTAATGAATTAGTTAGTTCACTAGTAATGAACATCGCACCCTAAGTGATGTGGCGATATGCACCTGCAACAAGCCGAAGCTCCTCCACAAGCCATGCTCGCATGTGTACAAGGCGTGTGAGCAAATGAGGCAGATATCTACGTCATACATCTCCAAGTACTACAACATGCAGCACCTATTTGGTACATGGAGTGGAGAGTTTCACTCGTATGGCTTGGAAATGAACTACAAGGATCTTTAGCCAGACATAGTGCAATCGGGTCCCAACAGGGACTTGAAGAGAATAGGGAAGGGGCGACGGCAGAAACAGCGCTTCCGGAATGACATGGATGCAAGTCAACGTACTAGTATTATCTACACAATCAAGTGCAGGATATGCAAGACTCCTGGGCACTCAATGAAGGATTGTCCCAACAGACCCAGCTCGTCCAATCGTCATTCAATGTCATAATGTAATGTTTTTCCACTATGTTTGTTATGTATAGCGCAAACTTCTACGATACCCAGTTGTGGACTCTTCGGCAAACTTCTACGCGAGGGTGTTGCAGAAGCGCAAGTGACTTGCACAGAAGAGGAAACATCTACAATACCCAGATTTTTCAATTAAAGATGCTCGAGTACCACCACATTTTTTGATCCCGCAGTGTGTGTGTGTGTGTGGTGAGCCAGTGGAGATCATTCAGTCCACACCCCCAGACACCGCCGTCCGGGCGTACTACACGTGCGGACACCACCTCATAAGCGTTTCTTTCGCATGCATCAATTTTCCTCTCCCTATGTTGAATTCCTTAAAATTTTAATTTCATCCCCATGTAATGGCAGCCCGAGATGCGCTACCACTTTTTCCAGTGGATCGACGGCCCGGAGACGTACGACAGGGCGTTCATCCAGCAGAAGTACATGCTGAACTACTCGATGCGGGCCGAGACCTTCATGCAGTGGAAACCTTACGTATCGGACCCTGTTGAGGAGGCAACGAAGGAGCCCAATACTCGCCTAGGCATAATCCATATCAATGACGTGAGTTATGAAGAATTTACATCCTTGTTACGTTTTTGACTATACGGTGCACTTACATCATGGAATCGCAGGACATGGACGACTTCGACATACCAGCCCAACGTGGAGAGTCCAGTGACAAGGGGAAGGGAAAGGCTCATGCAGCTAAGCCCAGCCACCATAGCGTATCCGGTCGCCCGGGCGTAATCCATATCGATGACGTGAGTTATGAAGAATTTACTTGCTTGTTACGTTTTTCACTGTAAGTTGCACTTACATCATGGAATCGCAGGACATAGACGACTTCGACACACCAGCCCGACGTGAAGAGTCCCACGACAAGGGAAAGGGGAAGGCTCCTTCGACCGAGACTGGCCGACGTCATAGCGTATCAGGCCGACCAGTCGCACTCCGTATCGAAGACGTCAGTTATATACAATTTGCATCCTTGTTATGTTTCTTACTATACGATCCACTTACATCATGGAATCGCAGGACATGGACGACTTCGATACTCGCCGCCACCGTGGGCAGCCCCGAGACAAGGGGCACTTGCTATGGCGCCGCGGAGACTAGTTGCATACATCGTTAAATAGAACACTCTTTGTCAAATTATCAGTTTGCCCTAGATGATCTGTATTGTACCATAGGCTACATAAAATTATGCATGAACCAACTGAGAGAAATGCTTGGTGTGCAGATCATATAACGATGAACCGTAGCCTTCGAAACGCACACGAGTCAGAGGTTACGGTACATCGTTATATGATCTGCATGCCACGTATTTCCCTCAGTTGGTTCATGCACAACCTTATCTAGTCTGTTGTACAATACAGTATTAAAGAATATCACCCACATTAAACCGATAAATAAATAAAGAGTATCATATTTGATCGGGTTACATGTGATAATACCCCTCCTCCTTCATCCCGGTTCATGCACATGCTTATCTAGACTTTGGTATATCCCGTGTTATGCGATTATGTTTAGGTATATTTGTATTCATATTTTGTTTTGCTATATTTATACGCGTATTTTGGTTGTTATATGTGTACTCCTGCACCATATTGTATATCGACATCTCAAATGGAGTTGCAATGCAGCGTTTTTTCTATACATTCCAAGTCACATGAAATCATGAAACCCTAATTTCCGAAACATAAAATCGAAATTTTCGTGACCTAAATCCTAAATTTTCAAGATAATACCAGAACACATAAAATTGTTGAAACATTACACAATCAAGTCCACTGCATGAGGAGCATTCAAAATAAAATTCATAATTTTTAGAGCTCATTTTCTATATTTACAAATTCGTACAAACAGGACACTTATACGAAATAGCGATACATATTCTGAATGAATAAAATAATAGAAAATTTACATAAGCAAGTACACGGTGTCGAGAGGCTCCAAAAAAATTTCATAACTTTTTGAACTCATTTACTATATTTTAAAATTCTTACCGATTTCAACCTAACACTAACCTAACCTACGACAAATGGTGGGCCGAGGGCTGTTGGCGCATGGTGAGCATGCGCCAACGTGCTGAGGTGGCAGTGGGGTCGGTCGGGAGGGCCATGTGGCGGCCGGACAAGCATTGGCGCACGGTGACTGTGCGCCAACGCCACGTTGCAGCGTGGGAGCTGTTGGCATATGGTGACCATGCGCCAACGGTTGCCATTTCTACAAATACATGAATTCGGTGGTCATTTCTGCAAATACGAGTTGAAAACGTGATGTATATGCGAAAAATTCTAGAATATGGTCAAGCGTTTATTTTTCGTCCCTCAATTTCCATGTGCTTATACAGAGAAAAGGAATGGCAGTGTTAGTGAGGGGCGGATCCAGACTTGGGTCATGTACCAGGCTGAGACTTGATCATGTACCAGGCTGGGATAGCTCCTTCTTTAGTTGAGCTAACTGTTTTTTTTTTTTTGCAATTTCTTCATGGGATTTAGGTTAGGTGTTGAGAAACCGTCGCTGGCGAGTCTAGTCCGATCGATACCTCGTAAACGAAGTAGAAGAATCACATACACAGGTACAGAAAATAAAAGAGACACAGATATGGGGGAGCTCTTCTCTTCTTTATTAGACTTTTCAGTAGCTCTTTAGAATGATTAGCACCCCCTATTTATAGACTAAAAGACCCCGCTAAGGTTTTGGATGGGACACCCACCCCATGGGCCGGCTACTGGGCCAAGCCCATGTTTTCCCAATACTCCCCCTTGGGCACCCATTCTCACGTGTTCATGCATCGTCAAAAACTCCACAAAAACTCAGTGGGAAAAATTTAGAGAAAGAGTACATGATACACGTTCTGCTGCGTTGCATGAATTGCTTCATTAAAAACCTTAGCCGAGAAACTTCAGCAAAACTCGCCAAGGGAAAAAGAGTATAATCCACCCAATTTCATTTAATCTCCAGGATTTATTCTTTGGGTACTCGATCTTCGTGATCAAGTTTCAATAATGAGTTCGTGAAGATTCCTCCCTTGAATTCTGCACTTCTCTAAGTCTCATCATTCCAATTCCACGTATGCATCTTTCAAAGCTAGATGTTAGAAGTGACTTAGCGAATAAATATGCAAGATTTTCACATGACTTGGTATGCAATACTTTAACTTCATCCGTATTTTGCAATTCATGAGCATAAAAGAACTCGGGGTTGATATGCTTTGTGAGATGACTCTCCACATAACCCATCTGCACTTGTGCAACACAAGCTGCATTATCTTCATAGATAATAGTGGAAGTTTGCGCGGTATTCAATCCACACGACTGCTGGATGTGGTGAATCATCCGCCGAAGCTAAGCACATTCTCGTGAGACCTCATACAGTGCTATGATTTTCGAGTGGTTCGTCGAAGTGGATACAAGACTTTGCTTAGATGATTGCTATGAAATTACAGTTCCACCACATAGGAATACATAGCATGTTTGCGACTTGGCTGTATACGGGTTCAACAGGTACCCGACATCTGCATAGCCAGTCATAGTCAGGTCTTAGTTCTTTCCGTTGAATAGACCAAAGTCCTTACTTCCTTGGAGGTATCGGAAGATGTCATTTATTCTTTGCCAATACCTTTTGGTAGGTTCTGCACTATACCTTGCTAATAGGTTTACGACAAATAAAATGACTGATCTAGTACAATTCGCTAAGTACATGAGTGCTCCTATTGCACTTAAGTATGGGAATTCTGGTCCCAGGACTTCCTCCCCCTCTTCTCTAGGTCTGTACGGATCCTTGTCTTGCTGCAAAGATCTCCCGATCATTGGCACTTTCGAAGGGTATGCCCTTTCAAAGCCGAACCTTTCTAACACCTTTTGAGTGTAGGTTGACTGATGCACTAATATCCTTTCAAGGATATGCTCAAGCTACAAGCCTAGGCAATATTTGGTTTTACCCAAATATTTTATTTCGAACTCTGACTCTAGGTAAGAGCTTTCTTTCTTAATATCTTCTAGGGTTCCGATGATATTCAGTTCATCTACATACACTGAGATTATACAAAATCCATCCTGGGATCGTCGTATAAATACGCAGGAACAATTCTCATTGTTTGTGTAGCCTTTCTTGCGTAGAAAGTCGCTCAAGCGATTACACCACATCCAGCATGATTGCTTAAGTCCGTACAGTGATTTTATGAGTTTCACACTGTACATATTTCTATTTGCTCTGTCGTGGTTCGGGGTAGGGATACCTTTAGGTACCTTCATATAAATGTCTGAATATAAGTTTCCATAAAGGTATGTAGTTACCACATCTATTAATTTTATTTCTAAATTCAAGTTTACTGCCATTGAGATTAAATATCTAAAGGTAGTTCTGCCCATGACCGAGGAATAGGTTTCTTCATAATCAACTCCTGGACGTTGAGTGAAACCTTGTGCAACAAGCTTTGCTTTATATCTTACAACTTCATTATTTTCATTTTTCTTTCGAACAAATACCCACGTATACCCTACGGAGTGTACATAGGGAGGTGAGCGGCTTACATGCCTAACCACCTCTCTTTTATTTAGAGATAATAATTCAGTTGCCATTGCCTTCTTCCAATCTTTCCAATTTGATCTTTTCTTACATTCAGCGAGCGATGCAGGCTCTAGATCAAGATCAATGATTGTGGCAATTTTCTTTGCAAAGTAAATGTCGACATTGGATGTTGTCCTATTCATAGATTCTCTCATGGTCATATAGTTTATAGCTATTTCTTCATGGGACGATTCTTCTAATGCTTCTACTTGCTCACCGCTACTTCCAATTACAGGGGCAAACATCTATGCTGGTTTCCCCCTCCATGGGGATGTTCAAATCCGGGATGTCTTTTCCTGAAGGTTCCATACTGGTGTCAGGTCTCAACAGGCTCCTCTTCTGGTTTTGGGAAACTTCGGTGATCAGCTGTGTTAAGTCCTTCTTATCCTTTTTTACTAGGCATCCCCGGCTATTTGGGATTCGAGGGACCGGAGTTCTCGTCTTTTTATTCTGAGGCCTTTGGACGAGATTAGGGGTACCTTCAATTTTCTTTGGTATTTCAACCCTCTCTGGTGCATTGCGTGCAGGCACACGCGACTTGGTCATGCTCTTCAAATCACTAAAGTCGTCAGACAGTTGATTCGCTAATGCTTGCAAATCAATTATCTTCTAGACTTCTCTATTTGCTTCACTAGTGCGCAGGTCATGTGCATGGATTCTCGTGGTTTGCCACTTTATTTCCCGATATTTTTCATCAAGGGGTTTATTTCCCCATAATGACGGGAAACTATCTTCATCAAATATACTATCAGCGAATCGAGCAGTATGCAAATCTCCCATCATAGGGTCCAAATATTATGGATGTTGTCTCATAACCAACGTATATCCCAGACTTTCGAAGAGGGCCCATTATAGTACGCTGTGTTGGGGGTATAGGTACATAAACTTTGCACCCAAATTTACGAAGATGAGAAATTTTCGGTACTGGCCCTTGCGCTAGTTGTATGGGTGAATGGATATTATATGCCGATGGTCTAAAGTTGATGAGAGTTGTTGCGTGCAGCACTGCGTGTCCCCATCATGTAGTTGATAAATTATAATTCTACAAAAGCGGTCTGGCAATAAATTTAATCATTTTCATTAAGGAATAAGTCCAGTTTACTCCCTCCAACTATCAGAAAAGTCTGGTTTACCCCCCTGAACTACAAAATCGGTTATTTAACTCCATAAACTTGCGAAATTCGGTCAATACACCCCTCGGGGCGGTTTGAATAGGTGGTTTTGTACAATACAGTATACAAGCCACATACACACGTACAAATACAGTATACAAGCCACACACACATGTAGTATATGCCAAGTCTTTGTCGGTGGCGAGTCAGGTGCAGGCAAGTCGTCACAATGATGAGTTGTAGTGTAACGGTGCGAGCGATCGATTTAGCGAGGAGGCGGTTGTAGTACCACCCGTTGTACTCGGATCGGGCGCAAGACGTCTGCGGCGTGGCGCTGCAGCGCAAGCACCCATGGCTCCAGCAGCGGAGCACACCGCGATGTTCACCCCGCCGACATCGTGGAACACGAAGCGAAAGCACGGCCGAAGAAGCACGCGTGGTACGCCATCCACTCGCTTTTCGTGTTGCTACCGAGGTTGCCGTACAACGACGAGCTGCGAGAGGTAGTCGTACCGGCGCGGCGGCCGAACACGCCTCGTCAGACGCCAGGTGCCTCCTCTAGCGCCACAACCGCTTGCGTACCACGCCGGGCGACAGTCGTAGTAGGCGTTTCAAGACGAGTCGCCCACCGCGTTGTCGGCGTTGGGCACTCAGGCGAACGCAGGATTCACCACCATGATCAGATTTACCCGCGTAGCCCCTACCGAAGCACATGGTACGTCTTTCTTTGCACAAGACGGCCAAGGCCCAGTGTTCAAGGCCAGCGCCCTTGTTGGGCACCCATCAGAACATCCCAATTTTTCGAGCTTTAAAAATCCTTTAATAGTTAGTAGGAGAAAATTCACCATTTGGATTTATTTTATTTTAATTTAAAAGCTTAATATTGAACCTTGTGTATCAAAACAATTTAATATAATTAAAGTCAACATGAACAATGGTCAACACTATTTTATTTAGGTTCTATGTGCTTGGATGTATTTTATAGATGTTTCTAGAATTTTTTCAAGTTCATTTGCTATTTTGTTTTGCTATTTGGATTTTCTGATAATTTATTAAAAAAAAACTATTTAAAATCCCAGTTATCTGTTTTGGCCGAATCCCTTTCTCTCAAATTTCAATCCTTTCCGTTATTCGTGATTTCTTTCCTCCTGGTGTCAACTGTTTTTAGCCCAGTAAGGCCTTCCTTTTCTTTTTCCGTATGAAGGCTGAGCCCAATATCGCTGCAGCCCATGCCTTCCTTTCATGTTGTGTCACTGACTGTGCGCCCGCCCTTGCCACGTCAGACCGTCTTCTCCCCGGACTCAGCAGTCCATGTCTTGCATGCCTCGAGCGCCACCGGCTCTCCCTTGAATCCCCACCTTCCGGAGCCCTATTTAAGGGCCTCCCCGCGTCAAGAGCTTCGCCTGAGTCCCCTCCCTCAAAACCCTAGAGCTCCGCCATCGATTCCTTCTCCTTTGCGCCGAATTTCAACGAAGAAAGTCTCCGCCGCCGCAAGCTTCAACCCTGAATTTCTTCGCCGCCGGTGACATCCTGCCCCCATGGAGTACACCATCGGTATCCTTGTCACAAGAGCTACCTCGTGCACCCTTCTTTGACCCCGGGGCACCTTTGGTTTTCATCGCCGACAACCGCCGTACTTCGTCCTCCGGCCTGTCGCTAATCCCGGCCATCCCCGTCGAGCTCCAGAGCCAAAACACATACCAGGGTGAGCGCAATACCTTTATCTACCCAACACGCGCACTCTCTGTCGCCGCCGTGCCTTGATTCGCCGTTGTCGGCCGCGTCCGAAATCTTCGTCGGAAAGATGACGTCACCCGAGGACGTGGCAGTACACGGGTGTCGCTGAGTCAGCCTCCATCTTAGCTCTGTGCTCGCGTGGCATCCCAATCAGTGCCCCGTCACCTGACATGCGGCGTGTCCATCACCCAAACCCGAGCCAGCCTTGCATACACCCGGTCCATGGTACACCATGAGACTGCCAGTGGGCCCCACGAGCAAAATCAGTTTCCTTGCTATTCTTTTCAGCCGATTTCCTTGATGACGTCATAAATTCGATTTTTCTTTTAAAGAATAATTCGGGTAATTCTGAAATTATGGTTTCTTTTAGATTCAAACTTCTAAAGCTCATATCTTTTGCATCCGTACTCCGTTTGAGCCCATTCAAATTTCCAAATTCATCTAAATTTAATATCTATTTATTGGGGATTTTTATTTAATTTTTAGAGTTTTTTGCCTCTGTTATTTATTTGTTTTGGTTTATTTGCTTGTTTACGAGTAGACGTTGATACTTCGGGAAGTTCTGATCAAGAAGGAGCTGAAGATCAAGACAGTAGAAGATTAAAGATAAATAAGATCATCATTGTTATAGCATGGCAAGTTATACCTTTGATCATGTTGAATACCAGTTTTCTAAAATTACTTTGATTCAAATTATTGTATTTACTTTAAGTATTTATTTAAATACTTTTGGGTTTAGTTATTAATCCAATTTGTTGTATCCACCTTGTCTATTTGTTATGTCGTAATCTTTTGTCACCCTAGATTGGTTTATTTAGTTGATATTATCGTAGCACCAACATGGGTTGGTTAGATACGATTAGTCTACTTAGCCATGCTATGAGTCATCATCTCATGTGAGTTGCAAGTATAAACCTGACTAAGTGATTATGGAACTATGTGATAAAACGAGGTGTACTATGTGCTATTACTCGTTGATGGCATATGCTGCACTTAACCAACTGGGTGGGAAAAGATTTAGACTGAGGCAAGTGGTGGATATTGGGTGAATTGGTGGACTCTGTGAATGGGAATTGTAATCTCCGTGGCATAGTTAGAAATTGGAAGTCTTGCCTTGGTCAATTAAGGACTTAACTTTGTGCACCATTGAACTGAGCCTCTCGTACAACCACATGCTTGATTGGACAGGCCTAACTTAGTAGGTTACGGAGTCTTGACATTGATTACTCAGGTTGTAGGTTAGGTACTCAGTGATGGATGGAGGTGTGTTACCTCTATGGTTGGGTGCACATCATGGGGCGGTTCGCCGTATCCCTGTCCAACGGTGTGTGTTATGCCAAAGCACTGTGTAAGGGTTGGTATAGCGTAAAGCACACTGGGAGTATCAATACTTGAGATGAAGTTTCTGAAAGGTTTTATTGTGATCAACTCTTTACAAGTTAATTGCATCTTGTGGGTAAAGTGTACAAACTCTGCAGAGTGTTAAACAATCTATTCGAATAGCCGCGTCCGCGGTCATGGACATGCTCGGGGATTTCACACGAGGGGTAGATTTTCATGAAAACCTTGGGAAGGGAGCTGTGTGACCTAAGTCATATGGCTATGTGAATAACCTGTTTAAGCTATATGTCTTTGTGAAAACAACTGTTAAATTATTATTGTCTATTTGTTTTGAATTATGCTTTCAATCTAATATTCATATTCAAATTGCAAATATTGCATTTCTGCAAAAGAACCACATAATCTATTCCTTTGGAATAAGCCATCATGTATAATTGCATTTCTGTGGTATGACTTGCGAGTACGGTTGTGTACTCATGCTTGTTGTAAAACATGTAACAGAAGTGGAAGAATCGTTAGTCAGCAAAGTCTACTTCAAGGATCGTGGAGAACTAGGTTGCGCTACCCCAGCCGATTGCTTGTGGGCATATGGATGGGCTTCACTGAAGTTATTCTGTTACGTTCCGCTGCAGCTTCTTTGAGCTTTTTGCCTTCTGATGCATTAATTCTAAGCTTTGACCTTAAGGTCTTTACTCTGATATTTATTGTTATTTGCCTATTTTCTAGTCATCTTTGTATATAGAAATGATATTTCACTGATGTTGCCACTGTGTGCACTAGCGTGATCCTAGACTAGTGCATTATATACAGAGGGTCCAGAATTGTATTTTTGGGTCCCAACACCCACTCACAGCAGAACCAGGGCTTGCCGTAGACGTGCGTGGGCGTGGAGCATAGGGAGGCAGGCTGAGCGGCGGCGGCACTAGGAGTAGGCGACGCCAGAGAGGGAGGGAGCGGCACTAGGAGGCGGCGGCACCTGGAGGAGGCGGGCTGAGCGGCGGCGGTGGCACCAGGAGGAGGCAGCGCCAGAGAGGGAGGGAGCGGCACCAGGAGGAGGTGGGCTGAGCGGTGGCGGCGGCACCAGGAGAAGGCGGCGCTAGAGAGGGAGGGAGCGGCACCAGGAGGCGGCGGCACCAGGAGGAGGCGGGATGAGCGACGGCGGCGGTACCAGGAGGAGGCCGTGCCAGAGAGGGAGGGAGCGGCACCAGGCGGCGGCGGCACCAGGAGGAGGCGGCTGAACTGAATGGAGAAAAGGAAATGGGAATGGATGAAGGCAGACATGTATGGTATTCCTTGTGTATTTGCATCATTATTTGCACTTGTATTTAGTGTTGCACACATCTCAAAGCATGGACGGACGACCCAGATGTTTGGAGCATATACAACCAGCCCTTGAAACCTTCCCAAGGGGTGTATTGACCGGATTTCGCAAGTTTAGGGGGTTAAATAACCGGTTTTGTAGTTCAGGGGGTAAACCAGACTTTTCTGATAGTTGGAGGGAGTAAACTGGACTTATTTCTTTAATTAATGCCTCTGCTAGTCCATTTTGGGTGTGGACATGCGGTACAGAATGCTCAACGTTAATTCTCATTGTCATGCTATAATCATCAAATGTCTTCAAAGTAAATTCTCCGGCGTTGTCCATTCTGATGGACTTCACATGATCATCAAGAAAATTATTTTTAATTTTAATTATCTGCGAGGTTAGCTTTGCAAAAGCGTGATTTCTCGTAGACAATAAACATACGTGCGACCATTTCGAGGAAGCATCGATGAGCACCATAAAATATCTAAATGGCTCTGACAGAGGCTATATAGGACCGCAAATATCTCCCTAGATACGGTCTAGGAATGCAGGGATTTCATCCTTCACTTTCAGAGCAGAAGGTCTAGTAATTAATTTACTGGTGGCACATGCGGGGCACACACAAGCTTCCTAATTTGGGAGATTCTTTACATCGATATTATGTCCCTGTGAATTGTTAATTATATTTCTCACTATCCTAAGACCTGGATGGCCTAATCTATCATGACAGATTCTAAATATGGTTTTCAGGACAATATAGGCTATGGGTGTCTGAATATTAGTGTAGTATAGCCCAGTTTTATATGAAGGAAGTCGTTTTAGTACCCTTTTTCACTTTCTTCACGCTTTGTAATGAGCAGGTATTCCTCACCATGCTCTTCTTAGTCTCTACGTAGAAACCGTTAGCGTGAATATTCTTGAAACTTAAGAGTTCTAGTCAATTCTGGGTACAATAAGGCTTCTTTAATGACCAAAGTTGTGCCTATCGGGAGTATAATTGTAACCCTTCCTGAGCCTATTACACAAGTATCGCTGGCCACAATTGTTGTAAGACTACCAGCATTCTTGCTGATCGATTAAAAGAATTTTGTCTCTCTCAAGATGACATTCGTTGTATCGCTATCCGCTAAGCACACTTTCTCCATAGGGCGCCGCACGCGTTCTGATATAAAGTATTTTATTAATATGTAGTAGGAAGTAATCAACATATAAATAAAATACTTCAAATATCAAAACATAACTTGCTATTATAAATACGGGAAGAAAAAATATAAATCTTGTAGGATTTATCACAAGAATTTAATGCTTTGCTCTCTTAGAGCTTACAACCATTATTCAAAGAATAAATTAATTCAATGTCCGCCCTTCTTGGTTTGAGCATTTAGCTTGACCTTGCGACCCACGACCTTACCCTTCTTGTCCCTCTCCTTTGTGAGAGGCTTCCTCACCTTGTAGCTGCTAGCATTGGCTTCATGACCAACATTGCTACTAGGCGACTGTGAGATGTAGTTCTTCCTTAGAACATCATCTTGAGCTTCCACAACTTGCATGATGTCAATCAAATCGGCATACTCCTTGTAGCCGTCTTGATGCGTGCGGATTGCACCGCATCCGGGTGAAAGGTAGAGAGAGTCTTCTCAATCTTCTACTCATCCGTGATTATCTTACCACAGAGTTGAAGACTGGTACAAATTCTGTGCAAGGCAGAATTGTACTCTCCCACGGCCTTGAAGTCAGCAAACCACAATCGATTCCATTCCTACTCCGCTTGAGGAAGAATGGTGTACTTCAGCTTCTCGAACCGCTTCTTCAGTGTAGTCCACAAAGCTAGCGCGTTCTTCTCTGCCATATATTCATTCTTGAGCGTTAGGTAGAGATGGTCTGAGGAAGTGAAGTGCCTGATCATTTTCCTCGGCAGTGCGATTGGCATCCCTTGAGGGGCCAAACCCGATAGCAGCACCGAGCTTTTTGGCCCCACATACACTCTCGGCGTCAGAAGCCCAAGTCAAGTAGTTTTGGCCATGTCGAGCTAGTTCCTCGAACTCCTGGCTCGAGATGCCTGTCATCTTCATATTTATGCAAAGAGTTCATAAGGTTACTGCTGATAATTTATATAAAATGGTTACAAAATTCTCATAATATTCCCGTATTTTTCTAAGCATTGATCATGATTTGCTGCTATTTTCAATGATTCAAAGTAATATAAACAATCACAGATAATCAAAATAGTAAATACAATATATAAATTGTATACAAATAATAATAACAGAGTTAAACATGCTTCAAATGCTCAAAACGATTCAAAATTGAATTCCCAGGGCCCTTTTATGCTGGAATATGAATTTTCGATGAATTTTGCAATTTTCGAGGGCTAGACCGCTAATTTTTAGTTCTGAGAAAAATTTTCGCGTAATTTTCCAATTTCTGAGTGGTTTTCTGTAAAATTTCCTTATCCGCGAAAAATTCCTCGTAATTTTCAAAATCCTGAGGGCCCTTTTGCAAAATTTTCAGAAATTTCTTTTTCCTTTTTTTTCTTTCCCCAGAATTTCTTGGGCCGGGCCTATTTTCTTGGCCTATTGCTGGCCGAAATCGGCCTGGTCAAAAACCGACACAGGGAAGGGGATAGGGTTTCCCCTCCCTGCTCCCCAATGTTGGCAGCGACTCTAGGCTGGGCAAGTGCATGCGATAGGCATGGCGCGGGGTGTAGCCGGAGGGCGGCACGGTGACATGTAGGGCCAGAAGGCTTGCGGCACCGGCGGCGTGCCGTCTGGGGTCAGTCGCGTTTCGGCGCCCACACGGAGCCGGTCGGGCGGCTTATAGGGTCGTCGCAAGGCAGCAGCACACGGCCATGCGGGCGAGCCGGCGTTTTTCTTCGCCGGCGCCATACTGAAGCGGCGGCGGCCTTTCGACGACAAGGTTGGTGGCGATCGACGGCCAAGACTTCGACGGCGGGCGGGCGGGCACATCGGTGCAAAAAGGGCACGCGGCGACGATAAGGCCGCGGCAGAGCAAATAAGAACGACGCGGCGGTGGGCGACAAAGACATAACCTACGGCCGGGCGGGCGGCGGCAAGACGATCCATGGCGCGGCGCGGCGCTTCGGCCGAGACGATAGCCAGCGCAGGGGTGACGGTGGTGGCGCGATGGCCGGGTCGGCGGCGGCTTCGCCCATGAGGGGCGAAGGGGGCAAGCGAGCGGCGTGCACAGCAAATGGAGGGTGCTGTGGCGGACGACGGGCGCGCTTTGTGCGTCTGGCGCCAGCGGCGGCGACTCACTTAAGAGGCGCCGACACCAGAGGGTGTGTGGGCGCGCAGAGGCACGACGCGATGGCTTCGAGGCGGTACGGCTGGCTTGGGCGTGGTGTGTGCAAGGGCCGTCGTGTGCATGCAAGGCGGCTTTGGGCCAAGTGGTGGCTATGTTCAGGGTTCGCGGCATCTCAACAGAATAACGCAGCCGACAAGATGCGGCGGTGCCATGCGGGTCATGCGGCGGCGGCTGCACCAGCTTTTTTTCATCGTTCATCGATCTCTGAAGGTAATCGACATCCTCCCTTTCATGCGATCTACCGATCAGCTTGGCCGGCGACTTCAAGTCGACTAGCGGTAGATTAGAGCGTATTTGCACCGTAGAAAATCTAGAAGATGAACTAGAAGATGCAATTCAATCTATGAGTGTCGTGCGACAATTACCTTTCGATCCGAGCATATTGTGCTGATAATGTGTTGAGCAACCGTCGCTGGCGAGTCCAGTCCGATCGGCACCTCGTAGACGAAGTAGAAGAATCGCATACGCATGTACAGAAAATAAAAGAGACACAGATATGGGGGGATCTCTTCTCTTCTTTATTGCTCTTTTTAGCAGCTCTTTACAATGATTAGCACCCCTTATTTATAGATGTCGGTGTTTTAGAACCGAACTTACGTAAAGATTGTTTGATTCGGGGGGTCTCCTAGAATAGAATCATGCAGAGAGATTGACACGGGAATTTTTATATGTGTTCGGGCCTTCTCCGGAGAGAATAACAACCCTACCCTGTGTGTGTATGGTATTGAGTGTATATTGAACAATCGGGGAAAAACTAAGACTATTACAGATAGTGCTTGTATTCTCGATGGCTCGATCCTTGCTTTCCTTTCCTTTTCTAGTTGCCGCCTTTTATAGTACGTGAAGGAGGCAATTACTCTGTAAAGCGGCTACCATCACCTCTCTGAATTGGGCGATGTTGGTAGTAATTACCGTGTATTAATTCCTCCACATCGCTCAACAATGACTATATACCGTAGATAATGGGTATTACGTGCCATTATTCTCAGAGAATAACAAACAGATGATGATCGTTTGAATCCTTTAATCAATAAGACCCACTTGTCTGCAGTGTTCATTTGATTATAAGGTGGTCGTAGCTGACCTAGTCGTAGAGGAATCTACGACTATGAGGTAGTCGTAGCAAGTCTTACGACTATGGGATAGTCATAGCATAACTTACGACTATGGGGGTGGTCGAGAAGAACTTACGACCATCCATTTGGTTCTTCCTTCATAACATTAAGGGTACACTCGTGGTTCACATGACGCCATATTTACCTATAATAAAAATTATAGATAAAAGGTAAAATGAGGATTATTATATCCTCGCCATCTAGCCCCCCACTTCAAGTGAAAGCAACTTACTTGGTAAAGGGTTCTAGATGGTCTTACGATCATGAGAGGATCAGAGAAAATAATCGAAGGAAAAACTCTTCGACAGGTACTACTTTGACCGTAAATGTGCTTGGTCAAGAAAATTGCTTACGACTCATCATGTGGTCGTAGAAGCATTTCTACGATCACAAGGTGGTCGAGTATAGTGATCAAGAAGGAACTTTCCGATTATCATTTCCTTTGGTTGAAGAGATCTAACCAAGGAAGTAATTTCGCTGAGATGTAAACGCAAACCTGAATTTCTCGAACGGACACACTGGGAATCTCAAACGACGCCTGCTAGCTCTGTTTATTGAAGCGTTCCTCGAGACGGTGGCGACCCTTTGAATGTCACGCCCCGGCTCAAGGTACTGTGGTTATATATACTCACCGAGGGTAAAACCTAAGATCTTACTTTTCCCCAAATTGCTCCTCGCTGTTCTTCAAGCTCTTGCCTTCTCCGCCGCTAAGTCGTTTTGCCTTCTCCACGCCACTCCAATTGTGCCCTCTTTTTCGACCCAAAATTTCTGCTTCCAGAGAGATGGCCGGAAAGTTTCGATTGGGAAGAGTCGGAGATGGATGCGAAGATTCAAGCCCTAGTTGTCGCTCGAAGATTCCAGAGAAGACTCTTGTGAAATGGCTTCCAGATTTGGGCAAGATTGGCCGTCAGGAGAATGGGCAAATTCCGCCTTCCGTGCTTATTGTGAGTGTGGTCTTCGACCACTGTTCACCCCTTTTCACCGTTGTGCTCGAAAGATTTTGGGGTGGAGTTAGTGAACCTTGGTCCTAACTCTATCACCATGCCGAAGCTGCCAGATATTTGTGCGAGGCGATTTGGGAATTCCATGACCTTGAGCTTTTCCAATATTTCTATGGAATGTCTCGGCAAGTCGATTTTTGGAAGTTGTGGTCTAAAACTCCACGACGGGAAGTCGAGGGAGTATATTCAGAGTTTCACCCGGTCTTCGTGGCCGGGATGGAGGAAGAGGTGGTTTTACTGGAAAGTCACCTCAGAAGACAGCCTCTCTTTCGTGGGAAAGGTCATTGAAAAGCAATCTTCATGGATTCGACTCGAAGATATCGGTAGGATTGCCCTTATGTTCAAGTTATCAAGGACTTGAAGAAGGAAGGGCTGACCGGATGGCATGTGGTGAAATATTTCATCACACGCCGAATTAGTCCTTTGAAGAAACGAGCATCCCCTATGTGGAGATACTCGGGGCTAACAGATCCAACCAGGACTACAACAAGGGTAAGTGAATTTTCGACTTAGCTCTCGGTTTGGTCTTTCGCGCAGTTGTTTAAAAGATGCCTTTATCTGCTTGAGCAGATCTTTCACCAAATGAGATTAACGTTAGAGTCAAACTCGCTTAGAGAAGTCTCCGCCACTTAGTGTGGCGGTTCTTAAAATCCTTAAGGTCGATCCGCAGAGGAAAGGATGGTTCGCCTAAAAGTAATCAAGAGTTGATTTTGTCTTTAAGACTTTATAGTCAGAGAAAGAACTTACGACTAGAGAAATGTTGTAGAAAAAACTTACAACTTAGTCGTGACCGTAGGAAATCTTACTTGCCGAGGAAAGGTCGAGAAAATCTTACGACCGCTTAGTAATTCTTCTCTTTCTGCTTTTGCTTTACGTAAAGTAGGCATGGAAAATCGTCAGATGATGAAGAAGCAGATCGATAACCAATCGGTGCAGGTTGACAAAGGACAAAGGCTCAGCTCCTTCGCCCAAGAGACGCCGACTTTTAAGGGGTGACGACAAAGGAGGGGCGAGCTCGAGTTCTAGTCCTTCGACTGCATCCTCTCGCAAAGCTTGTAGGCGTATATAGCAAGAATCGCCGAGGCTAAAATAGTCAAGTGGAGGAGATCAAGTAGCTGAACCTCTAAAGCGCAAACCTCGAAGGCCAAGGTACCCTTCTATTATGACAAAAATCTTTCGCAGTTTACGCCACTCCGGTTTTGTTAAGCACTTGGAAAAGGAGAACTGTAAGGATTTTATGTCTTTTGTGAAGGATAATACCGCTCGAAGAGAGCCTATGGCTGATGACAATGTCGCTCTTGGAGTGGTCGAGACCGATCTCGCCATCCAGTAAAGTCGAGACCAGAGAGATGGTCCTCGTTCAAAATCCACGACGGGACGTGGTCGTGGCTAAGCCCATTCTTCAACTCGAACTTCACCGAAGTGGTCGAGAGAAGAAGAAATCTTCCGCTGGGAAAGTGACTCCCAAATTCTGCTTAGGTCCAAGGTGCAGAGGTATGTGAAATATACTAAAGTGTAAGAACAGAATTTACCTTTTTCCTTTTCACAACCTCGAATTGCTTTCCTTTTCGCTTTTAGCCCGACTCCTTCAAATTTCGAGAATGCTTCCGCTGAGAAGTCTATTGCTACCTCTCCAAATCTTTGGAGAGACAACAAGGGAAGTGGTCGAGGGATCATCCTCGGCCCAGGTGGTAGAGGAAGTCGTGGCGCCTGAAGTGGTTACGACAACCAATGAGGTACCTGTTGTACCCAGTAAGGTAGCGGCTACAACCTCTGAAGTAGCAGCGGTGACCACAGAGATGGTCGTGGAGACTCCAGCAGCAGCTGCGACCACTGAGATGGTCGTGAAAGCTCCAACAACAGTTGCGACTACTGAGGCGGTCGCTACGACCACTGAGATGGTCGTGGATAGAACAGAGGCAGCTGCAGAAGCCTCTGGTCAAGATGGTGGCGGTTCTGTCCACCGTGCCGGAAAGGAGATCGTTGCAGACGTTCCTCCCGGTACCCAAAGAGAAACTGAAGTTACAGAATCAGAAGAAGAAGAGTATTTCAACTTCGCTGACTTCTTTGGGCCTGCTTCCATCGTAGGGTCTTCGCTTTGATCTCGCGATCGAGTCCCCCATCCCAACGATATTCCCAATAGAGGGATACCTTTGATAATGAACGCCTTGAGAAGGTTTGGGACCAAGTCACGAGGGTAGACAAGTCAAGATCCCTGAGTCGGGTTTACTCGATGTTTGCTCGATCAACTATGACTGTAAGTACTTAACCGCATTTATATATACAGTATAATCTTCTTGTTTCTCATTGTCTTTTCATCTTGCGTAAAGCCATAGAGCAAATCGCCGTTGTCGGTGAATATCATCGACAACTTCTAGAGTCGACGACAGAAAGAGGAACTCGCAAGCAGCAGAGAGGTGGTAAGTCATCGCTATTCATAGTCACCTTGGATTTGACTACTTATATAATGCTTACGGATTTGTCATGGAAAAACTCATGACTAGGTAATGGTCGAAAAGACTTATGACCAAAGGGCTTTGTCGAGAAGAACTTACGACTAGGTCAATGGTTGTAGAAGAACTTACAATCGATTGACCCATGCTCATGTCCACCGTTATCCTTTGCGTGTTAAACAAAGGACGCTAAGATCTTAGCCGACTCGCCGATTATGAAAAAGAGGAGTCGAAAAAGTTTAAGGAAGAGGTATTAGACCTCAGGGAAAAAGCTTAAAGAAGCTAACTGTAATATCCCTATTTTCCGGTCTTTTTGAAAATTTTGAAAAACATTAAAAAGGAACCATTTGGGTTTATTATTTTGCCAAAGCTTAAATTGTATTTTAGAATTTCAAAAGTGGTTTAATTTGATTTAATTAAACTTGAACTAATTAAAGTTGGTTTAGTGAGTTTAGTTGGTTTTTAATTTGGTTTTTCCCTTGGCCTTATGTTAAAAATAATTAATTGCCAAAATTAAAAGCAATAGTGAGGCTGAAAATATTTTTACTAAGTCCTAAATAATTCAAGGGATTTCGTGAATTTTCCTAGAATTTTGGATGGCTTAAGCTATTTTCTAAAATTCCTTTTGCTTTTCTGGTATTTTCTTAAAAGAAAAATCCTTAAAAATTCCCTCCCTCAGTTTGGGCCGAATTCCTTCGCCCATCATCGTTCTACCACAAGCTGCCCAAAGACGCTGAGTCCTCCTCCGCCACCGTCCGATTTCCATCGGACGGCATTCCTTCTTCAAGGCGCTCTCTCTCTCTCTCTCTCTCGCCGACAGGCGGCCCTCCTGTCACACCCGCTTTCCTCCTCCGGATCGCGCCCATGCCGCTTTATGCGCATGATTCGCGCCGACGCCGCCATGCCCTACCGCAACGCCCCTCCTCGAATCCGCCGCCTGCCGCCTCCCACCTCCGCTGCACTGCCCGCCTCGACGCGCGCCACTCCTCCCATGCCGCACGGGTCAAGCTTATTACATGGCGGCATGGAGCTCCATGCCATCCTCCTCCTCCGGACGCCCTTCGCTTTTAAAAGCGCTGCAGACCGACCGCCTCCTCCTCTTTCTTTTCCTCTCCTCCTCTCCCTCCCGCTCTCGCCGCTAGTGAAGCTTTTCCTCGCGCCGCCGAGCTTCATTTCTCCGCACCCGCGCCATTGCCGAAGCTCCTCCGGTCACCACCGCCACTCTCTCAGCATCGCCCTTGCCGAGGCGCACCGGTGCTCACCTCCATTTCCCGGAAGTCACGGACCCGTCGCCGCCTCGCGCCTCGCCTCCGCCCGCCCGCGCCCTCGCCATCGGCCTCCTGCCGCCGAACCTTGGAACGTCTGGCGCACCAACCGCCTCTCGCTTGGTGTTGCCTCGCCGCGCCGTGGCGCAGAAGCGGCCGGCGACGAAGCAGCACCTCGAAGCGCCGCCACCGGCGTGACGTGGCCGCCACCCGAGCCACGTCGGTGCCACGAAGCGCCACCTTGCCTCGTTGCCCACGTGTGCGCCTCGTCGACCGCCCGTGGCAAGTGGCGCACTGTCTCAAGAGCCGGGTGGACCTAGTCCACCAACACTTTCTATGACAAGTGGACCCCACTTGTCGAATTTTTTTTCTTTTATTTTCGCCGGTTTTCCTCTCATTGACGTCACTATGCGAGAAATCGGTTTTCCTTTAGGAAAATAATTCGAGAAATCAGGAAAATCCTTTTTCATGATTTTATGTGTTTTCCTATCTTCCGGAGGCCATAACTTCTTCATTCGAACTCCGATTCGAGTGATTCAAATTTCTAAATTTATCTAAAATCCTTGTCTTCCTATTAGTATTTATTTGGTATTTATTTGGATTTTATTTGGAGTTGTTTTATTTATTTAGCCTTGTTCAGCAGATAGGTCCCGACGTTTTGAAGCTTTTCATGACCGATTTAATCAAGCACCGCTACTCTTCAACGAAGGCAAGTCATAGACCATTGATCATGTTGATCCCATGTTTATAAAAGTATATTGTTTAATGTAAACATGCATTGCTAATTTTATAGCAAATGGTTTCGGGTTTAGTTAATTACCTAATTGCCATTATACCTTGATGCTAATTTGTAATTGACATGTTTCCTTGAATGACATAACTCCTTGGACACCTTAGGATGGTTAATTACTAGTTGGACATTATTGTAATACCAACATGGGCACGTTTATTTGCTTAGTCATGCTCTAGTAGACGTTGGTCTCGATATCATGATTCAATAAATGTTGATTTGCCCTAGCGCACATGGTTTGTGGCTTGTGTAGTAACGACCTGTGTTGCTAATAATGCGAAGTGTGGTCCTGTGTGAGACCATGACATTTGTTGTCACCTTACTAAAATCTGTGGTGCCGGGACTAGGGTGGTCCTCGGGCCGGGTTGAACCCAACATGTTGAATTTGACTAAAGGAAAATATGGAACCGTGGCGGAGCCACTTTTGTTAAAAGATGTTGTGCCATGACTAGGGTGGTCATTTGGCCAGGTTGAATGAAAATGATTTATGCTCGGACGAGTGGGTGGTGGAAAGGGTGGGTGCCGTAACGCACACTTGGAATGTGGAACCGTCTCGTCTGAGCAACCAAATAAGGACTTAACCTTGAACCATTGATCTGGGCCTCAACCGTACAACCACATGTCTAGATTGGGATAGACTGGTGACTAATTAGCAATGTCTTGGTTCGGTTCTGCTTTTGGTTGGGAACGGCGCAAGAGGGGCCGATGGAGGCGTAAACCTTAGCTAACGTAATCGAGTCAAAACAGAACTTTGTAAAAGCCTTGTCACGTGTTTCTAGACTCGCTACCCAAGGTAGTGAGCGGTGGCATAGATATATGCCGACAAACTAGAGAAATTGTGTCTTGTGGGTCAAGCTGCATAACCTCTGCAGAGTGTAAAACTATTCGAATAGCCGTGTCCTCGGTTATGAACATGCCTGGTGATTTCACGCAAGGGGGTAGAGCTTTTGTCGAAAATGTTGGAATGGTTTGGTCGAATCTGGTAGTTGGTTGATGTTTGGGAAGTGAACAGGGTGTTCACTAGTTGTTTCAAAGAAAATTGCTTACTTATGTATTAGTCTTTTAAATTATGCTTGCAATCTACTTATTGTATTTACTGTCAAATAATGCTTTCCGCAAACTAGCCATAAAGCTATCCTTGTTAAGCCTTGCATGAATATTACTTGCATACATTTCTCTATGACTTGCTGAGTACATTCAAAGTACTCATGGCCTTGCCCTCTGCTTAAATCGCAGAGGAGGGTGAACCAAAGGAACTCAGAGTTCTATGAAGAAGACTTCTTTGAAGACTATGCGAACTAGGTCGCGTCCCTCACTCGATTGCGGTGGGCATATTGGGTGACCTCCACCAGATGTTTTGTTCTCGCCGCAAGTTTACTCGTTGTCTTTAGCTCTCAAGGTGGCAACCGTTGTAAGACTTGACCATAAGGTCCTTTTGCTTAATATTATTAATTTGTGCGCTTCATCTATAGTTCGGTTGTGTGGTTATGATTACACCAATGTTGTAACTGTGTGAGCTAGCTACTGATCATGGGACTAGTTCATAATACACAGAGGGTCCTGGGGTTGCATACCCGGGGTCCCGACACTAACTCTGCAACCATGAAGTCGCAGGAAAAATTAAACAGTAAGTGCTGAACTTAAGACTGCTTATATCTTTGATCTTTACCTAACTCGCTTCTTTTCGAAAAAGAAGACGAGACGAAAAAGCTCCGAATGAAGTTAGAGAGAAAACTTCATTATTCACGAGCTTACTCGTATGTCCAAAAATAAAGATCAAAACCTTGAGACGTTGGGAACTCGAATATCAAGTAAGTAATTCTTTACCGCAAATCCTTACGAAGTTATTTCCTTTTCTCACTTCCACTTCCTTTCTAGCAATGGACATTAAATTGAGAGAACTTGAGATCGAAATCGCGGATAAAGCCGTGATTTATAACCAAACCGTCCTTATTGCCAAGAAGAATGTAGAGGATATTGTATCATGGGAGAAAAAGTATGCCGAGGCCGTTGCTTCCCATAATGAAGAGGTCAAGAAGTTGATTCTCAACTAGTGGGTAAGAAATTCTTTTACCCGTGATTATTTTTGTTTTTTTTTCCTCTAGGAGTTTATTTTTGTTTGACCAATCTTATTTCTTCGAACAAGTGGTCGAAACAAAAAGCTCATGAGGCTTCGACTTGTACCCAACAGAGATGGAAGCAATGAAGATTAAACTTCAAGGAAACATCACGCCTGAACAATGTGCTTGGTGAGCTACATAGTGAGGAAAGACTCTCAAGATGATACAATAGCTGCTCACACAAGTACCATTGGGGATCAAGTCGATTTTGCAAGATCTCGTGACCACTCAAGGCCAACCAAGTGAATCGATAAAGGAGGCGGTCGAAATCGCAGAAGTTATGCATTAGCAAAACTTAAAGCTCATGACCCCAACCTTAATGTGCAACCACTGGTTAACTTCAATCGCTCAAGGAAGGAAGACGTCTGATGGAGGAGATGCAATCAGTTGGCCGGAAAGTTTCAGAGGAGATGCAGTTGGGCTCTCCCTCTTCAGAGTAGTCTGTAATGAACTTGTGAAAAACAGTCTTTTGTTGATGTAATCCATCTTGTTCCTTGCAAATCATCTTGTCGAGTAGTTAGTAACTCAAAAGATAATTAACTAATTTAAAGACTAAGAAATGAAGTCAAATGTAATGACTTTATCCTAGCCCCCGACTATTTGCTTAGTTTATGAAAACTAAGTAAATAGTTTTGTCTCCTGCAAATCATCTTGTCGAGTAGTTAGTAACTCAAAAGATAATTAACGAAATAAAGACTAAGAATTGAAATCAAATTATCCTAGCCCCCGACTATTTGCTGAGTTTGTTTAGACAAACTAAGTAAATAGTCTGTAGAAAGGGTTTCAAAAGCAGAGAGGTTTGTTTAACTTGTAGTTTTTGGGTCTCAATTGTCATGCATCGGTCGAAAGGGTGGTAACGAGTTGACACTAGGAAGTTCCTTCTAGTGGGCGTGACCACGCAGAGAGGAGAGGCTTCGACTAGGTAATGTTAACATCTCCGACTAGTTTAATCAAATCGAGAACGGCAACTTGAGTTAAGCAAACGCTCAGAGGACTTTAAAATATTTACTCGCCCTTCTCCGTTGGACTCGATAAGTCTGTCCTGGTAGCAAGAGTAGGAAACTGAACAAAGCTAGGAAGCTCCTTCCAGTGGGCAGGACCACGTGCAGAGAGGAGAGGCTTTGACTAGATGTGTCTCTTCCTCCGACCAGTTGAGATGAAACTAGTACACCCAAGACGGTTAAGCAAATCTGAGAAAGTGCGCTCTTCTTAGAGTATTTTTCAAATTAACTGAAGAAATAAACTAAGGTGAAAAGAGTTGGCCTTCAAAAATATTTCGACTAAATAAAACCCGAGTTCTTTGTGTTGGCCATAAAAGCGAGTAACGAGTCGACACTAGGAAACTCCTTCTAGTGGGCAGGACCACATGCAGAGAGGAGAGGCTTCGACTAGGTGATGTTATCTGCCTTCTGATTCTTTATTGTCCGAATGGCTGGTTACACATAGAACTTGCGTAACTGGTCAATGTTCCAAGAATTCGAGAGAACCTGGCCGTCTTCCATTGCCAATCGTATCGACTCGACGAGTAACTTCGACCAACGTGTAAGGACCTTCCCACTTGGGAGAAAGTTTGTTCCGATTAGACTTGGATTGGCAAAGCCTCAATACTAAGTCACCTACAAAGAAGGTCTGCGAGGTTGAACCTTACGATCGTAGTATCTTCGCAGGCTTGTTGGTAGATTGCCGAACTAATTAGGGCTGGTTTCTCCTTTCTTCAAGTAGATTAATATCATCTGCTCGAATTTGTTCCTAGTTGGAGTCCGTGAATGTTTCGACTCGTGTTGACCGTATCTTTAGTTAGGAGGAAGCATAGTTTCAAAGACCAAGACTAAAAAGAAAGGTGTTTCTCCTGAGTCTGATCGGTAGTTGTCGAATCGCCCATAATCTGAGGGTAATTCTTGTACCCAAGCCCCGAGCGCTTGATGAGTGGTCAAGACTCGAGTTTTAATTCCTCTCATTATTTGGCCGTTTGCACGCTCGATCGCCCCATTACTCGGGATGGGCCATGAAGCATAACATAACTTGGTACCCAACTCGTCAGAAAATTCTTGAAATTTTGCGCTCAAAATTGCTTACCATTATCTGTAATTATTCGACTTGGTACTCCAAATCGAGTAATTACGCATCTCATCATAAACCGCTTTTTCGCTTCGTTGTTATCGATCCAGAGTTCGCTTCAATCCATTTTGTGAACATATCAATAGCCACAAAAGGAACTCAAACCTCTCGGAGCTTTAGGAACGGTCCCGTGATATCAAGACCCCAAAGTTGCAAAAGGCCAAGATAGAGGTATTGTTTGTAATGCCCGAGCTAGTTGGTGTATTTGCTCGCTATGAAACCGCACTAGACACACTTTTAACCAACTCTTTAGCATCAGATAGGGTCTGTTGGCAAGAAAACCTTGTCAAAAGCTTTGCCGACCAACGCTCAGAGGAAGCATGATTTCCACAAATGCCACCATGTATGTCGTGAAGGAGTGTTAATCCTTCGCTCATGAATGCATCGCATGAGCACCCTTGAGTACCTCGCTTATAGAGAACTCCTTCGACCAAAGTATACATTTTGGCTTTTCGATAAGCGATGCGCCTCGAGATCGCCTTCGCATGTAACCCTTCAAGATAATCATAGATGGGCGCCATCCATGTATCCTCGTATTCTAGAGAGGCCATCTCAATAGGAGGTGTCTCGCTCTTCGACCCGAGAAGGCTTCGAGTTGTTCCAAGAAGACTCCTTTTGGTACTTCAGATCTGGAAGAAGCTATTCGAGCAAGCCGGTCTCATGAGAAATTATCCTTCGAGGGATGAATTGTGCCTCAAACCTAAAAAATGCTTTTCTAGCTTACGATTCGATAAGTACCGAGACATTGTCGGGTTAGAGCACCGGTACTCTTTACCGACTTGATTCACGACTAGTTGAGAGTCTCCTCTCACGAGTAGTCGGCGAATCGAGAGCGCTTTCACGTCAGATACCGCCTAGCAAACCTTCAGATTTCGCCACATTATTAGTGGCCCGAAAGTTTAATTGTATGGCATACTTTAAGGTCTCTCCGGTAGGAGATACCAGACCACCCTGACCCGAGCCACTTAAAGTAAGCGACCGTCAAAGTACATCGCCCATCGGTCGTGGGAATCAGATCGGGATCCTGAGCAGTTCAGATTTGTCCATTCGGCGACAAAGTCCGCCAAGATCTGGGATTTAACGGCCGTTCGGGACACGAATGGATGTCGAACTCCCCAAGTTCGACCGACCATTTTGCCATGCGCCCCATTGTTTCCCTATTACGGAGGATCGCTCCCAAGGGAAACTCGGACAACCTGACTAGTTTGTGCTTTCAAAATAATGCCGCAGCTTCTCGAAGACATGAGGAGGGCATCTGAAGCTTTTGGACCCGAGGGTAACGCTCTTTAGGTCCGTGTAAAACTTCACTTACGTAGTAAACCGGTCGTTGTACATTTTCACGTTCTACAACCAAGATCTTACTGTTCGCTCGTGGCGTGGCGCGCTAGGTAAACCAAGAGCGCTTCTTCCGCCTCGGAGAGACCGAATAGGAGCACTCAGAAGGTACCTCTTGACATCCTCAAAGGCAGCGTTTGCCTCTTTCGACCACTCAAAACTTTCGTGTCTCCTTAGAAGTTTAAAGAAAGGTAGTCCCTTTTCTCCCAGTCGTGCGATGAAGCGACTTAGAGCCGCCATGCACCCAAGTGAGTTTTCGGACTTCTTTCCGTAGTTGAGGGCGATTTGTAAAATGGCTTTTATCTTTTAGGATTCGCTTCAATTCCTCGTATAGATACTAGGAATCCAAGCAATTTCAAGAGATTCCAAACACACACTTCTCAGGATTAAGTTTTAAGCGATGTTTTCTGAGATTGTCGAATGTTTCTTGTAGGTCGGTAATATGATTAAGTTTCTTGATGCTTTTGACAACTAAGTCATCAACATAGGCTTCTAGATTTCGGCCTAATTGAGATGAAAAAGTTGCCTGCATCAAGCGTTGAAAAGAAGCGCCGGTATTTTTTAGACCAAATGGCATTTTGACATAGCAAAATATACCAAATGGTGTAATAAATGCGGTCTTTTCTTCATCGTCTAGACACATATTAATCTGGTGATATCCAGAATATGCATCTAAAAAACTTAACATTTCACAACTGCGCAGAGAGTCAACCAACCGATCGACACGAGGTAAAGGAAAATCGTCTTTTGGACAAGCTTTATTAAGATCAATAAAGTCTCACGACATACGCCATTTGCCGCTTGACTTTCTAACCATTACAGGTTAGCCAACCATTACGGATGGTTGACCTCTTATAAAGCCCGCTTTAAGTAGCTTATCCAATTTCGATTTAATAGCATCTCGCCGATCGGGGGCAAATCTCCGCAATTTTTTTTTTTGGTACTTTGTCGGCCGTAAGGCTAGCTCGTGCTCGATCACCTCCCCGGGACTCGGGCATGTCGGATGCTTGCCACGCTAATACATCTGCGTTAGCTCGGAGGAAGGTGATGAGGCGCCTTCCTATTTGGGGTCGGAAGTATCTCGATCTGAGCGATCTTCGAGGGCTCCCTCGCCCAGAGGAACCTCTTTGACTTTGTCGTTCGGCTTTGGTGTAGACTTTTAGGCTTCACTTGCTAGTCGAAGGTCGACTTTCTTCTCGAGTTGGTATTTGTCCTACCATCTCAAGGGATCGACTGATCGCAGTATGCGCCATCTTCTTGTCACAATGGATTGTAATTACTCCTTTGGGACTGGCATCTTAATACATTGATATCCATAATGAGTAGCCATTAGGAATTTTGCCAAAGTTGGTCGTCCGAGTATGGCGTTATATGTCAGATGTCGAAATCGACCACATCAAAGGAGATTTTCTCGTCACGAAATTACTTGGTGAACCAAATGTTAAAGGAAGAGAAACTTGACCAATTGGTTTGGCGAAGATCGGTACAATCCCATGGAAAGAGTATCGCATCGGTCTTACTTTGGTCCCGGTACTTGCATGTCATCCAGGGCACTCGTAAATAAAATATTTAACGAGCTTCCACCATCAACCAAAACTCGATTGACCCGACAATTGTTGATGGTGGGTTCGACCACGATTGGGTATCGACTGTCGAGTCGAAGGATCGGCGATCACTCTTCTCGAAAGAAATGGTGACTTGACCACTTCGTAATTTATTGACGAGAGGAGGATCTATGGAGTTTACCTCGCGTTGCAGCCTTTGAGTTGCCGCTTTGATTCATATGCCGATGATCCCCGTAGATGTGTTCAATGGTGTGTTGCGGATCCCGAGCAGCATCTCCTCTTAAATCATCTCAAGATTTATGACCACTTGTTTGACCTACCGCCGAGGGTGGGAAGTGGTCCTTGTCGCTGTAGTAGTCTTCAAGCTTTCGTTGGAAGACCCAGATTCTGAAGGTCATGCCCTTCCTTTTTATGGAAAGGACACCACCTAGGCTTATCATTTTTCCAATCGGGCGCTTACCTTTGCCTCTGCTCGAGTGTGGCTTGGATGTGCGTGGCTCTTTATCATTCATAGCCAATACCTCCTTGGAACATTGGGTTTTTGACCCTTCATCTTATTCTTGGACTTTTTGCTTTCTTATCCTTCTTCTTACCAACTTCGCTTTGGCTCTCGAGATGGATTGTCTTCACGATCGATTGTGTTGTTCCACTCGACCGCCTCAGAGGCGAGAGCATATCGATCGGCCATTTCAAGAGTTCGCGACAGTAGGAGGATTTAAAGCAATATCCTCTCGTTATCCTTCTACTACGGACTCCCTGCTTGAAAGCCCTGATGACAGATGAATCAGAAACTTCCGGAATTGAGTTACGAACCTGACTGAAGCGCTTGATGAACTGGCGCAATGTCTCGTTGTCGTTCTGTCTCATCCGGTGCAAGTCGTCCTCCTTTCCAGGGCGATTGTATGTGCCTTGGAAATTTACCAGTAGAAGATCGCAGAGATGTTGCCAAGAATAGATCGACTCGAGTGGTTGGTTTAGTAACCACGATCGAGCAGATCCTTCGAGCACAGTTGGAAGGTAATTTGCCATCACATGCTCTCCTCCTCCTGCTGCTCGAACAGTTGTTGTGTAAATTTGAAGGAATTCGATGGGATTTTGGGAACCATCAAACTTCTCCATGTTCACTGGTCGAAAACGAGGTGGCTGAGCTCGGAGATCGGCGAGAATGCCCGACATCCAAGAATGACTTCTTGACGCCTCCTTTGCGTAAAAGAAGGGTTGATATCATCGGTGGTCGCCTCGGCGATACCCGAGAATGAGTTGACCCGACTGCATAATAGGTCTCGGTCCCACGAGGGAATACTCCTCGTAGTTTATCTGTTGTTGCAGATTTCCATGTCGGAGTGGTGAGCGATCACCTTCCGAGGAGCTTGTTGATCATCGGTCATTTGGAAGACATTTCTTGAGTAGGAGATCGACACGACTTGTTCTATGCCGATTTCTACGCTGGTGATATGTTGGATTGATTTAGTAGCGAAGAAGTCGTATGGGTACGACTACTTGAATGATGTCGACGAGGAGCTTCGGCTTTTTCATTGTACTCGAAGCCTTTGTGTGATCTCTTGTTGAAGAGGTCATAACTGGTGTTCGGGCTAGCTCTTGAGTTGGATTCTCGAGCAAATCATTGATGTCTTTGGAGCTCTCGAGCTTCCTCGATTGATATTGAATACGCCCGAGCAAATTCTTCCGAGCTTCAATCTTCTTCTTCGAATTGCCTCAAGATTTTCCATGTTAGACTCTTGAGATTGCCTCAATGAAGCCGCGAGAATGTCGAGGATTTCCTGGCGTTCATGAAGGTGTTGGTCGTGTCCGCCATTGGTGGTGTCACGCCATTGCCACGAGGGGCGCATGTGTGACCTTGGGAAGGGTCTCCATCTCGGTCTCTAGAAGAGTGATCTTGATCGAGGAAGGACGAAGACCTCCGTTGATGATTCTCACTTGCGCCGAGGCCTCTCCGCTTGAGGAGTCGTCGAGACACCATCCTGGCGACTTGGAGTAATCCTCCAAGTAGGGAAGTCAGGTTATAACTGTCTCCGTCGGCAGTGTGACTCATGGAGAGATGGTCGAATTTGCGGGAAAAGCATGCTTGATCCCGCCTCTCTGGCGTTATCGAGAGAGAGAATCCTGAGATTGGTGAAGTCCTGCATGTGGCTTCTAGAGCTTGCCTCACCAAGTCGGACCGCCTTAGGGAACTTGGACACTTCGAGGAAAAACTCTCGTCGTGTCGTGAGTCCACTGGTGTGGTCTGGTCGATTGACCCTTGCCCCTTGAGAGGGTAGATTCCTCTCTTGGACGTCTTGTTGTGGGGATAAGAATCCTCCTCAACTCCACCGGCGACATTGTCTCTGGATCGTGGGAAGATCCCCGAGGCGAGAATGCCATAGGATGAGTCATCACTTGGTTCAGAATCGAATCCGGCATCCATGTCGACGTCACAGTCTGCCAAGTCGAACCAGTTCTCCTCGTTCCATTCTCCCGCCATGAGTGCATGAGATTTGGAAAACAGAGAAAATGTTCGACAAGAAATTACCGAAGATCCCCACGGACGGCGCCCAACTGTCGGTGTTTTAGAACCGAACTTACGTAAAGATTGTTTGATTCGGGGTCTCCTAGAATAGAATCATGCGAGAGAGATTGACACGGAATTTTTATACTGAGTTCGGGCCTTCTCCGGAGAGAATAACAACCCTACTCTGTGTGTGTATGGTATTGAGTGTATACTGAACAATCAGGGGAAAAACTAAGACTATTACAGATAGTGCTTGTATTCCTGATGGCTCGATCCTTGCTTTCCTTTCCCTTTCTCTAGTTGCCGCCTTTTATAGTACGTGAAGGAGCGGCGATTACTCGAGTAAGCGCGCCTCATCACCTCTATGTGAGCGCATGTTGGTAGTAATTACGGTGTATTAATTCCTCCACGTCGCTCAATGACTATATACCGAGATAAATGGGGTATTACGTGCCATTATTACGTAGAATAACGATGTATGATGATTGTTTGAATCCTTTAATCAATAAGACCCACTTGTCTGCAGTGTTCATTTGATTATAAGGTGGTCGTGGCTGACCTAGTCGAGAGGAATCTCGACTATGAGGTAGTCGTAGCAAGTCTTACGACTATGGGATAGTCGTAGCATAACTTACGACTATGGGGGTGGTCGTAGAAGAACTTACGACCATCCATTTGGTTCTTCCTTCATAACATTAAGGGGTACACTCAGGGTTCACATGACGTCATATTTACCTATAATAAAAATTATAGATAAAAGGTAAAATGAGGATTATTATATCCTCGTCAATAGACTAAAAGACCCTGCTAGGGTTTTGGATGGGGCGCCACCCTATGGGCTGGCTACTGGGCCAAGCCCATAGTTTCCCAAGACTAGGCACAGAGCTGAAGCCAGGTTGCCTCAGTCCTAGATCCGCCCTTGTTGTTAGGTATGGTCCATAAACTATGTGATCCACTGCTCAGGTCCTATTTTGAGTGTTTTTACTCATTTAGCACAATTTGAGCCAAAATAGCCTCTTGTCGTTTGAATTGGCAAAAAAAAAAAAACACTATTGCTACGCTCAAAATGCACAACAAGGAGCCTTCCGCACTCCCACCGCACGGCAGGCGGCCTCCTGTGCCACCACATAGCGGTAGGTGCTGATGCCTCCTACCACTCGGTGGGCGCACGGTAGGCCACCTGTCGCACGATGGTGGCACGACAGGCTGACGGCCACCGAATGAGAGGTCGCCACGTGGCCTGCCACGCGATAGGCCACCTACAGTGCATTTTAAGCATGGTAAGTTCCCTACCGTCTATTTTTGCCAATTCGTTCGTGTGGTGACTATTTTTTCTATTTCGATTCAAAATCGTGCTAAATGAGCCAAAAAAAAAACTCCTATTTTATTCATTCAGTGAAAAACTGTATACTTCTGCTCCCATTTTTTTCGCCTCTAGAGTAGGTCCCCATTTGGAAGTTGGAAACTCGGAACACAAGGCCCTCGCATGAATTTTAGAGAAATCACAACTAGAGTGGCAATTTCCTTAACTTCCCGAGTCACTCGGTCACTCTACTTCTGATTTGCAAATATAGGGTCTGTTTGTTCAAGGCCAAAACGAGTTGAATCGAAATTTTGGTATTATCCAAAAATTTGGCTAGTGTTTGGTTCCATTCCAATATTTTTAACGGATGGCGGGGGGTGGTAGGACTGGTTTAGTAAACAATTGGAACATTTTGGTCAATTTCACCAAAATTTTCAAATCAAAATCTGAAATTTTTTTCGCAGATTTGAAATAAAAAAATATCAAATTCAAGCAAAATTCAACCACATTCGATTTTTTTTTTCGGATTGATTTTGACCAGTTTGAAGTCTTACGGGTTCGGTAAGACTGATATAGCCAATTTTCGGCCGGTAAAACCATGCATGTACGTCATACGTTGATATTTTTCGCTCCATATCGATGGAATGCATACTGATGTAGGTTAACCAGGACCTAATTATTTTTGTTCTTCTCGACCCGATGAGTTTACAGGAGATGGGAACGCGTCAAATGGGAACTTAGTCTTAGATCAACAGGACAACGAAAACGAACCTAATTCTTATGCTTTCAGTGTTAAGTGTTGCAGAGGATGCTTCACCATTTGTTCATGATTAGCTAATTTGGCAGAGTTCACAACTTCAAGAGAGTGGTTAGTATTATAGTTCTTTTACGGTACACTCAATTTAATCTGAGTAGTCTATTCTCTTTGATCCAATGGTTCATATTAATTATAATTTAGTTATACTATATCCAGTAGTATGAGTAGTAAAATCATGAAGGAGTAGAATTGTAATTGCCTATATGAGAATCACATGCCATAAAAGTAATAACCTAATTAGAAAAGTCTATAATAACCTCAATAAAAATTATAAATACAAAGAAAAGTCTATTATACCATTAACAAATCAACTATCAGATTTAATTTATATTACCAATATATATTTACTAGTAGAATGTACTATAAAATTTATCTAGTATTAAAGACTTGCTTTCTAAGTGCTCAAGGGGTAGGGACAAGTGGGTATGTGTACCAATTAGATACGCCTCACGCTTATCTTACTCGCATTATTTTACAGTAGTACTAGGGGCTTGATCTTTTCTTGGAAGACCAGGGATTATTAAGTGTCAAATTTCATGGAAGCCTTATCTTGGCTGAGGGAGCGATGAGTCAATAGTCGAATCTTGTGAAGTTTCCTTGCCATTGTTGATGGAGTAGGCGAGTAGCTAGCTAGTACTACTAATTGCTTTTAATTAATGAGATAATGTTGCGAAGTTTGTTGGGTCTAGCTAGCTAACTATTTGGAACTGTTCATCCATCGTTTCAGTTCCTTCTGCCACATTTCTGATGCTGTGTTTTTTTTGTTCCCCTCTTCTTTTCCTCTGCAGACAGGGGTGTAGCCAGTCCATAGTCATGCTTCGGGCGGTCCAACCATGACTCAGCTCGTTGTCTCGCTCACATGAAAATTTTGGTCTCATTTATTGATTTCACATGAGAATTTGAGTCTATGTCTCGAACCATTACCCCTGACATCTTAGGTCCAGCTCCGCCTCAAGTCTGTTTCTGAGGAGGAAACCTGGATAAATGAAGGACAGTGACTCGGATAACTCATATAGTCGATCGTATTCATCAACACAAGCTGGGAGGAGAGAAAAGAGGATAGGAACGCACTGGTTGAGTGGAAAATGTTGCCGTGTCGACCATGCCATGGAAAAGATAAGGGAAATGTAGCTTTCACACGGAAGATATTCTCCTAGCCCTGTCCTGTCCTGTCTATCACAACTATTTCTCCCAGACATCGGTGGATGTGATGAGCAGGCAGAATTGGGAAAAGAAACTTCAATGGGATGTTGCACTGTGGTCTACGATGACAAGATTCTACAGTCTACATGCCATTGCCGTTCATGGTATTAGCAAGGGTCTAACTTGCTGATCGATCGCCTCCTCGCATGCTACTCTCACTAGGAAGACATGAAAACAACAGAGATTCTTTCGTTTTGATCTCAGCATAAACTTTGCTTTGTCGAACAAGTTCATTGAATCGATTTGGACGGTGAGAATAGTAGTTCAGACTTCAGAGTACAATCCATACAACTGCCAAGGAATCGTCATAAGGGAAAGGACTGTTCTTAATTTTCTAATGTGAAATTTTCCAGAAAGGAAGGTAGGGACTGTAAGTCCGAGACTAAGAGTGCGTTTGGTTAATGGGATATGGTTAATGGGATATGGTTGAATGATATAGATATGATTGTCCTAGATGAGATTGTTCTGAATGAGAACGTTCAAGTTGTCTATTTGGTTGGTGGGATAGAGTGATACGAGATTGTGTTTGGTTGGTTATATAAGATGTACCTAAATTTTTCTAATCCCCCTTTCACCGAATCTTCTCTATTTTTCTATCCCTTTTCACATAATCCCCTATTCTTCTTCTTCCCCATTGCTTTTCTCTTCACGCCTCTTTCCCATTCTCTTTCTTCTCCAATGGTTCTTGCTTTCTGAGTGGGCTTGCGCATGGTGCTCTTGCTCTCCATCTTTCCTAGGTGCCGCCCCCTGACTTTATTTCCTTTCTTCTTCTTCTACCTTCCTTCTTCCATTATTTCTTCTCATTTCTTTTTTTTCTACTGATTTTTTTTCTACTCATGCTATTGCTCCTTGTCGAGTGTGCCCATGGCGCTACCACTTTACGGCGCTCCTCCTTCGGCTCAAGGCTCCTCATGGCACCCGTGGCGCACCATCGCTCGGTCCAGCACCCGGCCTGCGCTCCTCCCCGCGCCGCCCTCTGGCTTGCCCCCTGTGCGCCTGGCCCGTGCGCTCAGCCCATGCGCCGCCTCCGGTTCCCTTGGCTCGTGTCTGTGCTGTGCCTCTCTGCTCCCCTCGGCTCGCCTTCAGCCCAACATCGCCTCGCCCCGTCTGGCCTCCAGCGCGGACTGGTGGCTAGCGCCGCCGCTCGGTTTGGCTCACACCTGCGCTTTCTCCCACGAGCGGACCGCGTGGTTCCACCGATGTCGCGGAACGAGATGATTTGGAATCTTTGTGGCATATTTGCATTCGTGGAACCAGTCGATACGGGACGAAGCCATGCACGGCACAGAATATTTTCCGAACGAGATGGTACGGAACTGACCCTAGCAGAAACAGAGGTGAAAATGAAGAGACGAATTACCACGATAAGGCAGGCACTAGCGACTTTTGAATCATGAAGCACCGCCTGAAAGACCCGGAGGAAAAAAAACGCCTGAAAAGCTGAAACCGGACAAATCCAGGGGGAAAAACATCGTTGAATTGGATCATCAACTGATACATCTTACATACGTGGGTAAAATAGTAGAAATCTACTGGGTAAAAACATGAATTTTCACGCCATACTTTAGGTAGAAGGTATGCCCGTGCCGAGGGACCTATAAGAGATCCAGTCAATTGGTGTTTTGGGACCGGTAGTATCTAAATTTTTGAAACTTTTTCACGCAAAATTGGATATATATTCATAAGGATTCAACTAACTGATGGGATGGATCTCGATTGTTAGCACAATCTTTCATGATACGCATGAAGAATAGCAAATTCACAAACCAATTCGGACGAAATGAATCGCGAGAAAATCAGCACACTTACAAACTAATCTAATAGATTGAATTGCAAGTAATAGTAGCATCGGTGAACATTGTCCACGTGTAAATAGTAACCGTGCATGAACAGTACCCGAACTCTTGATCTCTCTATCTCAACTCATCTCAAGAGTACACGCTATACGCTAAAATAGTTTTTCTGATTTTTATTATCTAAATCATAACTTGTCTCTTTACATGGTGCGACCATGGGGCTTAAATAGTCTCACACGCAAGCACAATTGCTTTTGGATGAACTGTACCGTGTGAACAATACATGTGAATAGTGTCTGAAACCAACTCAGTCTCTGTCGGGACCCAAAAATGTAATTCTGGACCCTCCGTGTATAATGCACTAGTCCAGGATCACGCTAGTGCACATAGTGTCAACATAGATGAATATCGATCCACACAAGACGATTAATAGCATAAACGAGTAATTTGATAAACAAATAATCATTTTGACCTTATGGTCGAGTTTACACTTATTAAGCCACGCAAGGCTGACAGAAAATTAAATAGCAGCAGAAAGATAACTTCAGCGGAATCCCATCAATTCGCCACAGACAACCAACTGGAATCAAGACCCTAATGATTAGGCACCTTTGTAGAACTCCTCCTCAAAAGCAGACGATGACTCCTCCTCTTCTGTTGATTAATTATAGTAAGCATGAGTACACAACCGTACTCGCAAGTCATACCACATAATACAATTATACATGATGGCTTATTCCAAAGGAATGGCTTCTGTGGTTCTTTTGCAGAAATGCAACATTTGCAATTGAGTACCAATAATAGATTGAAAGCATAAAGTAAAACAAATAAACAATATTAATTTTAACGGTTTGATTTCACAAAGACACATAGCCTAAACAAGTTATTCATACAGCCATATGATTTAGATCACACAGCTCCCCTCTCAAGTGTTTTATGAAAATCTACCCCTCGTGTGAAATTCCCGAGCATGTCCATGACCGCGGATGCGGCTATTCGAATAGATTAAATTAACACTCTGCAGAGGTTGTACACTTTACCCACAAGATACAACTAGTGTTGCAAGCACTAATCATAACAAAATGTTTCAGAAACTTCATCTCAGCATTGACACTCCTGATGTGCTTTACCGCCAGACAACCCCACACAGGAAGTCAGTCCGACACACATCGTTAGACAGGGAAGCGACGAAACGTCCCGCGATGTGACTACTTGGTAGAACACACCTCCACCCATGCAACACAGCCTAACCTACTACTTGAGTAATCAATGTCAAGAATTCATAACTTACTAAGTTAGGCCCGTCCCATACCAGGCATATGGTCATACAGTAAGGCTCAGTTCAATGGTGCATAAAGTTAAATCCTTAATTGACCAAGACAAGACTTCCAATTTCTAATCATACCCTATGCACACAACTTATCATTCCCGTGCACATAGCTCCACCAAAGTAGTACACAGTACCACTTGCCTCCGTCTAAATCATTTCTCACCTAGTTGGTTAAGTGCAACATATGCCATCACGAGTAATAGCACACAGTATACACAGTTTTATCACATAGTTACATAATCACTTAGTCAAGTTGATAATTGCAACTAACATGAAATGATGACTCTAGCATGGCTAAGCAAACTAATCATATCTAACCAACCCACGTTGATGCTACGATAATACCAACTAATAAAGAACCAATCTAGGGTGACAAAAGATTAAGACATAGCAATAGACAAATGTGGATATAACAAATTGGATTAATAACTAAACCCAAAAGCATTTAAATAAATACTTAAAGTAAATGCAATAATTTGAATCAAAGTATTTTGAAAACTGGGTTCAATATGATCAAAGGTATAACTTGCCTTGAAATAGGTCTAGGTACTGATCTTGCTCTTGAGATGCTCACTCTTCTTCAAATCTTCCCAAAGTATCGACGTCTACTAGCAAATGAAGCAAATAAACAAAACAAATAAATAACAGAGGAAAAAAAACTCTAAAAATTAAATAAAATACTTAGATAAATAGATCTTGAATTTAGATGAGTTTAGAAATTTGAACGAGCTCAATCGGAGTTCGGATGCGAAAGATATGGACTTTGGAAGTTTGAATCTAAAAGAAAACCCTAAAAAGAATTTATTGGAATATCCCAATTAATCTTTAACAGATTAATTGGATTATTGCACAATGATGACATCAGCCATGGATTTTTCGGAATAAGATAAATAAAAAGGAAATCCTGACGTGTGGGACCCACACGTTTGTCTCACGGTTCACGGTGAACTCGGTTCACCGAGCCATTGGATCTGGAGACCGGCTTGGGTGGCACGCAGGTGCTGAGGTGGCGCCACGGGGCAGCCACACACGCGACACGGAGGCACGGGCACTAAGGTGGACTCGACGACAACAGTGGCTCTGGACCTGATGGTCGCCAGTGAACGGCGGCTCACCAGCACGAGTAGATGGTCGCAACAGGTAGAGGGGAATAATGCGCACATGTTGGTACTGGTTTGAGCACAAGAGATCGTCGGAGTTCGCCGGCGCCGGGCTTTTGGCGGTGAAGCTCTTCGACTATTGTCGGACGGCAGCTCCGGTGATGCTCCGTCAACAGCGAAGGGCTTTGGAGGTGGCTCTGAAGACGAGGAAGGCAACGGAGCACTCCACGGAAGCAATGCGTCACCAACGGTGAAGGAATTGGAGGTTTAGGGTTTTGGTGACCAAAACTCAAATCCCAAATTGCGGCGGCGCTCGAGCTCTCGGGACAAAGAGGGTAGGGGTTTTGAGATGCAGGAAGCAGGGCGAACCTTAGGGATCTATTTATAGGGGTCGGGCGGCACGGGATAAGGAATCCCCAAATCAATCTCGTTTCAGTCATGAACGAATTTGGAGATTAGATAAGATACGGTTTCTGATTTCGTGGGATTTGGATGCGGGAGAATAGGAGATAGAGTTTGGCACGTTTTCTAGAAGGAGTTTAGTTGAAAAAGCGGCGTTGTCGGACGGAGCTCAACAAACCAACCATGGCGGACAAAGGCTCGGACTCCGTGAGGAAGACGGCTTGGGAGACAAAGGTGGGACTGACAGGAGGGGCCCACCTGCTAGTGAAGGTTAGCGAACGCGAACATTCGGACCGCCCGAACCATCCATCAGATCTGAACGTCCAACCTTGATCGGACGGTCCATACCAATTGTGACGTTCGGACCATCCGAACAGCCCAACTTAATCGGACCGTTTGAATACGATCGGACGGCTCGGACTGATCTGAGCGCACGCGAAGAGAGAGGAAGAGACTAACATACGAGGCCCGCATGTCAGTTGGAGACGGGGCACGCTTGCCTTGTATTTGAGCCACGCCTTGATCTTTGGGCGGAAGGGTTAGGGTTGGGTTTAGGCCCAAAGACTATTCTGAAATTTTTAATAAGTTTTCTATTTTAATAAATAGTAGAAAATCCAAATGGCAATAAAAAATAGCAAATGAACAAAAATTCTAGAAAAATCTAGAAAATATATCCAAGCACATAGAATCCAAATAAAATAGTTTTGACCATTGTTCATGTTGAATTTAATCATATTAAATTATTTTGGTATTAAAATTCCAATGTTAAGCTTTTGAATTAAATTCAAATAAATCCAAATGGTGAATTTCCCCCCTACTAACTATTTAAAAGATTTTTAAAGCTCAGAAAATTGGGATGTTACAGTCTCCTAAATGCACCCAACTCAAACTCTCCTATTTTCGGAATCTACCCTGTGTAAACAGTACACATGAATAGTATTCAAAACCAACTCAACCTCCTAAATGCACACAACTCGAGCTCTCATATTTTTTGGAATCTAAAAATCAGCAAAAAGGAATTTTGAATTTAACGACTAAACGTACACTATTAGGACTCTTACTTTCGGAATTAAATCACAAAGAAATTTTGGAATTGAATCTAATTGGAACTTTCGTAGTTCGCACATGGATGATATTTTCCGAATTGGTTGAAAATTGGATTCCTCTCCTTTTCGGTTTGGTCTCCTTACACGGCTTCAACTCCGGTTTGTTCTCCAGCTTGCCATGTGCCTTACGATCCCCCATGTCCCACGCATGGCTTCTCCTCCGTCTTGGACATGAGTGAAGTTCTCCTCTCGGTCTCCCTTGTGCTGCATGCCTCCCATCCTTCTTGCGCCACAAGCCCACACCCCATACAGCCCACTCATTAGGCTACCACCGTGGCTCTGCATGACAAGCATGACCGATTAGCCTCCCATGCGCTAAACCCCCTTCATGCCGCACTCTCGGTCCTTGGGCTCTTCCCTCATGCACCGCTTGGATTTGGTTTTGCTCACGTGAATCCCTTGGTCCATGCAACCTTCTCCCATGCACCACATGTCGTCCCCTCCTCGACCAGCCTCCCTCTCCTCCCTCTCGGCCGAATCCAATTCTTTCTTTCCTCCTTGTTGCAAGATAACACTAATTTGAGACTTAGCATTAAATTGCAAGTTAGGAGTATTCACCAAAGTTGTAGTGGTACTTGGGGCCGTATCATTTGTCACTCTAAAACACGACGATTCGAGATATTTCACCCTATTTCATGAAAAAAAAATTTGACTGAAAACAGGAGGGTGAAGACCCTACTGTAAATATATTAAAGCAAGAGGGTAATTACAAGAGATAAAAGAAAGAAAGTACACAAGTTGAGCCACATGACGCTTAACCAAAATCTCTCAACCAACTAACAAACACTTCTTTCACAGAAGGTTTTACTCTATGGATAACCCGAGCAAAAACCTCCCTGAATAGTCTTCTCCAGGCTACCAAAGACACAGCTTCCTGGTGGAAAATCACCTAATTGCGCAGTAACCAAATACTCCAGCAAGTAATCGTAGTTATCTCCTTAAAACACCGCCCACCAATCCTATTTTTGCCTTCTTGTAAGAGCTCCGGAACAGAGAGAGACAGATTCCAATCCAACCCTACCAATCGCCAACACCATTGACTGAAAGAGCATTGAAAAAACAAATGTTTCGAAAATTCGGTACTTCTAGTTGGGCAAAGCACACAAACTGAATCTGTTAAAGGGAAATTCTTACGTAAAAGGAGATCTCTAGTGTTTAATCTGTCCTTTAATAATAACCAGAAAAACACTTTCTGCTTACTTTGACAATAAGAACGCCACAGCCAAAGGAAAGGTTGAGGAGGTGCCGACTGTCCCATTAAGTGATTATAAGCCTGTTTGGGTCTAAAAACCGATGACTCCCAGATAAATGACCACTCATCGATCGGGTCGGATGGTGAAAAAGGAAAACAAATCACTCATGTTACGAAATTGTCTCGAGCGTTCGGTGAGAGAGGCAGATGGAAATGAAAACCGACATCGGTTTGACTAGAAAAGATGCAACCGAAGCATCCTGTCTCTTTGCAAAAGAGAATAGGTGAGGCCATAAGATCATAGGATACCCTAAATTCCAAACATCTTTTTAGAAGCAACAGGAGCTGCCACTGGAAATAGAGCACCGTGAAAATCCTTTAAATTCATCCAAGAAGCTTAAAAGATCCTTCCACCAAAATGAGCCACACCGAAAGCCTGAAATAGGCGCTGAACCGGAATGATAGAAAGCCTCCCATGTTAACTTAACCCAAGGTGTATCCATATTGCAAAGGAATTTATGAATGAGCTTCATCAGTAAAACTTTGTTTTGAACCTTTAGGTTTAAGATACCTAGACCACCTTGCAGTTTTGGACGACATACATGTCTCCATGCCACAAGATATCCTCCTCTCTTATTAATATCAGACCCATGCCAAAGAGTTTGCATGCGAAGGCTATCAATCTTGGAAATCACCTTGGAGGGAAGCTTCAGTGAAGACATATGAAAAATTGCTTGTGACGAAAGAACAGAATTAACCAGTACTAGCCGGCCCCCATAAGACAGGAAAGAAGACAATCCAGATAACCTCCTACTGATGCGATCAATGAGCGGCAAGTAGCTATCAAATTTGGGTTTGGATGAACCAAGGGGCAGTCCAAGATAAGTAAAGGGCATAGAGCCCACCTGACAGCCAAAAGTAGCCGCCAAATGATTTGTCTTCAACTCGTCCACATTGATCGGGACCAAGAAAGACTTGTGAAAATTGACATGCAGACCCGTAGAATCCGCAAATGAACGAAGCAAACCTTTTAGACAAAAGAGTTGAAACGCGTTGGCAGGCATGAATAATAACGTATCATCCGCGTATTGCACAATTGGAAAGTCTTGCGAAAAGGAACCCAGAGGACAATCAAGGAGACCACTCTGGAATGCTTTGTTAATGATTGATTGTAAAAGGTCAGCTGCAAGAACAAAGAGTAATGGAGAAAGTGGATCTCCTTGTCTCACTCCTCTTTTACAATGAAAAGTCTTCCCAGGTACACCATTAAGCAGAACCGAAGAAGTTCCAGTGTTCAGAATCTGGCTGATCCAAAGAATTCATTTTTCACTGAACCCCTTGAATTTTAACATGTCCAGGATGACATGATGTTCAAGCTTATCAAACGCTTTCTCAAAATCAAGCTTTAGAATCACAATCTCTTTCTTGGACTGATGACAAAGGTGAAGGTATTGAAAAGCCCAAGCTAAGCAATCTTGAATATTACGCCCTTTAAGGAAGCCATATTGATTAGGATGAACTATCTTAAGAATCACTGATTGGAGGCGATTTGCCACCAATTTGGTTAACAACTTGAGGGAATTATTAAGCAGTGAAATAGGACGAAAATCATTGACTGAAACTGGATTCTGTTTCTTTGGAATCAAAGTAATAAAGGAGGAGTTGATGCTTTGAAGATTGACCAAATTATTACAGAAATCCTCGATCAGAATATAAAAGTCCGTTGCTACTAAGTGCCAACATTTCTTCAGGAATAATCCGTTAAAACCATCTGGACCGGGCGCATGATCAGAGTCCAAATTCTTGACTACTTGATCAATTTCAGCTTTGTCAAAGGACTTGTCAATATCTTCCAGGATGCTAGAATCCACCGGAGAGATCAAAGAATGTAGATCAAAATGCATAAACAGGTTCTCTGAAACACCAAGCCTTGCTTTGAAAGAAAACCATAGTGCTGTTGCTTTTTGAGAATGCTCGGATAGACTAGTGCCGTCATCCAAGAGCAGGTTAGCGATATAATTACGCCTGAACGTCGAAGAAGCAACAACCTGAAAAAATTTGGAATTCTCATCACCAAATTTTGCCCATCTAATCGTAGCCCGTTGTTTCCAATAAATCCTTTTGGCTTCTAGTAACTTCAGCAAATGGGATTGCAAGATGCGCCAAAAATTCCTTTCAACCAGACAAAGTTGCCTTTGATCTTCTAAACCATCCAATAAGGCTAGAACCCAACTAGAATTACTAATAAGTTTTGCCAAATTAGATAGACTCTTGCTCCAAAATTTTAAGCCATGACGTAAAGCCTTGAACTTAGTAGAAAGAGATTGAGCCGCATTGATCTTTCTAGGGGAAGCATTCCAAACCGAAGCCACCTTGGGAATAAAAGAGTCGAACTCCAGCCAGTAGTTCTCAAAGCGAAAAAGAACAGCTTTGGGAATGGAAGAAGAGAAACACACTAGACATGGTGTGTGATCTGAAGTCAGTCTAGCCAGTGGAGAGACCCAAGTGTTTGGAAATGAAAGAGACCAGGACGCTGAAGTGAAAACCCAATCCAGTTTTTGAAGGAGAGTATCTTCCTGCATATTACTCCACGTGAAATTCCTTCCTTTGAGTGGTATTTCAATTAAACCCAAGTGATGAATCGCCTCATTAAAACGCATCATATTATTGATGTTACCTCCTGGCTTGTTTCTGTTTTGAGTACTACGGATCAAATTGAAATCCCCTACTAGCAGCCACAAAACAAAACTAGAGTAGCTGAGATTATAAAACCAGTCCAAAAATTCTGTTTTCCCAGCTGAATCTCAGGGACCATATACATTCGTCACAAACCAGCTTTGGCCATTAAGGGTTGAAGTAAGTTGCACAGTCAACGAGAAAGAAGAAGAATGAACCAATGAGCCATCGAACAGTGACCCATTCCAGGCCGTGAGAATACCTCCAGATGCTCCAATAGCAGGGACAAAGAGGAATTTGTTAAAACGCCTAGGAGCCAACTTGCGAAGAAAGTGAATGTCAAAAGCATCCATTTTAGTTTCTTGGAAGCAAAGGATTGAGCAGCAGCTTTTGTCAATCGTAGCCCTAATATCATCCCACTTGCTGGGGGAGTTTAAACCCCTAACATTCCACGAGAGAACCTTCCAAATTCGCTGTGACGACATATGTAAACACAAAGAGGCCCATCACTAAATTAGATGTCCAAGACATACTAGCAACCAATCCTCCATCCACAGTGGAATCAACACATAGAGTAAGAGAAAATGGTAAAGAGTCGCAGAATAAAAGCCAAACAGTGCATAGATAAAGAGTCAGGCCATGACAACCAGAGTACACACCAGAATAAATACAAGGCCCAGAAGGCCTAGCAAAAGAGCCAAACAGCGGCCCAGCTAACCAAAAGATGCAAGGTCTACACATCAGAGAAGTTAATCATCATCTGACTCCAACAGAGTCTCAACTGACAGCTCACTAAGAGGAGCCAGACAAAAGTTCACCCCAATACTTTGGGCTAGGGCGACTGACAAGAACGGCGGCACAGACTCACCCTCAGCCCGTTTACGACCTTCAAAAAGAGGAGCCAAGATGTCCGCACTCGCTTTGTCTTTGAAGTCCTTCGTGCCAGCCTTGAGCCTGGGACTACGTCTAAGAAGACTAGAGTCAACTGGGACTGCCTGCTTACGGCATCTCTTCTTAAGAGCAGATTGAACAGGCCTCGAAACTTTCACCACATCATCATCATCAATTTCAGTCAGAGAGCAGACTAAATTAGGAACCCGAGCTTGAGTAGTCACCGAAACGAAGAACTGAATCTTGCTAATACCATCGTCAACTGCTACTGTGTGCCAGGAAAGATCAGTGACCAATTCATGCTGAAAATCTAACATCTTCAACCAGTCTATGCAAGAAGTGAGGCAGTTGAAGAAAAGTTGGAACTCACTGCATTGAGGATAGCAGATGGGTAAAAAAGGTTCAGAGAATCCTCTCAACAAGGGGACTGCACTATCCACTAGATGCTGATCGGGATCACCCACCTCTGAAAAAACAACAGCAGACATCTGAGACTCTAAAGGAATGACCTCAGATTGATCTGTGTCTCCAGCAACCCCCTCAACACCAGCAACTTGTTCCCCCAAGAGCTGATCAGCCGCAGTAGGTGCACCATCCGGCCTATCACCTCTCGGAAAGTTGGATTGAACTCTTGAAGCCGGAGTACGAACCGAATTAAGATCGAACCAGTTCTTGCTCTTTTAAATATGTCATTTGTGAAGAGAAATTGGGAAAACCAGAGAAAACGACATATTTCGAATTCCAAGAGGAGTCTGGAATCAGGATCTGTCCAATCAGGTTAACGGATGGTCTAGAAGAAGCCCAATTCAAATTCGGATGGCCACACTTAGGAGTGGAAAAAGCTCGTTAGTGGGTTCATTGGCTCAGTTCAGAATTATTGTAATTACACTCATTAATTGGTCAAACATTGAAATGAGTCAATTTCTAATAAAACTGGTTTCGCTCTAGCTCGGCTCGGCTCGGCTCGGCTTGTTAACTCGATTCTAAAAATACTTCCAAACTATAAATAAAATGATATTAAATCAAATTATGTAAATTTTGAGAAAAGCTCGATAAGACAAGGACTTGGCTCGATATCCACCCCTAGCCGCGCTCTCTTTTCCTTTCGCCCTTTCCTAATTTCAGTTGTTGTAACATCCCAAGTTTTGGAATGTTTTTGAAGCTTTTAAAAATAAAAATAACCATTTGATTTTTCTTGGTTAAGTCCCAGCTTAATTTGAATTTTGAAAAATCAAATTAATTTAATGTGATTAATTTAAAGTTCAATTAAATTAAATTAAAGTTATTTTATTTGGGTTCCTTGAGTTCTAGAGAATTTTTGGGGTTTATTTGCTATTCCTTTGAGACTCGCCGCTGGTTCCTTTGTAAACTCCCTCGTTTCTGGCCTTTATAAGCAGCCACTTGCGTCCTTTTGTCCACCTCATCCACCTCTCCCAAAATCGTAAAGCTGTCGGCCCCGGTTTCGCCTTCTTCTCACCACAATTCGCCGAGAGCCCGCCGTCCGCCGAAGGTCTTCTCCATTGTGTTCACCGCCGTCTGACATCCTCCACCCAAGCCGTCTTCACCGTTGAGTTCGTGGGCCCGTGTTCTACCCGGTGCTTCCATTATCTTCGCCCGAGCGTCACCGGACCGTCGCCTCCACCTTCCTCCTCAAAACCGGCCTCGCGACTACCACCTCGATCTCCTCATCGGTGAGCCCCCTCGCCCCTCCGAGTGCGTCTTCTCGGTTCCAGTGTGTCCTCCTCCATTCCCCTCCCTTCTCCCTCTCTCTCCGCCACCGAGATGCTCCGCCACCATCCTTCTCCTTCATCTCTGGCCACCTCCATCCCACCGCTGCTCCGGTCACCCTCTGGCCACCCCGAGGTGTTCTCCATGCTCCTCGTGCCGCCGCCGAGCTCATGCTCACCACCCTTCGCTCCGGGCGTCCTCGATTCACCGAAGTCACCGTGACCCCATGAGTTCCTCTTCGCCACCGTCTCACCGCTGCGCCGCCACTTTCCTTGGCACCCTCTTCTCCCTAGCGACCCATTTTTGCCCTTCGCTAGAGCTTCCCCGCCGCCGCTCGCCACCAACGACATGCGCCCGTGCCGTCGTCTACCTCCCTGTTTTCCTTCTCTGTAACTTCCTCTCTCTCTTACATGTGGGTCTCAGTTGTCATCCTCTCCCTCTATTCTTTCTCTCCAGCTACCTAGGTCCCACATGTCAACCAGCTTTGTGCCTCTCTCACTTACATGTGGACCCCACCTGTCAGTATCCATTTTATTTTCTTTTTCTTTTCAGCCGAAGGAATATTCCAGATAATATTATTCCCTCTCTCTCTTTTTCTTTTCCGACAAATCTTTCGAGAATCCGTTCTCCTTCGTCCGAATTCCAATTCAGTCCGTTCAAATTCCTAAATTCATCTAAAATTGAGCTATTTCTTTTAGAGTTGGTTTTTATATTTTTGGATTTTATTTTAATTTATTTTGGATTTATTTATGCTTCGCCTGTTGTTTTCTCTCTCGTTAGACGATTTGTTTCAAGGAGCAAGATCAGAAGCAAGTTTCGAAGATCCAAGTGTGGTAATTGAGCAAAGCCAAGGCAAATCTTAGTCCTTTGATCATATTGAACCTATGATTTCAAAAGTATCTTTTCTATACCAAATTGCATGCTATCTTTATATCAACTGTTTTGGGAATAGTTAATCACATATTTGTCATTATGCATCATCCATTGAATATTTGAATACCATGAATCACTTGTCACCATAGGATGGTCATTATATCATTTGGACATAATTGTATCACCAACATGGGTATCGTAGAGATGCTTAGTCATGCTTAGTTACGATGGGCTCATGATCATATGTTCGATAATATTACATTTGACTAATGAGATATGGAATTGTGGCGAGTAGCCACTATTGTTAAAATTTGTGCAAAATAATTTCCGCTCAAGCGAGTGATCGTGAAGTAAAGGGGGATTGGTTAGTGCATTGTGGGTTGTGATAGACCCGTCTGAGTAACTTGTCAAGGGCTTAATCTTGTGCGCCATTGAAATGTGCCTTATCGTATAAGCACATGTCCAGTATGGGATAGACCTGGCTAACTAATTAGCATTGTCTCAATTTTGGTTCTGTCTTGGAAGCGTGAGTTGTGGGATAGATGTATACTCACAATGGCACAAGAGAGGGGCTCTGTCTGGTCGGAAAGACATTCAATGATGATACTTTAGCGGGCAGAATTGGGTTAAGAAGGAGCTTTATAAGGGCCTTGTGATGATCACTTAGTCGCACAACTATAGAAGTGTGGTCAGACACTTTGAGTTGATTTATCTCTTGTGGGCAAAGCTGTACATCCTCTGCAGAGTTAAAACTGTTTAAACAACCGTGTTCGTGGTCATGGACATGCTCGAGGATTTCACACGAGAGGTAGAGTTTCTTTATAAAAATCCATCAGAGTGTGAATGGGAAGTTCACTTAGTGAATATGATGTTCGCTTCGTGAATAGGGAATTCACTCGGTGGGTTGTGTTGGAAGGTGAATGTGGAGTTCACTTGGTGAATATAATGTTCACTTGGTGGATGGGATGTTCACTAGGTGATTTGGTTGGGAAGTGAATGGGAAGTTCATTGGTTGATTTCAAAGAAAACAGTTTACTTTATTTACTTATTGTCTTTTAAATTATGCATTTCAATCTATTTACCGTATTTACTGTCAATACTGCTTTCTGCAAAAGAACCATACAACTAATCCTTAGTTCAAGCCTTGCATAAATATTAATTGCATATTGTTTCCCTATGACTTATTGAGTGCTTTATATACTCACAACTTTAAGTTTTGCTGTTCAGTTGAAGAATATCAAGCTACTCAAGAGTTCTACGAATAGGAGTTTTATGAAGACTTTGCGAATTAGAATGTGTTCTCCACTCGATTGCCTGTGGGTATGTCGATTGGTCTTTCCAAGTTTTCCTGTTCCGCTACCAGAGTTTATTTATTTCTTTAGCCCTACGTGGTAAGTTAAGTAACCATAAGGTCCAGTTATTATTACTATTTGTTAATTTGAGATCTTTTTGGTTAAATCGATAAATTGATGGTATTTCATCAACGTTTTTTATGTGAGCTAGCTACTAATCTAGAACTAGTTCAGAACACACGTAGGGTTTCGGATGTGTAAATCCAGGTCCCGACAGGGGTGAATAGTCTTTTCTAAAAATCTCTAAGGCTAAAACCGATTTCTAACGCGGAAGTGAAAATCAATTCAATTTTCCACAATTAAAGCGCAAAGAATCTAGTTTCCCTTAAGTGCACCAACACTCTCAGTCTAAGTTAAGGTTTGCAATCCTAGTTTAATATACAATCAATTTAATTCTAGGAATGTAAATTGCACAGAGTAAATCACAAGCGAGCAAAACACAATGGCACAAGGATGTTTTACCGTGGTATTCGGAGACTTACTAGTCTCCCCTAATTCACGTTGAGGTAAGCCAAAACAAATTGGACTGGCTCCATGAATTAAACCAACACCTCCTAGGTAAGCCCAAACGAATTGGATCAGTTCACAACTTGAACCAACACCTCGATCCACTTGGGGTTGCTCCTCCTCCACTCCAGATATGGCGAGCACCACAACACTCACAAACAAGTTGGGCCTTCTCACAAGCTTCTTGACAAGATCACCGGACCAGAATGTCTACACATCGTCTAAGCATCGACAAACACCAAGAGTAATAATCTAAGCCTTTTGCTTGACTCTCACCAAGAGCAACACGTGCATAATTGGATGCTCAATCTAATTCTAGTTGCAACACATGCAACTAGAACCTCTTCCTTTGATCACAAGGTGCAACACTTATACAATTGAATGAAGAAGCTCATACTAGCTCAAGAGAGTAAAATGGGATATCAAAGGTTGCCTCCCAACCGGTCATGGTGGGTATTTATAGCCCACACACCAAAAGTTAGCCGTTAGAGGCTAAAAGGGCTGAAAAACAGTGAAACCCAGCCTGACCGTCAACCAACGGCTGATCAGATCGGGCTACAGTGCAAAGGCTATAAAACTACCCGTTACAGATAATTCCCGGTCAGATCTCCCTCATAGGGTCCGGTCTAACCGAACCCCGATCAGTCCGGACCGGTTAGATCGGACTTCTGGGAGGAAGAAAACTAAAAAATATGCCATCTGGAAAAGGTTGACCGGCCTTATAAAGGTGGTCAGACCGGACTTCCGGTCAGTCCGGGCCTGAATTTCAGCATAGGTGACACTCGAAAAATGGTCATAACTTTTGACTCCGATGTTGGAATTGAGTGATCTTGGGCTTCACAAAAAGCTTATTCAGAGAGCTACACAACCCATCTGTTTGATTGATCTCAAACGCATTTGATCAAATCAAAAAGCACAACTCCAAAGAGCCAACACATGGCCCAAGTCCAAGAAAAGTGCAACGAGCAATCTTAGACCATGCCAAGGAACGATACATGAACTTCAACAATTTGCAAAATAGATTTGCAAACTTTAGTATCATGCCACAAGGAGTAGGTGCATGGACTTCAACCATTTGCAAATTATAGTCTCATGCTACAAAGAGTTAATACATCAGGTTCAACTATTTGCAAAACACATTCGCAAACAATAGTATCACGCCTAGAAGAGCTAGAGCAAACGAGATTGAGCTATCAACATATGATGAGACTCAAGCTACTTGTCGGGACCCCGCGTAGCAACCTCGGGACCCTCTGTGCATTCCGAGCTAGTCCCATGATCAGTAGCTAGCTCACATAGTTTCAACATTGAAGTAATCAAAACCATACAACAAGCTATAGAAGAATCAAACAAATTAATATTAATAAAGGCAAAAGACCTTATGGTCAATGTTTTTACAGAGCTGCCCCGCAGGGCTTACAACACAAGAGAGAGATCGCAACGGAAAGCCAAAACACATGTGGAAGCCATTCGACATTCCCATAGGCAATCGAGTGGAGGACGTCTCCTAGCATGCCTGGTCGTCGAAGACCTTATCTTCAAAGAGGTCGGAGCTCCCTGGGTCCTCTTCTGTGACTGATCAACCAGAGGCATAAAGTCGTGAGTACTTTGAATGTACTCAACAAGTCGTAGGGAAATGTATGCAAATAGTATTTATGCTAGGCTTAACAAGGATAGCTTTATGGTTACTTTGCAGAAAGCAGCATTTACTGGAAATACAATAAATAGATTACAAAGCACAAGTTGAAAGACTAATACATAAGTAATCAAGTTCCTTTGAAACACCTCATGAACACCCTGTTCACTTCCGAGACCATTTGTGAACACCCTGTTCACTGCCCAGACCACTTGAGACCAACCAAGACCATATTTTGAAAAAAAATCTACCCCTTGCATGAAATCACCAGGTATTGTCCATAACCGGGGACACGACTATTCGAATAGTTTTACACTTTGTAGAGGTTGTACAGCTTAACCCACAAGACACGACTTCTCTAGATGGTTGGGCACCCGTCGATGCCCCTGCTCACTTCCTTAGGTAAGCAGTCTAGAGCACGTGACAAGACTTTTACAAAGCTCTGTGTTGACAAGGTTCCCCTCGCTAAGGTTTCGCCTTCCTGACCCCCTCTTGCGCCAAGTGTGAGTGTCTAACACAGGTCTAACACTTCCACCAAAACAGAACCGAACCAAAACATTGCTAATTAGTTGGCCAGGTCCACCCCATAAATGAACTTGTGATTGCACGGTATGACCCAGATTAATGGCTTGCAAGGTTAAGTCCTTAGAGACTACTCAAGCGAGACATCCACATCCCAATGTGCTTTCTGCACCCCCTTTACTGCACGATCACTCGCCCGAGTATAAAATATTTTGCGTTCAACCTGACCAAATGACCACCCTAGTCATGGCACAACATCTTTTAATCAACAGTGGTCGCGCCACAATTCCATATATCATTAAGTCAAATTCATAATCATTGAAACATGTGATCGAGAGACATCACATAACTAAAGCATGTCTAAACAATATACGCACCCAAGTTGGTATCACAAAGAGGTCCAACTAAGATTATCCAACCTATGGTGTCCAAGGGTACATGTCAACATGTAAAACACAAGTGTTCAAGGAGTCATACTGTCGAGTAGGTATTTAGCTATTTTCCAAACCATTTTTATACAATTAGCCATGCATGTTGGTATAAAACAAAGTAATTTTGCAAACTGGGTACGACATGATCAAAGGTCTACGACTTGCCTTCGTTCAAGAGCTGAGGTTCTTTGGTAGAGGTTGTCGGGTCCAAGAACTCTTCAGAGAAGCCGGAATTTACACGTGCAAAAAGAGCCAAATAAATACAACAAATCCAAATAAAAACCAAAACTACCAAACTAGAACCAAAAGAAAGGCACTGGAATATATGAAGAGGAGGTCCTGAGGAGGAGGTCCAAAGGAAGAGGTCCTCCGAAGGATACGACTACTCAACATGGTCGTGAGAGCAAAAGGGGAATAGGGCACGAAGATACTCACCAGGAGAGAGAGAGAGAGAGAGAGAGAGAGACCGGAGAAGACAAGGGGAGGACGGAGAACGGTGCGGGCGCTCCGGTGAACTCTTTGGCAGCGAGATGGTCGAAGACGACGTAGGCTCCAACGGGCTCCTTGGTGACGGGGAGGCGACAGCGCGGCTTTAGTGGACTCATTGGCGACGAAACTTCAAGCACGGTGAAACTGGCAAGAGCAAGAGAGTTGGGTGAGGAAAAAGGAGATGAAGTAGAGCTGCTCAGGCTTTTATAGCCAGAGAAAACGGGGAGAGTCAGTGAGAGACTCAAAGGCGCACGAGTTCAAGGTTAGGTGAAGGAGGAGATGGAGGCAGGTAGGGAGGGGACAAGAGGGGGAACGGGTACTGCAGAAGCAACAACATTTAATACGACAAAATGGCATTTAATACGCTAGGACATTTACATCAGTACTGATGCGACGGAAGGAGGAAAAAGGTGATCAGGACTAATAGGTGGGGCCAGTCAAAACATGGGAGGGTGGTCCAACCAAGAGGGAGGTTGTGACCAAAGGGGAGGTCGTAACCCAAGGGGAGGTCGTGATCCAAGGGGAGATCGTGACCAAAGAGGAGGTCGAGACCAGACTCTAGGACCACTCGGGAGGTCTCCCAGAACCACCCAGGAGGTCTTAGGCAGGGGGTCCAAGCGAGAGGAGGTGCGGACAAAGGAGAGGTCAAACAAGAGGAGGTCCAAGCGAGAGGAGGTGCTGAGGGGGAGGTCCAAGCGAGAGGAGGTCTAGGCGAGGGAGGTCTAAATGAAAGGGAGGCACAGACGGAGGGAGGTCCAAGCGAAGGAGGTGCAGACGAGAGGAAGGTCCAAGCGAAGGGAGGTCTAACACTCGAGAACTCCAGCACACTCAAAGCGAACCGAATCAAAATTAATTGAAGTTGGATTTAGTCATTTTAAACACTTCAAATTCTAAAATCTCAAGTTAAGCTTTTGAACTTCAACAAAACCAAATGGTTATTTTTATTTTGAAAACTCAAAAAACTGTAACATCCCAAATTTTCTGGGTTTTCTGAGATTTTCAAAAATAAAAAAACTGTTTGGTTTTGTTGAATTGCTCAAGCTTAACTTGAAGATTTTGGTAATTTGCAGCGATTTAATATGAATTAATCCAACTTCAACTAATCCAAAGTTCGATTTCTCCGAGTTCTTTGGATTTCTCGGTGTTGAAATCCCTTCCTCTGTTCGCTCCTACCCTCCCCCTCAGTCCAGACCTCCCTCTCATTTGGACCTCCCCTCGATCCAGACCTCCTCTCGTTTGGACCTCCCCTCATCCAGATCTCCCTCTCGTTTGGACCTCCCCTCTGCGAGACCTCCCTCTCGTTTGGACCTCCCCTCATCCAGATCTCCCTCGTTTGGACCTCCCCCTCCGTCCAGACCTCCCTCTCGTTTGGACCCCCCCGCCTCCATCCAGACCTCCCTCACATTTGGACCTCCCCCTCAGTCCAGACCTCCCACTCGTTTGGACCTCCCCCTCAGTCTAGACCTCCCTCTCGTTTGGACCGCCCCCTCAGTCCAGACCACCCTCTCGTTTGGACCTCCCCCTCAGTCCAGACCTCCCTCTCGTTTGGACCTCCCCTCGATCTAGACCTCTCTCTCATTTGGACTTCCCCCTCAGTCCAGACCTCCCTCTCGTTTGGACCTCCCCCTCCGTCCAGACCTTCCTCTCGTTTGGACCTCCCTCTCAGTCCAGACCTCCCTCTCGTTTGGACCTCCCCCTCAGTCCAGACATCCCTCTCGTTTGGACCTCCCACTACTATAGAAAAGGCCTTCACAGACGGTTCAAAAACATCATCAGCGGTTTCGTGAGCCATCGAGTTTATGGATCGATGATGACATGAGGTCATCACGATGCGATTTTTGAAATGCATGATGTATGCTATCATAAACGATTATTAACTTCGAGGCTATGCGTAATATATGACTATCACAGCACGGTTACGTGTTGAACCGTCTATGATATATGACTATCACGAGCGGTTCGTGTTGAGCAAATGCGTGATGAATATCTATCACGGACGTCTATCTATCACAAGCGATTAAGTAACACGAACCGTGCTGTGATATATAAATAAAACATCAAGCAATGGCTACTTGTGCCTTTAAAACCGGCTTCATATATATATATATATATATATATATATATATATATATATATATATATATATATATATATATATATATATATATATATTATACATCGTTTGTAGTCTCCGGCCACTTTAGGAAGTCGTGAGGGAGGATGATACAACTACCACGGGTAACCTCTCATCGAGCCTGCAAATTCATGAAGTGAAATTTGCAAGAGAAGGCGTGGACATACAATTACCCCGGATGTAAATCGATAGGTAATTGGACTTGACATCAAGAAATGGCTGGTTGCTGATACATGAAGCCGGTTTTAAAGGCACAAGCAGCCACTGCTTGGAGGTTTTATAGAGAAGAGATGAGGAATAGATTGGTAGGGCGATATCGTACCTGGGGCGCAAGGGAGGAGAACTTGACACAGGACACAAATATGAAAAGTTAATTGCAGCCAAGCCCCATCCGAACCACATCGATCCCATGTAAGCTAACCAAGCACAAATAACCGACATCAATAACCCTCAGTACCCATCAGAGAGCATTAACCAAACCCACCATTTTCCCCCATTCATTTTTGTCAATCTGAACCCACAGCATGAACTAAGCAAGATGCACAGAATGCACATACACCAATAGCCCTCGGTTTACATCATAGAGCAAGGGGACTATTAATATGAACTAATTATCAATTCAATTTCAGCATAAGACTATTAACATCATTACATCACAGAGCAAGGGGACTATTAATATGAACTAATTATCAATTCAATTTCAGCATAAGACTATTAACATCATTGAGCAGTTCAAACCCGGCCACCACACCAGTAGTAGAGAGGGAGTAAGGTAGGGTGATACCTCAGTACAGCGCAACCACGGTGGCGACCCCACCACCAGCACAACCCTCATCCATCTCCTTCACCTTGCATAAATCACACAAACATCAGGACACAACTTAAGGCTCAAGCATAAAAATCAAACTCAACAAAAGACATTAAGCTAACAGATCTAGAGGAGAATAGAGGGAGGATGGGGAAAGCAAAGCCAAGGGGCCACGGCCCGAGCGCAGGAGGCCGAGCAGGAGAACCAAGACATGGCAGTGTAGGCGACATGCGGGGCCAAGCCCAGTGGCTTGGGTGGCGGCGTCACCGTAGTTGTAGCACGACCCTGAAACTACGCAAGACACTACTATTGTACGAGTGTCTTGGGCGGTAGTGTCTTATGCGGTCTGAGTGGTGTCTGGCCGGTGGCGGCAGCGGACGGTCGGGTGGCGGCGTCGAGGTGGGAGAGCAGACGAGAGTAAATCTTGTTGGGAAGTGACGAGTTAGGGCGGGCGCAAACCCTAGCGGCTGGGAGTGGCGAGAGTTAGAGGCGAGAGCAAACCCGGCAAGGGCTCCTACTAATAAAGAGACTTATCATGAGCGGTTCTATTATGGAACCGTCGTGATAATTATCACGACGGTTCCATAATGGAACCGCTCGTGATATGTCACTATATCAAGCGGTTCCATAATAGAACCGTGCGTGAAATGGTTTTTCTCAAGTATATTTATCTTGTATATACACTTACATGACATGAAGAAATTACATGTTTATATGTCAATTTTTCATTTAAATCTTCTGAAAATTTGCTTTAACTATATATATATATATATATAGTAATAATTCAACATATAATTAATATAGTAACTTCACCTCCAAACTTTTTTTTTCATTTTGGAATTTTCATATGGCCAAGCAGCGTGGCGTTAAACTTAAAAAGATTAAAAAAAGTAGAAACCTATAAATAAATAAAGTTTTTCTAGTGGCGGAGGTAGGCTGCTATCTCCGTCTTCAATACTTCATAAGCGATGGCGTCGGTATCGTCACGGTTCACGATCATCGTGACGAAGCTGAAATGAGTCCACCCATCGATCGTTCATTGAGTGTCTCGAAGACCCTCGGATTGTTGAACCAAGAAGAATTGAGCCCATAGGCTCTCTTCCCTTCTTGAGGTCACGGCACGGTTAAAGCGGATGCGGCGAAGAGCGCGGCGGCGAAAAACTCATCGGGCTTCAGCGGGAGTTATGTAGCGATATTATCACGAGCGGTTATAACAAAAACCGTCGTGATATGTAGTAATATCACGAGCGGTTATTGTTAAGAACCGTCAGCGATGTTTCCTGACGGTTCTTTGTTGAAAACCGTTTATGCGATATGTAGAATTATCACGAGCGGTTATTAAGAACCGCGAAATGCGTGATGTTCCTGACGGTTTTAGCTATGAACCGTGCGTGATATTACCTCTTCATAGAGCGGTTTTAGTGCGGCCCGATAACAGAGGCGGTCTCTAAACCAAAACCGTCTGTGATTGCATGTAATACAGATGGTTTTGGTCAACTGTCTGTGATGAGGCGTCCAGTATTAGCCTTTTTGTAGTAGTGTCCCTCTCGTCCAAGACCTCCGGGTGGTCCTGGAGACTTGTCATGACCACCCCTCAGGTCACGCCCACCCCTTGGGTCACGACCACCCCTTGGGTCACGACTTCCTCCTTGGTCTCGACCTCCCCTTTGGTTGGACCACCCTTCTAAGTTTTGGTGGCCCCACTGTCGACTCTGTTCTGTATTCTTCCTCCAGTCGTCCTTCTTGCGCAAAGGTCGTGAAATTAAATGATCTTTGTGTCACATTAAATGTTGTCTTTTCTACAGTACTCGTTTCCCCCTCTTGTCTCCTCTCAGACCTGCTCCCATCTCCTCCTTCACCTACCCTTGATCACGTGTACTTCAGAGTCTCTCAGCTGCTCTTCCCGTCCTCCCCGACTATAAAAGCCTGAGCAACCCCCTCTCATCACCTTTCCTCACCCAATTATCTTGCTCTCACCTAGCTTCTGAGTGCTTGAAGTTTCGCCAAGAAGTTCACTAGAGCCGTGCCGTCGCCTGCTCGTCGCCAAGGAGTGGCCAGAGCTGCGCCACCTTCGACCACCTCGCCACCGAAGAGTTCACCAGAGCGCCTGCGCCGTTCGTCGTCCCCCTCCAGCCTTCTCCAGCCTCTCTCTCTCTCTCTCTCTCTCTCTCTCTCTCTATCCAGTTGAGTTGCTCCGTGCCCTGTCCTCCTATTTGCTCTCACGACCACATTGCATAGTTGTATCTTTCTCACAACCACGTTGCTTAGTCGTATCCTCCTTGTACCCCTTTCTGTATTCTTCTACGACCACATTGAGCAGTTGTATCACTCGTTGGACCTCAGGACCCCCTCCCTTGACCTCCTCAGGACCTCCTCCTCAAGACCTCCTCCCTTGAGCCAGTTTCTATTTCTGTGCCTTTCTTTTAGTTCTAGTATGATAGTTTTATTTTGGTTTTTATTTGGATTTGTTGTATTTATTTGGCTCTTTTCGCATGTGTATATTCTGGCTTCTCTGAAGAGTTCTTGGACCCGGCGACCTCTACCGAAGAACCACAGTTCTTCAACGAAGGCAAGTCGTAAACCTTTGATCATGTCATTCCCAGTTTGCAAAATTATCTTATTTTATACCGATGTACATGGCTATTTGTATAAAAATGGTTTGAGAATTAGCTAAACACCTACTCGTCAGTATGACTCCTTGAATACTTGTGTTCGACATGTTGACATGTACCGTTGGACACCATAGGTGGGTATTCTTAGTTGGACATTCTTATTGTGATAACCAACAACGGTGCGTATATTGCTTAGACCTGCTTAGTTATGTGTTGTCTCTCGATCACTTATTTTAATGATGATTAAATTTGACTAAGAGATTATGGAATTGTGGCATGTGTTGCCCTGGCCTGCGTGGCCGCTAATAAAAACTTGTTGTGCCATGGCTAGGGTGGCCATTGGCCGGGTGGAACCCAAAATATTTTCGCTCGGGCGAGTGATCGTGTAGTAAAGGGGGTCTGAAAGCACACCTTTGGGATGAGAGGTCTCTTTGAGCAACCACTAAGGACTTAACCTTGTAAGCCATTGATCAAGGCCATCTGGTGCAACCACAAGTCTATACTGGGGTGGACCTGGCCAACTAATTAGCAATGCTTTGATTCGGTTCCGTTTTGGTGGAAGTGTGTAAGACTTGGGATGGACACGCACACTTGGCGTAAGAGGGGGTCAGGAAGGTGAAACTTTAGCGAGCGGAATCGAGTCAAGGCAGAACCTTGTAAAGGCCTTGTCACGTGCTTTAGCATGCTTACCCAAGGTAGTGAGCAGGGGTATTGATAGGTGCCAAACAAACTAGAGAGGTCGTGTCTTGTGGGTAAAGCTGTACAACCTCTGCAGAGTGTAAATCTATTCGAATAGCTGTGTCCCCAGTTATGGACAATGCCTGGTGATTTCACGCAAGGGGTAGACTTTCTCAAAACTTGTTGGTCTTTGTTGGTTCCGAGTGGTCTGGGCAATGACTAGGATGGTTACGAGTGGTCCGGGAAGTGAACAGGGTGTTCATGAGTTATTTGCAAAGAAACTTGATTACTTATGTATTAATCTTTCAACTTGTGCTTTGCCATCTACTTACTGTATTTCCATTCAATATTGCTTTCTGCAAAGTAACCATATAGACCTCCTTGTCAAGCCTTGCATGAATACTATTTGCATACATTTCCCTGCGGCTTGCTGAGTACATTCAAAGTACTCACGGCTTTGTGGTCTTTGGTTGATCAGCAGCTGAAGAAGACCCAGGGAGCTCCAACCTCTTTGAAGAAGAGGTCTTCGAAGACCTCTCGTGCTAGGGGACGTCCTCCACTTGATTGCCTGTGGGCATGTCGAATGACCTCTACGTGTTCTTTTGTTTTTTTTCGCTGCGAGCTCTCTGTTGTAAGCCCTGTGTGGAAACTCTGTAACAACCTTGACTATAAGGCCTTTTTCTTATATCAATGTTAATTTGTCTTCTTCATCTATAGTTTGTTGTATGGCTGTGATCACCTCGTTGTTGAAACTGTGCAGACTAGCTACTTATCTTGGGACTGGTCCAGGATGCACAGTGGGTCCCGGGGATTGCTTACTCAGGGCGTGACAAGATGGTATCAGAGCCATATTGACTGTAGGACGTAACCTTAGTTAGCATGGTCGTTTAATCAAGAGTTTCAAAATTTATTTTATAAATCAAACCAACTGAATAACTTGAGTAGTTATTCCTCTCTCATCTTATTCTATTTTGTTCTCATCTTATTCTATTCTTCTATGATCTTACCGCCATTCTTTTCTCGTCTCAATCTATTCCTTTCTCGTCTCATTCTCAGGTTCTTGCATCTTATCTCTTTTGAAACTTTGTTTTCAAACTCAAATTGACCTCCTTACCTCAGCAATCTCAATAGGATCGAGCTTTGCTTTAATTTGACCACCCAGATAAGTTAAGTTAGAAGTGCTCTAGTAGAGTTGCAATCCTCAGTCTAGTACCGTTTAGTCCGTGTATTAGGACCTCATGTTTGAGTTTTGTTGCGTCTTAATAGCTCTCCGGCTATTTGCTCTTTGGGATTAAACCAACCTCCCCAGTTAGGTTGTTCCATCTTTCTCTCTTGTTCTCGCTCACCTCTGTGCTTCCCTCTTACCTAGTGTGTTTTTCTCTCCTCATCTATTAGGCCTGGGAAGGTTTATGCAGATGGCTCAGACCCACAACTCGGCAAGTCAAGATGAGCCAGTGGACCTCTTTTCCCAGCCACCACCTCCTCCTCCGGCAGCCCCTACAGATCAGGGCTTGAGGCAGTTCATGGCAGCCCAGACTCAGTTGATGAATACCATGATGTAGAACATGAATCAGATGATGAATCAACAGAATCAGACAGCTGCCACTCTTCTCACAATGTTGAACCAGAACAACCAAGCAGTTGCCATGCCACCATCGCCACCACCAATAACCCCTCAGTCAAGACTGGCAGAGTACATGAGGACCCGACCACCTACGTTCTCTAGCTCCTCTGAGCCATTGGACGTAAATGACTGGCTGCGCTCCATTGAGAAGAAGCTTGCCATCACTCGATGTGACGACCGTAAAAAGGTCCTATATGCTGCACACCAACTTGAAGGCACCGCTGCAGAATGGTGGGAGAGTTATTGTGCCGCCCATGCAGAGCACCAGAGCATCACTTGGGTAGAATTCTTAGAAGCTTTCCGCCACTCCCACATCCCTGATAGAAAGGTGGAAATGAAAAAGAATGAGTTCCGCGAGCTACGACAAGGCAACATGTCAGTGGGTGAATACCTCAACAAGTTCACCCAACTCTCTCGGTATGCTCCAAAGGACATCGCCACGGATGATGCACATCAGAAGCGTTTTAAGAGAGGACTCAACCCTGCTTTGAAGGTTCAAGTCGTTGGCAACGACTATAAGGATTTCCAACATTTAGTAAACAAGGCTATGCTCATAGAAGAGTCTCGTCAAGAGCTTGCAGAATCTTATAAGAGGAAGATGGTGTAGCATAGTGCTCATCAAGGTCATCCTCAGAGAGCCAGGATGAGTGGATGACCTCCTGCCCACTTTGCTCCTCCTGTTGCTCCCAAGACCACCTTTGCGACAACCTCTCGCCCGGTTACCCTAGGTCTTCGCATCATCAACCAGCAGCCAAGGACCACCAATCCTGCCACAAGGATCACCTATTTCAGTTGTCACCAATTGGGACACTACGCTAGCAACTGTACCTTGAAGTAAGGACCTCCTCAGGTCAAGTTCAACTTGGGAGCTACTTCGACTAGGACCTCCCTGCCAGGAGCAGGACGTGGAGCTCCTCAGACCTCCGCTGCACCAACCAAGACCTCCCAGCCATTTGGAAGAGGTTGTGTGAACCATGTCACGGTGGAGGAAGCCCAGACAGCCTAGGATGTCATGCTGGGTAAGTTCCTAGTACATTCAGCACCTGCTACTGTTTTGTTTGATTCTGGAGCTTCCTATTCATTTATTTCTCAGATTTTTGCTGCAAAGCACCAGTTGAAGGTTTCAACTCTTAAGACCTCTTTGTTGGTTCAATCTCCTAGTTCGGAGTTAAGTACGAACCAGGGTTGTCCACAAGTTAAGATGATCATAGAAGGGGTAGAATTCCTAGCCAACCTGATCATCATCGACACCAAGTCCTTAGATGTGATTTTGGGAATGGACTGGCTTGCAGATCACCAAGCAATTCTGGATTGTGGTGGAAGAAGCATCACCTTGGTTAGCCCAGTTGGGATTAAAATAAAGTTTGAAGCCTCCTCGGAGAAGCATGAAGAAGCAGTGGTCTACAGTGTCAAGGCCTGTGTCTTTAGAGGACGTCCCAGTGGTCAATGAGTTCCCAGATGTCTTTCCGGATGAGTTATCTGGGATGCCACCAGACAGAGACTTGGAGTTCATCATCAACTTAGTTCCTGGAACGACACCAATTTCTAAGAGACCTTATCATTTGCCCGTGGACGACTTGGTTAAGCTGAAGAAGCAAATTGAGGAGCTACAAGCTAAAGGTTTTGTCAGACCAAGTTCTTCACCTTGGAGAGCTCCAATGATCTTTGTTGCAAAGAAGGACAGTACCCAGCGGATGTGTGTGGATTATTGCTCACTCAACGAGGTCACCATCAAGAACAAGTACCCTCTGCCCAGGATTGATGATCTGTTCGACCAGCTGAAGGGAGCCGGAGTGTTCTCCAAGATAGATTTGAGGTCAGGGTACCACCAATTGAAAATTCGCCAATAGGACATCCCCAAGACCGCTTTCTCGACCCGTTATGGACTGTACGAGTACACGGTCATGTCTTTTGGGTTGACCAATGCTCCTGCTTACTTTATGAACCTGATGAATAAAGTGTTCATGGAGTATTTGGATAAGTTCGTTATTGTCTTTATTGACGATATCCTAGTGTACTCTCACAATGAAGAAGAGCATGAAAAGCACCTCCGCTTAGTCCTGAGCAAGCTCAGAGACTACCAACTCTATGCTAAATTTGACAAGTGTGAGTTTTGAATGAAGGAAATCACCTTTTTGGGACACGTCTTGTCAGTTGAAGGAGTCGCTGTCAATCCTAGTAAGGTCTAGGATGTGCTCAATTGGGAGTCACCCAAGTCAGTACCTCAGCTCAGAAGCTACCTGGGAATGGCAGGTTACTACCATAGGTTTATAGAAGGGTTCTCCAAGATAGCAAGACCTCTCACCCAGTTGCTAAAGAAGGAAAAGAAATATGCTTGGACGCCAGCATGTGAGCAAAGTTTTCAAGAGCTAAAGAGGCGCCTAACCACTGCTCCAGTACTGACTTTGCCCGATGTTCGAAAGGACTTTGAGGTCTTCTGTTATGCCTCACGACAAGGTCTCAGTTGTGTCCTCATGCAAGAAAGGAAGGTAGTATCTTACGCTTCCCGTCAGTTAAAGCCTCATGAGGTAAATTACCCCACTCATGACTTAGAATTGGCTAACGTAGTGCATGCTTTGAAGATTTGGCGCCATTACCTCATTGGTAACCGCTATGAGGTCTATACTGACCATAAGAGCTTGAAGTACATTTTCACTCAAGCTAATCTCAACATGAGGCAAAGAAGATAGTTGGAATTGATCAAAGATTACAACTTGGGAATCCATTACCATCCAGGAAAGATTAATGTGGTAGCCGATGCTTTAAGTAGGAAGGTCTACTGCAATATACTGATGATCAAGGAAAATCAGCCAGCACTGTACGAAGAATTTCAAAAGCTCAAGCTTGAATTGGTTGAAGAAGATTACCTAGTTGCTTTGCAAGTGCAACCAACTCTCCAAGATCAGATCCGGAAAGCTCAAAGAGAAGATGCAGATGTCTTGGAGATCAAAAGAAACACGAGGAAGGGTAAATCCCTAGGATTTTCCGAGGATGAACAAGGAACCGTCTGATTCAATAAGCGTATTTGTGTACCAAACTAGGGAGAGCTCAAGCAGTTGATACTCAAGGAAGTTCATGAAACCTTGTTCTCCATTCACCCCGGGAGCACTAAGATGTATCAAGACCTCAAGGAAATGTACTGGTGGCCTAGCATGAGGCGTGAGATCGCTGAGTATGTATCTCAGTGTGATGTTTGCCAGCGAGTTAAAGCCGATCATCAAAGACCCGCTGGACTCCTACAACCTCTGAACATACCCGAATGGAAATGGGAAGAAATTGGCATGGACTATATCATTGGTCTGCCAGGAACCCAAGCTGGATATGATTCTATCTGGGTAGTTGTAGATCGTTTGACAAAGGTTGCACACTTCATCCCGGTTAAGACCACTTACTCAGGAGGTAGACTTGAAGAGTTGTATATGGCTAAGATAGTATGTCAACATGGAGTACCCAAGAAGATCGTGTCAGATCGAGGATCTTAGTTCACCTCCAGATTTTGGCAGAAGCTGCACAGTGCTTTGGGTACAAATTTGAACTTCAGTACGGTCTACCATCCTCAGACCGATAGGCAAACGGAAAGAGTAAACTAGATCCTAGAGGATATGTTGAGAGCCTGCGCTCTAGAGAACCAGGCCAGCTGGGATAGAAAGCTGTCTTATGCAGAATTTTCATACAATAATAGTTATCAAGCAAGTTTGCAGATGTCCCCATTTGAAGCCCTTTATGAAAGAAAGTGCATGACACCATTGTATTGGTCTAAAATAGGAGAAGGACAAGTGTTTGGACCTGATATCCTGAAGGAAGCTGAAGATCAAGTTAAGTCCATTCGAAAAAAAAAAACTGAAAACGGCTTAGTCCAGGCAGAAAACACTACTACAAAAAGGCTAATACTGGACGCCTCATCACAGACGGTTGACCAAAACCGTCGGTATTACATTCAATCCTGAGCGGTTTTGGTTTAGAGGCGAAATGCGTACTCTTAACTAACGCTTAAAACAAATCAGTGAAGAGGCAATATCACAGACGGTTCATATTGAAAACCGTATGTGAAGTATCACGAGGCGGTTACGAACAAAACCGTCTGTGATATTATCGATATCCTGAGCGGTTTTAAAACACAACCGTCGTGAAGTGCACGAGCGGTTACGAACAAAACCGTCGTGATATTAATTAGTATCCTGAGCGGTTCTTAACAATAACCGTCTATGATAATATCGCTCCGGCGTGAGTTTCTTCCTCGCCGTCGTCTGTTCGTCGCCAATCCGCTTCGGCTCCCGATGTGTCTCTTCATCGCATCGATCCGCCGGCTCCCGATCGTCTCTTAAATCTCACGCTCGAATTTATTCCTTGTTTTATAAAAGGATCATCCGCCATCAAGATGATCATCCCCACATACTTATAAAAAACGAAATGGTTGCCTCTTCCTTGTCGCGCGCGCGATGGCCTTCTGGCGCCTTGTCTGAGCACCTCTCTCGGTGTCACGTTGAGCCGTCTTTGCGGAAGAACACTTTATTTGATCAGCGTGTCTTCACTCCTCTACCCGCGAGAAATTTGGAGCGGTGGCAACCACCTTCCGCCGTCTTGACATCCTCCTCCGCCGTGTCTTCGGGTGATCTCCCACTTTCGGCGAGTTTATGCGTCATCGACATAGTCCTCCAAAACGACATTGCACGTCTCGGAGGCTTGCCGTCACTTGGCTGTGAAATCGGCGGGCGGCCGAAGTCGACGGTAGAGACCCCTCAAGCAAGGAAGAGAGCCTATGGGCTCAATTCTTCTTAGTTCAACGATCGAGGTCTTCGGAGACACTTTCGAGCAGCAGCGTCAGCGGGTGGGCGCATTTAGAGCTTCGTTAAGCTAATGATCAAGAAGCCGTCCGATGCCGACAATGCCGCTTATGAAGTATTGCGAGATGGAGATAGCGACCTACCTTCGCCACTAGAAAAACCTTGTTTAATTATAGGTTTCGCTTTTTAATATAAACATGTAATTTCTTCATGTCATGTAAGTGTATATACTTGAGAAAAACCATTTCACAGAGCGGTTCCATTATGGAACCGTCGTGATATATACCATATCACAGACGGTTCCATAATGGAACCGTCATGATATATCCATATCCTGACGGTTCCATAATAGAACCAAATCTCGATAAGTCTCTTTATAAGTAGGAGCTAGCCCGACTTGCGCTAGGGTTTGCGCTCTAACTTCGTCACTACCTAGCGACCTTACTCTCATCCGTTCCCTCCCGTCGCTGCTTGGCGCCGCCATTCTTCCGTCGCGACGGTTTTAGCAGCTCTGATGACCTTTGCAAAAGACACTAAATGCGATAAGAGTGTCTTTTTCAACGTCACCGTTAATGCCACAACCACGATAACGTAAACTCTCATCACTCCCAGCTCGGCCACTAGGGTTTGCGCCGCCCTAACTCCGTTCCTCCCCACCTCGACGCCGCGCTCGACCGTCGTCGTCGCCGCCGCCTTGACCCCTTTGCACCCGCTAGGGCCTGGCCGGGCTTTGCTTTCCCCATCCTCCTCTATTCTCCTCTAGATCTGTTAGCTTAATGTCTTTTGTTGAGTTTGATTTTTATGCATGAGCCTTAAGTTGTGTTCGATGTTTGTGTGATTTATGCAAGGTAAAGGAAATGGATGAGGTTGTCTTTGGTGGTGGGGTCGCCACCAGTGGTTGCGTTGTACTAAGGTCCCTCTCTGTCTCTACCCTCCTTGCTCTGTGATGAAAATGGCTAGCTAGTGCTCTCGATGGATCCGAGGGGCTACTCTTGGTGTGGTGGGTTTGGACACCCTTGGTCTTGTTCTCTTCTTCGATGAAGCTGCTCAATGATGTTAATAGTCTTATGCTGAAATTGAATTGATAATTAGTTCATATTAATAGTCCCCTTGCTCTGTGATGTAATGATGTAAATAGTCTTATGCTGAAATTGAATTGATAATTAGTTCATATTAATAGTCCCTTAACGTGTGATGTAATGATGTCAATAGTCTTATGCTGAAATTGAATTGATAATTAGTTCATATTAATAGTCCCCTTGCTCTGTGATGTAATGGTGTCAATAGTCTTATGCTGAAATTGAATTGATAATTAGTTCATATTAATAGTCCCTTTGCTCTGTGATGTAATGATGTAAATAGTCTTATGCTGAAATTGAATTGATAATTAGTTCATATTAATAGTCCTTGTTCATACGGTCAAGTTCTCCTACCTCTTGCGTGCAGTCGTCCTACCATTCCATTCATAATCTCTTCTCTATAAAGTCTCCAGCGTTGGTACGCTTGTGCCATTAAAAGCGGCATCATATATATATTATATATATATTATTAAGTGATCCTCGACCACTTTAGGAAATTAGTCCATGCGGCATGAGAAGAATGAGGCGGTATCCACGGGCAATCTCATTGAGCCTGTAAGTTTAAAAAGTATGGATGCAAAAGGCGGTCGGACATCCAATTACGGATTGGGCGTCGCTATGTTCGAAAAGTGGCGTTGATCTTAACTTCTCCGTGGGAAGTGGCATCATGTATTAGCAACCAACAATTCTTGAGCATGTAATTGTCTTTAAATCCAACAAGAACACCAAGCAACAAGTTGAGAATTCTTTTGAAATATGAGAATGGTTGCTTGGTGTTCTTGTTGAGATTTAAAACGATTATCTTTCAATTCTCAAATAGCGACGCCCAATCTGTAATTGGATGTCCACCGCCTCTTTGCATCCATACTTTTTATACTTGCAAGGGCTCAATGAGGTTGCGCCTCATCCTTCTCATGTCAAGGTGGCAATATCCCCCAAAGTGGCCGAGAGATCACTTAACAATATAAAGTAATATCATCATGAGCGGTTCCAACCACAAATGCCTTTGTGATATGTACTATCACGAGCGGTTTGTGGCTGAAACCGTGCATGATGTGTGCTTATCACGAGGCGGTTTGTGGCTGAAACCGCGTCTGTGATATGTGCTTATCACGAGCGGTTTGTGGATGAAACCGTGCGTGATATTACTATAGCGAGCGGTTTGAACCACAAACCATACGTGAAAGTATACATCACGAGCGATTCAAAACCGTGCGTGATGACCTCATGTCATCAGCGACCCATAAACTTCAGGCGGCTCACGAAACCGCTGCGTGATGGCGTTACGAACCGTTTGTGAAAGCCTTTTCTGTAGTAGTGAAAGCTACGCGGATAACCATCGCCGAGACCTAGCTTTCGCACCAGAAGATCATGTGTACTTAAAGGCTTCACCTCTCGAAGGAATGCGACACTTCAAAGTAAGTGGGAAGATTGCACCTCGATATATTAGACCCTTTCCAATTTTAGACAAAAGAGGAGAAGTGGCTTACCAATTGGGGCTTCCGCCCCGGTTGTCGGACATGCATGATGTCTTCCATGTGTCGCAGTTGAGGAAATGCATGCGTGTGCCAGAGAAGCAAATGCCCGTGGAAGCCGTAAACCTGCACCAAGACCTCACCTACAAGGAGCAACCCCTCAAGATTTTAGAAGTGTCCGAGCATGTGACAAGAAGCAAGGTCATCCGTTTCTGCAAGGTCCAGTGGAACAATCACACTGAAGAGGAAGCCACCTGGGAGCGTGAAGAAGACCTGAAGGCCGAGTTTCTGTGCCTATTCTCTAGTTAGCCTGAATCTCGGGGTCGAGATTCCCTTTAAGGGGGGTAGGTTTGTAACATCCCAAATTTTTTGGGTTTTTGAGATTGTCGAAAATAAAAATAACCATTTGGTTTTCTTGAATTGCTCAAGCTTAACTTGGAGATTTTGAAAATTTGCAATGATTTAATATGAATTAATCCAACCTCAACTAATCCAAAGTTTGGTTTCTCTTGAGTTGCTGGAGTTCTCTGGTGTTGAAATCCCCTTCCTCTGTTCGCTGACCTCCCCCTCCGTCCAAACCTCCCTGTCGTTTGGACCTCCCCCTCAGTCCAGACCTCCTTCTCATTTGGACCTCCCTCTCGTCTAAGACCTCCGGGTGGTCCTGGAGACTTGTCACAACCACCTCTTGGGTCACGACCACCGCATGGGTCACAACCTCCTCCTTGGTCTCGACCTCCCCTTTGGTTGGAGCACCCTTCCGAGTTTTTGACTGGCCCCACCTGTCAGCCTTGTTCACCTTCTTCTTCATCTCGTTGCGTCACTACTGACACAAAGGTTCTTGAGCATTAAATGTTGTTGTGTCACATTAAATGTTGTCTTTTCTACAGTACCCATTTCCCCCTGTTGTCTCCTCCCAGACCTGCTCCCATCTCCTCCTTCACCTACCCTTGATCACGTATGCTTCAAAGTCTCTCAGCTGCTCTTCCCGTCCTTCCCAGCTATAAAAGCCTGAGCAACCCCCTCTCATCACCTTTTCCTCACCCAATTCTCTTGCTCTCACCCAGCCTCTCAGTGCTTGATGTTTCGCCAAGAAGTTCGTTGGAGCAGCGTAAATGCTTTGCGCAAAAGAGCCACCACGAGCTATCTGCCTTGACCACCTCGCCAAGAATTCACAGGCGCTTTGCAGATTCGCCGTCCCTCCGGCCTTCTCGGCTCTCTCTCTCTCTCTCTCTCTCTCTCTCTCTCTCCGGGTGAGTTTCTCCATGCCCTGTCCTCCTTTTTGCTCTAACGACCACGTTGCGTAGTTGTATCTTTCTCACAACCACGTTTCGCAGTCGTATCCTCCTTGTACCCCTTTTTGTATTCTTGTACGATCACGTTGAGTAGTCATATCCCTCATTGGACCTCAAGACCCCCTCCCTTGACCTCCTCAGGGCCTCCTCCCTTGACCTCCTCACAACCTCCTCCTCAGGGCCTCCTCCCTTGACCTCCTCAGGACCTCCTCCATTGACCTCCTCAAGACCTCCTCCCTTGATCCAATTTCTATTTCTGTGCCTTTCTTTTAGTTCTAGTTTGATAGTTTTCTTTTGGTTTTTATTTGGATTTGTTGTATTTATTTGGCTCTTTTCGCACGTGTAGATTTCGGCTTCTCTGAAGAGTTCTTGGACCCGGCGACCTCTACTGAAGAACCTCAGCTCTTCAACGAAAGCAAGTTGTAGACCTTTGATCATGTCGTTCCCAGTTTGCAAAATTATATTGTTTTACACCAACGTGTATGGCTATTTGTATAAAAATGGTTTGGGAATTAGCTAAACACCTACTCGTCAGTACGACTCCTCGAATACTTGTGTTTGACGTGTTGATATGTACCGTTGGACAGCATAGGTGGGTATTATTAGTTGGACATTCTTATTGTGATAACCAACAAGGGTGCCTATATTGCTTAGACCTGCTTAGTTATACGTTGTCTCTCGATCACTTGTTTCAGTGATGATTTAATTTTACTAAGAGATTATGGAATTGTGGCATATGTTGCCTTGGCATGTGTTGCCTTGGCATGCGTTGCCCTGGCCTGTGTGGCCGCTAATAAAAACTTGTTGTGCCATGGCTAGGGTGGCCATTGGCTGGGTTGAACCCAAAATATTTTCGCTCGGGCGAGTGGTCATGCAGTAAAGGGGGGTGTAGAAAGCACACTGGGATGAGGAGGTCTCTCCTGAGCAGCCACTAAGGACTTAACCTTGTAAGCCATTGATCTAGGCCATACTGTGCAACCACAAGTCCATACTGGGGTGGACCTGGCCAACTAATTGGCAATGCTTTGATTCGGTTCTGTTTTGGTGGAAATGTGTAAGACTTGGGATGGACACACACACTTGGCGCAAGAGAGGGTCAGGAAGGCGAAACCTTAGCGAGCGGAATTGAGTCAAGGCAGAACCTTGTAAAGGCCTTGTCACGTGTTTTAGCCTGCTTATCCAAGGTAGTGAGCAGGGGCATCGACGGGTGCCAAACAAAGTAGAGATGTCGTGTCTTGTGGGTAAAGCTGTACAACCTCTGCAGAGTATAAATCTATTCGAATAGCCGTGTCCCCAGTTATGGACAATGCCTGATGATTTCACGCAAGGGGTAGACTTTCTCAAAACATGTTGGTCCTTGTTGGTTCCGAGTGGTCTGGGCAGTAACCATGGTGGTCACGAGTGGTCCGGGAAGTGAACAGGGTGTTCATGAGTTGTTTTCAAAGAAACTTGATTACTTATGTATTAATCTTTCAAACTGTGCTTTGCCATCTACTTACTGTATTTTCATTCAATATTGCTTTCTGCAAAGTAACCATAAAGACCTCCTTGTCAAACCTTGCATGAATACTATTTGCATACATTTCTCTACGACTTGCTGAGTACATTCAAAGTACTCATGGCTTTGTGCCCTCTGGTTAATAAGGAGTTGAAGAAGAACTAGGGAGCTCCTACCTCTTTGAAGAAGAGGTCTTCGAAGACCTCTCGTGCTAGGGGACGTCCTCCACTCGATTGCCTGTAGGCATGTCGAATGGCCTCCACGTGTCCTTTTGTTTTTTCCGCTGCGAGCTCTCTATTGTAAGCCCTGCATGGCAACTGTGTAACAACCTTGACCATAAGGTCTTTTGCTTATATTAATGTTAATTTGTTTGCTTCATCTATAGTTTTTTGTATGGCTGTGATCACCTCATTGTTGAAACTGTGCGGACTAGCTACTAATCTTAGGACTGGTCCAGAATGCACAGTGGGTCTCGGGGATTGCTTACCCGAGGTGTGACAAAAGCTCAGAAAAACTGGGACATTACACTACTAGACAAGACCCCTTTTAATAGTACGCAACCTTTACTAGCAATACGGTATTCCAACCAAACATCGAGACCGGTAAAAGACTAGTAACACATCTTTAACCTATGCTAGTCATATCTTTGCCTTGAGCATCCATCTTGGAGTGATTATTTGATGGCGAACATCTCCACTCTAAGTTCGGGTTCTTGACTTGATAATCATCAACATATGATGATATTTTTCACTTTGGGATCTTGTCTTGAATATCATCAACATATAGTGACTTTCTTTACTTTGAGATCTTGTCTTGATACTCATCAAGACATGATGACATCCTTTATCCCGAACTTTGACTTGATGACAATCAACTCATGATGCCATCCAAAGTCTTTATCATTATGGGACTCAACCTATTTCACCAACTCATGAAAAATGTTAGTCCATACGACGATTGTCATTAATTACCAAAATACTCCATTAACTCATAATGGCGGATTTAAATTCTTCAGTTGTCTCGAACCGAAAACCCTTCTCCAACATGTCCTCCCCTTCCTGCACCCCAACGAGGCCGCCGCTGCCTCCGGTGCACGTCTCCAACCTCGATGGCTCCGGCGCCAGCGCCATATGCGACCCCGCGCGCCCTGTGGAGGTCAAAACCAAGGAGGACCCCATGGGGTTGCCTCCGCTCCGGCAGCACGCAAGGAAGAGGGAGTGTGAGGTGTCGTCGGACGTTGTCGAGGTGTGAGCCGACGAGGGCGACGGTGCGGACAGAGGGGATGGGACGCTCGCCGCCAAAAAAGGTTTGTTTAGGGTTTTCTGTATCAACGGATCAAAAGATTGGATTTTTTTCCCCCTGTTTGCGTTTGCTAGGCTTTTTGTTTTGTTATGGTCGAATACCATGTTGTGTGATGTTACGTTTCGCTATTTCTTTTGCAAGATTAGAGCGTTTGGGGGGTAAATACTTGTTTGTACTAATGATTTGGTTTGTTGGGAAAAATGTCTGGACGCCATTCAAATTTCATCCCGACGTATCATAGAGCACGATAAATTGACTAGAATTAATGAGGGGATGCAAGGCGAGATTGTAACATGCCTGATTTCCCTCAAAAAAAATTTGGTGATGGACTGCAACAAACTAGACATTGTTGTAAAAATCAATTTGGTAGTAATCGGTGACGAGTAATAATGTTAATTACAACTGCAAATGGGTAGCCATTCCTCATGTGTTATGGCCACGTCGCGGAGTTGCGGTACATGGTGACCCACTAAGTAAAATGGATGTACTTCGAGGATTGACTTTGTTTGCTGTAATTTGGGGTGTGCAATCGTGTTAAGGTGTTACCATGGTTGCTAATTCCGGCATAAGTGCACTAATTTTCTTGATACTCCCTCCGATCATAGAAGAGTGACGTTTTAAAATACGTGTAATTAAATTTTATAAAATTTAGCTATATATATATGTATTTATGAATAATTCGATTGGACACATAAAAATGATATTACGTATATTTATCTCGAAAGTACTTTCGTAGGGTTATAATTTTATTACTTCCCCATGTCACAATATAAGTCATTTTAGCCTTCTTAACTCTTCTCGAAATATAAGTCGTTCTACAATTTCGAGGCACGTTTGCCCATTTTGTTCCTGTTACGCCCTTGCTTAATTTCATAAATAAATGGTCTCTTTTCACATGCCTCTACTCTGTTTCCCATGCAATTCCGACCGAACTCTAATTAAAGGAGTAAGATTGAGGGAATGATTGAAGGGTAATAATGTCATTTCACCCAACTCTAAAACTACCTATATTGTGACACAAAGAGAGTATGTTTTATAAATATATCACACTAGAAATTGGTGGACAAAAGTTGCATTTTGAGATAGCGCCGATGTCCAAAACGTCACTCTTTTGTGACCGGACGGGTACAAAGCAATGTTCATCTGGTTCATTCCGTCATTTATCTTGTACTAAATGACCTTGTTCATGCAATTTTTCTTCCTTCAGTGCTCCACCCTACTTATTGTTTGAACAATAATGTATGATCTAATCCCTATTGCAAATCGCTCTCTTTTTTCAGTTACAAATTATTTAGGTAAATTTTCTCAACATAATATTTGCCTTATTGTATTTTTAAAGTTGCTGTAGTTTTCATATTGCTAATCTTGGTAGTTTTCATATCTCCTTATACAAGTTCATTTCATCTTTCAAGCTGCTTTTTTACGCTTCTGTTTTGGTATGGTCACATTAAAAACTGGATGTCTTCCCACAGGAAATTTTGAGACTCATTTGGACAAGAAGACCTTCAAAGTCATGACATACAATGTCTGGTTTTGGAAGGATATAGAACTGCATAGAAGGTTGGATGCTCTTGGAGATCTTATTAAGGATTTTTTTTTAAAAAAAAATACTATTTTAATAAATAATTACAAAAATAAATAGTCAATTTTTTTTTTACAAAATGGCCCTCTTCCGTCATTTCAAATGGCGACAGGGACCCTGTCGCTATGGAAATAGTTTGGTTGCCAATTCAATCGGCGATAAGATCCCTATCGCCTGAATTGGCGACACAGGGATCTTGTCGCCGATTGAATTGGCAACAGGAGCCCATTTTTGAAATTAAATTGTATTTATAATTTTGTTAATATCTTTAAGTGTCCGCGCAACCGATAATTTTCGAAAAAGATAAGGAAACATAAAGAAGAGAATAATTTAGAAGTTTCGGTGTGATCAAATATATTTGGAATATGATTTCGTCGGCACAATAACAAAAATAGCCCCCTTCGATGGCACAATAAGAAAAGTATTGAAGTGTCATTTTCTAATGCAATTATCCCTTTTCTGGACCGATTTATTTAAGAGTACGGAATGAAATATTAGGGAGAGAATGACTTGGGAACGAGGGTGTGGTCATTTCGTGTACGAAAAGGCTAAAATTAGGGTGGTGTGGGGGTGCCGCAATGCTGACTCCCTCACACAGTTACCTGTACACACAACAAGAACAAATAGTATTGATAAGTCATACATAAATTAATATCTACATAACATGACTGATACATCTACTCACGAGCCCTCTTGGGCATACCCCACGTGTGGCCCCTAGCTTTGTCTGGGGCGGCTGCCGGCGCTGGTGCGAGTACGTCAAAGGCTCTGGCGGCTGAGATACCCTACCGACATGAGTAGCCTGCACAAGTGTCACGAGAGGGTGCAGCGTCGGCTGGCTCGCTCCGGGTGCACCGTGCAGCTATGAAGCTCCAACGAAAACCTGACTGCTCTCGCCGTGCGAAGGTCCACCACCCTATCAGCGTCTCCTCGTCGAAGTCAAAGTCTAAGGTGTGGGATCCCTCATGCGACACCAACCCCTTGTCCCAAAGTGTTGTACGACCTATGGAACAATACATTTTTCAAGTAACCCTTCTAGACCATCATTTTAAAATCTCCCAAATTTATATTCGACATTTCATCCATTTTCCAAATTTGGTAATACTAGAGGCCAGCTAAGCATTTATACGATACTCGCACTCAAAATATCCAACTCGACATAATCTATTGCCTAAACCATATCCTATAGGCTACAACAGTAAGGATATCAACATTTCAAGGAAGATTATGCAATGAATAAGAATATAGCTACTGATATTTGCAAATATAGCAATTTTTTACTCAAACATACACTCATGCACAATAGAATTTGCAAAAGAAATACAATAATCAAAATAATGAGATCAATATGATCAAAGGGGGTACTTGCCTTGCTTTGGTATCTCAGAGTATGAGGATGGAGGATCGTCGAAAATTTCGTTCGAGGTATTGACGTCTATTAAAAAATAACTTAGAGCAAATTAATTACAGAAAATTAATTTCAATAGCAACGAAATCTAAATATTTTTGCATATTCATACAAATCATGATTTTATTAAAAAAATCATTCAATTTGAAGTTCATATGCAAAAGTTACTATCGTTTTAATTTTGCTCGGTTTGAAACTTCCTGAAATAATAAAAAAGTGATGTTGAAAGCGTATTTTATGATGTTTACGCTTTCTAACATGGGAAACATATTTTCCTCTGAGTTGAAAATGGTTTTTTCTCATTTTTTTCCATTTTTTCAGGTTTTATTAACATACATGTGTGGCCTACTTGTCAGTGACTCATATTTCTATTTCTTGATTTTATTTATAAAAAAACAGTAGCGGTCCCGCATATCATAGACTCATTAATTATTTAACTAAATAATTAGATCCCAATTTGATTAAATCCACTAACAGCTGGGTCAACATCCTTGGTGATATGCCCTAGAGGAAATCATAGAGATGATTGTATCACGTCTATGTTTATGAATTATAGAATAAATGTTATTTTGTACCTTGAATGAATCATCAGTTATAAAGATTAACAAGTATGTGACTTGTTGGTGAAGCTCTTTAACTTATATGATGTCGTTCAAAATGTATCCCTCGTCGGAACACTAGTGACTTTTCGACCAACACATGTATTGATTGATGACCATGTTTCACCTGTCATGGATATACGGATATCGAATCAATAATGTGAATACATGTTAGAGAACATGGTGTTGGATTGACCCACCTTGAGACACTATTGAGATTGTTATGATTTTATGTGTCATCAGTTGATCTCAAGCAATGATAATTAGTATGCATCTCATCAGCATCCATAGTGTTTTGGAAGCATTTGCATATTATATTGCACTTGGAAAATTTTAAATCAAAATATTAAACTTTAACCTAATTCAACTCCTCCAAAGATAATAGAAATAAGTCCTTACAAAGACCTCTGGGAGATAATTTATTGAAATACTATAATATTTATCAAGAATAAATATAATTTTTACTGAATTTTTGGAACTCATTTCGACCCACAGAAAATTCAAACCCAATTCAAAAACCTAAGTTAGGTTTGAATTTATATTTAGCAAATAAATCTTAAATAGTGAGGTTTAAGATTTTATTTGAGCACTAGGATGTCCCAAAAGGCTCTCTGATTTATTTCAGGTTTTTAGGATTTTTATTGCTATTTTTAGTGGCTCGGTCAAAGTAGAATCAATTGAAATCTAAATCAATCAAACTTTTGACCTGATCGGACCGACCTGCTTGATCGGACGGTCCGAACATTCTGACTCGAACCACTTGTTTCGGCTGAACCACCTAACCCAACTTGGCTCGCACCCGCGCCCGACCGCAACACTTTGTGACGTTGTCAACATGGGCCCGCGTGTCAGCTTCGTCCTCTTCCCGTTGGCGCACGTAGAGCAGCTTTGCCACGCGGCCGCGGATGCCTTGAGATGCGCCAGTGGACGCCGTAAGCCACCGCCCAAAACGACCACTCCGGAGCTTTCTCCACCTAACGCCGCCTCCATTCCGTCTCTAGCCCGAGGTTAATACCCCCCGTCACCTCTTTTTTTCCTCATCCGTCCTCTCGGGTCTGAGGAAGGAGAAGCTCACAATTGCTCATCTCTCCATTCTCGGGACAAGGTTGTGCCATTGGAGTTTCTAGAGCACGCACCCGAGTGACACCATTGTGTCTTCTTCATCTCCGAAGTTCGAGGATTTGAAGCTTTGTCCATTTTCGACCGAAGAACACCTCTTCATCTCCTACTCCGTTCTGAGCATCCGCCAAGGACTTCTTCATCGCCGACAAGACTCCGGCCATCTCCGACCCTCTCCAAGCTTCAGGTAGCCTCCTTAGACTTCGTAGTTCCTCGGGCACCTGCTTGAATGAACAATGTGGAGCTTTTCTTGTGCATGCATGTTTGGTCGTATAACCACCGTCGCTCCTCTCCAACTAGCCGTCGGTACAGGCCAACTCAGCCATTGCCACCACCAACAATAGTTGCGCAGCACTATTAGGAACCCGTACCTGCCCTTGGTTCACGCCAGCGTGGACCACATCGCTAGCGATGAGCTCGGTAAGGAACTCAAGTGTGTTGTCGTACGCCGACAGCACTGTAGCTAGGCCATTAGGGCTAATCTGCGCGCATTTAGTACTAATGATTGCTTACGGTAATTAAATGTTGTCTTAGCCGCGTTAATAAGTCACTTACAAGTGGGACCGCGAATGAAAACAAGAAAACTAAACTGGTTTTGCCTAGAGCATGACAGGTGGGCCCATAGGTTTAGTGGGCTGGATCACGAGGACATGCATGGTGGACCAAGTTCAACAGACCGTGCCTATGACGGTCGGGTCCCACAAGTCAGAACACATTTAATTGGAAATTAAAATAAAAATGCACTATTCATTGGACCCCACACGTCAGTGACTGAGGCTAGCGCAACATCCGGTAGCAAAAGTTTTAAATGCTTAAGAAAATCCGGAAATCATTTATTTGTACACTAAAAATTCGTTCACCTTCAAAAATGCATAACTAATTCATCTTAATTCCGAAATGAATGAAACCAATTTTGATAATTTTCATTTTAAGTGAAATTTATTCTAAAATAGGTTTCAAACTTGTCTCTAACACAGAAAATTTAGTTTTTGGAGATTGATCCAAAACCCAATTATTTTCATACTAGAAAAGGCTTTTAACTTTGAAAATTCATAACTAATTCATATGAACTCCAAATGATATAAACCAAGTTATTTTGGTCTTATAATTTTATCCTCTATTTATCTATGTAATCCTTTTCTCCACCACTACTCTATAAATTTTCACCAAATAATTAAATTAGGATGAATAATAACCGAAATGCAATTTTCAAGATTTTCTAGAAAACTGATTTTCCAACCACCATAACTTCCACATACTAACTCCAAATGGAATAATTATTTCATCTAAAATCATCATCTAACTACTGTAAAAAATTCATGCATTTTTTAGCAGTTTTAATTTTGTGGTATTTCTCGGTGTTTATCGGTGTCTTTATTCTTTAGAGTCCGAAGTGATCGAAGTAAACTCCTTCGCCACCGAGAGTGAAAAATTTGACTTCCAGCAAGGCAAGCATCATTTGAACTTTCTTTTTTTTGCATCATATTGATCCCAGTTTTGATTAGTTAGTGCAATGATAATTGCTTGCATGCTATTTTGTTATGTCGATATTTTTGTGATGTGTAGTTAGTTATGTCATATTCATGAGGTTATCCTTGAATTATTTCAGTACCTACATGCTTAAGTTAGGTTGTGTGAAATATATTATATGGGATTGCTTAGCCATGCAGGTCTAGTTTTGTGGTAGATCGATTGTCGGGAATAACCCGTCAATCATGGGAGACACAAAACTTTCTTATCTTCCTTTTATTCTAGATTTTCGTATCTGTTTCTCAAGTTAAAATTTGTTATTTCAAAATAGTTTTGGGTCTAGGCAAGTGGTTGTTAGTGTGTGTGTGTTGTTATGCACGAGACTCGGGTTTTGTGGTTGTCTTGTCCGGACCAACAAGGACCGAACTTTGGTGACGTCGTTAATTCAAGTAAAATTTGTGCTACCACACGCTGGATGTGGGAACCGGCTTGGTCAAGTAAGGGGAGAGTTTTTATCGAGTTAAATTCCAGGTGGTATGAGGACACTTGTGTTCGATCATTTGTCCATAGGAGCCGATGTAATTTTCTATAATGTGTGTGGGAGCACTGTTTTTCTTTATTTACATTGCATCGGTATTTCCAACACAACTTGTGAGCCCGCTTAGCAAACGCTATCGGTCATTTGTACTAAGTTGGGGTTCATCTCACAAAGGAAAACTTATCTTAATTGGGTTTTCTTGCTAAAAAGTACCGAATATCGATTTCCCTGGCCGACATACCTAAGGAATAAGGAAGTGTGTCATTATCCAGAGGCTTACGGACTAATCGAGTCGTGTGGGTAAAGTAGTAGGCCTCTATAGAGTGTAAATCTATTCGAATAGCCGTGTCCACGGTTACAGACGACCGCTTGAATTCGAGAGTAATTATTGTTAGACTTTGAATTAAAATTGACATGGTTACAACTTGGTATCAGCATGAATGGGTGTTCATGCATGTTAGCTTATCAAAGTGGGCAGCCACTTTGGTATTGGTTTGGTTTTAATTGTTTATTAATGTATATCTATGTCACTTGTTTATCTTTTGCTTAAAAACTTGTTTATAAAATGGCAATTGAAGACTAGTATGTGTAGGATGAAAATAGTCGTGTTTTCTACAAAAACTAAGCCACTATTGCCATCCTTTGAATAACCTCTAAGCATAAATAATTTTTTCTTTGTGTAAGACTTGCGAGTACATTTGTACTTAACCCGGTTGCTGCAAATTCAGGTGAGGAAGATGCTTCGCCCGACGAGCTTGTTAGCGCCGAGTTTGGCGATGTTAACGAGTAGTGCTTTTATCCAACTCCTAGTTGGTTGCCATGGGTTATGGGGCACACCATTGCTGGACCTTTTGGTTTATTTACATTACTTCTACTGCTACTTATTGCTCTTATTCGAATTTGGCCGGTCGGCCGCTTTGTAATAGTTGTAGACTTAACTATTATGTTGTCTATCTTTTGGATTATCAATGTATGTTGTTGTATGATTGTGATTGACGTTGAATGAGGGTATGGACGTGTTGGTCACTGATCTTGGGAGCCAACACGGTCACATACCTGCTATTGATGAATTCCCTTTTAACTCATTAAGTGTGGACTTGGACTGTTTGGAGGACCGGTTATCATGTAGTGCTTGCAGAGGAGTTGTACGTATGATCATCAGAGCTCTAGTTCAGTTAGGACTTCTCACTTAGATGGAGTTAAGTTAGAATTCATTTACTTGAGGTCCAGAGTTATTTCCATAAGACTGGGAAGGCCTCGGTCTTACGGAAATAATCCAGGGGTCCTCACAGGTATCAGAGCCATCTTACATAGTTTTTTATCTAGATTGATCGCATATACTTGATATGTGGCAGTAGTAGATTGGATCTATTGCTAGTCGAGTCTGGTAACCTAGATCGGTTCATATGGATGGAACGATCTAGGCACTGGTCGATAAGATCGATCAGGTTTTGGTGATAATAGATGGGTTTGCGGGAGGTATGAGAACCAGATGATTACTCGGCTTGTGCATGACCACATTACATGATACTCCTACTGGTCGGAATTCCGCCATTGAAGTATGTCGTAGTGCATGGTCGTATCAAGGCAATGATCATATTGGTTCAGAATAGGGACCGCCGTGCTAGGTAATCGTACCGTGCGTTATAGTATTATGTGTTCGTGTCACCCGATAGAATTGGATTCTATGCATAACTCATTTTTATAGGGATTGATGTGAATAGTATGGCCCATTGTGTATGTGATGCATGTGTGGATTATCATGGCCTGCATGTCATGCTGTGATATAGCCATCGAGCTACATGTTATTGTATAACGGTCTGCGTACTGACTTGTGATGCTTGATATTATCGTCTATAATTCATTACTAGCTTTTAGGAGTAATTGCTTAGTAGATAAATGTGGTCGAAGACTTCAAGCATGATGATCGGAGGACAGGAAGCATGGCGATGGAGATCGTCATGTTAAGGGCCATACTATTTCATAGTTTAATTTGATTATCTGTGCATGTTTATTCCTATCATGCTATTTATCATGTTTTATCATTAGATGTTTTAACACGGTAGAATAGCATCCCTCAAGAAAAATTAAGTATTTTGATGTCTTTCCAATTGTTGTGCCTATCACGATTTTGATCGTTAATTGGTATGTCTACCAAAGTAGGGTGCCATTAACTATCTTAATAAGATGGGGTGGGTGTCGGACACCCATATGCATAGTGTTGGTTTAATTTGATGAGGCTATCAAAATAGTTTTAGGCCTTGGGGCATAGTGTTGGTAGCCGGGGCATAGAGATGTCACCTAACAAATAAGAATCATATATGATATGATTAGCAAGAGGTTGCTTACCTTGAATCACTAGGTTTCTAGCAGTGATGCCAAAGCTCACTAGGACTTGATGATTTTTGGATCTTGAACCCACTATATGTTGTTAGAGGGAAACATGGTTTAGAATATTGTCGTAGGGGTAGCACACTGGCCCCCACGGCCATGCGAGCTACTGGAGCGGTCGGAGGGTCCCCAGGGTCCGGAGGGTCCCGAGGAGTCCGAAGGGGGCCCGGAGGGTCCTGAGGGGTCTGAGGGTCCCAGGGGTACCCAAAGGCGCCTCTAAAGCCCGAAGGGTCCAAAAGGATCACAGTATCGCTGGACCAGGCGCATAAGTGGGGTGGACCAAGGCTAGGAGGGTCCACCATGAGCCAAAAGCTATACCTAGGGGCAAGAAAAGCCTCTGCAGCCCTACCAACATAGGTCCTTGTAAGGGGTAGACTTGTAATCTCGTATACTCAGTAAAAAGGCTATAAATAGCTGCATCCCCCCATGTAATGAGATAGACTGTATGTTTCCAAAAAAAAACAATACATATTACATCCTGACAACCTGTCCCCTCTTTGAGGACCCTTTGGATACCCTCGCGGATACCAAGGGTCCCCTCTCTCTACTGTTTAGTCTTTCTTGCTTCAACAAATATATAATGGGAGTATCTTATATTAAAGTATTTAATAGAAGATCTTACATAGACATAGTGTTGAATCTTTGCATATATTTATGTTGTAGATCATGGCACCTAATGCTTCCTCTGCACCTACCTTTAATTTGTGATCTATTCTTGAGAAAGAAAAATTGAAAGGAACAAATTTCATTGACTGGTTTTGAAATTTGAGAAGTGTTCTCAAACAAGAAAAGAAAGAATATGTTTCAGAGGGTCCCTATCCTGCGGAACCGAATGCTGATGCTACTCGAACTGAGAAGAATGCTTATGAGAAGCATTGCAATGACGCAGACGATGAGCACTGCCTTATGCTTGCTACCATGAACTCTGAGCTTCAGAAGCAATATGAGACCACATACTCTTACAATATGATTGTGGGTCTAAAAGGTATGTTTTAGGATCAAGCAAGGGCAGAGAGGTACAATACCTCTAAGGCATTATTTTCTTGTAGGCTGTCAGAAGGTAACCCGGTCAGTCCTCATGTGATCAAAATAATTGGTCACATTGAGAGCTTGGAAAAGCTTGGTTTTCTCTTTAGCCAAGAGTTAGCTATTGATGTGATTCTCCGATCGTTCCCTGCGGGCTTTGAGCCTTTCAGATTAAATTTTCATATGAATGGTATGGAGAAGCCAATGACCAAGTTGTATGGCATGCTTAAAGGTGCTAAGGAGAGCATCAAGAAAAGTTCCAATATGTGATGATGGTTCAAAAGACTACTAGCTTCAAGAACAAGGGTAAGTCGGGAAAGGGAAAAGGCAAGGGAAAGACTCAGGATTAGATCGAGAGTCTCAAAGCTAATCTTACGAAGCTCAAGCTGGGTCCTAAGCCTAACACAGAATGTTACCATTGTCATGAGACTGGGCATTGGAAGAGAAATTGCAAGAAGTGTTTGGCAGAAATGCAAAAGAACAAAGGAAGTAAGACTTACAGTTCAAGGAAAAATGTTACAGAAATTAACTTGCCACTTCTCCGACCAGTTCTTGGGTATTTGATACCGGGTCGGTTGCTCATATTTGCAATTCGATGCAGAGACTGATAGGGAGTAGAAGTTTGGCAAGGGCAGATGTTGATCTTCGCGTGGGTAATGGAGCAAGAGGTTTTGCATTAACTATTGGCACTTTATCATTAGCTTTACCCTCGGGATTAGTTATGAAACTAAATAATTGTTATTATGTTCCTTCCTTAAGCAAAAACATTATTTCTGCTTCTTGTTTAGGAGCAGAAGGCTGTGAGTTCAGAATAAAGAACAATTGATGTTCAATTTATTTTGAAGATATGCTTTATGACCATGCTCCATTGGTGAATGGATTGTATATCTTAAATCTTGAGGATATGTCTGTCTATAACATAAATGCTAAGAGACTTCGACCTAATGATTTTAATCCCACTTTTATTTGGCATTGTCGTCTAGGTCATATAAATGAGAAGCGCATGATGAAGCTGCCTAAAGATGGTCTTCTAAACTCATTTGATTTCGGATCATTTGAAACATGTAAATCTTGTTTACTTGGCAAGATGATAAAGGCGCCCTTCATGACCAGAGATGAGAGGGCGAGTGATATACTAGTCATAATACATTCGGATGTATGTGGACCAATGAGCACTCCGACCAGAGGTGGTTTTCAGTACTTCATAACTTTTACTAATGATTTCAGTAGATATGGCTATGTCTATTTGATGAGGCATAAGTCGGAATCATTTGAAAAGTTCAAGGATTTTCATAATGAAGTGCATAATCAACTTGGCAAGACAATCAAATGTCTATGATCAGATCATGGAGGTGAATATTTGAGCCATGAGATTGGTGATTATCTAAAGATATGTAGAATTATTCCACAACTCACTCCACCGGGAATGCTTCAATGGAATGGGGTGTATGAACGACGGAATCGAACATTGTTAGACATAGTTCGGTCAATGGTGAGCCAATATGATCTTCCATTGCAATTCTAGGGATACACTCTAGAAATAATGGCTTTCACTTTAAATTGGGTTCCATAAAAAACGGTAGAGAAGACACCATATGAGATATGGACCAGGAAGTGTCCTAGATTGTTTTTTCTAAGGATATGTGGTTGTGAGGTTTATGCAAAACGTTTGACGTCTGATAAACTCACACCCAAGTCGGATAAGTGTTTCTTTGTGGGGTATCCTGAGGAAACTAAAGGATATTATTTTTATAATCAAGATGATAAAAAATGTTTGTTGGCCGAAATGGTGTCTTCTTAGAGAAAGAGTTTCTTTCCAATAGAGTCAGTGGGAGCAAGGTGCAACTCGAAGAAATTGGGAAAACATCTAAAAATGTTTCAACTCCTATTGAACCTCTACAGGATGAACAGAATGTTATACAATCTGTAGATGAAGCATTAGCCCCACGTAGATCTAAAAGGTCACGTCAATTACCTATAAGGTATGGGCATGATGTTTTATTACTGAATAATGATGTGTTTAAGACTTATACGGAAGCAATGATGGACTCAGACTCTAAGTCATGGCTTGAAGCCATGAGATCCAAGATAAAATCCATGTATGATAATCAAGTTTGGAACTTGGTTGATGCACCTGATGGTGTTACGACCATTGAGTGCAAATGATTTTTTAAGAAAAATATAGATATGGATGGAAATATTTGCATTCATAAGGCACGACTAGTCGCAAAGGGTTTCAAACAAATTGAAGGTGTTGATTATGATGAAACCTTCTCGCCTGTCGTTATGCTTAAGTCTATCCGGATCATTCTAGCTATTGCTACATATTTCAATTATGAGATATGGCAAATGGATGTCAAAATGGTTTTCCTAAATGGAAACCTAAGTGATGATGTGTACATGACACAACCTGAGGGTTTTATCGATCTAATAGAAGCTAGAAAAGTATGCAAGCTTAAGAAATACATCTCTGGATTAAAGCAAACATCTCGGAGTTGGAACATTCGTTTTGATGAAGTGGTCAAAGGGTTTGACTTCATCAAGAATGAAGAAGAACCTTATGTTTACAAGAAGGTTAGTGGGAGCAAACTTGGGTTTCTAATGTTGTATGTAGATGACATACTACTGGTCGGAAATAATATTATTATGTTTGAATATGTTAAAACTTCATTAAGAAATAGTTTTTATGAAAAAATTAAGAAATGCAGCATATATTCTTGGAATAAGGATCTATCACTACTACAGAAAAGGTATCACAGACGGTTCAAAAACGTCATCACAGACAGTTTCATGAGCCGTCTAAGTTTATGGGTCAGTGATCAACTGTCTGTGATGCATACTTTCACAGACGGTTATTAACTGAGAACCGTCTGTGATAAGTATATATCACAGACGGTTTGTGGCTAAAACCATCTGTGATGACTTTTCTCTATAAAGCCCCTAGCAGGTGGTACTTGTGCCATTAAATATGGCATCATATATATATATATATATATATATATATATATATATATATATATATATATATATATATATATATATATATATATATATATATATATATATATATATATATATATATATATTACGTATCTCTCAACCACTTTGGGGGATCGTCACCTTGACATGAGAAGGATGAGGCAGTAGCCACGGGCAACCTCATTGAGCCCTGCAAGTTTAAAAATATAGATGCCAAGAGGCGTCGGGACATCCAATTACTGGATGTTGTCGATGAGTAGTGGACCTAGGTTGAAAGTGGCGTGGGCCAGTATTCATTAGGAAGTGGCATCATGTATCGATAACTAACCATTCTTAAGCATGTAATCGTCTTTAAACCTAACAAGAACACCAAGCAACCATTCTCATATTTCAAAAGAATTCTCAACTTGTTGCTTGGTGTTCTTGTTGGGTTTAAAGACAATTACATGCTCAAGAATTATTGGTTGCTGATAGATGATGCCACTTCCCAGTCGGAGTACCTGCACATCAACGTCACTTTCTGAACATAGCGACGTCCAATTACCTATCGACAACATCCAGGTAATTGGATGTCCTGACGCTCTCCTTGCATCCATACTTTTTAAACTTGCAGGGGCTCAATGAGGTTGCCCATGGATACTATCTCATCCTTCTCATGTCATGTGGATGACCTCCTAAAGTGGTCAGACTACAAACAATATATGTATAATATATATATGATACCGGTTTTAATGGCACAAGCAGCCACTGCTTGGAGACTTTATAGAGAAGAGATTTAGGACGTACCTGGGACGCAAGAGGTAGGAGAACTTGACCGGCATGAACACAGTTACACAGACAAAGGTGAAATGAATGGCGAGGGACAAGACATAAGACTATTAACATCATTACATCACGAGCAAGGGACTATTAATATGAACTAATTATCAATTCAATTTTAGCATAAGACTATCGGCATCATTACATCACAGAGCAAGGGGACTATTAATATGAACTAATTATCAATTCAATTTTAGCATAAGACTATCGGCATCATTACATCACAGAGCAAGGGACTATTAATACTAATTATCAATTCAATTTCAAACATAAGACTATTGACATCATTACATCACGAGCAAGGGACTATTAATATGAACTAATTATCAATTCAATTTCAGCATAAGACTATTAACATCATTGAGCAGTTTATCAGCAAGACAACAAGACCAAGGGTGTCCAAACCCACCACACCAGTAGTAGCCCTCGGCATCCATCGCAGAGCACTAGCCATTTTCTTCACAACTTAGGGCTCAAGCATAAAAATCAAACTCAACAAAAGACATTAAGCTAACAGATCTAGAGGAGAATAGAGGGAGGATGGGGAAAGCAAAGCCGCCAGGCCCAAGCGAGGAGGCCGGCGGAGAACCAACCCATGGCGGCGCAGGCGACACGCGAGGGGGGGCGGCGTCACCGTAGTTGTGGCACGACCCTGACACTGCACAAGACACTACGACTATCGTACGATCTTGTGCAGTGCAGAGTGGTGTCACAACCTGTGCCGACGGCGACGGGGTCGGGCGGCGGCATCGAGGTGGGGAGGGGAACCGACAAGAATAAATGTGCAAGGGAGTGACGATTTAGGGCGAGCGCAAACCCTAGCGGCGCTGGGGAGTGACGAGTTAGGGCGAGCGCAAACCCTAGCGGCCGGGCTCCTACTAATAAAGAGACTTATCATAGACGGTTCTATTATAGAACCGTCCGTGATAATTATCACAGATGGTTCCATAATAGAACCGTCTATGATATGGGACATATCACGGACGGTTCCATAATAGAACCGTCTGTGATATGTCCCATATCACAGACGGTTTCATAATGGAACCATCTGTGAAATGGTTTTTTCTCAAATATATTTATCTTGTATATACACTTACATGACATGAAGAAATTACATGTTTATATGTCAATTTTGTCATTTAAATACTGCTGAAATTTTGTTTATGAATTAAAAGAGGAAAATGACGTGAAGTATCCTGGGATAGAATGGGGGCCGCTCTTTATTGATATGAACTGGATTTACAAGCCCTGACTAGGGACTACCCCTAAATACACTGAATGTGAGGAATGTTAAACTAAGTAATCAGGCTTAGAATCTAAGTCTAAGACTGAATGCCTTGCTTCTAATTCCACTGCTTAGGCTTCTGTGTTTGTCGTCTCGTGTTCTGTTGTTGTTGTTCCCCGTTCCTTTGTCTTCTGCGCTCCACCCTTAAATAACTTCCGAAGATGTGGCAGTTACTCCTGGAGAAGGCATCCCTGATGAAACGTTACGACTGGTCGGAATGGTAGGGCAGTTAACAATGTGCCAACTACCTTGCGGTTGTCTGTGAGATGCTTAACCGTAGGGCAGTTAATTGTCAGTGTCTTAGGATTATATCATCGCACGGTTTGAAACATATAACACGTGTTCCATTTATCATACGGTAAGAACTGCCAATTCATAGCTTTTTCGAGCAGCTATCTGATCGGAGCCTAGGCACAAAGCCTTGTCCGACCAGGGTACCCATTGTGTAACCTCTGGAATCCTCACGGCCAGTGAGGTCGTTAGCCTTAGGGGTTACGACCATGAAGACGTATGGTTTTCTATGTATTAAATTAATACATAGAGGTTTTAATCCTCGTCAGCTAGCCCCTGAACTTTAAATGAGCAGGTCGTGCGTATACCTTCTTCCGATGAAGTCGTATCGGGCAGACCCCCATTTAATGTCGTGATATACGAGGTGGTCTGTGTTCACTTTAAAGTTGAGAACTTGCCTTGGGAACCGAAGAGTTTTTCTATCCGTTGAACAAAAAAGAAGCTTTTGCCCGTTGGACTTTTGTGGGAAATTTCCGATCGTAATTTAAAGATCTGAAGCTATAAAATCCCCATCGCCAGGCTTTTAGAATTTTTACGCTTCCAGATCCCCTTTTGATCCCCTTCAGCTTCTTGCCAAGAAAAATCCTTTAGACCTCTTTCTTGTTCTTCCGACCACAAAGCCTCCTACGACCACTACTCATCATTGAGGATTTTCATCATGTCGGAGCAAATCACGAAGTGGTTGCCTTCGGAATTGAGCAAGAAAAAGCTTGAGGCGTTGAAGAAAATCGGGATGCTCCCAGACAAGAATCTGATCAAATGGAGATCGGCGATCGAAGAGCACTTTCCGAGCCGCGAGGATGGGAAAATCCCTGTTTTCCTCGCCTACATCGAATGTGAAATTTGAGGTTGCGGTACACAAATTCCTCCTCCGTGTTCTTGAGTATTACGGGTGGGCCCTGTAAATTGGCTCTGAATTCCATCGCCAATATCAGTATTTTCACTTATTTGTGTGAGGCATACCTGGGAGTGCCACCGAATTTGAGGCTCTTCAGGTATTTCTACCGAATGGTGATGGGGAGATCCACGGCGACTCTCGGAGAATGTACATTGCGTCTTCACGATGGGAAGGCCGACGAGTACATCCACATGTACTCGAAATCCTTGTGGTCGTCATGGAAGAAGAACTGGTTCTACATGACGGTTACGAGAGACGATGGCCTCTACTTCACCGGAATTAGAGCAAATGAAAATCCCAAGTGGAGGAAGATCGTGGAGAAGGCAGGGGTGGTTAGAAGATGGGTGGATGCCATCTACGACCTGCGAGTCAAGGGCTTGACTTCTTGGCATGTGGTGAGGGATTTCACCAAGCGTCAGATTAGCCCTCTGAAGCTCCGGACTATTCCCTGCTTTGGTCCATTGGTCGCGATGAAGCTATCTCAGGAGGTGGTAAGTCTTTGAGAAAAGCTCCGACCAGTATATTTTATTTGATTATCGTAATGCCTTAAAATCCACCATTATTTCCTTTTCTTGTAAAGCCCTTTCTCTTGAGGAAGTCAGAGAGCGAATCAGGCAGATCTGCGCTGGGGAGCCTGGTGAAAAGGCTACATTCCCCGAGATCTTGGCAATAGTTTCTGCTGAAGAAAAACTGGCAAGGCTTAAGGTAGACAATCAAAATTTCTTTTATCATGTATACATATTCTCCGATCAGATTTTTGATCATGCTCTATTTTTGTAGTCGGTTGGATTGCGAATCACACAAACTGGTGAGGATAAACATCCCACCATGGTTCCGACCGACTCGTGCCCGGATGCATTGGAAGAAGAGAATCAAGCTAAGGGCCGGTCGATTGCAGAGGCATCAACCAGGAATGCGACACTGAACAGGAGAATTGAAGGTAATAGGTCGTAGACTTGACTTATTATCTCCCTCTGATTATGTTGTGCTTTACTACTTGTTTTACTCGTGTAGAGCAAATGCAAGCGCTGAACAGAATCGAAAAGGCTCTGGAATTTGAGCAGGGAAAGGAGGCAGCTCTTGTGAAGAATCTTGATGAAAAGATTCATGCTTTGAACAAGATGACCTTTGATATGGGATCAGGATCAAGCATGCCTAATTTAAGAGATCCAATAGAGAAAATGAACTACATGGGCCAACTTCTAGGAGATCTCAGTGGTCTACTCAAAACTACTCGAGAGAATTATGCCCAGACTATGAAAGAAGGCGTTGCTACTAGAGTTAGTTTTGCGCTGGCAAAACTGAAGGCTTCCGACCCCTCTATTAATCTCCAAGCCGTTGAGGATGATTTCAATCGTCACACGATGAGGCGACCAAGCTTATGGAAGAACTTAGGCCACTTGGAGACAAAATTGTAGAGGAGATGGATGTCGGATCTCCATGAAGCAGTAACTAGTCTGGAGATATTCAAGAGTAGGACATTGTAATATAAGAATTGTAAATAAGACTTACCTTTGTGTCATCAACAATCATTTTTTTATCATGTTGACTTTTTTTTTTGAAATTCTAGTATACTCCCTAGCCCCCGACTGCTTTGTAGTAGAAGAGCTTTACTAAATAAGCAGTAAGCCAAGAAGGAGAAATAAAAAGTCGAAACCATTGTTTTGAGGGTTTATACCGATCACAAGACAAAACTGATCGTAACAATACTAGTAAATCATTTTGGTCGGAACCAGTATATGATTTCGACTAGTTATAGATCTTTTGTTTGTCATAATCGAAATACCAAACAAAATTGTTTATGGTCGGAAAAAAGATTTGTTGTATTGACAAAAGTAGAAATGCAAGAATGCATGCAAAAACAATAAGTGATCATATTTATATATACGACCCAAAACTTGTCGGAAAATACTCCTAAGAATAGAAGATATAGAAAAATATTTCGCAAAACGTGCTCAGACTCAAGTCCGACTGGTAGCGAGGATCGTAAGAAAAGAACCGTCGCTAGGAAGCTCCTTCCGATTAGGCGTGACCACGTCTTGAAATGGGAGAGACTTCGACTAGGAGGTTTTCCGTGTCCCAACCAAGAATAAACGAGAGTAGAACAGATTTTGAAATGAAGAAATATAGTCTTCATAATCTTAATAGTATAAAGCACTACATGAAGTTTTTTGTATTATGCTCGTTTACTCAGATGGTCACAAGCATGGAATCATTCATGGAATGATCACGACTAGGACCTATACAGCGTATGACACAGATGTCGTTGCCAAAGAGTAACAGAGATCCTAGTAAAGGATATCGAAGAGAAAAAATTGTCTTCTCCGACCATCTTAAACAACAATAATAGGTGACCAGAATATAGGTATAGATATATAAACCATATCACTCGTCGAAAAGAAATGAATGAATGCACTAATGAAATGAAAAGAATTGAAATAATGTAAAAAACAATTAGACATAGAACTTACGCAATTGATCAATGTTCTAAGAATTTGACAAAACTTGCCCGTCTGACATGGCTAGTCGCATGTAGAACGGTCGGGTAACCAGTAACACCTGCCCAAAATCCGCTCAATGCCCACCACCGTATGGACCACCAGCACACATAGCACCCCACTTACACTTTCGTCCTCACTTCGTGTAAAAGGGTTAACGGAGGTGCTATGTTTGGACCCAACATGCATTATATACTAGTACAACTCACTTTAGACAAGCAATGTGGGACTAATCCCACCACACAACTCCTCATGGGCCACATGGACCACATACGAGTAGGCCGAGGTATTACATTCACCCCCTTAAGAAATTTGAAGCCCTCGCAAGACACCAGATATCTGTGACAAATGCCAGAACCACCCCTCGGTACTGCGTCCAGGCGTCCGGTGCCAGCACATATGCCATGCCGTGTGTCCACTCGGGACCACACGCCATGCGCCATATGCCGCGCCCTGTCCCAGACGCGCCTGCAAATAAGGTTGATGCTCTGATACCATTTGTAACACCCTGGCCCAAAATCAGCTCAATGCCCAGCCCACCGTGGGGCGGACCCGCGCACACATAGCACCCCACTTACACTTTCGTCCTCGCTTCGTGTAAAAGGGTTAACCCGGAGGTGCTATGTTTGGACCCAACATGCATTATATACTAGTACAACTCACTTTAGACAAGCAATGTGGGACTAATCCCACCACACAACTCCTCATGGGCCACATGGGCCACATACGAGTAGGCCGAGGTATTACAACTTCGACCACAGTGTAAGGACCTTCCCACTTGGGAGAAAGTTTGTTGCGATTTGCCTGATTCTGAATTTTTCTGAGAACCAGATCACCTATAGCAAGGCTGCGAGGTTGCACCTTACGACTATGGTACCTTCGCATGGCTTGTTGATATACTACTGATCGTACCAGGGCTTGGTTTCATCGTTCTTCAATGAGATTGATATCGTCGACTCGTCGTTCATTCTGATCGCTTTCATTGAAACAATCAGTTCGAGCAAAGCCAAGTTTTAGTTCTGGAGGAAGCATGGCTTCAGCACCATAAACCAAGAAAAATGGTGTTTCATCGGTCGCACGACTAGTCGTGGTTTGAACGGCCCATAATACAGATGGAAGTTCTTGAACCCAAGCTCCTGATCGTTTGATTAATTGGTCGAATACTCGGCGTTTGATCCCCTGATCCCCTGCATGATGATACCATTGGCTCGCTCAACTGCTCCATTGCTCTGTGGATGAGCAACCGAAGCAAAATAAACCTTGAAACCAAGTTTGTTCTTGGAATTGACTGCTTGAGAACTGGGCACCGTTGATTGTGATTATACGACTGGGTACACCAAATCATGTGATCACATTTTTTGTCAGAAATCTCTTAGCGGCCTCCGTTGTAGTTTTAACAACAGGCTCGGCTTCAATATTTTGTAAACGTGTTAATCATGACGAAAAGGAATTCGAAACCCCCGTGTGCTCTTGGGAAAGGTCCCAGAATGTCCAGTCCCCAGGTTGTAAAAGGCCAAGAAAGAGGAATTATTTGTAAAGCTTGCGCTGGCTAATGTACTTGTCGGCTATGAAACTGACATTATACGCACTTCATCACGAGCTCTTTTGCATCATGAAGGGCAGTTGGCTAGTAGTATCCTTGCCTGAAGGCTTTACTAACCAGTGTTCTGTAGGAATAATGTGCTCCACAGACTCCTTCATGGATTTCGGTTAGCAACTTAATGCCATCCGGTTGAGATATGCATCTCATCAACACTCCGTGATATCCTCGTTTATACAAGGTACGTTCAATAAGAGTGTATGATTTGGCTTTTCGTGCTACATGATCAGCCTCTACATCATCTTTTGGAATTATGTCATGCTGAAGATAATTGTAGATCGATGTCATCCAGTCTCTACCTTGATCATGGCAAATAACCGTCAGCAACGACTGTGGAGCATCCATGTTTTCACGATCGGTATGTACGACCTGTAAGAAATCATGCATGATCTCAGAAGGCTCGACCACCGAGGGTGAATCGAGTTACTCGAGAAAAACTCCGGGCAGGACGGTTGTCCTCGTGGAGGCCAGCCGTGCCAACTAGTCTACCAGAAAGTTTTCCTTTCTAGGAATACGCTGGATCTGAAAATCGAAGAAGTGCTTTTCGAGTTTCCGTACTTCCACCAGATAAGATGACATCTTGGTACTCGAGCATTGATACTCTTTCCCTACTTGATTCGCTACTAGTTGAGAATCGCCTTTCACTAGTAATCTGCGAATCCCGAACGAACGGGCTGCTTGGAGTCCTGCCAGTAAACCTTCATATTCTGTCATGTTGTTTGTGGCAGGAAAATTTAACTGGATGGCGTACTTGATGTGTTCGCCAGTAGGGGATATCAAGACAACTCCAGCCCCCAAGCCTTTTAGCATCAAGGAGCCGTCAAAGTACATTGTCCACTTATCGTGGTGTTCGTACTCGGGCCCTTGGGTGGGTTCAGGGTTTGTCCATTCGGCAATGAATTCTGTTATTGCCTGGGACTTGATTGCTGTTCGTGAGATAAAATGGAGGTCGAACGCCCCTAGCTCAACCGCCCATTTTGCTATTCGTCCTGATGATTCCCTGTTTCCAAGGACTTGACCAAGGGGATACCCGGTTGGTACTACCACTTTGTAGGCCTGAAAGTAGTGCCTTAGCTTCCTTGAAGACATAAGGAGACCATAGAGCAACTTTTGCACCTGTGGGTATCTTTCCTTTGGTCCATGTAAGATTTCGCTTACGTAATAAACAAGTCATTGGATGTTATTCCTTTCTACGACCAGTACACCGCTAACTGTCTGTGGTGTTGCTGCCACGTAAATTAGCAATGTTTCCCCCGATCTCGGAGAAACTAAAACCGGGTTTTCGAAAAGGTACTTTTACACGGTTAGTTTTTGACCTCCTTCTTCGTGGTGGGGGCGATCTCGTCGATGGTCGTTATTTTTTTGGATTTGCTTCAATACCTCTAGCCGAGACTAGGAAACCAAGCAGTTTTCCAGCAGAAACTCCGAACACACATTTTTCCGGATTCAACTTGAGGTTCTGCCTTCTCAAGTTGTTGAAAATTTCTTGTAAGTCAGGAACGTGATCGCTAGCGTTGGTACTCTTTATGACCAGATCATCAACGTAGGCTTCTAGATTCCGACCTATTTGTGGACTAAAGGTTTTTTGCATCAACCTTTGAAAAGTTGCACCAGCGTTTTTGAGACCAAATGGCATCTTAACATAGCAGTAAGTGCCATATGGAGTGATGAAAGAAGTTTTCTCTTCATCTTCTTTACACATATTAATCTGATGGTACCCTGAATACGCATCTCAAAAACTTAGTAACTCACACCCAGAAGTGGAATCTACAAGTTGGTCAATGCGTGGAAGGGGAAAATCATCCTTCGGACATGCTTTATTAAGATCTGTAAAGTCGATACACATTCGCCATTTCCCATTATTCTTTCTAACCATCACAGGATTGACGAGCCATTGAGGGTAGTCGACTTCACGAATAAACCCAACCTCGAGGAGTTTGTCAATCTCCGACTGGATTGCTTCCTTCCGATCAGGTGCAAAACGCCGCAGCTTCTGCTTGATCGGTTTTTTGTCAGGCTGGAGAGCTAGCTTGTGCTCGATCACCTCCCGGGGGACTCCAGGCATATCGGACGCTTGCCAGGCGAACACGTCTTGATTTTCTCCGAGGAAGGAGACGAGCGACTCTTCCTATTTGGGGTCGAGTCTTGCCCCGACCAGAATCTTGCGGGCAGATGAGTCAGTGTTTCCTGATCCAGGTGGCGACTTGGCGCTGTCCAGAGAAGCACCTTTGTCGAGTGGTACTACCTTTGTCTGGTCAGAAGGCTTGGGTGTCATCTTCGGCCTCGAGTGCTTGACCTGCATGGAAGATGGATTAGCCTCTCTGGTCGAAAGTTCATCGACCAGTTCAAAGGATTTCCAATCACACACATAAGCCATTTTTTGATCTCCTCGAATTGTGATGACTCCCTTTGGTCCCGGCATTTTCAAACTTTGATAACCGTAATGCATGGCTACCAAGAATTTTGCTAAGGCCGGTCGACCAAGGATTCTGTTATATGCGGATTCAAAGTTTACCACATCGAACAGAATCTTTTCTGTTTGAGAGTTATCAGGCCTTCCTAACGTAACCGGTAGGGAAACTTGTCCTATCGGTTTAGCGATGGAGCCAGGAACTATGCCATGAAAAGCATATTTCACTGGTTTCACCTTTGACATGGGGACCTGCATTTCTTCTAAAGCTCCCGCAAATAATATATTCAAAAAGCTACCTCCATCTATTAAGACTTGATTAACCCTACAATTATTGATAGTTGGTTCAACAACAATAGGGAACCTACCTGGTCAAGTCGAAGGGATGGGGCAGTCTTCTTTGCTGAAGGAGATTGTCGTGTCCAACCACTTTGATGGTTTGATGATGGTCGGAGATTCGACGAGGTTGACCTCCCACTCCATGGCCTTCAGATGACGCTCCGACTCGTATGAAGAGATCCTCCAAAGATCATGTTGACTATGTGTTGGGGATCTTGGTACTCCATCTCTTCATCGCCATCCTTGTCCTTTTTGGAACTCATTTCTCCGGGTTCAGATTATGGAAATGGTCCTTACCGCATAATAATCCTCCGATTTCTTTTGCCAAACTCGACAAAGCGTAGATCATGCCCTCTTCATTGGTGAAGTGGACACCACTTCTTGTTTTTCTGGAATGCTTTGGTCGGAACTTTTGCTTTGCTTCGCCGATCTTATGAAATAAAAGAGGAAACTGACGTGAAGTATCCTGGGATAGCATGGGGGGCGCTCTTTATTGATATGAACTGGATTTACAAGCCCTGACTAGGGACTAGCCCTAAATACACTGAATGTGAGGAATGTTAAACTAAGTAATCAGGCTTAGAATCTAAGTCTAAGACTGAATGCGTTGCTTCTAATTCCACTGTTTAGGCTTCTGTGTTTGTCGTCTCGTGTTCTGTTGTTGTTCCCCGTTCCTTTGTCTTATGCGCTCCACCCTTAAATAACTTCCGAAGAGGTGGCAGTTACTCCTGGAAAAGGCGTCCCTCGTGAAACATTACGACTGGTCGAAACGGTAGGGCAGTTAACAATGTGCCAACTACCTTGCGGTTGTCTATGAGATGCTTAACCGTAGGGCAGTTAATTGTCAGTGTCTTAGGATTATATCATCGCACGGTTTGAAACATATAACATGTGTTCCATTCATCATACGGTAAGAAATGCCAGTTCATAGCTTTTTCGAGCAGCTATCTGGTCGGAGCCTAGGCACAAAGCCTTGTCTGACCAGGGTACCTATCGTGTGACATCTGGAATCCTCACGACCAGTGAGGTCGTTAGCCTTAGGGGTTACGACCATGAAGACGTATGGTCTTCTATGTATTAAATTAATACATAGAGGTTTTAATCCTCGTCATACACATACATACATACATACATACATACATACATACATACATACATACATACATACATACATACATATATATATATATATATATATATATATATATATGTAACATCCCAAATAATGGTTTGTGTTTCAAATGTATAAAAATGGGGATAAATTAAAACTTTTGATGCCTCATGATGTCATTTGAAATTTTCTGGAAACTTTCCCCGTGAATTTCCTATTTTCAAAGATCAATGCTTCAACTGATGAAAGCATAATCCTTGAAAACATTCAAATCTAATCTTATGATCATCCTCTGGAAATATTTTTCCTAGCTTCTAGATCATCCTAGTAACCTCTCTGAAAAATCTCATAATTTTTAGATTTTAGTTGCTATTTCTAAAGAGCTAGTCAAACCAGTTAGAACTGTGGTCAAACCCCTAGGGCAGCCTCTTGTGAATTTTCTAGAGAGCAATGTATTGCATGAAAATTCCTAGAAAAATTATTCAAGGTTTACCTCAGATCCAGAAAGCTTCCATAAAAATTTCAGAATTTTTGGAGCTTCAGAGCTACCTCCAAAAATTCCCTATCTTCCTAGCCTTTTAGATAAAAATCAGAAATCAGTATTCCTCAGACTCAGACCCGAGTCAGAGTCCGACCCGAGCTGACTTGGCTTGACCCAACTAACTGACCGTGCCGATTATGAGCCGTCCGATGGAAACTCAACAGTCCTGATCGCGTACCGCTTCTGCTAAGTCTGAAAGCTCTCGCGCGTTGTCAACCGTTTGATCTCGATCCAACGGCCCGCAACCCATTTCACTCAGTCTCTCTCTCGTGGCTGTGTCACTGCGTCGTGGGACCCACTCGTCAGGCCTTTCTTCCTCCTCACACTGGCGCTCGCGCAGAAGCCTCGCTCCACGCGGCCACGCCGCTCTGCCTTGCTTCGTCTGCGCCCAGCAACGGCGTCAATCCACCGCCCCAATCGGCCACTCCTGGGGCTTCGCTAGTTCACGCCGCCTTCACTCCGTCTGCAACCCGAGGATTATACCCCCGCTCTCGCCCGTTGGAAGTCATTCCTCCTCTCGGTGGCTAAGGAGGGAGATGCTTGTTCGAGCTGCTCCCTTGGGTGAGCTTCAATCCTTTATGTCCCTCTCCGTCTAAATGCGAGCACTTGTCTTCTTGTGTAGCCCGAGGAGACGAGGCGCGCCCCCATCTTCTCCGAAGCGCGTCTAGGGCGTGTACCCATCGCCGCCGCCTTGCCATCTTCGCTCCCGGTGAGCCTTTCTCCCTTCTAAGTGTGTCACGACGTGTTCCTAAACATGATTAAGTTTTCCCCTCAACCAATTTTAACTTTCGATCACAGGAATCATCGGAATCGAACTTTTCTCCATTCCTGGCCGCAAGAGCCCCTTTCTTCTCCGACAACGGCACGGTGAGTCCTGATTCAATTCCCCGCTTGTACACCATCTATGGGCACCACTTATACTCTCCCTACCTTCCTTTCCCTTCCTCTGACCTCAGGTTGAGCTCTCCTTGGTGAAGTGCCACGCCTCGGTTTTCAGAGCGGCCCAACTCCGCAACCTCCCACCTCCGGGTCATCGCAGAAGTTCTCGAGCCCTCTAATGCTCGTAGGCGCCCAACAAGCGTGAAGCGTTGTCGTAGCATGGTTGTCGGTTTTCCGTAGCTCCCTCCGCCCCGCCGCGCGCGCGCAAGGCCAGTCACCTCGACCACCGCTGGTGCCTCCGGGTGCGCGATAGCATGCTGGTTCCATTTTCGTCCTTGGTCGCCGCCGACGAGCTCTCCTTCGCCGGCAAGGCGCCCGTGAACGGCCCTGCGTGGCACATTCCGACAGCCACCGTAGCGCCGTCATTAGCTTTAATTGTTGATGATTAGCATTTAAACCTCAACCTTTGTCGGAAAAGCGGGATTAGCCGCATTAAGTAATGGTGAGCAGTGGATGACAGGTGGGCCCGAGCCACTTAAGTGCGCTGTGCACTGAGCTCATACACCGGTGAACCAAGTTCACGAATATGAGTCTATGACAAGCGGACCCCACCTGTCAGTTCGGTTAATCCAATGGTTAAATAGAAAATGGCACTATTCATTAGGTCCCACTAGTCAGTGACTGTGGCTAGGTTAGGCTGGGTATATAAATTATTTTATGTTTATATGAAATCCGAAATGCTTTATTTATGAACTGAAAATTGGTTAAACTTCAAAATTGCATATGTAATTCATTTTGGCTCCAAAATTGATGATTCAAATTTTTTTAGTTTCCTTTTTAAATGTAATTTAATATAAAATGGGTTGATTCATGTTACTATTACAGAAAACACTTTTGGCAAAATTACTTTAGGATTAGTAATATTGTTGCATTACAAATTACTTTAACTTCAAAAATGCATAAGTATTTCTCTGTAACTCCAAATTTAGTAAACTCAACTTTGTTGGAATCCTCTGTTAGTGTAGTTTATTGTAGAATAGGTTTTGAGCATGTTGCTATTACTAAAAATATCATCTTACAAATGTTTTGTACACTACTTTCATAACCTTGAAAAATCATAGAAAATTCATCTTAGCTCCAAATGAGGTGAATCAAATTCCATTGTTCATCTCATGTGGTGCTCTGCCTACCATAAAAATTTCAAATACACCACCCCTCTGGAAATTTTCACCAAAATATTTAATTCGTATGAACAGTAATAGATAACAATTTATTTGGATTTTCTGGAAAACTGACTTTCAAACTGTCATAACTTTTGTATAGAGCATCCAAATCAATTAATTCTTGTTGATAAATTCACCTAAAATCATGATCTACCTTATGTGATTTTTTCATGATTTTTTGATGAAGTTGAATTTTTGGGTCTTTTCGGTATTATTCGTTCTTATTGTGCTGTCGATTCTTTCGGTAGGTTCTGACGATTCTTTTGTATACGAGAGTGATCCTCTGCAGCAAGAAAGTCATCCCCAGCAAGGCAAGCAGTTTGATCATAAATATCCCATTACTTTCAAAGTCTAATACTTTGTTTACAAATTGTATGTATGCATGCTTTTGTGTCAAAGTTTATTTTCCCAATTAGAGATAGTTATTCCTATTGCATGGTTGCCCTTAAATTGTTCATCCCCTGCCACTAAACATAAGATATTAATCTCGCCGGTGAATTAGAGCCCGGTGGTTGAATTATACTCTTTTATTGTCTTTACGGTGTCATGCTTAGAAATGCTTAGCTACCTAGTAGATTGGACTAGTTATCGACTTAGTCGATAACTTTGATCACACAAAATTATTATTATCATTATGCTCAGCACTTTGTGCTTTGTTATTTTGTAAAGTCAAAAACTGAAACTAAAAATGAAATGTTTGAGACTTGGGCACAATGGTTGATGGTGTGATCTTATGGTGTGACCGAATGGTGCCCAAGTCAATCAAGGACCGAGTTACTTGCGCCCATCATCTTGAGCAATTTGCGTGCTAACCACATGAGAGGGATATGGACCCTCTTGACTTAGTACTTTGGCGTGTGTTAGCTCCGGGTCGCAGGAGGTTGTGTTGTGTTGAAAAAGGATTTATTCCATGTGTGTGTTGGGCATGACGGGATGGGTTTTGGTATTAAGTCCAAGTTCCCTACCCCGAGGAGCAACGGTAAGTTCTCTCTCTGCCGTTGACTCCGTCACAACGTATGGGGGTTTCTATTCCCATACAGGCGACTCGTAGTTAATACACAATATTGGAAATGTCTCGTAAGACTCATCTCTGCCGGCATACCAAAGGAAGTGTGCTTTATCGCGTGGCAAAAGGAGTAGTCTGACATGTGGGTACATTGGCACACCCCTGCAGGGTATAATCTATTCGAATAGCCTCGTCCTAGGTTATGGACACGCTTGGATACGCCCCGTGAGAACTAGACTATAACATTTAATTAAAACTTGATGTGGGTGGTATGAATGGGGAATTCATCCTATTGTTGTGGTGGCTATTGGGTTAGCCATTTCCAGGATGTCTTTTATTATTGTTACTTGTATCTTGTTGTTTTTGTCAAATAAAAATAGATTGTAAAACTACTTTAAATCTATTACATTATTGCAAATGAAAACTTGCTTTATGCTGAAAATGAGTCTAGAGCCTCCTCCACTTAAATAAGCTTGCATGTAGCTATGTATAGGCCTGTTACGCTACACGTAAGTCTTGAGAGTATATTTTTGTACTCATTTGCTTTGCTTAACTAATTGTTGCAGAGGAGGAAGCTGATCCCCAAGGGATCCACTTTTGTGAGATGTGCGGCGGGTTTGACGACTAGGTTAGTGGCCCGGTTGGTTGCCTTGTGGGTTAAAGGCACACTAATTGGCTCTTGTTTATCGCCATCTTATGGCTGTTTGCTTCCGCTGTTTATCTAACTCTTTAGTTGTTATTTGGCTGGTCGACCCCTTTTGTAATAACTCTATATTGCATGTCTTTTGAATTGCATAGTCGTGCTTCGGTTTTATGTGTTGAATGGAATTGATGCATAATTTTTGTATGGGGTATGTGTACTGCAATTATATATATATATATATATATATATATATATATATATATATATATATATATATAAATAATTTGTTCCATTAAACCGTCTCGATATAATTAATATTAATTAATGTAACTTCACCTCCAAACTAGATTTTTTTTCCACAAAACCGCTCTCGATACATACATACATACATATATACATACATACATACATACATACATACATACATACATACATACATACATATATATATATATATATATATATATATATATATATATATATATATATATATATATATATATATATATATATATATATATATATATATATATATGTATGTATGTATGTATGTATATATATATATATACATAGGAAAATACTTTCTACTCCCGGTGTAGTTACTCCCACTTTTGATATACCACCTAAAAGAACTTGACATACTCCTTTATCACTTTAGGTATACTTATATACTAATTATAAGATACTCCAATGCGAACCACACGAAAAAATTGCAAGAGAGTCTATAGTTTTTAGCATATTTTGTAAATACCTTTATATTCGCACATAAAAAGGAGTATGTCACATAAAAAGGAGTATGTCTAAAAAATTGTACATACCACTCCTGAAAAGGTGTGAATACCACCTAGGTGGTCTTATATACTCATATACTACACATACATACTCTCGGTTGCAAGAAGATACTCCCCACGCTAGAGATACGGAATAGGGAGTAACTACACCCGGAGTAGGAAAAAGGCTTCCTACATACATACATACATACATACATACATACATACATATATATATATATATATATATATATATATATATATATATATATAGTAATAATTCAACATATAATTAATATAGTAATTAACTTCACCTCCAAACTTTTTTTTTTATTTTGGAATTTTCATATGGTCAAACAAAGGTAGCCAATACATACAAAAATATTTTTAAAAAAGTAGAAACCTATAATTAAACAAAGTTTTTCTAGTGACGGAGGTAAGCTACTAGCTCCGTCTTCAATACTTCAATGCGAACCACACGAAAAAATTGCAAGAGAGTCTATAGTTTTTAGCATATTTTGTAAATACCTTCATATTCGCACATAAAAAGGAGTATGTCACATAAAAAGGAGTATGTCTAAAAAATTGTACATACCACTTCTGAAAAGGTGTGAACACCACCTAGGTGGTCTTATATACTCATATACTACACATACATACTCTCGGTTGCTAGAAGATACTCCCACGTTGTCGATATTTTAATAGGAGTAACTACACCCGGAGTAGGAAAAGGCTTCCTATATATATATATATATATATATATATATATATATATATATATATATATATATATATAGTAATAATTCAACATATAATTAATATAGTAATTAACTTCACCTCCAAACTTTTTTTTTCATTTTGGAATTTTCATATGGTCAAACAAAGGTGGGTTAAACACAAAAATATTTTAAAAAAGTAGAAACCTATAATTAAACAAAGTTTTTCTAGTGACGGAGGTAGGCTGCTAGTCCGTCTTCAATACTTCATAGGCGACGGCGACGGCGTCGCATCGGACGGTTCTCGATCATCACGAACGAAGCTCGAAATGCATCCACCCATCGACGCTTGCTCGAAAGTGTCTCCCAAGACCCTCGATTGTTGAACCAAGAAGAATTGAGCCCATAGGCTCTCTTCCCTTGCTTGAGGGTCTCGCCTAGTCGACTCGTCGCCGCTGCCGCCTCGATTACACAGTCCAAGTGACGGCAAGCCTCCTAGAGACGTGCAACATCGTTTTGGAGGACCACGCCGATGACGCGATAAACTCATTGAAAGTGGGAGATCACCCAGAAGGCACGGTGGAGGAGGATGTCAAGACGGCGGAAGGTGGCCGCCACCGCTCGTAAAATTCTCACGACGAGGAGTGAAGACACCGTTGAAACAAAGATTCTTCCGCAAAGACGGTTCAACATACAAAGAAGAGAGGTGCTCAGACAAGGCAGCCAGTATGCCATCAATGCCATGACAAGGAAGAGGCAGCCATTTCTTTTTTTATAAGTATGTGGGGATGATCATCTTTGATGGCAGATGATCCTTTTTATAAAACAAGGTATAAATTCGGAATGTGAGATGAAGAGACACATCGGGGAGCCGAAGCGGATTGATGCGACGAAGAGACGCATCGGGAGCCGGGCGGATGGCGACGAAGAAGAAAACGATTGGGTCAGAGCGATATTATCACGACGGTTATAACAAAAAAACCGCTCGTGATATGTGGTAATATCATAGACGGTTATTGTTAAGAACCGCTCGTGATGTTTCACGACGGTTCTTTGTTGAAAACCGTCTGTGATATGTAGAATTATCACAGATGGTTATTAACAAGAACCGATCGTGATACTTCATGACGGTTTTCAACATGAACCGTCGTGATATTACCTCTTCACGCATGACTTTTAGCGTTAGTTAAGAATACGCATTTCTCTAAACCAAAACCGCTCAGGATTAGATGTAATACAGACGGTTTTGGTCTACCGTCTGTGATGAGGCGTCCAATATTAGCCTTTTTGTAGTAGTGTATAGAGATAATCTAAAAGGCTAATTGGATTAAGCCAAGATATGTACATTGACAAGGTATTGAAACGGTTCAACTTGCAAGATTTTAAGAAAGGTTTCTTGCCCATGTCACATGGTATTAATCTTAGCAAGACTCAGTATCCTACAACCATTGATGAATGAGACAAAATGAGTAGAATTTCATATGCTTCGGCTATTGGATCTATCATGTATGCCATGCTTTGTACATGACCAGATATGTCGTATGCTCTAAGTGTTACGAGTAGATATTAGTCCGATCAGGTGAAGGTCACTAGATAGCAGTCAAGAATATCCTTAAGTATTTAAGAAAGACTAAGGATGCATTCCTTGTTTATGGTTGTGAGGAAGAGCTGGTCATAAATGGTTACACTGATGCTAGCTTTCAAACTGACAAGAATGATTTCAGATCGCAGTCTGGGTTTATGTTTTGTCTTAATGGAGGAGCAGTGAGCTGAAAAAGTTCTAAGCAAGGAACGGTTGATGATTCTACAACAGAGACTGAGTATATTGCGGTTTCCGAAGCTGCAAAAGAAGTTGTATGGATTAAGAAGTTCATTAACGAACTACGTGTGGTTTCTAGTGCTTCTAGTCCAATAGATCTCTATTGTGATAATAGTGGAGCCATTGCACAAGCTAAGGAGCCTAGATCGCATCAAAAGTCCAAGCACATTCTTCGACGATATCACATTATTCGTGAGATCGTTGAAAGAGGTGATATGAAGATATGCAAAGTGCACACGGATTTGAATATTGCTAATCCGTTGACAAAGCCTCTCCTGCAACCTAAGCATGAGGTGCACACAAGAGCTATGGGTATTCGATAACTGTATGATTGACTCTAGTGCAAATGGGAGACTGTTGGTGATATGCCCTAGAGGCAATCATAGAGATAATTATATCACATCTATTTTTATGAATTATATAATAAATGTTATTATGTTCCTTGAATGAATCATCAGTTATAAATATTAACAAGTATGTGACTTGCTGGTGATGTTCTTTAACTTATATGATGTCGTTCTAAATGTATCCCTGGTCAGATGTCACTGGTCTGAACACTAGTGATTTGTCGATCAGCACATGTATTGATTGATGATCATGTTTCACCGATCATGGATATAGGGATATCGAATCAATAATGTGAACACATGTTGGAGAACATGGTGTTCGATTGACCCACCTTGAGATACTATTGAGATTGTTATGATTTTATGTGTCATCAGTTGGTCTCAAGCAATGATGATGTATAATCCTTAGACCTCAAATCAGCATAGTTTCTTTCCTACATGTGTAATAGTACACTTAGGGGCTGCCAAATGCTACTCTGTAACTGGGTAGTTATAAAGGTAACTTTCGGGTATGCTATGAAACATGCGGAGGAAGGTGACTGGTCGAATATGGAATTTGCCCCTCCTAACATAACAGCAGAGATATCTCTGAGCCCCTCGATGTGGTCGAATAAATAAAGTGCATCGTCATGCCACTAGTGGTCAAAAAGTTGACCACATTAAGTATCCGACACTTGATCGAGAAAGTATTGAATAGTCTATGGATGATATAATATCTCACCTAGAGTTCAACTAGATGTCGTGAGGCAAAGCGAGAATACACGAGAAGATCATTCAGTTCGATCAAATACAGACTAGTCATATGGAGATACGAGCTGGTCGTAGACTGGTCGAACATATCACTAAGTGGTCGAAACCGGGTCGTAAGGAGTTACGAACTGGTCAAGACTAAATACGAACTGGTCATATAGAGATACGAGCTGGTCGTTAGTGATAAGGACTTACTCGTAGATCATATTTTATTAAGGTCCGTCTGATATAATTTCTATGTATTCGGGAATCGTTATGTCCTACTAGGAATCGTTAACGACTCGTGATCGGAAAGGGTTTCCGAGTCACAACCGACTACGCATGATCTTAACGGGTCACACACTTAACGAGGGGGAACAAATGTGTTCGGATAGGATCCATCGTGAGCTCTATATAAGGAGATACTTGAGGCTGTTGGGACAGATGAGATACGAAACAACGTGAGTTGCTCCTCTGAAACCCTAGCCGTCATCTTCTTGAGAGAGAACCCTACCGTGCGAGTTGGTGCTAGCACACCAGCGTGCGGTGTTCCATCCCCGGACGTGTGAATATCGTAGAGGCGCTACTGCGGTTACTGTTGCGCTTAAGGACGATCCACGATCTTCGCAAGGAACGCCATTGGTTGATGGAGGAGACAATCGGCGCTGAGTACGTTGGACGATCAACTACGACCACTACATCGACGCGCTCTACGTTGGACCAGGCTGCTCCAACTCTTCTTCGGCTGCACTGCGCATTTGGTGCTAACGATCTATGATCTCTTGCTTGCATGGCTTCCTAGTTTCCGTGGTAGAATTTTTCAATTGCCAGCTATTGTATCATACCCGTATCCCTTCAGACATGTTAGTCTCTCGGTTTTTAAAACACGTTTTAAAATCGAGAATAGTGAATGGTTCCACATGTCAGTGACTCATTTACTAAATATGTTTTAAATTAGATTTCTGATTAACTTTTCAACTGGTCCCACCTGTCACACACTCTGCACTTAATCACTATCATTTAGCACTAACCATCACTTAATCTCGCCTGGCCAACTGGCGGAGAGAGAAGGAGAGAAGCAACAGGGCTTCATGTGGCCGACGGGAAAGGCGAGCTCGCCGGCGACGAGGCAATCGCGGAAAGGCTCGGGGGAGCTCAGGAATGGAAAGGTGGTGTCATGGCGATTCTAGGCATGGTGAAGATGGCCGGAGAGGTGGACAGAGTCGATGTCACGGCGACGAGAGGCGACGAGGAGCCTCAGGCCAAAGATGGCATTTGCGCTAGGGGCAAAGGCAAAGGGAATTTGAAGCTCAAATCGGCTCAGGGTAATATCACAAAGCTAACGATCATGGTTCAGGGCCCTAGGGTCGCCTGAGGTGAGCCGACGGCGATGTCTCGCGGGGAGGCCAGGAGCTTCACTAACGATTATGGCGCAAACGCACTACACTATCCAAATTAAAGGAGGCTTATGCTCTAGTAGCTCACCACGATCATGAGGAAGCTGACAATGAGGTTGGAGAAGGGCTGAGGTGGCTTGACGGTAATGAATAGAGGCAGCGACGACAAGCTTCATGGTGGTAGGTCTTCTCAGTGAAAATCAGCTGAAACGAAGCACATGCACTGATTTGGGGGGACTCAAATGGAGTTATTGACCTCATTGGGGTCAAGGACTCACTCGAGAAGGGTTGGCGTGAATGGCGGCGGTAGAGACAGAGAGGTTCACGGTGACGGCTCGGTGTGGGAGAAGATAGCTGAAATGGACTGCACAAGAAGATTCAGTGAGGTGAGGCGATGCTCAAATCGAACACAGAGTGTCCAGGGACTCACCGGGCGTGGAGATCTCCCGCGACTACTGTAGCACCAAAGATGGGGAAGAAGACCCAATTTTTGAGCTACACTGCATTGGAAGGACAGACAAGTGAGGGGTTGAATGAGTGAGCTAAATGGCGCATAATGACGCGCATGTCGAGGGCCTAGCTCACCGGTTCACGCTCGAGCTTCGGCGGAGCGTGCGTACCGAAGCTCGAGACGACGACGCGTTCCGGGCGATATGGTGAAAGAAACTTACCGGTAAGGGAGAAAATGGAAACGACGTTTGAGGTTTAGGGTTTCGGTACTAAGGGAGGGTCATCAAGTAGCGAGACGAAGACAAGAAGGTCGACGGAAAACTTGCAGGCAGCTCGAGTTTTTGCAAGTTTCTCAGACGTCAACGAGTCCTAGGCAGAGCAAATTGGTGGGCGGAGTAGGTGAGATCGGACGACCTTGGTCCTCTCCCGTGGGCACTCAAGGATGACGCCAGCGACGGCATGGGCGAAGCTCTAGTGCGCTACAGGACAAAGGCGACGGGGCTGCGCAAGGTGGAAGAAAGGGCCTAACGTGCGGGCCCAGAACATTAGCAATAGGAGTGCAAGGTGCTGGCACGGGCTGCAGCAGTGCGCGAGAGGAGTTCGGCCGGGGCAGATTCGGCCCATTGGATCAGCTGGAATTCAAATCAAATTTTGAATTTTTTCCAACTGGCTGAGTGGTTTCTGAATTTTTTAAGTTAGCAAATATGCTCCAAAATTTATGAAATTTTTCAGGGAAGTTCCTGACACGGTATAGTTTCTTGTGTAAAGTTTTTAGTATTTTATCTATTCTTTGTTTTTCTGAAAAAGTTTCCAAGCTACTTTTCATATATTTGCATTAGTTGATTTGATGAAAATTTTTGAAACGTACTCAAATAAAATTTTCCACAAATAAACACACTTAAATTTTAATTTGCTCACTTATTTTATTACACTTACCAAAATGTGATTTTTGGGATGTTACACGCTCGTCTGCACTGCAAACTCTGTCACCTACACTGCACGGTCATCACATGTTTTAAAACTTTGACTATTAATACAGGTTAATGTATATAAATTAACTACATAATGATAGCGCCATTCAATTTGACTTGCAAAATAATTTCATGATATATAACTTTTGCTTTTGCTAGTACATTACGATAGAAACTACAGTCAAAGTCTTGCGCTGGAGATCGTGAAAAGTATAAAACGACTTAAATTTTGGGACAGAGCAAGTACTGCTCTAGTTGTACTTCCGGTCTTCTACCTAGGGGTGTTCATTCGGTTTTTTCGGTATTTTTGGTTCAGTAAATACGATATTGTTAGTTCGGTAAATACGGTGTTTTTTTAAATACGGTTCAGTTTCGGTAAATCCTGACTTTTTTCGGTACGGTATCGGTAGATCCCATATTTACCAAAGTTGACGCGAATTAGCAAACGTCGACGTTGTTCAAGAATGCGCCGCGTCTAACGCTGGCAAAGGTTCTCACCCCAAAGCCAGAAGAAAGCAAGCGTCGAGAATGAAGAAGAAGACTACAGACCCACCCGCTGACTCAATGAGGTAGTGACCAAAGACATTGCACAAAGAAAGACTCGAGTCTCTGTGTCTCAAAGAAGGCTCAGAGGGGCGAGGGCAGATCGCAGAGGCGCAAAGCAGTCAGGCGCTAGCACTGCCAAGACTTAGGCACTCAGCGAATATTCAACACTTCAACAAAGAATCAAGTTGCACTTGCAAGATGATCTACAAAGTCTTTCATTTGATCATTTCAGTCTTTCAGAAAGGACTTAGCAAGGAGTATTCAGCAATCAGCAGACAGTCACTAGCTCACTATTTCATTTCAGTCTTTCAAAAAGGAGTTAGCACTTAGCACTTACTCACTTAGCAAGGATTAAGGAACTACAAAGTAATAACCATTAAGTCATTAACCAGCAAGCACGCTCAGTTGCTCACAGTAATTTAGTCCATATTCCAAACTTCAGTTCATTGTCCAAAATATCCAACAGTCCAAATAGCAAATAAACAATTACAAAAGATTACTCATATTATAGTCTACATAGTCCAATTTCATAGTTCTTCAAGCATCAAAGTTAAATATCAAAGTTGGATCTAAGGAGAAGACACTTGCTGTTGGAATATCTTCCACATCTTGGACCGTCTCCCCGATACCTACATGACACAAAAAGAAGATAATAAGTTGAGTATTTATAACACTCACAAATAGAAATATGATGCCTAGACTTATGGTACCTTCAAATTTAGAAAGATCTGCTAGATCGGCTTCAACATTTATGCGCTTTGAACCATGCAACCAATCTTGTGCACATATCAAGCATTGGAGTGTTAATGGAGACAAGGAGCTTCTAAAATCATCGAGAACACGACCACTAGTACTAAAAGCTGATCCAGAAGAACAGTTGATATGGGGATTGCTAATATACCACTAGCCATGTGTGAAAGGATAGGAAAACGAGGTGAACTGCATTTCCACCAAGAGAGAATGTCAAAACCTTTAACATCATCTTCGGTATCTTCAGCAAGGTACTTGTCCAATTCAGATTTACCACCACTAGAAACTTTCATTCTCTTGTTGTATAAACACCTCATTATATTTGTAGAATCAGATTTTGAATGCTCGGTACCACTACCACTAGTTTGTGATTGTGATGAAGCTTGTCCATGACATTGGCTTCCAACTTGAGAATACAAATTCTTGTATTCTTTAAAAAGATCTAAGAATGCTTTATGAGCCTTGACCCATATCTTTTCACCTTTAATCTGGCCATATGTCGAGTTGATAATATCGTGCAAATAATCAGATTGTTTGGTCCTTGCATAAACATTAAACTAAAGTAAGATTAGTAAGTGATAAAATAACCAGATTGGCCATATCTTGATAAAATACACAGAAAAAAAGGAAAACGCTTTCACCTAGGATCAAGCGTAGCAGCAATAAAAATTAAATCATTCATCTTCTCAGGATCCCCCCAATACTTATCATATTTTTTCTTCATATGGGTGTTTGAAGATATCATCAGCATCATCATCCTCACGTTGACTCAAATTGAATAATAAATAATTAACACCACAATATCTTCAAAGAAAGTGTTGGAAGTAACATACTGTGCGTAAACTTTTTTCAGAAGGTCAAGAAATATTTTAGAAAGAGCTTGAATTCATTTGCAAACACCCAATCATCATATTTTGGAATCCCATTCACAGCCAATTCTGTCTTGTAGAAGGGGTCCTGGAGTTCAAGCCTTTCAAATGACTTCTCGAAACTCACGGCACTCTCTAACATAAGATATGTTGAGTTCCATCAAGTGCACACGTCAAGAGACACGAAACCTTTTTCTTCTACCTTGCTGATTTGCACACATTTCTTGAAGTTATTCATTCGTGTAGAGGAGCTTCTCACATATTTGATAGCACTGCGAATATGGGAAATAGAAGGAGCCATTGTCTTCAACCCATCTTGCACCACAAGATTCATAATATGAGCTACGCATCTCATGTGAAGATGACTACCTTTTGCAATAGTAGCACCACGATTTGACAAAGAACTCCTCATGTAGCCTAGAGCACCATCATTTGAACTAGCATTATCTACAGTGATAGTGCACACATTCTCAATACCCCACTCAAGCAAGCATTTATCTAGAGCATTCCCGATGTCTTCCCCTTTGTGGCTGTCTACCAAACAGAAGTTAAGTATTTTTTTTTGTTAAGTTGCCAATTGCTATCAATGTAGTGTGCGGTGAGAACCATGTAATTTTGAAGAGTTAAAGATGTCCATGTGTCAGTTGTGAGGCTAACTGTTTGACGAGAATCCTTAAAATATTTCTTTAGCTTTGCTTTCTCATCTTCATAAAGGCATAGAACATCTCTATACATTGTTATACTAGATGGAACTTTGAACCAAGGACAAGCTTTGGAAATGAAGTCGTTAAAACCTTCTTTTTCTAGAAATATAAAAGGCAATTCATCTATAATTATCATACGAGTAAATGTTGTCCTAACTTCTCCAGCATTGTATTGCCAAGGAACTACACGACTACTTCCATCTACACTACGTTGGTAGCTTAGTTGAGTTTGATTCTTGCTCCTATCGGGATGCACCTTACAACATTTTGCATGAGAAACCAGTGAGGAGGTACCATTCTTTTGCGAGTCACATTTGAGCACCCAAGAGCAATAGTTGCACTTAGCCTTGTTCCGGTCATCTTTCAAGTCATGTGAAGTGACTCCATATCTCCGATCTGGAACTCATTTCTTTCTTGCTAGTGTTCAGGGCTTGATTGGGTCCAACAGCTTCATTACTGCCCACGTTAAATGACCCAGCAACAGGAAGAATCTCTATATCATCAGACTCAGGCATCTGAAATTGCCAAAAGAACAAACAAAGTAGCGATTAGCAATTGAGTGATTGACAGTGGACAGACAGTATGATCCCATCATCATCACAACAAACAAAGTAGCAATTAGCAATTGGCAATGAAAGATTGACAAGGAAATTTACATTGCACGATCCTATTGACTCCGTTGTTGGTAAAAATTGCCTTCGATTCAAACTTAACACCCAGTTCCAGACTTCCAGTACAAGTGTCCAACCCTAAATCCCTCGATCTGCTAAAATCTGACAACCATCAAGGCTCAAGCACCACATCAAGGCATCAATGATCATCATCAAACCATGCAGGGGGAGGTCAGAGGCTCAGTTACCTTAGACTTGGATGAATGGATGGAACCGAAGTCCGAAGTACCAAGTGGAACCGGGGTCTGGGAGGCCCAAGCGCAACAAGGCAGTCAGGAGGTGGAGGGCCATAGCAGGCAGAAGAAGAATAGCCCGGTAGCATCGAGCCTAGAGGCAGAGCCGCGGACGTGGAGGGCCAGAGAGCGGAGGCGCAGAGCCGCAGAGGCTAGAGCGCCGTGCCAGTCGCCAATCACCAGTCGCCAGCCACTCCAGACTCCAGTCTCCAGATCCGAGAGGCGAGACTTAGGGTTAGGGCTGGGGCATAGGCGCACGGCAATGCTCCAGAGCCGAGAGGCGAGAGCGCCGCCAGAGGGAAATGAGGGAGGGACGACCGAGGGATGGGGTCATGGGGGAAATGCCTCCAAAGCGTGGCTGTGGGCCTATGGACCGTGGATGGGCCGAGCCGCCAAGCGCAGCGCGAGGCCCCGAGCCAGAGTAGTTGTAACATGAGTTCAGTTTTTTCGGTTTTTAGCCGGTTTTTACCGAAAAAACAGAAATCTGAATACCGTACCGAAAACCGAATACCGGTCAAACCGAGTTAACCGGTATAGTTTGGTATTTTCGGTACGATTTGTTCGGTACGGTTCAATATTTTCAATACATTTTGTTCGGTTCCATTTGAAAATGTATCACCCTACTTCTACCGCTAGCTGCGTTAGTACATTACAGTGAATCGTGTAGTTATGAAGCTACGCCACCTCTCCCTTCCACAGCATCCTAAAGAGACCGACTCGAAGATTTGACGGATAAACATGTCACATACTATTATGATATGTCTTTGCACCTTTCAGATCAAATAAATGCGTTTTTTTTTGCCTACAACTTTTAGTTTCTCAAATCATATCCTCTAGGTTTTGTTGTAATAACAGGGAGGGCGCAATCATATTTCTTATGAGCCCCGTGATTAAAACAAAATCAACACCTTGAACCGTGACTACTAGCGAGAAATCTTGAATGCCCACGAAAATTCCAGATCTATTTGGATATAAACAATAGCCTCCAAAATTTCAAAATATCATAGTTCACCGTAGGAGACGCAGAGTGTGCAAATGAATTCCGTTTGTTTAATTTGGAGCATTGATCAGCACGGGCGCGGGTTGGACGTTGGCACTTTTTTTATTAAAAAAAATGCCACTGACTTCCAACCAAATGCGTGAATCGTTCGAGTTTCGCGCGGTAATTAGGAGCCTGAAATTGGAATCTAACGCGTGCCTTTCCCTCGTCGCTACGATCTAATGCGATCGTTGTCATGCTTAATACAATAGTACAGTGTGAGGTCAGATGTACGTAAACTTTGCCAAGAAATATACGGAATGACGCAGATGAGAGAGATAGAGCATAAAAAATTAGATCGTCTCTCATACAGCAATCAACTGTAATACGAGAAACAAAACATATTATACATAGAGTTATTTTATAGAGATATGTAAAAAATAATCTATTGTAGAAGCTATCTTTATTGTTGTCTAGAGATGACATTTTTAGATAATAAAAGTACAACTCCGACTTCTGCACCAACTAGGGATGTACACAGTCATTACACCACTATCAGCTAAAAGTTTAAAACAAAAAACGGTCAAAAGCCAACAATGACAAACAAATTGACATGCAAAAGCTAACCTTAAAAATGACCACCTAGCCCTGCCTCCAGGATCAACCAGGAGATCGTCCATACGCGAACAGTAGCCACGCAGCAAAGAGGTGATGATGGGCCAGTCTCCGTAGTGACGCCTCCAAGAAGGGATACAACTCACGTCGTCATCGCCGGATTAAACCAACGAAGGTCAGATCAGGAGTTTTCACTCCGAAGCTCAGGTACCGGTTCTCCAAAGCAACGCCTTCAAGAAGGTAACGCCGCTCAGGTCGACGTTGTTGCCGGATCCAACCAGCGAAGGCCAGATCAAGAGTTTTCACCCCGGATTGAATGTACCAGCGCTCCAAGACCACGCCACAGCACGACCTCATCACTGGATCCAACCAATGAAGGCCAGATCGCCAAGACGACGTCCGTAACATCCCCAACGGCCAACCGCCGCTTGCACCAAAAGAAGACGATGTCTACCGCAGTCCACGCGTCGGCCGATTAAAAGCCGTCCACCAGGGAGGAGTCGAGCGCCGCACAAGCCACCGCCACCGAACCATCGCGATCTCTACCAACTGCGCCAAATCTAGATCTGCACCGTGCCACCTCTGTCGTCATGCCATCGACGAAGTCGCACCGCCGAAAGAAGCCGGCGGAGAAAGGCCCCGGATCGTCACGCCCGAAGACGAGCCGGCGGAGAAGGGCCCCAAATCTAACCCCGACAAAAGTCCACACCGTTGGAAATCGACGGACAGACGTCGGACGTTGAGAGCGCGATGCAGATTAGACGTCACCATCGAGAAGAAAAAACCCCGTCGCCGCCGCAGGCCGGCCAGCGGCCGCCGACGACAACGAGAAGGAAGGGAGAAGGAGAGGGGGGGGGGCTTATTTGGTGGTGGTGACTGTAGAGTCCAGCGTTTATGTATTCGTCTATGGATGATATAGAGAGGTACTTGTTCATACCATTGTATATGCCCTAATTAGAAGGCTATTGTATTCATTAATACAAGTCATAGCAAACTGCAAGAACACACAGTAAAACTAGTCGTGCTGATTTGATGACCATTTTAACGTCTTTACTTACTGGAAACCACCGTGGATGTGGAATTGTCGCGGAGACAACGGACTGCTCCAGTATTTCAGGCGCTGCCATCTCCGTCGCACCGACCACACCCAGCCACGAACATCTCGCGGAACGCCGGCATCTTGTCCGCGGCGATCGCCACCGACGCCTGCACCGAGCCGGCCTCCCTCCCGGCCACGAGCGCCATCTCGCCGTCGTGGTTCATGGACGCCAGCTCCGCCCTCGCCGGCCTCCCGAACCCGAAGTCCACCGCGTACGCCGGGAACCACGGCGACCCCGCGAGGATGACCGCGCGGCCCGGCTGGATCTCCGCGAACTTGGTATGCCACCGGGCGCGGTCGCCGAGCGGGTCGCGCTTCACCTCCGCGACGGCCTCCATGACGGCCAGGACCGCCAGGGCGGGCCCGTCCGGGGCGGCGAGCTCCGACCCGCTCAGTGAGGCCGCGCAGAGGGCGACGCAGTTGCCGGCGTAGGCGTCCGGCACCGGCGGTGACATGTGGGCCCGGCAGTCCGCGAGGAAGACTGCGAACACCGGGGCGCCATCGGTGAAGCCGCTGGCGCGCGCAATGCAGACCCACCCGTGCGCGGTCAGCGCGGCGAAGGTGGACGGCGCCGTGCCGGCGTTTGCAGCGGCGAGACACTGCTTCAGGCGCCGGACAGCGGACGCGGCGAATGTGAAGGTTCTCCGACTGAGAGGGCCCCGGCGTTCGGGCGCGGGATCTTGCTTCGGAACAATCTGCAGGTGATTGTTAGTGACTAATGCGTATCATTGTACTTCACTCGTGCCTTACACCAACAACTTCTCTAGTCTTCTACTGCCGCAATACACTGTTTTTCTTTTCTTTTCCGACGAGCGTTACACTGTACTTGTACATAACATTTGTGCTACTCATGGAATTGCAAAATGTTAACTTGATGACAAATTGTTCTGTTGCTCCTTTTAATCATGAGATTGTTAGTTTTAGAATGACACTCCAGTCCCAAATTTGGTGAAATAGAGCCTGTTCATCATCCGATAATACAGCCGAAACCACAACTCAGCTAATTCTGAGACTAATGTGTATTTCTTTTTAAAGAAATATGTATGTGTAGTTGAGGCATCTCCATCTCTAATTCTCCAGGATCCATACAGATAATTCACCTTTCCCTTTCCCAGCATCCTAAAGACAACGACTTCAGGCCTTGATGGACAAATGTCATACACTCGTACTACTTTTATATGTTCCTGCCCATTTCAAATCAAATAAAAACCAACACCTTGAACCATGACTACTAGAGATAGATCTCAAATGGCCCGTGAAAATTATAGGTTTGTTTGGAACACATGAATTTTACATTACAAAATGGGGCCTATTAATTTCCAGTTATCTTCAAACCACCTACGAGCTTGAATTGTTTTTTTATCAGACGGGTTGTGCACATATTACATACTAGTAGTAATATCATTTGAATTGATCATGCGTGGTAATTTCGTTTTAATAACTTTTGTAAAGTCAAACAGTGAGAGCTTCAACTCACCCTGGGCAAGTCCGGCGCGAGTTGCCGCAAGAACAACCCGGCCAACTCATCGTCGCCGCCGAACCGCACCAGCCTCCGGTCGTGCAGCGGCGCCGGCCCCACCGCCACCCGACCCTCCTCTACACCAGCCGCGGCGGCCGCCGCCGAAGCTACCCACATCTGCAAGAACCGCCACAGGCCGCGCCCGTCCACAGCCGCGTGGTGGACCGCCACCCCCACCGCCACACCCCCGCCACCTCCGATGAACTCCGTCACCTGCGCACCCACACATTTCAAACTGTCAAGAACGCACCCAAAAAAAGGGACAAATATTTACCTACCTCGGCGAGCACTGAACTACACGCGTACCTGCGCCGCCATCACGGGCGCCGGGAGCTCGTCCCGGCGGATGTCCGGTACAAGCTGCCGGAGCGCGTCCTCGTCGTGCTCCGCGCCCTCCTCGACGAGCCTCTCGAACTCGAGGTCCGTCTCGGCCTCGACGAACGCGACACCGCAGGCTCCCTCACCCCCCTCGCCCTCGGGGAGGACGATGGACAGGGCGTGCGACTCTGGCGAGTAGGCGAGTTCGCCGACGAAGGGGTGGAAGTCCTGGAGCACCGCCGCGAGGGAGGACCTGAGCGCGCGGACAACGTCCGGGAACGGGGCGCGGGGCGAGGAGGAGCGGAAGAGGAAGACGCGGCGGACGGGGGGCAGCGCGACCCAGTACGCGTCGAACGGGGAGAGCGGGACGCGGCGGCCCGGCGCCGGGAGCGGCGCGCCGCCGGGTAGCGCGACAGCCGAGGCGCTCCTCGTGCGCACCACGGGCGGCATCTCCCCGATCTTGTTCCTGGCACGTGGTAGCAGAGACCGCAGAGGAAAACGTGCGAAGAGGCAGGTTGCTGTCCACTTGCGTGCGTGCGCGGTGTGGGCTGGTCGTAGAGCAGAATTAGTCAAGGCTGGCCCAACAGGTCCATTGGTTCCGGCCCTAGAGTGGCACGGGCCAGAGTTCCAAAAAGAAGAAGAAAACAGGTTGAGGCCCATTTGGGTTTGGCATATATAGTACCATGCAATTCGTCTTTTTTTAGGTGGAATATCACAAGAATTTAGAATACATGAATGAGTATTGAGTAGAAACAGGTGCTTTGATGCTTCACAATAAAATATACAGGGATTTTGGTGGAAGGCATGAGAGAGAGAGAGAGACCCTTTCAAACAAAATTACCATGATGCTTGAGTAAATGTTTGCTTTCCTTCAAAATATGTAGGAAATTAGAGGAGCTTCCTAAATGATTTTTTTGTTTTGTTTTGGGAGCAGCTCCTTCGCAAATGAAACACCCCTGTACGAAAAATTTCTGTAGGGGTTCCTACTCTGCAAAATTCCTTCAGAACTCCTTAATTGCAAACACCCTAACAGTGTTAACTTTCATTAATTTTTTTTAGTTAAAGCAAGTGGATGGATATGGTGCAAACAGCATTTAGATACGAACATTTTGTATCTCTATTTTTCTACTTCTTTCGGTCCCACATAGGATGAGTAGTCAATGGTAAAAAAATTGCATGTATGATGTGTAAAATACACTTACATATATCGTAAAGGAAACAAATTGGAGATGACATATTGGTAAAAAAAAAAAGTACAACAAAAGTTGTTCAAGGAGAAATACAAAAGTTCCAGGAAAACAGAGAAACCAAGAAGAATAAAAAAAAGGTAAATTTCCCTTTAAAGAAAAAAAAGGAATACGACGCAAAATTTTCCAAACAACGTAGTAAATTAACACGTATTGGGTATTGCCATTAAATACCAAGCACTATAATTTATATGCTGTGAAAATCGAATAAGTATTGAAAACCTGTGAAACTTAGTTTGAATGTTTTGCAACAATTCTTTATTTATTTTTTGTGAGGGAGTTTTGTAACAATTCTTTGTACATATCTAAGCAAAATTTCAGCACTAATGTCCATATCGCATGAAACATTTTAATTTTCGCAGAAATTAAAAAAAATTATCGCGGTCTCATTTGAAGTTGAAATTCTGCACTAAGTTGAACATTTTTATTACACAACTGTAATTTGTAGTCACCTCCTGGAGAGTAAAAACTAGTGTATGCCAAATAACTTGCACTTCGTTACCAGTACCAGTGTGCAGTGTACTACAGTACTAGTAAAGGTGTAAGGAACAGTGGACTGTCTACTCAGTTAGGCAGCCGAAACAAATTAGCAACGCATCGATGGATCATCCGGTGACCTTTTTATTTTTAGTCGTGACGCCCTCACGTGGGCGCACATACTATACGCACGTTTTTACATATATGTATGGATGTGATCTTAACACATATCTAATTTAGAGTGAAGGTTTAGACCTCACGTAGCGCGAGCACAGGTTTTGATCATTCAACAAACATACGTGTGCATGTACTATTCAGAAAATCCCTTACTCTGTGAGACGCGCTGGGTTCAAATCCAAGCGAGCTGCACGCCATGCCAGCGCTACTAGCCTACCAAGCAACGCCCGGTCCTCGATCATCCAATGACCTAGATCCGACAAGATCTACAGTCTTAGGCTAAATTGACATATTTTTTATATATAATAATAAAAGTAGTCTTCACCCACACGAAATTACAAAAATAACATCGCAGCAGGCTAGTCAGACATCACGTGTTACCTATAGCACTCCCAGAACGTAAATGAAATGGAACAACATGGTGAGACAGAGGAGACTATGGGTAACGAGGTAGGCTCCGTCCGCGAAAAGATGTTCTATCCTTGAGTGATTAAGTTTTTTTTGTGCAGATTTCTTTCGCGGACTAGAAGCACAGTAAAAACTTACAACACTCTCCAATTGGTACGTGGTCTTTTCTGTCATATCACGCTATCCTATTCCTATCGTGGTCTGAGATCGCTATAGATAACACGCGAAGTCTATCGCTACTACTTTTGCTGTTAACCATACCAGTTGTGCCAAAAACTCGCGTGGTCTGCCCCCTCCTGCCCACTAGCTATCTCGACCTGTTTTCAGTGACAAGACGGCCACCTGACGAACCCATGATGGACGCAACTGTTTCGTGTGATGGGTCGTCGACGCCCTTGCATACATGCACAGGACAAATATAACGTTACGTGCGAGTACGTGCACAGTGACGTCGAGTAGTGCAAGCACTGCACTGCCGCGCCTGCGTGCGTGCATGGCCCATGCATCAATCGATCGATCGATCGATCACATGCAGCAGCAGCATCATATCCTGCCGTGGATTCGTTCTCCTGTGCCTCTCCTGTACGTCGTCCTTTTGATGGATGGATCGATGGACCGTGCCGGCTGGTCAAAGGAGGGCCGTACGCTCCAAATAGAGACGGCCCCGGCTCTATCCTTCTAAGGCCCTGCGGAATTTTCCCCGAATTATGCATAGATCGAACTATTTCCTATGAAAATCTGAAATTCACGCGTTTCCAAACATGACTTAGGTTGCTGCTAGCTAGCTGGAGCGCGCATGCGTACGTACGTGTTCGTTGATCAGTTTGAGGCGCACTGATGCACTGTGTGCATGCGTGCGTACGTACCCGTTTTGGTTTGTCTGGATAGAGCAAATCCGACGTGTCCATGCACGGTCCAGCGAAATCGATCCATATCTCGTACATGTACTAGCTCCTGCTCCAATTAAATCGAAGCTCCTGCTCCAATTAAATTGAAGTGTCAAGTGCGGCGTACGCTAGCCATAGCTAGCCAGGTTGGTGCATGTACTGGCCTGTTCCATCTCCACTGTCGCCCATTAGGCGTTCATGCTTTTGCTTGACAGAGAGAATCTCTCTTCACAAACACAAACACATCCATCCCTTTCACACACACACACACAAACAGAAGTGTGGCGTCCATCAGGCATAGTTAGGGATATCAATTGCGTCTGATTACCTGTATGCGCGGACGAATACCCTAATAAAAACATGTATGAACATCTTTCTTTGCCCACAGACGTCGAAACGAGTACAATTTCTTGCCCATCAAGCAAACGGGCACGGGCATAGATAAGGTTCACCCGTGTCCGCTTCGCTCGATTACCCACAACCTACACTGACAGGTGGCACACCCCTACTAAAACCCTATTCACTCCATGGTCTTACTCGATCACTCCAAGTCCTAGGCTCCCAGCCGCCAGCCTCCTCGAGTCTCGATCTTCCTCACGCACACCCTCCCCCGATCCAGATCTTCCTCCCCCAGTCCCCCGTCCTCCTCCCGGCTGGCCGCTGCCCCGACACCCGTCCTCCTCCAGGCCAGCAGCTGCCCCTGTCCTCCTCCTGGCGAACCGCCACCCCCATCCTCCTCCCGACTAGCCTCAATCACCCATGCCAATTCTCCAAGAACTCCAGATCTGCCCCATCATCCCGTCCTCCTCCTAGCCAACTACCTCCCCGTCCTCCTCCGTGGCCGACCGCCACCGTCGCCTCCTCGCCCCCGCGGCTCCTCCTCAACGTTGGTCTGACTCCTCCTCTGCTGGCCTCCTCCTCAACCCCCCAAGGAAGTTGCTACGATGAAACAAGTACTAGGTTACGTGGAATGTCTAGTTGGTGAGAAGGAAAATGTAGGTATGAGCACAATTGAAACTTTTCGATTCTACCACTGTTTGACCAACCAACCATATTCTCGTTACTATTTATCCTTATCATGCCGATGTGCATTCTTTATACATTAATGTCCTTGCGCTGCTCTTTCGGTTTGGATTTGAAGGGTAAAGTCCAAAGGATTTCGACTTGAGAAAGATTTCGTTGGTATGGTTGTTTCTTGTAATGTGGCTTTATCATTCTCATATTGTGATTTCCATATGTTGATAATGTATATCTGGTAAATCTTTGTGGAATTCGTTGTTCTAATTTGATGTTCCATTTATGCAGAGAAGCTTAGTTTATTGGAAGGAAAAATTAGTAGCTACCAGCTTGAACTCCATAATAGGGCAAGGATTGTATATGAGTTGAAGGAATACCTTGAGGCTGAGAAGCTTAACAACAAATTTTAGCCCCAACTAGAAGAAATATCCATTTACTACGTTAAAAGCATTGCTCGTATTCAGTCTTAGTTTCTATTGATCTCATCAAGTTGGTTATTTTGTCTGTAACAATGTTACCTTAGAAAATCTTTGTTGGTGAATGATGCGATTATTGAGATATTGACTTCAAAGAAACCGGTTATTCTGTTACAATACCACAGCTTTCCAGTTGTATCTTAAACTCCAAAAATCTGAATTGATCTTATATGTTCCTTCTTTATGCAGGCAATGCTTATAGAGATTCACAGCATGGAGATTGCTTTACGGAAATTTGCAAGAAGAAAGTGATATTGATCAGAGCATTAACATGCTATTAATATTGGATTGTGAATCAAATAGCATTCCAGGTAGTCAATGTGATACACCTAATGAGCATACCACGGTACCTGCAATTGATGAAGCAGGTAAATCAATCCACTTAAAGAGGTCCATATCAAATTGTTCTTACAAAGTTGTTTGGTGGCATGTCTATCATATACGATATTAAATACCTATCTTAGAATGTATGTCAACACATGGCCATGAGTTGAAAACTTCATATTTCCTTTATGGTAATTCTACACTTGCTTTTGAAATTTCTGAACTTCTTTCTGCCAAAAAAGCATAGCAATTTCTTGAGTTGTATATCTACCACTGTCCCATATACATATTTCCATTAACTTCACATTTCATGTTTCCATTACATGATGTTATATTTATCAAATATGAATTCTATTGAACCATGTGGTTTCCGTCTTCTACAGCCACTACTCCAAATGTAGAATGTCAGTCGGAAATCGACCCAGGCAGCAAGCAAGTGCAAAGTCCAGCATCCCTTAAGGCAAGTGCCCATTTGATTCTACTATTTCTCTATCATCGGTACAATACAATCCCCACATTCCGTAGTTCTATGCATACATTAACAAAGTGAATTCTCTACATGCATGCCGCATTCTTCCTTGCCACCTCCAAAGCCAAAAGATGCAAATGCAGAAACAGCTAATTGCCAGTAGATGCAAATGCAGAAACAGCTGATCGACGAAAATTACTAAATGTTTGGAATGTGATTTTCATTTTGTTTTCGTGTGTAGGACGCTTGTTGGAGGTAATTGTATGACTACTAGTAAGCTTGTTGATTGAACTACACGCTTGTTGGAGGTACGTAGGATCTATTTGAACTTTGAAATGCAAAGCATCAGATAAAATATGGACCCCTTGTCTCACCTCAGGTACGATAACAGCTTGCATAGTACTTTCCAGAACTTCAGCTGATGCTTGTTGGATAGTTTGCTCAACTGTATCAACTAGTGCAGTAATTGATGCTTCGGCAACTACCTCATATACAACATTATCTCCACAAGCATGACCTCGCTTATGGCTTCAGCTACAACATCAACTTGGATAGTGTCTCAAAGAACTTGACTAACTCTTTATTTGTAGCCCGATTGCATAAAGTATGCTTGATAGTGTCTTCGATTATGCCTTGGATGCGACTTCTATTTGCAAGGTATTTGATGGAACCTCAAGCGATGCTTGATTTGGAGCTTCTCCTAGCTAGATTTCATCAATTATGCCTCCACTTGATGCCCGAGTTCTACTCTTGTTGCAAACTTAATTTGTTTATATGTGAGGAACTATACCAGTTTGTATTTCCATTTTATTTGTTGAACTTGATTAATTGTTGTCTTATCGAACTTGATGTGTGAATTGTGATGAACTTGATTAGTTGTTGAACGTGTGATGCATCGTTGATGTGTGAATTGTAACGAACTTGGTGTGTGCATTGGCCGCGGGTAAACGAGCATGCCCGCGGACGGTGATGCATTGTTCGCGGGTAAATGGATATGCCCGCTGGCGATGGGTACCCGCGGGCAACCGGTATGGACGAGGTTCTTCGTCTGTCGTCCTTCGCAGGCATACTTGTGGGGAAATCAGCGTCATGGGTATGAGTATAGACAAGTACTACCCGTATCCACCGCATCTGATTGTCATCGTTAGACATATTGATTGTTTGAATTAACGTTTTCTCAATATCGACTTTTGTTGGTGTTTGCCAAACTGTATTGGACTAGTACTAGCTAGGAGACATCAGACATGACCTGTAGTAGGGTAGTGCTGTCTACTAGCTGTCTGTGACATTTCTATAGCGTTTACATGTACTAGTATACAATAAGCATGCAGTACACACCAGATTGACCTATTCCCCTAGTATCTTTCCCTTCGGTGATGGCACCGTGAAAACCGATCTGGCATGAACTCGACACACTGGTTGCCGGCAGTACTACGTACATCGGTACATGTTTGAAAAGCAGTGTCGGCGACGCCAACTTTCAAACTTCACATGCAAATAGTTCCCTTCTTGGTGCCAAGCCATCTACTGCGCATTAACAAGAATTTGGCCTTTTTTGAAATAATATTTTTTTAAAAAATAATTACAAAAATATATAGTCGACAGTCGACAGAGACCCTCTCCCGTTCTATCGCTGACCCGGCCATCTATCGCCAGTTCAACTGACAACAGAAAGACTAACCCTATAAAACCCTCTCAAAATTTAGCTCAGGACTCATTCTTATTCAGAAAAAATAGAAGGGGAGAAGAGTAGAGGGGAGGAGAGAAGCTAGCGAAACGCTGCCCGCCGATTGCCTACCTCTCGGGTATTTTTTAACCGAATGTATTACATAGTTTTAGATGTACTGATTCACTGTCTGAGATAATTTTACATAATAATTTTTTGGGTAGTATAGTTTTAGATATGCGGTTAATCGTGGAAATGTTCTTTATGGTGCAGTGCGTCAAATATGTCCGACATCGTCATTTTCAAAATTTACTAAGGTCAAGGGACTATTCTGGAGAGTCTCGAGGGGATTGATTTGCGTTATTTCTAATCGGCGACCGTGCCCCTAGTAAGACCAGAGCAGCGTACATGGGGCGTTGTGATGCGGTGGTTGTACCACATATTCCAAGTGGACCGCGATGTGTATGATCTGAGATTGAGTTGTCTTTCCCTACGGAGAGGACGACTCACATATTGGGAGTTAGTGTAGTTTAAGGGACCAAATTCATAGCAGTCATATGTACGCATCGCGAGGGAGGCAGGGTAGAAATTGGTCCTTCTGGTCCAAGCATATGCCAAACCCACTCCTCCAACCGCGGCTGAACAAGAAGGGGGTGCTGAGGTCGAAGAGGAAGTCGGAGACTGCAGTCACAGCGCGGCGCACACAATAGCTGAAGCTCCCGGAGTTGCTGATGTTGTCGATGAAGACCCTGTGAAAGTAGCTCCTAAGATCAGGCAAGCTAGTAGTCTTGCTGACGAGGGTGAGGAGGTGGAAACCGTAGTGCAAAGGATGGATCTCGAAGATCGAGACTACATGGCATTGTCTAAAGATGAAGGTTCCGATGACGAGGATGACGTGGACCAGCAGACGGTTCCATCCGACTGGAACACATACCAGTTCGACAACCTCGTCGTCAACGAAGGCTCCCGTGTGCCGTGGGAGTATGACTAGAGTGAGGTCAGGCTAAGAGCTATGTACAAATGCAAGGAGGCCGTGCAGGACGCGGTCAAATTCTGGGCCTTGTCGGTGCGGCGCACATTCAAAGTCATCAAGTCTACCCCAAGATTCTACGACGTGCGGCATACAGGGATGCCCTTGACGAGTGCACGTATTTTAGCCAAAGTGGGACACCTACTAGAAGTGCTCTATAGTGGTCCCTCACATATGCGTTGTTTCTGAGTCAGTGCAGTCCCACCAGAACCTGTCATCAGGCTTCATCGCCAACCTTATGTACAATGAGATCGTGGATAATCTAGATTTTGAGCCACGATCCATCATTCGGGCGATTGAGGCAAGGTTCTAATACACAATTAGCTATGCCAAGGCTTGGAGGGCAAAACAGAAGACATTGGAATCAAGGTGGGGCACGTTCGAGGATTCCTACCACAACCTCCCTAAGCAACTTCGAGTCATACAAAACAGAAATCCTAGCACCCATATCAACATTCAAGACGCCACGCACCCGAAGTAGGCCAATAAGAGGGTATTGCAGCGAGCATTCTTCGCGTTTGGTCCATGCATAAATGCATTCCGGTACTGCCGTCCAATCTTGTACGTAGATGACACATTCTTGACTGGGAGGTACAAGGGCTATATACTAACTGCAATAGTGGTGGACGGGAACAATCAAGTTCTTCCTGTGGCATTCGCTTTCGTTGAAAGCGAGAACACGGACAGCTAGTTGTGGTTCCTGAAGAACGTGAGGATTTCTGTTGTGCAAGGCTGTCCCAACGTATGCCTCATACATAATCGGCATGCAGGCCTGCTACGTGCAATAACCCAGCTGCAACAAGGAAAGAACGTACCACTTCCATGGCCAGATCTGCAGAGCAGGTTGTGCATGAGGCACTTGGGTGCAAACTTCTACAAGTAGTTCCGCAACAAAGGCTTGATGAACCTGTTCAAGCGGCTGTGCAACCAGAACCAGCAGCAGAAGTTTGAAACACTCTGGAAGATTCTGGATGAGCGGACCAAGACACACAGAAGAGAGGCAGCGAGAAGGGTCATCCCAAGAGCTGACTAGGCCCCCGAAGCAGTGCCAGAGATACCCACAGATGCTCCTGGATTGACGAGGAGGACGGGGGCGCATGTGAGATGCTTCTCGGACTGGATTGAGCACGAGCCTAAGGAGAAGTGGTCGCTGCTCCATGATAGGGGTGGCGCTCGATATGGTGTCATGACAACTAATCTAGCCGAGGTGTATAACTGGGTTATGCGCGGCGCAAGGTGCCTCCCTTTGGTGGGAATTGTGGAGGCAATTCTCTGCGGTACGACGAAGTACTTTGTTGACAGAAGCAACAACGCGTCGCTCGCCATGGCAAATGACATAATACTCTACTCTGCCATGATCGCCAAGTACATGGAGGAGAAGAGCAAGAAAGGTGAGATGCACCAGGCATTCAAGATGGGCACAAGGGAGCTTCGTTTCGAGGTAATGTGCAGGGATAAAGGACGCCACGGGACGAACCGCAAGAGAGTTACCCCACGAGTGCACGCTACACCGCGATAGTTGCACATGCACTTGCAACAAGCCTCTTCTTCTGCATAGGCCCTGCTCCCATGTCATAGCTGCATGTTCGATAGTGGCGCAGCATCCCGGTAAGTACCTGTTTGTCTATTTCACCAAGGAGGTAGTGATGCAAACCTGGACCGCGAAGATGTATGGTTATGCTGTGGTTGGCCATTTCACTGGCCATCCGACCTAGGAGCAACTAATCTAGGCCATGGACATTGATAGGCTCAAGGAAAAGGTTGGCCGGCGACAGATACGGCGCATCAGGAACAACATGGACGAAGCAGAAACCGGACATCGTACGATGAAGTGCTCCATTTGCAAGGAGTCTGGGCACACCTTCAAGAAATTTCCCACGAGAAATCCTTAGGACGAAGTAGACATCGGCGCTCCGGACGTCGCCGCGGGGACCTCATCCGGTTACTCAACTCGAGACAGTCCACATGGGGGACGTTGAGGTTGCGACCAATGTTATTGCCAATGTTCTAAATTATGTTATTGCACGGACAGTAGTAATATGTTATTGCCAATGTTCTGAATTATCATTTTAATTCAGTGTTATGATGTTTTGCTGAATGTTATGTAATATCAGTGTGATTTATCATAGTTTTAATAGTAATGGCAAGTTCACATTTGTTTCCTTACATAATATGCACTGCATATACATGAGCAAGTGTATGAATTCCCGGGCGCATCGCAATATAATTACCTTCCTACTTACAAATCATTCATACCTCAATCTTTCTCGTAAAATTCTTCAGAAATTCACCGCACTAGAACAACATACGACGATCACAAAATGTTATTGCGAGTCTAACAGATTTTGTATCATTCAAAACGTATGAAAACCAGAAGGCGACAAACTTGTTTAGGATTTGAGGTACCAGTCGCCAGTTGAAGTGGCTGGACCGACGACAGGAGGGGAGAGAGTCCCTGTCGCCAGTTCAACTGGCGATAGGTTTATCTTTTAAAAAAATTCCAAGAACTTGCATGGCAACACACACACACACACACACAAACACACACACACACACACACACACATATATATATATATACACACCCTAAAGTGAGTTCTATGAAAAAATTCATTAAAGTCCACATTTTATTGCTAAATTTATGAATATACTTCTTTTATATATGAACAAGGGTATATAGCAAAAATAAAAGGACTTCAATGATTTTTTTAATCAAGTCGTATTAAAGCATCTTATAATTGATATTTAAGTATCTTGAAAATGATAAAGAAGTATAATATATTTGTTTAAGTCAGATATTAAAGTGGGAGTATGTACTCCCAAGAGTACTAAACAGGCATCCTCTATATATATATATATATATATATATATATATATATATATATATATATATATATATATATATATATATATATATATATATGAGATAGAGTTTTGGCATACCATGCCATGGAACTCTAGTACCACATATCTCCATCAATTATCTAGCATGTGCATTGCAACATTTAACTTCCATCACTTTTTCTCTCTCCGCTACACACATCCACATGCAATATCGATGGTATGAATATGTGGTACTAGTGTTCACTTGCATTCAACATCATTTTACTATATACCATGTCGTAGCTAGCCACATGCCACACCTCAGACCAGCCCAGCTACGCCACCGACGAATCAATCAAACACTAAAGAAATTTGCTGATTTTTGAAAGAAATTAAGGTGGCCTTTTGAACTTGGACCTCGGGCCATTGCCCCGGCGACCTGAGGCGGCCCAGCTTCATCTCTGACTATATATATATTGTGTTAATCTTATTGTCCTCGTGTTTGGCATGTTAATGTTAATTGAGTTTGCATGGACCTATACATGGGGATGGACTTGTACAAGTTGGGCTTGAGTCTTTGCACTGTTACCATGTCTAGGATAGTGCTCGCATGTAGACCTGTTCACGGGTGGCCCGGTCCGCCAGCTCAGCCTGAGCCCGACCATGTTTGGGCCGAGCTTGGGACTGCAAGTCCGGCCCGGTCCGAAATCCCCAAAAAAACAATTAAAAATGGAAATCTATTATTTTAATCATAGAAACGAATTAAATAATACCTTTTTATTCCGAAAAAGATTAAAATAATACATTTTAATACGAAATTCAACTTTTTGGGCCGGGCTCGGGCCTGCCAAATTTATACCGAGCTTTTCAAGCCCGGGCCGGCCCGATATTTGAACAGCTCTACTCGCATGTAACATCGTAACTACATGGTAGTAGTGCTTAGTGGGGAGTTCTGAGGAGGCATGGAGTAAGAAGTGATTGACCGTGTGCTTGTGTTATCTTGCATGCAGGTTTTAGTCGTTGTGCATGTTTAGACGTGGCGTCGATAGCAGATCAGGGCATTAGGCTCCTGCTGCACCATAGCATGTCTATTTATGTAGTTTGTGTTAAGAAAACGGGTTCAGACCGACAGTTTTGGTCCACAGTGGACTCCTTATCCATCCAATAGACTAGATAAATCAGGAGAAACCCCAACCATTATATTACAGTTTTACAGAAGAGTAATAAAGAGAAGCTAGAAGTCCTCTTGTATCTCTGTGTTCAATCCACTATTATATTCTTATGTTTTTGTATTGTTCTTACGATTCTAAATTTGTCTACGAGATAATCGTTTGGATTGAAACGATTTCTCAACAGTTTATTGCCTCGTTGGCCTGTTGATTCTGGAACGAGTCAATAACGAGAAAACAGAAAACGACGCTTGGCAGTTTGCAGCGTCACAAACTCTGTGCGTGTTCTTTGTTGTTCATCATCTCCCACTTGTGATAGTGGGCGTTCACAAAGTGCGTGTGACCCCGGTCTTTGTGCCAACAGAAGACATGCAAGGATTCCTTGGGCAAGCTAGCTCCGATGCTTTTGAAAGTTCAAACCGTAGTAGAAGTACAAACCAATAATCCTACAATTAAATCGATCATAGTACAGCGCTTTTGCTAACTTCAAGTCGCCTTGAATTTTTTTTAAACTCAATTATCTACTATTGCACAAGATTAAATATAAAATTGTATTATCAAGTGATGTGTAATTTTAGTACAACTTTACTGTAACTTTTAATTCTATATGTTTTTGTATTTGTAGGGTTTACCTAGATTTACTTTTGTCTAATTTAGACTTTATTTTGTTTTGTTTTTGTATTTGTAGGGTTCACCTATATTTATTTTTATCTAGTTTAGAATTTTTCAACATATAAAAATATAAACCATTGAATGGTGATCCAACGTGCCAAAGAAAATGACCGTGTTTTAAAAAAAATTCAGATGACTATAATTTAGTCGGCCCTAGTAATATCATTTGCAGTGAACCAATATTAGTTCACCCTTCCAACAGTTCACCAATTTAACCATAATCGTACTAGCACCACGATATTGATTTTAGTTAGCAAAAGGTATCCATGTGCCTCTTCGTGAAACTCTGGTGACTGCTGTTAAATTTATCCTGTCCTTCACTCTTGGGAGGAATCCAAACCTGAGATCTAATCTTACATGATTTTTTTTTGCTGGTGTCCAAGGCAGTCTCTCTCTCTCTCTCTCTCTCTCCCCCGCATATATGCCTCTCTCCGTTCAACAAATACTTTTCTGTATTAAAACATCGACTGTATATCTTTCTATATTTCATGCTTCCAAAGACCTCTTTTAAGCCATTCAGGCACCTTTTCACTCTTCAGAACTCACCTACTGTATGCTCCTTTTGAACCGAAATAGAAGCCGTTTTTTGCTTTGTACACATGGATTAAGAAGTAACATAAAAGTGGCCTAGCTTGTGCCCTTGAAGCGTAAGTGTAACCCACCCACCACCGGCATGCATGCATGATGCATGATGCATGGGCCAACGCAGCAACAAGCTAGCAACTAGCAACCAAAAGCGAGCGCCGCACCGCGCCACCCCATTAGCTCAAAGTGCAAACCGCTGCAGCGCCTCAGGTGCCTGCTTTCCCCGCCGCTGGTACGCACCGGCTAACTTGGCGCGCATGCATGCTACAGGGGCTTTGCTAGCTGCAGGCTTTCCAGCCCTCTGTGCGATGGATTTGATGGAATTGACCTGTCCATCCGTCTCCGTCGGTCCTTGTCCACATGCATCGTGTATGTACGTCGGCCACATGCCCGTGTCGTCTCGAGTCGAGTCTGTCGGCGCTCTCTCTGGCTGGGCATGGAAATACATAACGGTCCGACCACTGCGCATGCAGAATCTTTTTCAAAAAAATACTGAAATAAATAGTCAAATTTTCTTTTTACAAATCTAGCGTCATTTCAATTGTTCCTGAATTGCTCTTGTCTAGAGAGAGCATATGTCACTGAAGAATTCTCTGCCGTCAATTCAATCGGCGACATAATCCATATCGCCGATTGAAATGGGGACAGCTCTTTACCATCAATTCAATTGGCGTTAGGGGTCAAGTTTTTTAATATTTTTTTTGACTATTTATTTCTGCATTTTTTTAAATGTATTATTTTTTTAAAAAAAAAAATCCTCGCTTGCATGCCCTCTTCTTTTTGTGCTTGCATGCATGCGTCCGAGAGAGCGAGGGGCCAGATCGATGGCCGCTGATATGGGGCCAGACGTGCATGGGATGCCGGCGGACGGAGGGGGCGCAGGGGGCGCAGATTTGTCTTGTCAAGATGTCGCCGGTGCAACAGTGCGCGAGAGCCACGGCGGCCGTGCCCACGGGCCACCTGTATTCAGTTACGTGGACGCGCCGCTAACTGTGGCGGCCGTACGCACGCACGAGATCTTTTCCGGTCCGGTGCTGGGTTCGTGGGGGCCATCTGATCTGATCTGATCGCCTCCACTCGCTGGCCAGCCTCCGTCAAATCGTCCTGTCTCCATCGTCAGGTTGCGTAGCAGGGGTACTGCCGTAGCTAGCTAGGATTACCTGTGCTATACCGTAGTATACTGGAATCACATTTACAGCGGCCTGCGGTTTTTTTAATCTTCAGCTTGGGTCCGGCTCGGGATTTTTACTACTCCGGCAAGTGTCGTCTTACGCGGAATCATATTGGTACTCCACCAGTTACTCCATATTTCAGCATCTCAATTTGGGAATTTAGAGGTTTATATATGGGCAAGTCAATATTCAACTATTTTATTTCAATATGGATAGTACTAATTACTTAGGAGCTGTTTGGTTTGGTACCTTGTAAATAAGGGTAGAAAAAAAGATCAAAACTTGCGAGCGAGCTCGGTTCGTTAAAAACTCGGTTTGACTCGGCTTAAACTGGATCCCTTAATGAGCCGAGTCTGCAATTTAGCTCGTTTTTTTAACAAGCCGAGTTCGACCTGACTCACGAGTTGTTCGTTCAGCTCGTTAAGAAAACCAGACACAGCCCACTGTTCACAGTGCCAAGTTAATCAGCCGAGTTAATGAGTTTATTAGTAACGAGATTAGCTTCAATTGTTAGTAACGAGCCTAACAAGCCGAGTTAACGAGTTTGAACAAGCCGAGCCAAGTTTGTTATTATGCTCGTTAGCTTAATGAGCCGAGCTCATTTTCTTAACGAGCCTTAACGAGTTAAGCCAAACTAAGCCGAGCTAGCTCGTTATCCACCCCTACTTGCAAACCAAACCAAACCAAATATTGGTAACATCAACGAAAATTCGCTATTGTTTGGTTTGCTACCAAAATTAAGTAACAACAATGAAATCCAATGTCACACGTTGGCAATCCGAGAGCGAGAAAACCGCTCAACAAAATTTTGACAACACCAAAATTTAGCTTTGCTATAATCGAAACAGCATTTTTTTGCTAATATTTGGTTTTGCCCAGATGTTGCCTACATAAAATTTTTGGCTCAACTCATTTTGGTCATCAACCAAACAACCCCTTACTATTTAGGGTGGTTTTTGTTTGTTGAGCCTCTAATAGCGCCAACATTGTTGTTGGACCAAATTAAGGCAACTAGAGGGCGTGAATAGTAACATCTATCATTTTCACCACCACTATATTCAACGTTTTCAATCTAACAGCTATGAAGATCAGAGGCATAAGATCACAATGGAAGTCTTGTGTTAAACTCGAAAAACCCCGAGCTCAAAGACATGCGGCCGGTCTGACCGTCTAACTTTTGATTTCGATATCCAATTCCCCTGATATTTCAAACATAGCTCATTAAGAAGGTCAGAAACATATTCCAATCGACGATCGGGACAATTGAAACAAAGGTTTCACGAATTTCTTGGATGAGATAAAAAAAAAAGGCACGAAAACCGGGGAATACTAAAACTTGATCCAAAAGCTGACTCGTGAGTGGATGATGGTCGAGATAATCGACCTTAGATCAAATCTCGCAGGTCCTAGTAAGCTAAATCATAGCAAAAGATCCAACCAAAACCCTTGGAACACAAAAATTCCAAAAGCATCAACACTTCAAATAGAGGAGTGTAGGTTTACAGCCACTCCACTATAAAAGGGAGGAGTGTAGGTTTACAGCCATTCCACAATGGAGGACAATAGCTTAACACTTGAGCACTCACTCAATCTATCTCTCTCAAACCCCAGCCTCCTCTATCTCTCCACTTTCCTTAAATCACAGATCCTTCACTCCTCCCTTTTATAGTGGATGCTAGATTTACAGTGAAAACCTTATCGAGCACACGTTAAGTCCACACACAAATAGGTCTACACTCATGCACGCTTCTCAAAGCAGATGACGAATCGAGTCTTCTGAATCTGTGTCTTAGTGATCTTTATCTTTTCTAGACCTAAACCACTTCTCCTTTACGACGTCTCGCACCGCGCTTTTATCTAGTTTACCAACCGGATTTTTTGGTGAACATACCAAATTACACCTTCTCGATCATTCTCCAATGGTCAAGTCCAATCAACGTGAAGCAATCCCATGACCAGTTTGACAGCCAGCTAGCTAGTCTGACCATCGGCCAACGGCTAGTCAGACTGCTCAAAAAATTTTCTCAAGTCTCGGACAACACCTTCTCTGAAAATTTCAAACTATATCTAGTTTTGAATCGCAACTCCAATTTTCATAAAACCTGATGCAAATGCACCTTCTAACACTCCCACATAAATATTTTAAAGCGTTTTCCAAACTTCTACTTTCGGTCTGACCGTCACTTTTGGCTTCTGCCACTGCTGGCTCCGCTGATGAAAATACCAAAACTACAAGCAGAGAAAACTGTTATTCATGGTAGTATAACTCGACCTTTGCTTTGAAAACCAAAGAATCTAGAGAATTAACAGTCCATGTTACACGCGGAATTGAACACCGTTCGCCCTGCAGCAAAAGTTGTCATGTCAAGACTCAACAGCCATGCAGACACTTGCTGGTGGCAAAGCTACAAAATTCCAGAAACAAATTAAAGCTACGTACTATTGCTGATGAGCACTTGAACACTGTTCTCTCTAGCTGACTCTCCGCGCTTGAATCCCGCAACAGAAAGACAAGGATATCGTCGCGGTACCAAAACCAGATCCTCACGCCTCATGCATGGGTACGTACGTACGACCGATCCACGTCATGCAGGCGTGCAGCAAAGTTTCGTACCGCCCGGCAGCTATGGAGCGGTTATAGGAGATCGTCCAGTGAATTCTAGCAGCTTGCCGTGCAAGTACACACACCACACGCCTTTTTGTTCGACACCAAGGTACACACGCACGTAGGAGCCGTGCAGCTCGGGCCGGCGCGCCTGCTGGCTCGTTCCATACGGGACGGGACACGCGGCTCCGGCGCGTCCGTCCGTCCCCTGGCCGTTCACCGGCGGAGAATCGAGGACGCCACGCTGGGACTGGGCGGCCCGCGCGGTGGCCTAGTGCCTCGACGTAGGAGCCTGCCGCCTGTCCCCCGGCCCACCTGACCTATATACGGCAGCGCAACCACGTAGGGGTCCCAGCCGCGCGCGCAGCCCGCGTCACGTCGTGGTGGGCCCTGGGCGTCCATGTGACGGCCCGCGTGGGGCTCACGTGCCCGCGCGCGCGTCGGCCGTCCTCTGAGCGACGCGCTAGACACATCGGCCTCCGTGCGTGCGGTGTGTGGAGTTTTTTTTTCACGATTTTTTAGCAAACCAGCGAAAATAGTTCTCTACGAATGAAATATCAAAAATGTATCCTGCAATGTAAAAACGGCGCCGACGCAGGGGGCATGTCGCGCTCTAGGTACAAGATATGACACGTGACGACCTTTCAGACCACGACAGACGGTTTGACGCTCACCCAAACGACTGCAGGCAGCTTGTAGCTAACCTAATCCACGGTAGGTGTCGTGCGCAGGTGACTTGCGGCGGACTGTGTTAGCGGCAGGTGACTTGCCGCGGTCTAGGTGCATTGCAGGCCTCCTGACGCGGTGTTTTCGCACCACAGTAGTGCCATTTTTGATATTTTTTGTGGCGCGAATCGCGAGGATCTAGCTAGATAGGGCCTGAGGCCGTTTATGCGTGACCTATACGAGTGGAGTCCTGTGGGGCCACGAGCACGTACGTGGGTGGGATCGATCTCGACCGTTTAGTTTTGGTACCGATGGATCAAGTGTGTGTGACCAACTAGCTACATCTTAACACGGTGTCGATCGAGGGGACTAGTACATTGGGCCTTTAGCTAGATATATAGGATGTACTTGTTACAATCCCGATTGATAAACACCAAAGCACATCCGGGACAAGAACTCGACAATCCAATACCAACACAATAAACCAGTATTTGGGGATACAAATTGGGAAATTAGTATCAAGACTAAGAAGAAGAGCAATTAGACTAGGACTATAAGAAGAATGGAGATTGGGAAGAAGAGCTGAAGTCTAGGGAAGAAACAGAATGGGAGGAGGAAGAAGAAGCCTATGGCTGGTTCATTTGTTCGATCCCCTTCTAGTTGCTGTCGCTTGCCCTTTTTGTAGTACCGACTCGACTCTTGCCTCTTTGGCCCACGGCCCACAATAGAAGCCCAAGCCAGCCCATAACATTCCTCCCTCCTTGAATTTTGGCTTGTCCCCAAGTCGATGCCATGAAGCCAGAAGAAACACCAAACCACCACGGTTCCATGTCATCTGAAATTCCCATGCATCCAAACAACCAGTTTGAGCCTTCAACTTGTAAGCATATAGGCGACCACACTTGCTCAAGGTGGAAGTCAGTAAACCTCCACGCTTCTGCTGCACAATTGACTTGATAGAAGTATTGTACACGATAGTATCAAGCTCAACTTCATCATGGAAACAACCTTGTATGATGTTTTCTGCCTCCTGAAATTCCCCATGCTTAGCCAGGTGAGTGACAAGCATGCTAATTGTCACGGCATTTCTATTAGAGCCTTGGTCAGCCCTTTCCATGAAAAGATTATATGAATCCTCAGTTTTGCCGCATTTATCTAATGCATCAACCATGACATTGTAGACATAATGTATAGCAATAGTTAGCTCCACGACTGAATGGGCAGTGCTACACGGTTGGCATTTTTCTGGACCTTCTGAAAGATATCACTAATCAAACTCCATTAGCTAGCTGCTTTAGCTCCTTACTAGATAGATTTTTCAAATGAATGGGTGCATCAATTGTGTCCAGGATTGGAGTGGGATCCTTCTCCCAGAAAAAATCATCAACCTCTGGTAATGCAGACACTCCTTGAATCAAGTCCCCAAGCATGTCCAATAAGGATTTAAACATCCTGATAACTGCTGGACTGTCAGTCCGCTCGAGTGCCTTTGACGAGCTCGCCTCTTTTTGGAGCGCACTAGTATTATTTTTAGCATACATCCCTATAAGAGAAACCATGGTTGGATTGTTTATGGCCATTCCATTACTCTGCAAATCTTCAAATAACCTATCCGCACCCTCAACCATCCCGTTCTTGCAACAAACTTCCAATACATTCATATAGAGGCCCTCCCCAAGCTGGGAATCTTCTTTCCTCATCTTCAAAATCAGCTCCCTGGCCTTCTCTAGATGGCCATGCCTCATATATAACCTGAGCAGGTCATTAAAGCAAAACACTTCAGGTAGGCCATATTTGGAGGGGGCTCTAAAAGCATCTTCTGCAGAAGCTATGTCTTCCTTTACAACATGTGAATTGTAGATTTCCAATTCATAAAGAGCATCAAGTGCAGCCTTGTTAAGAGCAGGGTTCCCATTCAACCCAAGTGACTGCAACCTCTCCCCTTTTATGATTTCTATCTTAACCTTTTCTCCACTCTGTAATTTGTTTCTCCAGGGGCCGAGCGCTATTATTTTCGCAGTATCATGCTCAACTCGCCATACTCTCACATCCCCTGTCACAAATAGACCATAGTTAAGTTCAACAAGTACACAAACCATGTCACAGAAGAGCACATGAATTTCTGTCCTTGCAAGCCGTCCGTTCAACCAGATCTCCTGATCAATATTGTAGCCCCATCAAGCTAACAAAACATCACAATAAGACCCTCAAATCCATGGCCAATACCACTTGAACCAATCTGCTGAAGCAGCGACAGCATGCTACTTGTGGACACTGCCTTGATCACCCAATCATTACTAATCACAAACCATTCTTTACCCTTCAGGAACATTTCCATCTCCGCCACCTGCTCGTACACATGTACAAGTCTAACCATGACTTCCCAACACCTGCAGTTTGCCCCTTGTTGCTTGCTCACCTTGCATGCAAAGTCAAGAACTCCTCCAATAGCCTTCAACATGTACTGTATTTTCGGCTCTATTTCTACAACAACATCAGCACTCTCTTTAGCATGGCCATGGCCATTTGTATGGACCTCCTCTTCTCTAGGCACCTCACTGTTAGCTACCTTTGCATCCCCCTCTGATCCTTGACCTTCAATCTTCAAGGCTTTCTTAGTCTCAACAATTTCCACACCATCAGCAACACTTTGTTCCACTTTCCTCTCCTTGGGACAAACCTCAGTCTGCGTAGGAGCTCCACCAGAATCAGCATTTGTGTTTGGGTGATCGCATCCATTGGCCATAGATTCATTTGCTGCTTCTCATTTGGCGTTGCACGCCCTACTAGATATGTCGATCAAGACTTTCTCTCCGTTGTCCTTGTCACCATAAACCTCACACTCCACATCAACTGTACAAGAATCAACACTCCTATCAAACTGATCATGTCCATGAACCATTGAAACATCTGCATTGCCCTGCTCCCCACTAGTGGCCTCCTGCTCCACCAATTTCGCAGTGCCTTCCCCTTTGCCCTCTTTTCCCTGAACATCGAACACTTCTGCAGCTTCACAAGGACCAACATTTCCATTGGTCAACAAGCAATCTATGGCATCGGCTCTTCAGCCAGCCCACCTCCCGCTCCACCAATTTCACAAAGAATGGCGATAGTTTGTTCACCATTCTCAGTAATCAACACGAATGCCGATTTTGTAGCACCCGCACCACTCTCACAAAGGCTCATTGGCCGTTGAAACATCCATCCCATCCCGATCTCCACTAATGACCTCATGCTCCGCCACATCGCCAGATGGCTTGTTTAATGGAATTGTCCCCCACAGGGACCTTTGAATCTGCAATACTAGTGTCGACATGATCATGCCCATTGTCCGATGGTGATGAATGGGCATCCGCGACGATGACCTCAGGGGCAATCGCGGGGGCCTCCGTGTCGCGTTGAGCCGTTATAGAGGACGCAGAGTCTGGCATCGGCTGCACGAGCAAGATATCAAGGAAGCAACAGCCCTCGTAGATGCACCGATCATGGAAGGCATCTCGAGCTTGCTTCGCTTCTTGCCATGATCGAAGTAGTACCATGGCCTCCACGTGGTTGACTCTCTCAAACACAGACATCTTCTCCACACCATACACCTCGAGGATCTGATGTAGCACCTCCTTCGTCACCGGATAGAGCACATGGCTCATGGTGATGCGTAGCACGCCGCCTGTGGTTGCACCCTGGTGGTCTGGCGTTTCGTCGAACAGGTGGCGGGTGACTCCTCCACCAACACCGCCACTGCTCAAATCAAGTCGCCAGTCCAAGCTACCACCATCAATCCCTTCCCACACCATCTCAGCAATAGAACTCCCACGAATCAACGGCTCTGATACCATTTATTACAATCCTGATTGATAAACACCAAAGCACATCCGGGACAAGAACTCGACAATCCAATACCAACACAATAAACCAGTATTTGTGGATACAAACTAGGAAATTAGTATCAAGACTAAGAAGAAGATCAATTAGACTGGGACTATAAGAAGAATGGAGGCTGGGAAGAAGAGCTGAAGTCTTGGGAAGGAACAGAATGGGAGGAGGAAGAAGAAGCCTCTGGCTGGTTCATTTGTCCGATCCCCTTCTAGTTGCTGTCGCTTGCCCTCTTTGTAGTACCGACTCGCCTCTCGCCTCTTTGGCCCACAGCACACAACAGAAGCCCAAGTTGGCCCATGACAATACTGCTGCATGGGTACACCCCGCTCTGCAAGCGTATGTGCGGGCGTGCATGCAGCTACGTACGAGCGAGGCCACGACGATGTCCATTCACCGTGTTTTTTGTCGAATCGTCGGTTTGTCAATTCACATCTTTGGATTTTTTTTAATTTGGTCCCATGTTGTCACCTTAATTCCAAAATTAGCCCCCTTGGCATCAAATTTGCGAATCTAGCCCTCTGCCGAGCATGGAATTACCAGACGCTAACACGTGGCACATCCCCCGCTCGGAGGGCGCGGAAAGCCGATGGCCGGTGCAGAAGGCTACGCGGGCACGGCACCAACCAGGCGGGCGCGGAACCAACCTTCCGCTCTCCCGTAGAGCGGAATGCTTGCATGCTATTCTCCCACCATAAATGCTCCCATTAATAGCTAATTCAATGGCTAATGCTGCATTCCGTAATGTCTGATTGCCACGCTCTGTGGCGCGGAAGGTGGCGGGCTCGCCACCTTCGCGTTACCGCTTGGTTTTGTCATTTGTGTCGTTTGGTTCTGCGCCAACGGTAGGCCATCGGCTTTCCGCGCCCTCCGAGCGCGGGATATGCCATGTGTTAGCGTCTGACAATTCCACACTTGGCAGAGGGTCATATTCACAAATTTAATTTCAATTTTAACAAATTCCACATCTTTGAATGCATGGAAGAACGTACGGCGGACATGAATGTGATCAATGCATTAGTTGAAACTGTCAAGCCAGGTATCTATGAATACACCGTTTCTTTGACTTAATGTATGTTCGTTGTATTTGCAGTATATGGCAGTTAAGCCAGATCTCATGTATGTATTCATCGTTCTGTGTATGTCACACGTAAACAAATACGTACTCCCTCCGTTTTTAAATACATGACGTTTGATCAAAAGTGCAGTCAAACTTATCTAACTTTGACTAATAATATATGAAAAACTATTTAGATTGATCATGAGTGAATAGCATCATTAGATTTGTCATGATAAATATTTTCATAATATAATAATTTTGTAACTTTTTACTAACAAAATTATATGAAAAATAATGGTTAAAGTTATATAAATTTAACTGCACGTTTGGTCAAACGTTATGTATTTAAAAACGGAGGAAGTACCTTAAACCTAATATCTAACCGATGTGTCAGCTACCGGATCTATTAATTGTTAAAGTATGCATAGTTTTTTCACCTTTCCTCGAACAGCTTAATATTTAAGATGTATTACTTAGTACACAAAATTCAACACGGTATCAGAGGTAGCTATTAGTGCTTCAGCATGTAAAATTCATAATGCTAGAACAGTATTTGATTCACTCACTAGACTTACTCCAATATCAGCAATAGTGTTCGCACAGTCTATGGCAGTCGATCCGGCTCCTTTCCATCCCTTCTACTGATTCCTGTCACTGGATTGCATTGCCGCCATGTAGGTCAATGTCACCGCCAAACCCTCATTGTCACCTCCCGTCATTAACACCTCGATCCGGCGGTGTGCGCCTCGAGTAGCAACGACGGACCTCGATCCGGCGGTGCTGGTCCTCGATCCGATGGTGAGCTTCTTCGGCGTGGCGATAACGGCCTCCGTCGTAGGCGTCGAGGTGTCCATGGCGCGGCGACGACAGCCTCGATCCACCCTGCGTGCGGCGGCAAGATGGCGAGCCAGGTATCAGTCATCATCTCTCTCCGCCATTCTCGATTGATGGCATGGCAGTGATCAGCTTGAGGTGATGGCGACGAGCCGAAGAGGACGACAGGTGGGCTGGCACAAATTGTTTATTGCCTTGGCATAGGTGCACCAACGTGCACTCAGGGGTGTTAATGGGTTAGGTTTGGATAGGTTGAAATGGGTTATTGTGGTTAACGGATTGGATTGGTTTGGATTTACAGAAGAAACGGATTGGGTTGGGTTGGTGTGGGTTTAGAATTTTTGGGTTAAAATGGGTTCAACCCGTGGGTTTCTTGTGGGTTGGTCATACCCCAATCATTAGTACCCAATAGCAAGCCTTCTAGAACCTTCGCCGCCGGCTAGGCAATCATGCATCCTTTCCGTCCGGACACTCGGGCCCCGCGGCCACCTTCTGCCCCTGCAGCGCGGTGGGCGACGCCGGTGGCGAGTCAAGGTAGCGCCGGAGCAGGCACGCGACGGCAGCGACAAGGTCATCCTCCGTGGCCCTCCCGAGCGCCCGTAGCTCCGTGTGCACGAACGCGACGTGTCGGTCGAGCGCCACCGCCGTGGTGATTCCCCGGCGCCAGCGCGGTGGATCTTGTTGCCGACCGCCTCGACGCAGAGCCCGCAAATCCACCGGCCCATGTACTCCCCCTTCATCGTCGCAATGTACTACGGTGTGCACTCCTCCATGAAACCGCAGCACTCGCACTTGGCGGCCTCCACCTCCATGGCTAGCACTTGCCTGCTAGCTCTTACCGCTCCTTCTCCCAGACGACGTAAGACGACGGGACGAAAGGCGAAGCCGCCGCGCGGTGGCTCCTTTGCTCGCTCGATTTGCCTACGACGATGACGGTGTTGGAGGCGGATGCGGCCGGTGTCATCGCAGGGAGATGGATGGATGGATTGGAAATGGGTTGAAAATGGGTTAGAAATGGGTTGAATCCATATTGAGAAAATTGGGTTGGGTTGGAGTTGCATATGGGTTGTGTTGGGTTAGGTTTTAGAGGTGGAGTAGTGGGTTGGTCTGAGTTGGGTTGATGTGCTGTATTGAAGTGGGTTGGGGGTGGGTTTGGGTTGGGTTTCAACCCATTAACATGCCTACATGCACTAGCTCCAGAAATATTGCGATTTTTTTTCATTTGGCCCGTGGTGCTACGTTAATCGCAGAAATAACTCTCTTGGCACTAAAATTGCAAAAGTAGCCCCCTCGAGCCGAAGCACGGAGACCGACATGTGGCGATTCTGGGGGGGGGGGCGGGGTGGGGCAGAAGAAGATGGCCAGTGTGGCAAGTCAATCGGGTGCAGGAGGAAAAGGCGTGGCGCGGAAGGTGGGTCGGCCGCTCATGGGCGCCGAGCGGATGGACCTTCGGCCTACTGGAGCCTTGTAGTGAGATGCGTTTTCGTCCATTCTGCTCTCCAGCGCCGCGGATGTCCCTTGGCCTCCATTCCGCGCTCCAGCACCGCGGAAGGCGGCTCAGCCCACCACTTTCCGCGCCGCGTCCTTTCCTTCCATGCCCCATCTTCTATCTGCGTCCCCCGACCGCGGAATGTGCCATGTGTCGACCTCCCGTACTTCCGTGCTCGGAAGGGGGCTATTTTTGCAATTTCGCTACCAAGAGAGTTATTTCTGCAATTAACGTGGCACCACGAGGCGAAATGAAAAAAAATTCAAAAATTGTTGCTAGCATCGCTTGCTCTCGTGGTGGCACCGGTGCCAACTGATATCTCTCCTCTCCTAGCACCGGTTTTGGAGCACGTCACTGTTGGCTTAATGGACCCAATAAAATTGCAGTTGCAGACATACATGAGTATCTGTGCGGAAATTTTATTGGACTCCACCGATAGAATCGATAATTGCCTGCCGGTTACTGGAAATTTTGGACGGAATTTTTGAATTGAAATTTGAAATTTTCTAATGTATAGATGAAATTTATCTACCTTTTGAATTGAAATTCGAATTTAAATAAAAATTAGATAAATCTGATTTTTTTTGTCTCGTATGAAATCGATAACACCGGTTGCTGACGACGCCGAAATTTGGCATGGCAACCAAGGAAATCCGCAGACAATCTGCACAAGACGTGAGAAACCACCATCCTAGCCGTCGTAGGCTGCAAAACTTGCAAGCTCGCGCGCAGCGGAAAAGAGACAAACCTGTGGGGGATCGTCGTGCATGCATGGCACGGCTGGCTCCAATGTAACTCCAAGCCAATCGAAAACCACAGACCAGCCGTCGTGCAGGCACTGCATCACTGTGCCACATTATGCATGCAGCCACCCTCCTGTTGGCTAGCTACCGATTTCGAGGCTACATTATTTGCGTAGAGAGATCAAATGTACGTAGAGGTAGAGCTGTGAACTTCGATGCAACCGTTAAGTTCTCTCACATCTACGCCGCCCATAGCCAGAGTTAATATACCCAGAGGCCAGAGCTAGTAGCTTTGGTTAATCATAAATGGCGCCATGCATGCATGTATTCTCTTCATTCACATGAATACATGGTTTTGAAAAATGTGCAGCCAAACTTTTAAAACTTTTGCTACCGTTATCTTTTAACAAAATTAGATTGGATACATCAAAATCATATATATATATATATATATATATATATCAAAAAGTATTTCCATTATATCTGATTTTATAAATATATTACAATACAAATTATTAGCGAAATTGCGTTTTAAGGACTATATTGATGTACAAGACGACTTTTGTTTTGTGCTACGGAGTATACATACTAGCACTTCATTTATACTTGCTTGGCAAAAGCTGCGACGAGCTGCTAGCTGCAAGGCCACGGCTGTCTTCGAGTACAGTGCGACGAGCTAGCTAGCTGGGCCGAATTCTTTTTTATTTTGGCCCTCTAACGCCACTTAATTACAAATCTAGCTTTTTTCTTCTTTTTTTTTTTTTGCAAATCTAGCCCCCCTTCCTCTCCTTCCGGCTCGGGGAGCTAAAAGTGGCTTAACGCTGAAGGGAAGGCTGGCTTGTCATGTGGTGGAGCGCGTGAAGGGCGAGGCCACCTTCCGCGGTGGCCGAGCGCGGGAAGAGCTCGGGGCCACCACCTTCCGCGGCCGCCGAGCGCGGAAAGAGCCCTGGCCGTGCGTATTTGTCCCACGGAGTTTCCGTGCTCTCCGAGCGCGGAAGGTGAGGGAGGGGGACTAGATTTGCAAAAAAAACATGAAGAGAGCTAGATTTGCAATTGAGGCCAGTTAAGGGCTAAAATAAAAAAGAATTTAGCTGGGCCAAGCTTTTAGTTTGGCTGATGTGACATGCAAACGTTTATATAATAGCTTTAGCTAGGTGGCAAATCTGTCGGCGACACTGTTTCGACAAAATACGTACTCCTATAGTACTAAACTACTAGTACATAGGTACAGAGGTTTTGGCTGAAATGTTGAGTTTCCGTTTGGTATTTACAGAAATAACAGGGTGCAAATACTTTTTTTGAGATAGATGGATTTCAGGATTTGTCTTTCTATGTGTCTACGAAATTCATCTATTTATTGTGGCAAATTCTAAATTATTTATTCTAAAAAAATATTATACAATCAAGTCCACTGTGTAAGGAGCCTTTTAAAAAATTCATAATGTTTGAACCTCATTTTCTATATTGAAAAATTCCTACAAACAGTATACTTAAATGAATTTTCGAGACAAAATCAGAATGGATAAAATTTTGAAAACATCACACAAGCAAGTACACTATGTTAGGAGGCTCCAAAAAAATTTCATAATTTTTGGAGCTCATTTGCTATATTTAAAAATTCATAAAAAAAGCATATTTAAATGATTTTTTCCCTTTTAAAAAAAAGGAAAACATGCTACAAGGCGCTCATGACCATGTGGCGTTGGTCACATAAGCAGTGCTACAAGACGACGGTCGTGTGTGACGTTTTTTAAATATACAAAACTCTTCAAACGAGCTTTTTTCTTAAAATAAAAAAAATAACTCACTGCATGGCGGTCGTGCGGCAACGCCACCGCACAGCTGCCGTGGAAGTCCTGCTGCACGACGACCGTGCGGTAGGACGCTATTTTTGTAAATACCGTTTGCATCCTATCATTTCTGTAAATACCAAACGATAACTCCCATTTCGGGCAAAAACTCCATAGGTACGTGCTCTGTATTTACACGGTGGCACACTGCTTAATTAAATGTTGTAGAAATAAAGGTGCGTGCCTTCTTTTATATGTAGATCAGTATATTTTTTTAAAATAATCTATTTTTATTGAAATTTCAAAATATTCCGACGATATTTTTTTACGAAAATATACGTCTGTCGCCCAATGATTGGGCGATTGAAGGAATCGCCGAACAGGTTGGGCGTTCGTTCTGTCGCCGAACCATGGGCGATTGAATTTGAATCACAAGATTAGGCATGGCGATCAAACCACGCCCAAACCCTAGGACATTTACGCTTGCGATGCGCCTAACAAATGGGCGACAGTCCAATACCAACCCTAAGGCGATAGGAGGTCCAACTGCTTTTACTTTTTAATTATTGTTTAATTGAGTTGTAATGAATATTACATTTTGTAGGTGAATTAAATTTAGCAAATCTGATTGTATCATGTTATTTATTTTGAAAATAATAGTGTTGTGACAATGTTGGTTGGTCTGCATTTTGTTATTTTATTACAATATCATGGGTACGAAATTTGTCGACTCCACAATAACATTTTGTGATCGTTGTATATTGTTGTAGTGCGGTAAATTTCATTGAATTTTGTGAGGACGATTGAGATAGTAATGATATGTAAGTACAAAGGTAAGTGATATTACGATGCGCGAGGGAGTCTCTCCTCGATGAAGTCATCTGAACGTATATGCGTATGTAGGCACGTAGTCGATGTCGTACTTTATGGAGCTTATACGTAATATGAGTGAAGGGCTAAGAACGCCACAGATTATGAAGATACCATAAAATATGGAGGATTCAATGTCGGTGTAATGGTTCTTTCTGGGATTCCACTAGACGAGGCATACTTGGAATATAGTCTTGCTTTGATGGGTCTCCGGAACCAGAACTACATTAGAGTCCGCGTACAGAAGCACATTACACGTAGTCACATGGCATGATGGTTCGGCTAATTGCTTTAGTCATCCTCGCTACTACTACGGTACATTGTGACATAAGCATCCGGACCATGTAAGTATACATGCCTTTAGTGGATAGTAAAAAACATGGGGGGTAGGACGGGGGACTACTACGTAATGACCGACTTCATTGCAGGACCGGGGCCATTTTCCTTCCTTGCCACCGGCGTTGAACTCCTCGCCGCCTTCCCTTCCCTTGTCATGGGAGTGTCCACGTCGGTCGGTATATCAAGTCGTCCATATCCTCGCGATTCCATGATGTAAGTGCATCAGATATTTAAAATTGTAAGAAGGATTTACATTCTTCATAACTCACGCCGTCGACACGGATTACGCCCGGCGACCGGATACGTTGTGGCGGCCGCTCACCAAGATGAGCCTTTTCCTTGCCCTTGTCGCGGGACTATCCACGTCGGTCGGTATGTCGAAGTCATCCATGTCCTGCGATTCCGTGATGTAAGGGCACCAGATAGTGAAAATCGAAGAATGATGTAAATTCTTCAGAACTCACGTTGTCCATACGGATTACGCCGGGCATCGGATACGTTGTGGCGGCCGGGTCAACCGCGATGAGCCTTTCCTTGCCTTTGTCGCGGATCGTGCACGTTAATGGTATGTCAAGTCGCCCATGTCCCGCAATTGTATGATGGATGTAAGTACCGCATGCAGAGAAACCTTACGTAATAAGGATGTAAACTCTTCATAATCGACGCCATCGATATGGATTATGCCCAGGCAAGTACTGGGCTCCTTCGGTGCCTCCTCAACAGGGTCCGGTACGTAAGGTTTCTACCGCACAAAGTTCTCGGCCCGCACCGAATAGTTTAGCATGTACTTCTACTCGATGAATGCCCTGTCGTACATCTCCGCCGCCGATCCATCGAAGAAGTGACAGCGCATCTCGGCCGCCATTACGTGGGGATGAAGTTAAAATTTGAAGAATTCAACGTTGGGAGAGGAAAATCGATATGCGTGAAAGAGACGCTACGATATAGTGCCCGCATGTGTAGTGCGCCGCCGCGGTGTTCAGGTGTGTGGATCAATGATCTCTGCCGGTTCGCCACACACACACTGCGGGATCGAAAAACATGGTGGTACTGGAGCATCTTTCATTGATTTATCTGGGTATTGCAGCTGTTTCCTCTTCTGCTTAAGCCAGTTTTGCTTCTGCAACATCCTCGCGTAAAAGTGTCTCGAAGAGTCCATAGCTGGGTATCTGTTGTGTAGTGTTGTGTAGAGTTGGGTTTGGTTTAACCCCCTTTTATAAGGCCCATGGTTGGCATGATGTGGTTAATTTCATGCAGAGCGAGAGTCTGTTTTTAATTTCTGAAAAGCTGAGGAGGTAGAGTGTTGTCATGTCCATCTCGAAAGCCGGTGAGGCATAGTGTTGTCATGTCTTACTTTGTAGTGAGAAGTCATGCCTTGCTTTATGAGTCTTGTCTTATCGGTCGAAAAGTTTGGCGAGGCGAGTGTTGTCACGCTTTTTCTTTGCGAGTCTTGTCTTTTCGGTCTTAAAAGTGGCGAGGTGGTCAGGTTGTCAAGTCGATCCGAAAAGCCTAACCCTAAACCTAAGCCCTAAAGCGCAAAGTTGTCTCCTTTGGTCTTATCATCTGCAATAAAGCAAACATTGAGTGCAACCGAACCTCCGTGGCATGGTACTCCCATGGCGATTCGTGCTCATCATGCGTACATAGACCCTCGGCACAAACTGCTCCATTCACGGGGATGGGAGCTCCGTCCTCATCGGAATCGCCTCGTCGCCTTCTTGTAAAGCTTCCTCTTCACCAAGGCCATCCGATTAAATGCCGCTTCCATTTGATGCAATATGTAATCCCTATGCTCTCCTTCATCACCGTCTGTAGGCTCACCATGCGGTGCCCGATCTTCCTCTCTGTATGTACTGCGTTGGGCTCATCACAAGTAACATTCTCTCAACTCTTCAGAACCTGACCCTCGGGTCCTCTTCTTCACCAACATGTTGGGCACCCGAGTCGCCGCAACACCCGGATGATATCCCGGGGGGCCCTGACTGACTTCTTTTGGTCATGGTTGCACAAGTATCACACACTCATATCCACAAATACGACATCCTTCTATAAAGCCCTTCCACACCGCCAGGCGATCGTCTTCTCAACTCCCACCGATGTTCGTGGGAGACCGGTTCCAAAGCCCTTGTATGTCGACGCAGACACCTCGGGGTTCAAAGAGAAGCGTGGGTCACCGATGCTTCACATCTTCGATTAGGCATTCTCGCCATCCGGGTGTACCAGAGTGGCTTGCCGAAAACTGCTCAAGTCAACACCGCACAGACCTTCACGAACGGTGCCAACACCGTAATGCACTTTCAATGTAGTGGGTACAGGCATGACTTATTGTATGGCTGCAAATATTTCCAACATTGCAATTAGTCACCATAACGCACGACATGCAAGTATTGCTACATTGTAATTTACATTTGTAAGGCCCTTCGCCTATCGTCCACAACTACACGATAGCATGATCAAGACGTCATTCATTCCCTAAGGCAGAGGCCACAATGAACGTGTAGTACGATATTCAGATTCAACTTACAAACCGAGCTATTCCATAGCAGGCATTATTCGATTCGGACGCTAACTTGCAATCCGAAATGCTACAAGTGGCATTCCGGTCTTCTACCAATTACGTAAGTCAGTTAGTTCATACTAATTTACTTGTACTAATTAGTTTATACAAATAATTCATCCTCCTTATGCGCTCGGTCACGCATTATTCACCCAATAATAATCGGCCACGCACATACCGATACTATTATAATACATCTCACAAACAGCACTAATAATACTCCCTCACAGACTATTTTTTTTGTAACTAAAGTTTTTATTGCTACTACTTACATACAAATCAATAACATTTCGATTTTCTATTTTTTTCTCTAACCACAATTTCCTACGGGTGCTACTATACTACTCATTTAACTAAATAAACTATTTACCTACCCAAAAAAATACACTACAAAATACACTTACGTACAAATCAACAACATTTCGATTTTCTACTTTTTTTTTCTAACTACAGTTTCCTACGAGCGCTACTTATACCTACTATTTTAACTAACTAAATACCTACTTAAAAAAATACAATACAAAATAAATCAAACTTACCTCGAAATCCAAGTTTTCCTCCTCCTCTCCCTCTCCTCCCCTTCTCTTTTTCCTCCCTTTTCCTCTCCTCTCCTCTCTTTTTCCTCTCCTCTCCTCTCTTTCTTCTCCATGTAGTCACGATCGCTTATGCTCTCATGAAATGAATCGCCGGGGACCAAGCCCACAAGATATATAGGCAATCCATCGCCAAGACCGTTGAGGCGGATCGAACATGCAATCCATGCAGTTAGGCGATCGATCCTATCGCCCAACGGTGCGGCGACTGTAATGATGACGTCAACGGTCCGGCTTCTGTGCAGTTTTAAAGCCGAACGGTTGGGCAATAGGCTTGCAGTCGCCCAACCATTGGGCGATAGGCTCGAGTCGCCCAACCATTGGGCAACAGACGTATATTTCCGTAAAAAAAATATCGCCGGAATATTTTTGAAATTTCGAATAAAAAATAGATTATTTTTTAAAAAAATTCTAGATCAGTATACGCAGATGAGATTTGTACTACATACAAGTGTATATGTCAATGCAAAATTACAAAATGAAGGCCTTGTGCGTACTTGTTTTTACACTACTAGCAGTAGATATATACTCCTGGTTCCAAATGTAAGTTATTTAGGATATCGACACGATTCTAAGGTGACGCTTTGATCATCAATTTATATGAAAATATGATGGTTCAAATAAAAATAATTATGCATTATGAAAAATATATTTCATTATGGATCTACTATTATCAATTTTATGTTGTTAATCTTGGTAATTGTTTATATATTTATGGTCAAATATTTTTAGGTTTGACCAACACAGATTCTATAATGACTTACATTTGGAATCTGAGATAGTATATACTTGGCTACATGCGCCTTTAGGTGATGTTGAATTGGAGTTTTTGGTCGTATTGGCGCTTTTCCACCGTGTATTTGCAAGAATGGCTGTCGTCGTCCATTTTTTTTTTTGCAAAAATAGAACATTGCCACACGATCATCACGTGGTCGTCACCTGCAAGCCAACACCTGCCCGCTGTTGCATGGCCACCGTGCGGTGGAGGCGCTCCCGCGCGGCCACCGTGCAACCAGCCCTCCCATCCCACCACGTGCCACCTGCCGCACGGCTACCATGCGGTGCCCGCCCACCACGTCCTCCTGTCCTGCACGGCCACCGTGCGGTGCCTACCCGCACCCACCCACCACGCGCCCTCCCTTCCCCCTCTCGCATGCACGACCCACCCCTCTCGCCACGTACCATCCCAGCCAAAAAAATCCGCAAAAAACCAGTCCAGTTCTCTGGAGAAACAAAAAACCGCCAGTTTTAAGTCCATCTGTCATTCGGATAAGCATTGGAAGCCAGAACCCTCCCCTTCGATCCAACGCCCGGCCTCTCCCCCGGTCAATTCCATCGGTCGATGTCGTTAGTTTATTCCTCGTCCTGTCGTTGTCACATCACTATCTGATGCATGCATGCAAATTTCCATTAGCTCGCGCGAGGGAAGGATTCCCTCCCGCAGCGGCTATAAATTAGCAAGCGAGTGAGCGCGATTTCATTTCGCTGTCACTCGCTCTCTCTCTCTCTCTCTCTCTCTCTCTCTGTGTCTCTCAGTCGCTCTCTGGCTCTGTCGAATAAATTTTCGGGGACATTTTAGCATTATTGACCGCCGTCATTAGAAGCCATTTTAACAAGTAATTTTTATCTATGTCGTTTTTTCGTCATTTGTAAATTCTTTATTAACTGCGTACTTAAATAATTGTAATTTTCCAAGCGAACCTATTGTAGGCATTCTAACCGGTCGGTAGATGAGTACTTAGGACTACTTTGGGAAGGAAGGATAGTTAGAGGGCTTTTAAAAATGTATATGTATTTTGTTCTGCTCTTTACTTATCATTCCAGCTTTGTACTTGTGTTTTACGTCCTACTAGGTTACTTACACTCTTCTTGTTCAAAAGTATAGATGATGGGACCGACAGGGCTAGAGCGCTGGGACTACCACACCCACGGGGAGGACCCGTGCCCGTGTGGGGGCTACACCGAGGTGATCCACCAGCTGCTCCTGCACCTACAGTACCGTCACCGTCCCATTTACAGAGGATGCAAGACCAGAGAGGGCGAGCAGGAGGCCTGGACTGTAGAAGTGTTCCTCTACGCCCGTGAGGGGGAGTTCGTGCCCTGTACTTTCTGCACTGAGCACAAGCGGAGTCCCTCTACCTTCGCAGTTTAGGACGCAACTCGCCAGGCCATCCTACGTTTGTGCGATATCCACAGTGACCTGATGATCTCCACCCCCTTCACTTTCTACCCCTTCCTCCAGGAAGGAGAGCCCCACTGCGACGTCCGCAGCACAACAACAGTGGAGGACCCATACCTAACTCACCATGTGCAGCTGATGCGAGCTCAAGACAGCGAATACGTTTAGGCGCTCAGAGAGATCACAGAGCTCCGACAAACCCTCACCGCTAGTGAGGCAGACGCTGAGACCCTCCGCTCCTAGTTGGATGAGCGGGAGACGGCCCTAACAACTGCAGAGAGTGAGAGGGCAGCAGTCGTCTCCGATCTTGCCAGGGAGACACTAGTACATACAGGCTCATCACAAACGGTTCGGAATCGTCATCACGACGCGTTTTTGAACCGCTCGAATTTGTATGTCCGTGATAATGACGGTTATCCTGCAGCGGTTCAAAAATCATCGTGATATGGCATAACTGAGCGGTTTTTGTTGAAACCATCTGTGAAGGTATAGTATCACGAGCGGTTCCCATTAAAAATCGTCGTGATACGAGGATATCACGACGGTGCTATTTCCAAACCATTCGTGATATCTACGTATCACTGCATTTATTTTTAATGGGAACCGCTCAGGATATTATACCTTCACAAACGGTTTCAACAAAAACCGCTCAGGATATTATATCTTCACGCACGGTTTCAACAAAAAGCTGCTCGTGATAGATCTTTATACCTAACTAATTTTATGGTTTGTAAATAGAACCGACATACCTTCACGCATTTCGTTTTAAAAAAACTGTCTGTGATAGTTCATTATACCTAACTACTTTTTTTTTGATTTTTGGCTAGCCTCAGGAATTGCTAGCCCTGCCCTCTGAAAACAAGCATGCATAAAATAGATACATCACAGATAATCAATTGTTGACAACTCAAAGTGATCATTACTCAAAATAAATTACAAAAGAATTTGTTCAAGTATTGTCGCTATAGTTACAATTGGATTACAATTGAATCAATTGTTAGCAGGTGGTTGAGAGGTGTCGACGGGGTGAAACTCTGCATCGGCGATGGAGTGAAACTCTCCGTTGACGTTAATGATCTGTGTCTTGATGAAGGCGCAGAGCCTCCCTCGAATGTTCGTGACCTCATTCGCAACGAGTGCATCTAAACCTATGATCAAGCCCTGTCGCTAGCAAGAGTAAAGTGGTAAGCATATATATTTAAATTTATAATTAGGAAATAATTACTTCGAGATTGACAAACCTTGGGATCCTTCATCTTAGCACAAATGATTTGCTCCATATGATGGCAAATGTAGAATGCACATAGGTGATCTATTTTTTTTGCTGGCGGCACTGCAAAAATAGAATTACATATATAGGTATAGTCAGTTCGAGACGCATTATTAAGAAGTATGATATAGGATTATTGTGTTGTAGCGCGTACTGGAAATCGCGTCCTGTGTGTTAGTGTGGCGTTCGATCCCTTGTATGATCCTCCTTTGGCAACATAGGCGATGAACGACTTACATGATTACAAAAAGTTATCCTCGGCTATTTCAAACGAAGGAAGACTACAATAGAGTTATGTATGGAGGAAATGAGCATACCTATCGAGTATTCCTTTCAAAATGCTGAAGTCATGCTTTTTGCTGATTAGGGAATCAAGATATATTACCTTGTTCCTCTTTGGTATAATGACTAAAAGGATCCAGTGGAACCTACTCATGTATATCGCTATAGTCATTTAACCTAAGTTCGTGCTGCGTATAAAGCTCAAATGAAATTTATATAGCAAGTAGTGAAGCACTTACTCTTGGTTGAAGGGCACCACTATGTAGTCCTTGTCGTCCTGACGAAGCAATGCCGCCGTTATGTATTTCTCGACGAAGGATATGTCTTCTTCGATGGTTTGCATAGAGACCACGTGTGGGTCAAGGAAACCCACCGGTTCATCAACTTCCTGGGCTTTTCTCATCATGTATCTATACATAAGCAATGAGTTGTGATATTTATCAGTACTACATGAATGTAGAACTTGATTGTACACACTTACAGTGTCCAACATCGTAGAAGCAAGGCATCGAGGGCAGTGAGGTTGAATAGGTCGTATAAGTCGTTGAAACCCACAACGAAGTGGCCTGGCCCGTTGAAGAAATGCTCATACTTGCATCTGACGGTGATTCCAGTATCGCACCCACTACTACAGAAAAGGTCTTCCGCTGCGGTTGTTAAAACGCCATCACGCATAGCCAGTGAGCCGCCTCGAGTTTATGGGTCAATGATGACATGAGGTCATCACAGCATGCTTTTCAAACCATCTGTGATGCATACTATCACGAGATGGTTATTAATCGAGAATCATTTGTGATAGGCAACTATCATAGACGGTTTGTGGCCGAAAATGATGATTTTCTCTATAAAGCCTCCAGCGGTGGTCGCTTGTGCCATTAAAACCGTGTGTGTGTGTGTGTCTATATATATATATATATATATATATATATATATATATATATATATATATATATATATATATATATATATATTGTTAAATAGTCCTCGGCCACTTTAGGGGGTTGTCCATGACATGAGTAGGATGAGGCATGACCATGGGCAACTTCATCGAGCCCATGCAAGTTTAAAAAATATGGATGCAATTTCGGGACATATTACGGATGTTGTCGATAGGTAATTGGGCGTCGCTATGAACACCAAGCAACCATTCTCACATTTCAAAAGAATTCTCAACTTGTTGCTTGGTGTTCTTGTTGGGTTTAAAGATGATTACATGCTCAAGAATTATTGGTTGCTGATAGATGATGCCACTTCCCAGTCGGAGTACCTGCGCGTCCACGTCACTTTCTGAACAAAGCGATGTCCAATTACCTATGGGCAACATCCAGGTAATTGGATGTCCCGATGATCTCCTTGCATCCATACTTTTTAAACATGCATGGGCTCGATGAAGTTGCCCGTGGCTACTGTCTCATCCTTCTCGTGCAGCGTGGATGACCCCTCGAAAGTGGCTGAGGGACTATGAACAATATATATATAATATATATATGATGCCGGTTTTAATGGCACAAGCAGCCATTGCTTGGAGACTTTATAGAGAAGAGATTATGAATGGAATGGTAGGACGTATCTGGGATGCAAGGTAGGAGAACTTGACTGGCATGAACATAGTTACACAGACAAAGGTGAAATGAATGGCGAGAGACAAGTGAAGAGGTGTTGTAGTAGTTTTTGACTCATTTGGTCTTGTTTTCGAATACAATACACACCAATTAATAAATAATATGTATGTTAATTGTAGCTTTACAAATTAGCCTAACCTTTACAAATATGAAAAGTTAATTGCAGCCAAGCCCCGTCTGAACCACATCCAATGTAAGCTCAGGAGACCCCGATTTATTAGGCTCATAATACTTGGTCATCCAATTGACCCTAGTATTATCAACTAAATAAACCGTGCCTCGAGATATATGTACCTCCCAAGAATGCAAGACACACAACTCATTACAAAAGATTGCATCAATTCCATTCAAACACATAGAATGTAACAAGCAACAAACCGTGGTTAATATAAATAAAGGATAGTTATTATAAAAGAGAGGCCGACCGCCAAATAACAACAAGTCTACTAAGATACACAATGAAGCAAAAGTGCCATAGAGATGGCTATAACAAGAGCCAACCAAGGTGCCTTAACCCACAAGGCAATCGACAGGACCGCCAAGCTAGTCGCTTCCCAACCATCAAGACTCACAAAAGTAAAGCCCTTTGGGCTCTACCTCCTCTGCAACAAAGTTATTAAGCAAAGCAAATGAGTACAAAAATGTACTCGCAAGACCGACGTAGTATAAATGTAACTATAGTTTAACTACATGCAAGCTTTATTTAAGTGGATGAGGCTTTGACTCATTTTTAGCATAAAGCAAGTTTTTATTTGCAATAATGTAATAGATTGAAAGCGATTTGACAAATCATTTTTAATTGTTGAAGTAACAACGAGATAATAACATAATAACCACAACACGAACAACCCGAAGTGACTAACCCAATAGCCACCACAACAATAGCATGAATTACCCATTCATACCACCCATGTCAAATTTTAATTAAAGGTTGTAGTCTAGTTCTCACGGGCGATCCGAGCGTGTCCATAACCTAGGACGAGGCTATTCAATAGTTTTAACCTCGCAGGGTGTACCAATGTCCCCACACGACCGCCTTTTCGCCACATGATTTAGCACACTTCCTTTGGTATGCCGCACGACTAAGTCCTACGAGACATTTCCAATGGATGATGCTAATTACGAGCAAGAACCCACAGGACAAAGACACATTAGACAAACCTAACCGGGTCCGCCAATGCTCCTTCCCAACACCACACACACACATTTTATTTAAACATACCCACCGACCAGCTCATAATTAACACCTCCCAAAGTACTTAGTCAAGAGAGGTCCCATATCCCCTCGTGTGGTTAGTACGCATAATGCTCGAACGGTGGCGCAAGTAACTCGGTCCTTAATGACTTAGGCATACTACCACATTCCAAAAACCACACCATCCATCCAATATGCCCAAGTCCAAATCAAACTTTTATTTTCAGATTTTGACTTTACAAATTAACAAAGCACAAGAGCTGGACATAAAGGAGTAATAATTAGATTTGTGTGATCAAGACCATCGACCAAATCGATGATCGCCCATTACTACCGATAACTAAGCATGTCTAAGCAATTGAAATCGAAAACTACTAAGTGATAAGAGCTCATCCAACGAGCTCAAACCACAGCAAATAACCTAGGCTCATGGTAGTAGAGGATAAACAATTCCTACAGATTATGCAACTATAGGCTTGCTAGCGATACTTTAACACAAAGTAGCATGCATACATACAAGTAAAACAATGTATTAACCTTTAAAGTAATGGGAGGATAGAGGGGATATGATCAAACTGCTTGCCTTGCTGTTGCTGGTCAAATTGTTGCTGAGGATCGCCACGGATCAACACACTCGTCAACACCTAATCGAAAAGACGAAAAGAAACGATAAGAACGCATTTAAAACGACAAAGACAGCACAGCAAACAAACTCCAAATACTCTGAATTTTCTACAGCAGCAAGAGGATGATTTTAGGAATTTAGCAACAAGAACCAATTGATTTGGATTCTCAATGCAAAAGTTATGAGCAAAACAAATCTGCTCAGCCCTAAAAATACCAAACTGCCACTATTCACTAATTTAATTATCAGGCAACATTTTCTAGAAGGGTGGTGATACTGAGATTTTTACTGTAAAACCAGCACCTTATGAGATGAATAACACAATTGAGTTCATCTCATTTGGAGCTATTATGCACTTTCTATAATTTTTCAAAAACAAGAACTTGAACAAAATTATAATGCACAAGTATTCTTTTTGACAACAGCAACATGCTCAAAACTAATTTTCACAGTAAGTTCATTAATAGAGGAAACCAACAAAGTTGGATTCACTCAAAAATAATCTACAGAGCATTACCTATGCATTTTACAAGTTAAACACTATTTTGAGTGTACATTTAAAGTTAGTTTTAAAATCTATTTGCAAAACCATGTTCAGGAGCTGAACTGGGCTCTCAACCATTTTAGATTGGAGCCCTGATCAAACCAGAGCTAACAAAATTTGAATGATCTCACTTGGATTTAAAATGAAAAAGATATGCAATTTTAAAGTTCATACCTTTTAGGTTTACAAATAAAGAGTTCTCTCGAAATTCTCAAAAATCACAAAGGCCGGGGAGGACATGGGCCATAGATTTTGAATCTAACGGCTCAAGACCTCCCAGGAGCTAACGCATACGCGTGCCCGCGAGGTCTAGAGGACATGGGCCGTGGATCTTGGATCCCATGGTCCTTGTCCTCCCAAATGAAACGCCAAGACGCCGTCTCATGTGAGATAGAGGTCGTGGCCGTTGATCTTGGATCCAACGGCTATGACCTCAAGATCTCGCGCCTCGGGCTGCTGGACCTCATGCGCGCGATCAGAGTGGAGGTCGTGGCCGTTGATCTGCGAGATGGACGGCCCACGACCACGCACTCACGCGTCTTGTGGCGAAGTTAATGCGCGACAACGAGGAGGTCCGCGCGCGAGGTCTTAAATACGCGCAAAGAGGCAGGAGTAAAGGCATTAAAAGCTAATCCCATGATTACCAAGGTTAAGCAATGATTGGCGCATTTAAGGGGGAGGATCTTTGTCTTAACGGCACGCTGTTGGACGCCCCTGCCCGACAAGAACCTCAACGCAAAGATGGGGCAATGCCGCGATGCGCACCTCATGGCGACCCCGATGGTACCAACGGTGCGCAATAGTGTTGCAAGACACCATGGACCTCCTTCAACGGCGGCGACGGTTTTGAACGCCAAGCGAGCCGAGAGGAGCCCAAGTTGATCTCTTCGCCAACATAACAAGCAAAGAAGATTTGAGCTCCGCAATGACATACAAGCATCGCCAAGCCTAGGGACTACCAGGGGGATTACCTGGGGGTCCAGAGGATGCTGAGGAGGTCGTGGAGGAGGAAGGACCGGCGCTGGGGAAGAAAGGTTCTCCACTGCCAACGCACCAACTCCAAGCTCCACTTTGTCCACCTCCGTAAATGCCCAAGCTAAACAAGTTAGAACTTGGTCCCAGAGGGAATGGCACAAATTGAAGCAATAAGAGGGAGAAGAAAACTCCAGGAACCCTTATGCCACCGAGGAGCTCCAAGCTCCAACAATGGCGGCCAAGGAGAGCTTCGGGTGGTTTTGAGTTCACAAGCACAGAGGTGCAAGCAAGGCGGCAATGGTGTGTAAAAGAAGCCAAGGGCAACAGTGGGGAGGTTTTATAGCTAGGGCAAAAGAGGTCATGGACCACGGGTTAAGCTCATGGTGAGCTTAGCCCAGGGGAGATCCACGGGAAGTCCATGGAGTTGACATGATGGAGAGGACAGGGCCTGGCCTAGGGGCGGAAAGAGCTGACACGCATTTAATGCTTGCAGGCTCAGAGCCGTTGGACAAGACCTTGCTCTGACTTTGCCTACTGCCATGGCACTTCGCACGCGAGCCCAAGCTAGGAGAAGAACAGGACCTCAAGCCCACCGTTGGATTGAGAGGATGGGGAGGTCCTGGCCACCGGATTTTGTTTCTGAACCGTTAAGTTTTAAGTGGTTGGGAGGAGGTCCCAGCCACACGATCTTGGACGGGGAGGTCGTGGCCCTCCGATTTCCATAACGCAGATGCGCAAAGGATAAGGGATTAGGAGGTCCAAGGCGTTGGATCTAAATCCAACGGTGCGGACATCCCGAGGACTTAACGTTTGCACGCCATGCCCAAGATGTGGAGGTCATGGCCTTTGGATTTAAATCCAAGGGCACATAATGTATAAGGAGGTCTCCGAGCTTGCTAACACACAAGGGAGGTCATGGACTTTAGATTTAGATCTAAGGGCTACGACCTCACGTCTTGTGGGAGGTCGATGCAAGACGAGGCAAGGAGGAGGTTGTGACCGTGGATTTTAATCCAACGGTGCACAACATGAGATGGGGGAGGTTTTGTGCGCTGGATATCGCTGGGAGGTTGTGGGCTGTTGGATTTGATCCAACGGTTGCGACCTCAGCAAGGTGGGAGGTCTGAAGGTTTTGACAGTGAGGGGAGGTCATGGCCATGGATCTTTGATCCAAGGGCTGTGACCTCATGTAGGTGGAATGCCTTAGTGGTTTAACAGCTCGGGGAGGTCATGAGCTGTTGGATCTTAATCCAAGGGCTATGACCTCACCAAGGTGGGAGGACCCCGCTGTGACGGTTAAGGGAGGTCTGGTGCGCTGAGGGAGGTGGTTGGGTTGAACCAGCTTTGCAAAGCGGCTCAGCCCAAGGAACAGTGCACCCATTTAAATTTAGTTTTTAACAGCTGAGATTTTGCAGAATTGTTTGAGATAGCAAATGAACTCCAAATTTTCTGAAATTTTAACTGGAGCTTGCTGACATCATGATTAACCTTACATAGAATTTCCAGAGGTTATTATGTAATGCATTTTTCTCAGGAAATTCATGAAGGCTGTTCAAGGATTTGTTTTACCTCCAAAAATTATCAAACAAGTTTTATAACTCACGATATTTTTCAAAGAGGCTCCACAACATTTCTAGGACCAAGGAAAAATATTTCCAATGGTTTGGCACAAAATTTGTGATGAATGGGAAATGAGTTTGACTTTTGGTCAACAAGAGCTTTGTGTTTTTGGATTACACAACTCTCGGACAAGAATTACATGAGAGTTTAGGGGTTTTCAAAATGTGAGAAAAAGTTTTAATTTCTACACATTTAATTATATTTGAACAAACACCTGTTTAGGTATTTGGGATGTTACAAAATCTCCCCCCCCTTACAGAAATCTCATCTCGAGATTTGGCTCACTCGGTAAAGAAAGATGGATAGTCCGCACGCAGACGATCTTCTCTTTCCCAAGTAGCCTCATCCACGGAATGGTTCGACCACTGAACTTTAAGGAACTTAATGGAACGATTCCTAGTTCTTCGTTCAGCCTCATCGAGTATGCGAACAGGGTGCTCGCGATAGGTTAAATCTTCCTGGACATCGAGAGTTTCCAACGGAGCTTCCTCAGTTGGAACACGGAGGCACTTCTTTAGCTGGGACACATGGAACACATCATGTACCCCCTCAAGTGCAGCTGGTAGTTCCAACTTATAGGCAATAGCTCCCTTCTTCTCGATAACGCGGTAGGGACTGACATATCGAGGAGCTAACTTGCCCTTAACGCCGAAACGTTGATGGCCCTTCAGAGGAGAGATTTTGAGATAAACAAAGTCATTAGGCTCAAAACGCAACTCACGACGACGGCGATCCGCATAGCTCTTTTGCCTGGATTGAGCTGTGCGAAGACGCTCACAAATAAGCTGGACTTGGCGCCGGCCTCATTGATTGAGTCCGCCAAAGAGAGGTCTTTCACCGGTCTCGACCGCTTGAACGGGTTCTACACTTTCTCCGCATAAGGCCTCGAAGGTGCCATGCCGAGACCGCTTCGAAAAGCGTTGTTGTAAGAAAATCTCGGCGAATGGCAAGCATTTCTCCCAATGCTTCCCATAGGAAAGGACACAAGCACGAAGCATGTCTTCCAAAACTTGGTTGACCCTCTGGCCCGACCATCGGTTTGGGGATGATATGCCGTGCTAAAGGTAAGACGGGTTCCCATGGTCTCCTGCAAACTATGCCAAAAGCGAGAGGTGAAAAGAGAACCACGGTCTGAGACAATTGTCTTGGGCACACCATGCAAGCACACGATGCGGGAAACATAGAGGTCCGCCAATTGACCAACAGAAATCTTAGCCAAGACCGCAAGAAATGTGCCACTTTAGTCAACCGATCAATGACAACCCAGATGGAATCTTTCCCTTTTGTGTTAAGGCGCATCAAAGGATAAAGTCCATGCCGACGAATCCCACTTCCATTCCCAAGACAGTAAAGGTCAAGCGATCTGCAGACGCCGATGCTTTCGCCTTGACACGACGACACATGTCGCACTCGACAACGAACTCGCAATCTCCTCTTCATTCGGTCCACCAAAATCTCTGGCGGAGATCTTGATACATCTTTGTGGCCCCGGGATGAATGGACAAAGGTGAATCATGGGCTTCGCGGAGGATCAAATTCCGCAACTCCATGTCCTTTGGAACCATTAAGCGTTGTTCGAACCTCACAACACCATGCTCATCCTCAGAGAAGCACTTGGTTGTTCCGTTCTTGACATTTTCCTTGATGTGACTCACTCCAACATCCGACTGCTGAGCGGACTTGATCCGATCCACCAAGGTCGGTTGCATAAACAAGGCAGTGAGAGAACCATGCTCAACTAAACCCAAGTTGAGACATGAAATTCTTCCGTAAGGTGGGTCAAGCTCCTTGAGCAACAAGGCATTGCAATGCGCTTTGCGATTAAGCGCATCGGCAAGAACGACATTAGCCTTGCCCGATGGTAGTGAATACCCATATCATAATCCTTGATCAACTCCAACCATTTCCTTTGCCCGAGGTTCAGTCAGGTTGGGTGAACAAATACTTAAGGCTTTTGTGATCCGAATACACTTCACAACGACACCGATTAGGTAATGTCGCCAAATCTTAAGTGCATGAATCACAGCAGCCTAACTCCAAGTCATGAGTAGGGTAGTTGAGTTCATGAGGTCTCAATTGCCTTGATGCATAGGCCACTACCTTGCCTTCTTGCATAAGGACACAACCGAGGCCTCGACGGGAAGCATCGCAATAGATATCGAAGCTTCGATGGATATCGGGAAGAACGAGAACGGGAGCTGTGGTCAAACGCTTCTTGAGTACTTGGAAGCTTTCCTCACAAGCATCAGACCACAAGAACTTCTTGTCCTTCTTGAGCAACTCCACATCGGCCGCGATCTTGGAGAAGTTCTCGATAAAGTGACGATAGTATCCCGCTAAACCAAGAAAACTCCGCGACGGTGACCGAAGTAGGTCGACTCCATGAAAGAACATCGCTGACCTTGTTAGGATCAATGGCTACGCCTCCGCTGAAAGAACATGGCCTAAGAAAGCCACTTCCTTCAACCGAATGCACACTTCTTTGAATTTCGTGATACGGTGGTGCTCACGCAGCTTGCCTAACACAAGCTTCAGATGCTCAAGATGTTCCTCATCGTTCTTGGAGTAGATAAGAATATCATCGATGAAGACCACGACAAACTTATCCAAATACTCCATGAATACCGAATTCATGAGGTTCATGAACAAGGCAGAGCATTGGTTGTCAATGATATGACGGTATACTCGTACAAGCCGTAGCGAGTAGAGAACGCCGTCTTTGGAATATCCTCAGGTCGAATACGAACCTGATGATATCCCACTCTCAAATCAATCTAGGAGAAAACTCGAGCTCCAGTTAATTGATCGAAGAGATCGCCAATGCGGGCAATGGATACTTGTTCTTACCATCACTTCATTAAGTGGGCGGTAATCAATGCACATGCGTAAAGTATCGCCCTTCTTCTTTACGAAGATTCTTTGGACAACCCCAAGGAGATGAGCTAGGCGGATGAAACCCTTCTCTTGCAGCTCACTTAACTGCTTCTTCAACTCCACCAACTCGTTCGGTGGCATCCGATAAGGCCTCTTTGAGATAGGGGCGGTACCGGGAGCCAACTCAATGACAAACTCGAGGTCTCGAACTGGTGGCATCCCCGGAAGATCTGCGGGAAAGACATCAATGAAGTCACAAACTGTTGGGACTTCACTAATATCTAGAGCGGGCTTCGCTTCAAGCGCGAAGAGATGCGGACCTAGCAGCTTTGGCGAAAAGCAAACCTGCTCGCCGGAGGGACTAGATAGAGAGATGAGCTTCCTGGCGCAATCGATTTGTCCCATGTGCTGAGACAACCAATCCATGCCAAGAATCACATCTAGACTCGCTGAATGGAGGAGGATAAGATTTGCTAAGAATCCTACCCCTTCAATCTCGATAGGGACATCCCTACACTCGATTCACTCTCAACTCCGAACCAGAGAGCGAATGAGAAGCGGGACCGACAATGGAGAGAAAAGAAGCTCACCAACAATGCAAAAGACTCGTAAACAAAGGAATGAGATGCTCTGAATCAAACAAGACAAGAGCAGGATGAAAGTTAACGAAGCGTACCTAGCACGACGCCGGTGCCTTCGAGCCTCCTCTCGTAGTGATGACGTTGACGCGACCACTACCCACGCCTTTGGGTAGTCGGACGATCTTCCGTCCCGAGAAGAACCACCTCTCGCCCACGCCCTCCATTAGGACGAGGGGCGCCTGCCTTCTTAGGGCATTGGTTCGCATAATGCCCCTTCGGTTGCAAGCGGCATGTGACCCCGGCACTGGTTGCGGGGCCGCTCACTGACTTCGCAGTGCATGTGATCGACACGGCCGCGATGAACGAGGACGAGGCAAGGTGACCTCGGGGTGCCAAGATCGACTGGTACTTCGAGACTACCCAAACGGGACGGAAGGAACTCGCCTGGATGACTTGTGGGCCTCCCACTTGCGCTATGGAATCCATAAGCTCCCTAGCAAAGATGCTCGTGACGATGACCTTGTCGACGAAGGTCTGGAAATCAGGGAAGTCGACAATGGATAGCTTGTCCTTAAGCTCCTCAGACAAGCCACGCCTGAACTTGGCTTGCTTAGGCATATCAGTGGCCACATCCTCAGGAGCATAACGAGCTAGATGGTTGAACTCGTATACATACTCCATGACTGAGCTACGCCCTTGCTTGAGCGCGAGAAACTCCTGCTTCTTGATTTCCATCAAGCCGGCAGGGATATGAGATCGACGGAAGGTAGTACGAAACTCCTCCCAAGAGACGGTGTGGTCTGCGGGCTGTATGGTGAGAAAACACTCCCACCATGACAAAGCTGCACCCTCAAGCTGGTGTGATGCAAACAGCGCCTTCTCGTGCTCCTAGCACTGGGCGATGCGAAACTTCTGCTCCACCAAACGAAGCCAATCGTCTGCATCCAATGGGTCTTCAGACCGGGAAAAGGTAGGGGGCTGAGTACGAAGAAACTCCGCGAGTCCTCCACGCGGCTGATGGGCATTCCCTTGCCTAGATCCTGAAGCTCCGGTAAGGGCAGTGGTGTTGCGCGCGATGACGTCCAGTAGAACTCTCCTGTCATCCGCACGGTTGTGCTCTATCTAAAGAAGAACCTCGGCCATGGTCGGAGGAGGAGGAAGCTCCTCGTCCGGACCAGCTGCCTGGCCTTGGCCGCTACGAGTGCGTCTGGCCATCCTGTTACAAGGAAATTTGGTTAGCAACTAAACCCGAAAAACAAAGCCTTAAAGAAAGCAAAGACTAACGACTAGGGGAATGGAATATCGCCCAAATCGAAAGCCAAAAACAGCGAGTAATTAAACTTTAAAAAGCTTCTAAAAGACTCTAAAAACAGCAAGGGATCACCAAAAGCAAGGCTCAACTTCTCAACACAACTAACCCGTATTGAATGAACGAGTAATTGATCGAGAAGATAAAAATCAGATTGTAAGGTGAGATCTAATGCTACTAAAGAGCAATGCTAAATCAGCGAGATAAGTGTTAGATACTTAGCTAACTAGTATCACATCTTACCCTTTTATTCCCACAAGTTTTAGTTGAATTTAACCTCTCATTTTCTACCTTAATCACTAGCTTGAGCTTGCTGCCCTAAAATACTTGCTTGCTGTCCTAAATTTCCAGATTTGAATTCCATCTCCAAATACTTCCATTCTTCACCAAAAGATAGCCAAGATTTCAAATTTAGAACTCTCATAAGTTTCCCAAAAACCCAATTTAATCGATAACAACTAATTTTGAGGGAAGAAGAGGAAAACATCTTTTAAAACTCAAACTAGAGCAGGATGAGATAGAAAGCTAAGATAGGTAAGGAGTAAAATCTGAGAATTACTTAAGCTTTCATAAACTCTTTGATACCTTGAAAATAAGTTTTTCCAAAATATCCTAAAGGCGACCAAGCTTGGGTTACTACGGTCAGGATGGCTCTGATACCAACTTTTGTGAGACCCCGATTTATTAGGCTCATAATACTTGGTCATCCAATTGACCCTAGTATTATCAACTAAATAAACCGTGCCTCGAGATATATGTACCTCCCAAGAATGTAGTACACACAACTCATTACAAAAGATTGCATCAATTCCATTCAAACACATAGAATGTAACAAGCAACAAACCGAAGTTAATATAAATAAAGGATAGTTATTACAAAAGAGAGGCCGACCAGCCAAATAACAACAAGTCTACTAAGATACACAATGAAGCAAAAGTGCCATAGAGATGGCCATAACAAGAGCCAACCAGTGTGCCTTAACCCACAAGACAATCGATCGACCGCCAAGCTAGTCGCTTTCCCAACCACCGCCTGACATCACAAAAGTAAAGCCCTTTGGGCTCTACCTCCTCTGCAACAAAGTTATTAAGCAAAGCAAATGAGTACAAAATGTACTGCAAGACCGACGTGTAGTATAACAGTAACTATAGTTTAACTACATGCAAGCTTTATTTAAGTGGATGAGGCTTTGGACTCATTTTTAGCATAAAGCAAGTTTTTATTTGCAATAATGTAATAGATTGAAAGCGATTTGACAAATCATTTTTAATTGTTGAAGTAACAATGAGATAATAACATAATAACCACAACACGAACAACCTGGAAGTGACTAACCCAATAGCCACCACAACAATAGCATGAATTACCCATTCATACCACCCATGTCAAATTTTAATTAAAGGTTGTAGTCTAGTTCTCACGGGGCGTATCCGAGCGTGTCCATAACCTAGGACAAGGCTATTCGAATAGTTTTAACCTTGCAGGGGTGTACCAATGTCCCCACACGTCAAACCGCCTTTTCGCCACATGATTTAGCACACTTCCTTTGGTATGCCGGCACGGCTAAGTCCTACGAGACATTTCCAATGGATGATGCTAATTACGAGCCGCAACCCACGGGGACAAAGACACATTAGACAGCCTAACCGGTCTGCCAATGCTCCTTCCCAACACCACACACACACATTTTATTTAAACATACCCACCGACCAGCTCATAATTAACACCTCCCAAAGTACTTAGTCAAGAGAGGTCCCATATCCCCCTCATGTGGTTAGTACGCAATAATGCTCAGAACGGTGGCGCAAGTAACTCGGTCCTTAATGACTTAGGCATACTACCACATTCCAAAAACCACACCATCCATCCAATATGCCCAAGTCCAAATCAAACTTTTATTTTCAGATTTTGACTTTACAAATTAACAAAGCACAAGAGCTGGACATAAAGGAGTAATAATTAGATTTGTGTGATCAAGACCATCGACCAAATCGATGATCGCCCATTACTACCGATAACTAAGCATGTCTAAGCAATTGAAATCGAAAACTACTAAGTGATAAGAGCTCATCCAACGAGCTCAAACCACAGCAAATAACCTAGGCTCATGGTAGTAGAGGATAAACAATTCCTACAGATTATGCAACTATAGGCTTGCTAGCGATACTTTAAAACAAAGTAGCATGCATACATACAAGTAAAACAATGTATTAACCTTTAAAGTAATGGGAGGATAGAGGGGATATGATCAAACTGCTTGCCTTGCTATTGCTGGTCAAATTGTTGCTAAGGATCGCTCACGGGATCAACACACTCGTCAACACCTAATCGAAAAGACGAAAAGAAACGATAAGAACGACGAAAACGACAAAGACAGCACAGCAAAGAAACTCCAAATACTCTGAATTTTCTACAGAAGCAAGAGGATGATTTTTAGGGAATTTAGCAACAAGAACCAATTGATTTGGATTCTCAATGCAAAAGTTATGAGCAAAACAAATCTGCTCAGCCCTAAAAATACCAAACTGCCACTATTCACTAATTTAATTATTAGGCAACATTTTCTAGAAGGGTGGTGATACTGAGATTTTTACTGTAAAACCAGCACCTTATGAGATGAATAACACAATTGAGTTCATCTCATTTGGAGCTATTATGCACTTTCTATAATTTTTCAAAAACAAGAACTTGAACAAAATTATAATGCACAAGTATTCTTTTTGACAACAGCAACATGCTCAAAACTAATTTTCACAGTAAGTTCATTAATAGAGAAAACCAACAAAGTTGGATTCACTCAAAAATAATCTACAGAGCATTACCTATGCATTTTACAAGTTAAACACTATTTTGAGTGTACATTTAAAGTTAGTTTTAAAATCTATTTGCAAAACCATGTTCTGGAGCTGAACTGGGCTCTCAACCATTTTTAGATTGGAGCCCTGATCAAACCAGAGCTAACAAAATTTGAATGATCTCACTTGGATTTAAAATGAAAAAGATATGCAATTTTAAAGTTCATACCTTTTTCAGTTTACAAATAAAGAGTTCTCTGGAAATTCTCAAAAATCACAAAGGCCGGGGAGGACATGGGCCATAGATTTTGAATCTAACGGCTCAAGACCTCCCAGGAGCTAACGCATACGCGCGCCCGCGAGGTCTAGAGGACATGGGCCGTGGATCTTGGATCCCATGGTCCTTGTCCTCCCAGCGGAAACGCGCACGCGTCCGCGCGAGATAGAGGTCGTGGCCGTTGATCTTGGATCCAACGGCTATGACCTCAAGATCTCGCGTACTCGCGCTGCTGGACCTCATGCGCGCGATCAGAGTGGAGGTCGTGGCCGTTGATCTGCGAGATGGACGGCCCACGACCACGCACCTCACGCGTGCGCGCGCGGGCGAGTTAATGCGCGGGACAACGAGGAGGTCCACGCGCGAGGTCTTAAATGCGCGCAAAGAGGCAGGAGTAAAGGCATTAAAAGCTAATCCAATGATTACCAAGGTTAAGCAATGATTGGCGCATTTAAGGGGGAGGATCTTTGTCTTAACGGCACGCGCTGGACGTCCCGTTCCGACAAGAACCTCAACGCAAAGATGGGGCAATGCCGCGATGCGAGATATCGCCGGCGACCCTGATGGTATGTGGTGCGCAATAGTGTTGCGACACCATGGACCTCCTCTCAGCGGCGGCGACGTTTTGAACGCCGGCGAGCCGAGAGGAGCCCAAGTTGACCTCTTCGCCAACATAACAAGCAAAGAAGATTTGAGCTCGCAATGACATACAAGCACGTGCCAAGCCTAGGGACTACCGGGGGATTACTGGGGTCCAGAGGATCTTGAGGAGGTCGTGGAGGAGGAAGGACCGTTGGGGAAGAAAGGTTCTCCACCGCTAACGCACCAACTCCAAGCTCCACTTTGTCCACCTCAGTAAATGCCCAAGCTAAACAAGTTAGAACTTGGTCCCGGAGGGAATGGCACAAATTGAAGCAATAAGAGGGAGAGAAAACTCAGAACCCTTATGCCACCGAGGAGCTCCAAGCTCCAACAATGGCGCCAAGGAGAGCTTGGTGGTTTGAGTTCACAACACAGAGGTGCAAGCAAGGCGGCAATGGTGTGTAAAAAGAAGCCAAGGGCAACAGTGGGGAGGTTTTATAGCTAGGGCAAAGAGGTCATGGACCACGGGTTAAGCTCATGGTGAGCTTAGCCTGTGGGAGATCCACGGAAGTCCATGGAGTTGACATGATGGAGAGGATGGGGCCTGGCCTAGGGGCGGAAAGAGGCGACACGCATTTAATGCTTGCGTGCTCAGAGTCGTTGGACAAGACCTTGCTCGACTTTGCCTCATCGCCATGGCACTGCACGCGAGCCCAAGCTAGAGAAGAACAGACCTCAAGCCCACCGTTGGATTGAGAGGATGGGGAGGTCCCGCCACGGATTTTGTTTCGAACCGTTAAGTTTTAAGTGGTTGGGAGGAGGTCCCACCACACGATCTTGGACGGGAGGTCGTGGCCCTCCGATTTCCATAACGCAGATCAAGAAGGATAAGGGATTAGGAGGTCCAAGGCGTTGGATCTAAATCAGCGGTGCGGACATCTGGAGGACTTAACGTTTGCGCACGCCTGCCTTCAAGATGTGGAGGTCATGGCCTTTGGATTTAAATCCAAGGGCACATAATGTATAAGGAGGTCTGAGCTTGCGAACGCACAAGGGAGGTCATGGCCTTTAGATTTAGATCTAAGGGCTACGACCTCACGTCTTGTGAGGAGGTCCGATTCAAGACGAGGCAGGAGGAGGTTGTGACCGTGGATTTTAATCCAACGGTGCACAACATGAGACGGGGAGGTTTGTGCTGTTGGATATATTTGGGAGGTTGTGGGTGTTGGATTTGATCAGCGGTTGCGACCTCAAAGCAAGGTGGGAGGTCTCAAGGTTTTGATAAGGAGGGAGGTCATGGCCATGGATCTTTGATCCAAGGGTCGTGACCTTATGTAGGTGGAATGCCTTAGTGGTTTAACGACTCGGGAGGTCATGAGCTGTTGGATCTTAATCCAAGGGCTATGACCTCACCAAGGTGGGAGGACCCCCAGTGATTAAGTTAAGGGAGGTCTGCAAGGCTGAGGGAGGTGGTTGGGTTGAACCGGCTTTGCAAATGGCTCCACCCAAGGAACAAAGGCACCCATTTAAATTTAGTTTTTAACAAATTGAGATTTTGCGTAATTGTTTGAGATAGCAAATGAACTCCAAATTTTCTGAAATTTTAACTGGAGCTTGCTGACATCATGATTAACCTTACATAGAATTTCCAGAGGTTATTATGCAATGCATTTTTCTCAGGAAATTCATGAAGGCTGTTCAAGGATTTGTTTTACCTCCAAAAATTATCAAACAAGTTTTATAACTCACGATATTTTTCAGAGAGGCTCCACAACATTTCTAGGACCAAGGAAAAATATTTCCAATGGTTTGGCACAAAATTTGTGACGAATGGGAAATGAGTTTGACTTTTGGTCAACAAGAGCTTTGTGTTTTTGGATTACACAACTCTCGGACAAGAATTACATGAGAGTTTAGGGGTTTTCAAAATGTGAGAAAAAGTTTTAATTTCTACACATTTAATTATATTTGAACAAACACCTGTTTAGGTATTTGGGATGTTACAAAGCCAACCAAGCACAAAGCTAGAACCGGCATCAATATCCCTCAGTATCCATCAGAGAGCATTAACCAAACCCACCATGCATCCCTATTCATTTTTGTTAATCTGAGCCCACAGCATGAACTAAGCAAGATGCATAGAATGCACATACACCAATAGCCCTCAGTTTACATCACAGAGCAAGGGGACTATTAATATGAACTAATTAGCAATTCAATTTCAGCATAAGACTATTAACATCATTGAGTAGTTCAACAGCTAGCAAGGTGCTACTAGCCAACAAGCATCTGCATGATCATTGCATTCATTTATATTTATGATTTCTCTACTTCTCTCTACATGTATGTATTACACATTTACAGTACTTCTCTGCCATCACCATCAGCATCAACCCGACAACGAGACAACATCAAGAAGACAAGAAGGCGACTTACGCGTTAGTGGGAGCTAAATGGAGAGGTTGGAGGCACGAGGAGGTTCGAGGTGGCAATGAGCCCAAGTGAGAGGGGGGAGGAGAGCTTCTGGCAGAGGGAGAAGGAGCTAGGGCTGGCGGTGTAGCGAGGGAGGACTAGGAGCTTGATCTGGTGGCGTAGGGAGGAGGGAGCTTGATCCGGAGGTGCGGGACGGCCATGAAATTGTCATATACTATGTTCACCTGGACCCTGGCGTAACCCTGTGCCAGCTGGGCACCGTGCTGCACTGTCCCTTCCTGGTATGGATACACCATCCCTCGTCCAGCCTCAATAGAAATGGACCCAACCATGCTCACTTGGAGCTTGTAGGGCGTCGGCTCCTACAAAACGATACACAATTAGGTAAGGCGTCCTATAGGTCTATCCTTGGTGCATTCCAGAGATGTATATTACCTTGATGTCGTCGATAGGTAATTGGACGTCGTCATGTTCAGAATTTGGAGTGGACACGACGCTACTCCGATGTTGAGGAGGATTGGCTCCCAAAATAACAGGGGCGGCTTGCGATTGGCCGAGGAAATGATTTATTTGATCTTGCAATCTTGTTATCTATCCTTGAAATTTTACAATAAGCACCTGTTCCAACTGGGCGTCGTGCTCGGCCTTGGATCTCCTCCTACTCCTATACGTGTCAGAGTCGTATCGGAATCCATCACCCCAAGGTACGTAAACCCCCATGACCCGGGTGCTCCTTGTTTCCCAGGGCCGTAGATAGTATATCTTTCTCCCTGTCTGCTTGGAAGGAGTCTTGGGAAGATTCGATAGTCAATGTATGCTACAAGAGGTCATCATGTTATTATAGACACTATAGAGTTATGGACTTATTAACAACTAGGTAGTTCGACATATTTATCAGACGTCGGGACACTACCTCGTCTGCCAGGTTTGTGAAAGAGATGCTGTCCGAAGATGAGACTTTTGCCCTCGCTTTTAACTAGCTTAGGGCACGCTCATCTGTGATCCCAGCAAATGGCCTGGTTGCGTTCTGATCCTCCGCCGCCCATTCTGTGGCTTTACCCGCGTATTCAGCAGTGCCGAGTCTGTAGGGGTGAGTGTTTTGTGCCTGTAGAGCGTTGTGCGCCTCACTTTGCTCCTAAAATTCGGTCGTCGTCTTCATAGCCACAAAGGCGTCCCATATTTCCTGTGACAAGAATTGATACTTCGTGAAGGGCGTCCGACCCGTGTTCACGTACTTCATAACAAGCGTGCTCTTGAAGGTCCTCCACGTGTGACACATCGCGAGGAACGCCTACCGTTCCACGCGTGCCTTGTCTGCTTCTAGGATAGTGAACGAGGCTGAAAGTTCTATCCACAGCGGGCCTCTCTGTACGTTCGTCAGAGACTTCCAGCTTGATATGGTGATGGGGACCCGTTCCCTTGCAAGTATCCTGCAGATGGTCTGGAATCTCGCCGCTGCTATCTTCGAACTCAGAGGGACCCCAGAGGCACTGACCTCTGTGATGGTCAGTCGGCCTGTAGGCAATTTCGATATTCCTCTGCCATCTCACCTACGTATCACTTCCGTCGGACATCCAGATGCATTCAGCGACGTCGTTGCCGGCGGCGAAGATAGTGTAGACGCCATCTCGCTTACTTGCTATCTATATAAGTTACCAAACCAAGTAACTAAAATTTTCTTGTAAACACATTAATTATATAAACAAACAGAAGTTACCCATTGAACTTAAATATAGAATCGTAGTAAAGAAAATAGAAGAAACCCAAATAGTGAGTTGTGAGAGTGAAGGGGATAAGGGGAGGGTAGTATGGTCATGCACAGGGCAAGGCAAAGTGTCACAGCCGAAGGCCTCAACATTAACATCAGAAACACATCAATAAATAGCATAAAGCATAGATGATTAATGATAGTGTGTGCTCTCAGAAGGAGAGTTGCAAAAGAACAAGTATTTGCCATCTCAACCCTATTGTCTGTAGTCTTCACAAAGTAAATATGACAATACAGATTCAAAATTTGGGCTCTAAATAATACTTTACTGGACTGTCAAATGACCTCAAAATCAAAAGATTACAAAGTAAACTTTCGGTCAAACAGGGAGCCAATGTTGATTATACATAGAACTTCATATTACCAACAGGACTTGAAAAGCCTTAGTGCAACCGAATACAAAGCACAAGATCAGCAAGCCTGCTACTTGGACAACAGAAGGTCTAACCAACAAGACTGCTAGTAACCACCAGAGCCAAAATGCTTTACAACTAATTCAAGACGACAGCAGTAAGTAACAAAGTAGAGCTCAAATATGAATTGATTATCAGTTCAATTTCAGTATTTGACCATCTTCATCACAGAGCAGAAGACCCACCATCACCCTCAATGCCCAAGAACACCCACCATGGCCATAATCTCATCATATCTAGCACAAATACCATTAATATTAAAGAATTTGCACGTAATATGGAGTGAGGACCCCGGTTTATTAGGCTTGTAATGCTTAACCATCCACTTGGTCCTAGCATCACAAAACAAATAAACCAAGCCTCGAGATATATGTACTTCCCAAGATGCAGTACATACACCTCTTTACAAAAGCATGCATCAATTCTATTCAAACACATAGAACAGAAGCAAAGCAACAAACCAGAAGTTAATATAATAAAGATAGTTATTAAAAAAGAGAGGCCGACCGGCCAAATAACAATACAGAAGTACTAAGTAAATAGCGGAGTAACAACGATACAATAATAACAACGATACAATAATAATAATAACAACAAGAACAACCTGGAAGTGACTCACCCAAGTCACCACAACAATAGCATGAATTACCAATTCATACCACCCATCAAGTTTTAATTAAGTGTTTAGTCCAGTTCTTGCGGGAAATCACCAAGCGTGTCCATAACTTAGGGCGAGGCTATTGAATAGTTTTAACCTGCAGGGTGTACCAATGTACCCACACGAGACCGCCTTTTAGCCACTAGATTAAGCACACTTCCTTTGGTATCAAAGCAGCTAAGTCCTCTGAGATATTTCCAATGGATGATGCTAATTAAGAGCCGAACCCACGAGAGAAAGACACATTAGCGACTTTACCGCTCTGCTAATGCTCTCCTCACATCACAACACATTTTGAAAACACCCACCAACTTGCTCATAATTAACACCCCCAAAGTACTTAGTCAAGAGAGGTCCCATATCCCCCTCGTGTGGTTAGCACGCAAAAGTGCTTGGATCAATGGAGCAAGTAACTCGGTTCTTGGGAACTTAGGCACCATTCCGTTCACACCCAACAAATCACACCAACATCCATTGTGCCCAAGTCAATAACAATTTTATTTTCTTTTTTGTTTATTTACAAAGTAACAAGCACAAGATGGACATAATGGAATAATAGTTTTTGTGTGATCAAGGTCATCGACATAATGTCGACAACCGCCTATTTCTACCGTTATCTAAGCATTTCTAAGCATTATCAACGTAAACTACTAAGTGATAAGAGTCCATCCATCGAACTCTAAATCACAGCAAGATAATCCTAGGCTTAGTAGTAGAGAATGAACATTTACCTACAGGATATGCATCTATAGGCTCAACTAATCGATATTTTAACACAAAGTAGCATGCATACATACAAGTGAAGCAAAGTATTAAACTTTAAAGTAATGGGACAATAATGGGATATGATCAAACTGCTTGCCTTGCTGGGTATGCTTAGTTTGCTGCAGAGTATCGCTCACGGGATCAACACACTCGTCGACACCTAATCGAAAAGGCGAAAAGAGACGATAAGAACGACGAAAACCAAAAAGACAGCACAACAAACTTGCTCCAAATGCTCTGAAATTTTTACAGCAGCAAGATGATGATTTTTAGAGAATTTAGCAACAAGAACCAATTGATTTGGATTCTCAATGCAAAAGATATGAGCAAAACAACTTCATCTGGCTGGAAATATTCAGATTAAATTGTTTTCGGGTACTGTTCATCGCACAATTTTCCAAAATGTTTTTGAACACAAAATTTTTATAGTAGGTAGAGCATGGCATTCTAAGAACAGCAAAATTGGGTTTACTTCATTTGGAGTTAAATTGATTTAATTATGATTTTTCTAAGTTATGAAACTAGTGGTCATGAGCTTTTAGAAACTAAGACATAAGCAAAATCTATGCTATCCTAGAGCACAATAACAGAGGAACCTAACAAGTTTTAGCTTACTCGATTGGGATCCACAGGGAGTTGCCTATGCATTTTACAAGTTGAAATAACTTTTAGAACAACAACAGAGCAGCCCAGACCAATGGAAGAGTGCGGGCCGGTGAATGACTGGGGAGGTCTGGGCGGTTTGATGCGCTCTCGGGAGGTCCTGGACCTTCCCGACAAAGAGAGGAAGTCTGGGCTGTTCAGGCGCAAGGGAGGTCTGAGCGGTCCAGATGCACTCACGGAGTGGTCTTGAGTGGTCGAGATCACGCAGAGGGTGGTCAGGCACCTTAAGTCCAAGAGGAGGTCTGGCCGTTCACGACTCCCACGGGGTGGTCTGAGCAGCTCGAGATCCTAAGAGGAAGGTCTTGGGCGGTCCAGTTACTCAAGGGAGGTCTGGGTGTCAAGACAAAACGAAAGGTCTGGGCGGTTCAGATCCACTTGGGGTGGTCTGGGCGGTCGAGATCCTAAGCCACAATGCTTGCGCCTTGCGCGTATGCTGGGCGAGGAGTTATCTGCGGGACAACGAGGAGATCCGGGCGCTAAGACAGCGATGCTTGCTCCCAATGATTGAGCATTCTTGACCAAATCTATGTCATAACGACAACGCGGCGAACTCATCAGACAAAATCCGGCGCAAAGAAGTGGTCATCGTTAGCGTCTGGACGATAGGGAGGACTAAGCGATCGCATGCGATCTGACCAAGGGATGTGGAGGTCGTAGCCTTTGGATCTACATCAATGGCACACAATGGAAGCGAGGTGGTCGTGGCCTTTGGATCTATATCCAAGGGCACACAACATGGAGGAGGTCTTGAGCTAGTCGCCTGACGAGAGAAGGAGGTCATGGCCACTAGATCTTAATCCAAGGGCACACAGCGGATGGGGAGGTCAAGACATTGGATTTACATCCAAAGGCGCTGATCAAATGAGGAGGTCATGGCCATTAATCACGGCACAAAGGAGGTCGTGGCCGTGAGATGTTGATCGGCGGCAACGAAAAGAGAGTGGAGGTCGTGGCCTTTAGATCTAGATCTATGACTCTGAATCGAGAAAGGGAGGTGCAGGCATTAGGCGGACACGAAAAAGGAAGGGAGGTCGTAGCGGTTGGATCTTTATCCAATGGCTACGAGATGAGAAGGGAGGTCATGGCCGTGAGATCTCTATCTAATGGCTATGGCCTCATGCAGTAGGAGGTCGGATCGCTTGATAGCGAGGAGGTCATGGCGTTGATCTTGATCAGCGGCATAAGACCTCGCGAGGATGGAAGGCTGAGCCCACAGTGGTTGTGGAGGAGGTCGTGGCCACTAGATCTGAATCCAGCGACTCACGACCTCTTGAGGGGCAAAGGAGGTGCTGGGCCGAGGTGGGGATGCGGTTGGGTTCAACCCACTTTGGAAAGTGGCTCAAGCCCAAGGAGCAGGCGAGCCTTAGAGTTTGAATTTAACATTTGAAACTTTAGGGATTTATTTGAGATAACAAATCAACTCCAAATTTATGAAATTTTAGCTGGAGTTTCTTGACTTTAGGTTAACCTATCATAAAATTTCGAGAGGTTTTTGTGTCTTGCATTTTCTCGAGAAATTCCTAAAAGGCTGTTCTAGGGTTTGACTTACCTCCAAAAATTATCAAACAAGTTTTAAAACTTATGATATTTTTCAGAGGGTCCCACATCAACTCTAGAACCAAGAAAATGTTTTCCCAAGTTTGGCACAAGATTTGTGACAAGTTGAATAAGGGTTGGACTTTAGCCATTAAGAGCTTTGTGTTTTGGAATCCACAACTCTTGGACAAGAATTATAGGTGAGTTCAAGAGTTTCAAGATGTGAGAAAAAGTTTTAAGTTCTACACATTTTCTTACATTTGAAATACACACTGTTTATACATTTGGGATGTTACAAAATCTCCCCCCTTACGAAATCTCGTCGAGATTTGGCTCCTCGGAAAAGAAAGAAGGGTAGTCCGCCTTGAGACGATCTTCCATTTCTAAGTAGCTTCATCCTCGGAATGGTTCGACCCTTGAACCTTAAGAAACTTGATGGAGCGATTCCTAGTTCTTCGTTCAGCCTCTTCGAGTATGCGAACAGGGTGCTCACGATAGGTCAAATCTAGTTGGACATCGAGAGTTTCCAACGGAGCTTCCTCGGGTGGAACACGAAGGCACTTCTTCAACTGGGACATATGGAACACATCATGTACCCCCTCAAGTCTGTGCAGCAACTCCAACTTATAGGCAGAGCTCCTTTCTTCTCGATAATGCGGTAGGGACCCACATACCGAGGAGCTAACTTGCCCTTGACGCCAAAACGTTGATGGCCCTTCAAAGGAGAGACTTTGAGATAAACAAAGTCATTAGGCTCAAAATTCAACTCACGATGACGGCGATCCGCATAGCTCTTTTGCCTAGATTGAGCTGTGCGAAGACGCTCACGAATAAGCTGGACTTGACTCTCGGCCTCATTGATCGAGTCTGGGCCAAAGAAAGATCTTTCGCTGGTCTCAGACCAGTTCAACGGGGTTCTACACTTTCTCCCGTATAAGGTCTCGAAAGGAGCCATCCGAGGCGGCGCTGAAAGTTGTTGTTGTAAGAAAACTTCGTGAATGGTAAGCATTTCTCCTAATGCTTCCCATAAGAAAGAACACAACCACGAGCATGTCTTCCAAAACTTGGTTGACCCTCTCGATCGACCATCGGTTTGGGGATGATATCTTGTCTTTGAAAAGCGAGTTCCATAGCCTCTGCGAGCTATGCGAAGCTGAAAGTGAAGATAGAACCACGATCGAAGCGATCGTCTTGGCACACCATGCAAGCTCACGATCCACGGATACATAAAGCTCGGCTAGGCGATAAGTGCGAATCTTGGTCTTGGTGGAAGAAAGTGTGCCACTTTAGTCGGTAGATCAATGACCAAATGGCATCATTTCCTTCGGTGACTGGGTAGACCGGTAATAAAATCCATCGATCGAATCCACTTCCATTCAGAACAGCGAGGGCTGAAGCGATCGGTGGACACCGATGCTCGGCCTTCACCGACAACACCGTCGCTTTTCGACAGCGAACTTTGCAATCTCCCTCTTCATTGGGTCCACCAAAATCCCTGACGGAGATCTTGATACATCTTTGTGGCCCCAGGATGAATGGATAAAGGCGAATCACGAGCTTCGCGGAGGATCAAATTCCGCAACTCCATGTCCTTTGGAACCACAAGGCGTTGCCTGAACCTTACAACGCCATGCTCATCCTCAGAGAAGCACTTGGCTGTTCCGTTCTTGTCATTTTGCCTGATTCAGGTCACTCCGGTATCTGATTGCTGAGCGGCCTTGACACGATCCACCAAGGTTAGTTGCACAACCAAGGTAGCGAGGAAACCATGCTCAACCAAGCCCAAGTTGAGACGCTAAAATTCTTCTAGAAGAGAGGGCTGATGCTCCTTGAGCAACAAGGCATTACAATGCGCTTTACGACTAAGCGCATCGGCAACGACATTAGCCTTACCCGGATGGTAGTAAATACCGACGTCATAGTCTTTGATCAATTCCAACCATCTCCTTTGCCTGAGGTTTAGATCTGGCTGGGTGAACAAATACTTCAAGCTTTTGTGATCCGAGTACACTTCTAGCGATTCTGGATAAGGTAATGTCGCCAAATCTTAAGTGCATGAACCACGCTGACTAGCTCCAAGTCATGGGTAGGATAGTTGAGTTCATGAGGTCTCAATTGCCTTGATGCATAGGCCACTACCTTGCCTTCTTGCATAAGGACACAACCAAGGCCTCGGCGAGAAGCATCGCAATAGATATCGAAGCTCAGATGGACATCGGGAAGAGCGAAGCAGGAGGCGGTGGTCAAAGCGCTTCTTGAGTATTTGAAAACTTTCCTCACACTCGGTGGACCACAAGAACTTCTTGTCCTTCTTGAGCAACTCCGTCATCGGCCCGCGATCTTGGAGAAGTTCTCGATAAGCGGCGATAATATTCCGCTAAGCAGAAAACTCCGCACATCGGTTCTGAGCAGGGCTGACTCGAGGATAGCACATCGCTGACCTTGCTAGGATCAATAGCTCGCCTCTGCTGAAAGCACATGGCCCAAGAAGGCCACTTCCTTCAACGAACCGCGACTTCTTGAACCGCATCACGGTGGTGCTCACGTAGCTGCTCAACACAAGCCGGATACTCGGCGTGTTCCTCATCGTTCTTGGAGTAGACAAGAATATCATCGATGAAGACCACGACAAACTTATCAAATACTCCATAAACACGAATTCATGAGGTTCATAAACAAAATTTGGAGCATTGGTCAAGCGAAAGACATATTGATATATTCGTACAAACCATAACGAGTAGAAAGGCGTCTTGGGAATATCCTCGATCGGATCTGAACTTGATGATATCCCACTCTCAAATCAATCTTGGAAGACTTGAGCTTGGATAATTGATCAAAGAGATCATCGATGCGGGGCAAAGGATACTTGTTCTTTACCGTCACTTCATTAAGCGAGCGATGTCGGCGCGACATCATAAAATCCGTCCTTCTTCTTTACGAAGATGGCGGACAACCCCCGGAGATGAGCTAGGGTAGATGAAACCCTTCTCTTGAAGCTCATTAAGTTGCTTCTTCAACTCCACCAACTCATTCGGTGGCATCCGATAAGGCCTCTTGAAATCGGGACGTCTGAGGAGCCAACTCAATGGCGAACTTCGAGGTCTCGGCTGGTGGCATCCTGGAAGATCCTCGGGAAAGACATCCATGAAGTCTCATACCGTTGGGACTTCACGAATATCAAAAAGTGGCTTCGCCGGCGCGAAGAGATGTGGACCATGCGACCGGTGACGAACACCTTGCGGATGGACTTGTGAGATAGATGAGCTTCGGCATAATCGATTTGCCCCATGTGCTGGGACAACCAATCCATGCCTAGAATCACATATAAGCTCGCTGCGTTGAGGAGAATAAGATTTGCTGAAAATTTTACTCCCTCAATCTCGATAGGAACATCCCTGCACTCCAATTCAGCTGTCAACTCCGAACCAGGAGAGCGAATGAGCAATAGGACCAACAGAGGAGCAAAAAGAAGATCACTAATAGCAGCAAAAGACTGAGATACAAAAGAATGAGATGCTCCTGAATCGAACAAAAGCGATGGCAGGATGGGAGTTAACAAGAAGCGTACCCAATCTGACGTCGAGTGCCTCCTGTGCCTCCTCCGCATGAGATGGCGTTAATGCGGCCACGCCACGCGCCTTGAGCTCTGAGGACAATCTTTTGATCTGAGAAGATCCACCACCTTGCCGCGTCCTCCATTAGGATGAGGGCTGCTCGATCTTCTTAGGGCATTGGTTGGCATAATGCCCCTTTTGGTTGCAGGCGAAGCAAGTGACCCCGGCAGCCGGGTTGCGGGGGCCACCCTGCTGGCTCGCAGGTGCACGTGATTGGGGCACGGCCTGTGAAGGATGAGGGACAGGTGCTGGCAACCTCGGGGGTACCGAAGTCTGAGAATGGGACCCCTGAGACTGCTCGAAACGAGGACGGAAAGAGCTGGCCCGGGACGACATGTGGGCCTCCCACTTGCGCTTGCGGGAATCCACCAGCGCTCGCCCCTTGTGCTCAGAAACGATGGCCTTGTCCACCAAGGTCTGGAAGTCGGGGAAGTCAACGATGGAGAGTTTGTCCTGAAGCTCCTCAGACAAGCCATCCATGAACTTCTCCTGCTTGGCCTCATCAGTGGCCACCTCCTCAAGAGCATAACGAGCCAGATGATTGAACTCGTACAAGTACTCCGTGACCGAGCTGCGCCCTTGCTTGAGTGCAAAAACTCCTTCTTCTTGACTTCATCACAAGCAGGATGTGAGACCAGCCGGAAGGCAACACAGAACTCCTCCCAAGAGGCGGTGTGGCTGCGGGCTGCATGGCGAAAGTTCTCCCACCATGAAAGAGCTGCACCCTCGGTGATGGGATGCAAGCAGTGCCTTCTCCTGCTCCAGCAGCGGCGATGTTGAGCTTCCGCTCAACGGATGAAACCAATAAATCGCATCCGGTGGGTCCTCGGACACTGGAGAAAGTGGGCGGCTAGGTGCGAAGAACTCTGCAAGTCCCCCGCAGCTGCGATGTCCACTTCCTCCCCGATCGAGAGGCAGGAAAGAGTGGAGGTGTTGCAGTGATAACCTCCGGGACCCTTGATCTTACGAGCGGTTTCGCTCAATCGCATAAGAACCTCGGCCATGGTGGGAGGAGGAGAAGCTCCTCATCCGGACCAGTGACAGCCTTAGCGCTCTGATACGACCGCCATCTGTTACAAGGAAATTGGGTTAGCAGCGAATACTGAAAAACAAAGCGAAAAGAGCGAAAAGCTAACGACTAGGGAATGGAATATCACCCTAATCGAAAGCCAAAACAGCAAGTAATCAAACTTTAAAAGCTCATAAAAAGGGCTTCAAAACAGCAAGGAATCAAAAGAATAAAGCTCAACTTCCCAACACAACTAACCCATAGTGAAAGAACGAGTAATTGGTTGAGAAGATAAAATTTCAGCACACTACTTCAAGTCCAACACTACTCAAAAACAAGGTTAAACCAACGAAAATAGTGTTAGATACTTAGCTAACTAGTATCACATCTTACTCTTTCATTCCCACAAGTTTTAGTTGATTAACCTCTCATTTTCTACCCTATTTAGAACCTTTGAGCTTGCTGTCCGGAAATTGAATGATTGCTGTCCAGATTTTGCATCCAAGCCTCCTAGCGAAATCTTCCACTTCAGAAGCTTCAAAACCTTGAAAAGGGCAGCTAACTCTTCAATTTGCCAAACTCATTGGTTCCCAAAACCCAATTAAACGATAACAACTAATTTTGTGGGGAGGAGAGGAAAACAATTTTCAAAACTCAAACTAGAGCAAGATGAGAATAGAAAGCTAAGATAGGTAAGGAGTAAAATATGAGAATTTACTTAAGCTTTCATAAATAATTTGATACTTTGAAAATAAGGTTTCCAAAATATCCTAAGAACAACCATGCTTGGGTTACTACGGTCAGAATGGCTCTGATACCAACTTTGTGAGGACCCCGGTTTATTAGGCTTGTAATGCTTAACCATCCACTTGGTCCTAGCATCACAAAACAAATAAACCAAGTCTCGAGATATATGTACTTCCCAAGATGCAGTACATACACCTCTTTACAAAAGCATGCATCAATTCCATTCAAACACATAGAACAGAAGCAAAGCAACAAACCAGAAGTTAATATAATAAAGATAGAGTTATTACAAAAGAGGCCGGTGGCCAAATAACAATCTGAAGTACTAAGTAAGCGATTGGAAGCAAAAGTGCCACAAAGATGGCCATAACAAAAGCCAATCAGTGTGCCTTAACCCACAAGGCAACCAACCAGACCGCCAAGCTAGTATTCCCAACCACAGCACATCTCACAAAAGTAAAGCCCTTGGGGCTCTACCTCCTCTGCAACAAAGTTATTAAGCAAAGCAAATGAGTACAAAATGTACTACTTAAAGGCGACGTGTAGTATAACAGAACTATAAATAGCTACATGCAAGCTTTATTTAAGTGGATGAGGCTTTGGACTCATTTTAGCATAAAGCAAGTTTTCATTTGCAATAATGTAATAGATAGAAAGCAATTTGACAAAGCATTTTTAATTGTTGAAGTAACAACGATACAATAATAATAATAACAACAAGAACAACCTGGAAGTGACTCACCCAAGTCACCACAACAATAGCATGAATTACCCAATTCATACCACCCATCAAGTTTTAATTAAGTGTTTAGTCTAGTTCTTGCGGGAAATCACCAAGCGTGTTCATAACCTAGGACGAGGCTATTCGAATAGTTTTAACCTTGCAGGAGTGTACCAATGTACCCACACGCCAGACCGCCATTTCGCCACTAGATTAAGCACACTTCCTTTGGTATGCTTGGCACGGCTAAGTCTTATGAGACATTTCCAATGGATGATGCTAATTAAAACGCAACCCACGAGAGAAAGACACATTAGCGACTTACGGCCGATGCGCTAATGCTCTCCTCACATCACAACACATTTTTGAAAACACCCACCAACCAGCTCATAATTAACACCCCCAAAGTACTTAGTCAAGAGAGGTCCCATGTCCCCTCGTGTGGTTAGCATAAAAGTGCTTGGATCAATGGCGCAAGTAACTCGGTCCTTGGGGACTTAGGCACCATTCGTTCACACCCAACAAATCACACCAACATCCATTGTGCCCAAGTCAATAACAATTTTGTTTTCATTTTTGTTTATTTACAAAGTAACAAGCACAAGATGGACATAATGGAATAATAGTTTTTGTGTGATCAAGGTCATCGACATAATATCGACAACCACCCATTTCTACCGTTATCTAAGCATTTCTAAGCATTATCAACGTAAACTACTAAGTGATAAGAGTCCATCCATCGAACTCTAAATCACAGTAAGATAATCCTAGGCTTAGTAGTAGAGAATGAACATTTACCTACAGGATATGCATCTATAGGCTCAACTAATCGATATTTTAACACAAAGTAGCATGCATACATACAAGTGAAGCAAAGTATTAAACTTTAAAGTAATGGGACAATAATGGGATATGATCAAACTGCTTGCCTTGCTGGGTATGCTTAGTTTGCTGCAGAGTATCGCTCACGGGATCAACACACGTCGACACCTAATCGAAAAGGCGAAAAGAGACGATAAGAACGACGAAAACCAAAAAGACAGCACAGCAAACTTGCTCCAAATGCTCTTAAATTTTTACAACAGCAAGTGGATGATTTTTAGAGAATTTAGCAATAAGAACCAATTGATTTGGATTCTCAATGCAAAAGATATGAGCAAAACAACTTCATCTGGCTGGAAATATTCAGATTAAATTGTTTTTGGGTACTGTTCATCACACAATTTTCCAAAATGTTTTTGAACACAAAATTTTTATAGTAGGTAGAGCATGGCATTCTAAGAACAGCAAAACTGGGTTTACTTCATTTGGAGTTAAATTGATTTAATTATGATTTTTCTAAGCTATGAAACTAGTGGTCATGAGCTTTTAGAAACTAAGACATAAGAAAAATCTATGCTATCCTAGAGCACAATAACAGAGGAACCTAACAAGTTTTAGTTTACTCGATTGGGATCCACAGGGAATTACCTATGCATTTTACAAGTTGAAATAACTTTTAGAACAGCAACAGAGCATCCCAGACCAATGGAAGAGGTGCGGGCGGCCGAGAATGACTGGGGAGGTCTGGGCGGTTTTGATGCGCTCTTGGGAGGTCTGGACCTTCTCGATAAAAGAGAGGAGGTCTGGGCTGTTCAAAGCGCAAGGAGGTCTGAGCGGTCCAGATGCACTCACGGAGTGGTCTTGAGTGGTCGAGATCACGCGGAGGGTGGTGCAGGCACCTTAAGTCAACAGAGGAGGTCTGAGGCATTCCACGACTCCCATGGGGGTGGTCTTGAGCAGCTCGAGATCCTAAGAGGAGGTCTTGGGCGGTCAGATTACTCAAGGAGGTCTGGGTGTCAAGATAAAACGAAGAGGTCTGGGCGGTTCGAGATCCACTTGGGGTGGTCTGGGCGGTCGAGATCCTAAGCCTGGCGCTTGCGCCGCCTTGTGTGGCGAGAGTTATCGTGGGACAACGAGGAGATCGAGGCGCTAAGACAGCGATAATTGCTCCCAATGATTGAGCATTTACTAACCAAATCTATGTCCTACGACAACGGCAGGCGAACTCGTCAAACAAAATCCGGCGCAAAAGAAGTGGTCATCGCCGGAGATCTGAGACCTCGCCGGTGACATCCAAGGACACCACTTGAGTGTGCAATAGCCTTGCGCACCTAATGGAGTCCACTCTCGGCGGATTCGGCCTAGAACGCCCGGTAGTTGAGAGGAATGGATTTGACCTCTGACCCAAAATCCGAAAAAAGCAAAAGAGCTCATGAATGATTCATACAACATGTGCCCAAGCATCTAGGGACTACTTGAGGCTTACGGATCTTGAGGAATCGAAGAGGAGGTCGGAGGAGAGGAGGACCGGTGATGGTGAAGAAGGGGTGCTCCACGGCCAAAAGCTCCAAGCTCCAACTTAGGCCACCTCTGAAAATGTCCCAACTAAACAAGTTAGGACTTTGGTCACAGAGGGGAATGGCACAAATTGAAGTAAGGAATGGAGAGGAAAAGCCCCTAGGGACCCTGTGCCACCGAGGAGCTCCAATGCTCAACAATGGCGGCTGGGGGGAGGTCAGAGGAGGAGGAGCTCAGCCAAGCACAATGACAAGGCAAAGCTCAATGGTGTGTAAAAGAAGCTCAGGGGGAAATCGAGGAGGTCTTATACCCCAGGACATAGAGGTCATGAGCTAGGGTTAAGCTCATGGTGAGCTTAGCCCATGGCTCGATCCATGGCTTGGACAGGACATGGAGGTGATGGGGGTAGGTCAGAGCCAGACCTAGGGGCGGAAAGCAGCGACACGCATTAAATGCTTGCTGAGCCTGAGCCGTTGGGGACAAGACAGTCCTGACCTCCTCCTTTGCCATGGCGCCTTAGCATCTAGAGCTAGGAGAAGAACAGGACTGCTCCCAACCGTTGGATGATTTGGTGGGAGGTCCGACCCTAGATCTGAAAGCGGTAAGTTTTAAATGGAAAAGGAGGAGGTCCTGACCATTGGATCGGGAATTGGGGAGGTCGTGACCACAAGGTCATCATCGCAGCGGGCGCAAGGAAAAGGAGAGGTCCATGACCACGATCTCCATCGCACGGTTGTGAAAAAAGAGCAGGAGGTCGCGCGATAAGGAATAGGAGGTTACGGCGTTGGATCTGAATCAAAGGCGTGGACTGATGGGGAGGACTAAGCGATGCATACGATATAGCCAAGGGATGTGGAGGTCGTGGCCTTTGGATCTACATCCAATGGCACACAATGGAGCGAGGAGGTCTTGGCCTTTGGATCTACATCCAAGGGCACACAACATGGAGGGAGGTCTTGAGCTGGTGCGCACGACAGAGAAGGAGGTCATGGCCACTAGATCTTAATCCAAGGGCACACAACAGATGGGGAGGTCAGGACTGTTGGATTTGCATCCAAAGGCGCTGATCAAATGCCTGACAACTAGGTCACTCAAATCGATTAGCAAAAATTAAGGATTAAAAATGAGAGAAGTTTAGATGGTAGCATTTCGGATAAAAAAAGAGGTTCTGTTAAATGATGATGGACAGTGAAGATGATTAGAGACCAAATGCATTTGCTAATAAGCCTTTGTAATGACTGTTGGATCACCCAAGTACATTTGACAAAAAGATAATTGAATCAAGTGACAAAACTTATTTGACTATACCTCAATATGAAAAATCATTCTTATGAAATGCAATAACAAAGAAGACAATCTAAGATGGCTAGGAATGATAGTAAACTAAAGGCTTTGCTAAAATAAGCAGTTAGCAATTTTATTGATTCAATTAGCTTTAGAGATTAAACTAAACAGCGGCAAGCCAACTAGGGCATCCCAAACCCTAACCATCAGTACAGAGCAATGATATCAAGATAATCACAATATCATTTCAGAATTTCAAGCCAATCCAGCACATAAGTATATAGCAAAAGTGATGCACAAACGTAATATAGGAATACTCACATAGAGGATTGCCACACAAGAACCTCAAACAAAGCATAGATGGAATCAATGTAGTAAAGCAAAATAAGAAGCTAAAACTACAAAAAAAGGTTGCAATACTCACAGTGCAAGGAGGAGGCCGGTGTAGGGGAGGAGGCCGACGTGGGGAGGAGGACGGCGTGGGGGGAGGAGGACGGTGCAGGGGAGGAGGACGGTGCGGGGAGGAGGCCGGTGCAAGGGAGGAGGCTGACACGGGGAGGAGGACGGAGCGGGGAAGAGGCCGGCAGAGGGAGGACGCCGACATGGGGAGGAGGCTGCGCGTCGAGGTGGCAGCTATGTCGTCGATGTCAGGGACGGCGGCGTCGTCGATGTCAGGGGTGGCGGCGTTGAGGTCGGAGGCGGCGGTGTCGGGGCTTAAGGGGAGGTGAACGGGCGAACCCTAGAGGAGGCGAACGAACGAGAGCTTAAGGAACCGTCGAGAGCTTAAGGGGCTAAGGGCACTAGGGAGGTGAACGGGCGAGCCCTAGGGTTATGATGGGATACCACAGACGGTTCTATTATGGAACCGTCTGTGATAAGGAATCACAGACGGTTCCATAATAGAACCGTCTGTGATAACCTGAAATACCTATCCATATGAACCTGGTGACAACTCTCTTCATTTTCCCGTGTAATGCATGTGTCTCTTTGTATCACGATCGCACCAACGTCGCTACGGCTCCCAAAGTATCTCTTCGTCTCCCGCTCCGGCTTTAGTACTTGTTTTATAAATAGATCAATTGACATCAAAATCAGAGATGACAAATACATAACACATGACAATTCCACGTTGACATCAAAATTTATAAGATATTACAAGTCCATAACACATGGTAATTCCACGTTGACATCAAAATATATAAGAGATTACAAGTCCATAACACATGGCAAGTCCACATTGACATGTCTCATGTTATGGAATAAATTACAATGGAGTAAATTCTAAATTAAAATATAGCCCTTCATGATGATCGACACACATATAGCTAGCTTCCTCACTGGGTTCTTCCTCGAGCCTGATGCCGTCTCTGAAAGGGGGTAACTTGTCAAATTGATTGCACTCTTCCTCATCCATGACATTCTCAACTCTGACAATCCTTCTTTTTCCATGAAGAACTACGTGTCTGTTCTTATTTGCTGGGTCTGTTACATAAAAAACTTGAACAATTTGCTTAGCTAGTACAAATGGTTCATCCTTATATCCGACACGTTTGAGGTCCACAGTAGTGACGCCGTACTTGTCGACCTTCACACCTTGCGGAAGTTTAACCCAATGGTATCGAAACAGGGGGATCTTGAAAAGTACATAGTCGAGCCCCTAAATCTCCTCTATGAACCCATAGTAGGAGTTCAACTCATGTGGCCCGGCAGTATTGAACTGCTCGTGAAATGCTTCTATGTGGACACTGCTGTTCTGGACTGTGCTCTTCCTATCCTGAGCTATCTTATAAAATGTGTACCCATTTATATCATATCCTTGCCATGTCACAATTGTAAATTTTGGCCTTTTTGCCAACCATAGCAGCGTATCATCACTTGATGACCTCCTAGTGAATCGCACCTTTAACCATTCGTTGAACCGACGGTTGTGCTCTCTCGTGATCCAAACCTCCAACCGGTTTGGATTCTGTTGGCGTACCATGTCTTTGTGCTCGTCGATGTACGGGGACACTTGGGTTATGTGTTGCAAGACCGTGAAATAGGCTTGAGCGTACGTATCTAGATCGGGAATGATTGATTTCCTTCCGATGGTCTCGATACCCTCTAGTCTCCCCTCATGACGAGATAGAGGCACACCTATCAGTTCCACCTGAGGCATGTAGTCAACACAGAACTCAATGACCTCTTCGGTTGCATAACCTTCGAAGTTACTGCCCTCCGGTCGAGATCGATTCCATACGTAGGACTTGAGAATTCCCATGTACCTCTCGAATGGGTACATATGACGTAGGAACACAGGGCCACATATCTTTATCTCTTTCACAAGGTGAACAATGAGATGGACCATGATATCAAAAAATGACGGAGGAAAATACATCTCAAGATGACATAGAGTCATCACCACCTCGGCGTGCAGAGCATCTAGTCCTTAGGGATTGATGACCTTCTGAGCAATTGAGTTAAAGAAATAACACAGCCTCAAGATTGCCACTCGGACCTTGTCCAACAAGATACTCCTAATTGCAACAGGAAGCATTTGTGTCATCAACACCTGACAATCATGAGGCTTTATACCAATTAATTTCAAATCTTCCATAGAAACAAGTTTCTTAATGTTAGCGGAGTAACCGGACGGAACTTTCACACCATGCAAGCTCTGGCACAGTTCATTTCTCTCGGCCTTAGATAGAGTGTAGCAAGCTGGGGGAAGGTACATTCATCCTTTATCGGTCTCTTTCGGTGCTAACTCGGTCCTTATGTTTATATCAACCAAGTCACGCCGTGCGTTTACACCATCCTTTGTTTTGCCACTAATGTTCAGTAAGAGACCAATCAAGCTATCACATACATTCTTCTCCATGTGCATGACGTCGATGCAGTGGTGAACTTTTAAGTGCTCCCAATAAGGCAAGTCCCAAAAAATTGACCGCTTCTTCCATATGTTCTTCTGACGGGTTCTTAATTTACGTCCCTTACCAAGCACAACATCGATATCCTTAACCATATCATAGACTGCTTTCCCTCTAAAAGCCCTTGGAGCTAAACCGTCCTTATTTCCGTCGAATTATTTCTTCATCTTGCGGTATGAGTGAATCCTGGGAAGGAACCTATGGTGACGCATATACATAGTTTTGCGTGAGTTGTTCAGCCATACACTCTCTGTACCATCTAAGCAGTACGACCAGGCTTTGGCTCCTTTTGTACCGAACCCCGACAGGTTACCAAGGGCAGAAAAATCATTGATGGTGCAGAACAACATGGCACGTAAAGTGAAGTTCTCTCGTTTGTACGCATCCCATACTTGTACCCCTTCGTTCCACAGTGTCAAAAGATCTTCTAGTAATGGTGCTAGGTACACATCAATATCATTCCCAGGATGCTTCGTCCCTTGGATAAGTAATGACATCAAAATGTACTTCTGCTTCATACATAGCCAAGGAGGAAGGTTGTGCATACATAGATTGACGGGCCAGGTGCTATGTCGGCTGCTCATGTTACCGAAAGGATTTATTCCATCTATACTCAATCCTAGCCTTATGTTCCTTGGTTCTACATCGAACTCTTTGAAGCTCCGATCGAAGTTTCTCCACTGGGCAGAATCAATAGGGTGTCTTAGCTTTCCATCTTTCTTACGCTCCTTCGAGTGCCAACGCAGCAATCTTGCCTCCTTTGGGTTCACAAATAAATGCTTCAAACGTGGGATCACAAGCAAATACCACAACATCTTAGCAGGAAGTCCTTGCTTCATCTTATCCGTATTCTTACTCTTGTATCGGGATGCTTTGCACACGGGACATACATGCATGTCTGTATACTCTTTATGGTAGAGGATACAATCGTTCGGACATGCATGTATTCCTTCTACTTCCATTCCCAATGGACAAAGAACCTTCTTTGCTTGGTAGGTGGTGCTAGGCAACACGTTTCCCTCAGGAAGGATGTCCGCTAGGAGACCTAACAACGCCGTGAAACTCTTGTCGGACTAACCATTGCTTGCCTTCAATTTCAGCAGTTCAAGCACGGTCGACAACCTTGTGTATTCTGGCTTGCAGCTAGGGAACAAAGGCCTCACCGAGTCCTCCATTAAGCCCTCGAATTTACAAAACTCTCTCTCACTGTAGTTCTCTTCTGCATCGCGTAGCATTTGATCCAGATTATCATCGTGCGACCTATCCTCATCAAAAGCACAGTCCACATCTGGTATATCGTTGACTTTCTCTGCGATGTCATCATTATTAACTTCTTGTATAATCTGCTCTTCACCGTGACTAGTCCAACATGTATACCCTTTTTTGAAACCCCTTAAAATCAAGTGCGCTTCGATCTGCGCTGGGTTATTAAACATCTTCAGATTATACCGCAATCAATGCATGGACGGTACATAAATTTTATCCCCTTCTTCAACATATCTTGCTTGGTGGCTCTTCTAAAAGCAAATATGCCATTAATGTACTCTCTTGACTCACACGGTTCACACCATACATCCAGTTTCGGTTCATTTACGCTATGCATGCATATAACAAATTAGTGTCAAATTAGATTAATAAACCGCAAGTACGTACTCTTCCTATTGACCAAACATACTTAAATTGATTAGCGATTAACTTATAGCAAACATAAAGGGTTATAGATTGTTACCCTCGGAGCCCACGACGAAAATACCAAATATCCCTCGAGAATCCTCTCCTTCTCCTTCTCCTCCCTTACTCCTTCCTTCCCTTCCTTCTCCTCTCTGCCAGCGGCGCAATGGGGGAGGACCTGGTGGCGGCTCAAATGGGAATGAGCAGGGGGTCTATCGGGACCAGGTATTTGTAATGCCAGCCTATCACAGACGGTTCTTATTACGAACCATTTGTGATACGCACCTATCACAGACAGTTTTTGTTAAGAACCATCTGTGATAATTCACAGACGGTCTTTGCTAAGAACCGTCTGTGATACCGAAGATTATCACAGATGGTTTTTAATACAACCGTCTGTGAATTATCACAGACGGTTCTATTAAAAATCGTCTGTGATAGGTGTGTATCACAAACGGTTCGTAATAAGAACCGTATGTGACAGGCTAGCATTGAAATACCTAGTCCCGACAAACCAACACAGAAGGTTCCTTTTGAAATGTCTGTGATGAGGCATCTACTATTGCCTGTTTTGTAGTAGTGAGACTGTGGGCACCACCGCCGTGGCAGGCACTCCAGCAGCTACAGGGCGCACCACTACCCCAATTGGAGGCCTCACCACTCCTTAGGGCCCCGCGACAGGCAGCGTCAGCATCCTCCGCCTGAGGACTACCATGCGCAAGAACGTGTGTGCCCCGCTTACCCTCACCGGGTCGGACTCCAGCCCTAGCCATTCTCGCTCCTACACCCCTCCCACTCACAGAGGCAGCGGAGGTTACCTCAGCGAGACGACTAAGCCGTCCGAGGGAGGACAGTAGGGTAGAGGTAGTTAGGATATGCAGTAGGGCTAGTTAGGATAGTGTTTTAGGGTTAACTAGCATCTGCTCTTTTGTTGTACAGAGTACTAGTAGTAATTGTAGGTTGGTGTGTGCTTTTGATGTAAATGTTAGTCAATTGTCGTGGACTTGCTTTTGCTTTTAATGTACTTTGATGGTTTCCACCTGTGGCTTTAATCATGTTATCTTGTAATTGTATTTTTGTGGGTTGTGTTAGTTTCCTTTACCTTAAGTATCGACATGTTAGTGCACGGTATAAGCTAGGTCCACTGACCAGCATAGCGCGTATGTACCTATGGTCCATGCACTGTTCATATGAGCCATCTCACTAATAGATGGGCCCCATCTGTTAGTCAATAGATTTTCTTTAGGAAAATAAATGAAAAAGAATACAAAATACCTAGGCCCACCTGTCATTCACTGGAGTATTTCCAACTGAAAAGTAAAACAAAAGAAAAGAAATGGGCCATGGACCCCACCTATAGAGAGAGGATTCTCTCTCTTTTTATTTTCTAGGATTTAAATTAGGGTTTAAAGTTCGAAGAGCCCGTTCTCACTCGTTTCAACTCCGATTCGAATGATTTTTATTTCTAAATTTGTCTAAATTCAAACCCTACCCAACCAAACCAAAAACACCCATTTTGGTGTTCATGTGATTTTTTTTATTGCAAATTGGATCTAAATTCGATCTTTGGTTATTTTCACATATATAGATGTCAAAGCTCTCGAAGAACCTCAAGTTGATCAAGATCAAGATCTGTGATACCTAGTGCAAGGCGAGTCAACACTTTGATCATTTTGCTCCTAAGTTTTAATGGAATTTATGTTGTGTTCAAATTATGAAAGTGCATTTCTATGTTTTATACATGTATGTTGCTTTAGCTCATAGATAATGCCTTAACTAATACTGAGTATAAAGTTCAAATCCTTGAACTTGGACATTATCCTTGTCACCCTAGATTAATGGTAATGTCAAAATTTACAGCCTATTTGGTTTGTTACCAACGTGAACCAAACTAATTTTTGGTGGTGGGCCGAAGCGGGCTCATCCGTTTCCACCTAGTGGGCTCATCGATGGGATGGGATGCGATGGGGTAACATGACCTATTTGCCAGGGGTAAGAAAAAGGAGTAAAACACAAATACAATTTAAGTATTACAACCAGGGGCAACATGTTGCCCAAAGATTTAGCATGCCATAAAAGCGAACAGGCCGCACAACGCATCACATCACATGCGACCACAAATGTTTTTGTCTGAATGATGATTTGATTTGATACTGCACCCAGATATTGGATGTTGGACAATTAAGGTATACGTACAATTGTAGATATACTCCATTTAGCCTAAGTTGTATATATGTTTTATTGGTAGATATTGTCGTATATCAGGAGAAATATAAAAAATGGCTAGGAAGTTCTTTTTGGCAGTGGCCTAAACCCTTAATGAGTGTCTCTTACCTAGAGTAGTCATGTGGTACTAAACTTCCCACATTCCAAGTCACATGAAATCATGAAACCCTAATTTTCGAAACCAAAAATCCTAATTTTTGAGACCTAAACCCTTAATTTTTGAGACAATTTTAGGACATATAAAATTCTAGAAAAATTACACAATCAAGTATACTATGTAAGGAGCCTTAAAAAAATCATAATGTTTGGACCTCATTTTCTATTTTTTAAAAATACAGTAAGTATACTTGAATGAATTTTCAAGAAAAATTCAGAACAAATAAAATTATGAAAAATGACACAAGCAAGTACAGTGTGTTGAGAGACTCCAAAATGTTTTTTTTTTACAATTTTTGGAGCTAATTTTGTATATTTCCTACGAAGAGTGAATTTTTTTTTGGGTGGTTTTGGGCGCTATAGTGCTCCACTGCATGTCCATGTGCGCGTGACGGGAAGCCCACTACACGGTAGCCGTGCGGCACCGAGCGCCACCGCACGGTAGCCGTGCGGCACTGAGCCCATTGCACGGTGGCCATGCGGAGTAAGGTGTGTGTCAACCCATCGGCACTACCGCACGGTGGCCATGTGGTCGAGGCTGGCACTTATGCAAATACGAGTGGAAGAGCCATTTTCGCATATACCCCTTACTATACGTAAGGGAGAAGCTTAACCAAGTGGTCGTAAGTCTTACTATGATCACCTCCCGGTCATAAGCCTTTCTACGACAAGTCTCTAGTTGTAAGCTTTTCTATGACCCGTCTCTGGTTGTGGGTCTTCTTTACGAGCACCTTGTGGTCGTAAATCAATCCACAACCTGGTCGGCTACGATCACCCTATAATCGATGGAGCCTACAGACATGTGGCCCCAGTGGATTAGGGAGTCTTGTGCACCATGTTTAACACATGAGGCAGTTAATATACACTGTTATTCTCTAGGATAACCGCATGTATTACCTCTGTCTCTGACAATAACTGCATGGCGACGTGGGGGTGTTACGTCACTTATAGTAACGTCCATCAAGCGGTTCATCATTAAGAACGTTGAGGCACCTTTTAGCCCAGAGAAATTGCCACCTCTTCATACATTATATAAAGACTGAAGTCAGAAGGTAGAAGGAGAGGCAATCTAGAGCACAAGACATTAGGCTTTTGTCTTCCTCTTGATTGTGATCAGCACACTCAATACAGCAACACAAGAGTAGAGTTGTTATTCTCTCCGGAGAAGGCCTGAACCTGTATAATTCCCGGTGTCATCCTCTATGTGGTTTTAATTCTAGGAGACCCCCCGATATTCATTCGTAAGATCGATAGTAAAACATCGATAGTTGGCACTGACTGTGGGGAGTTTCCGGTGATTCATTTTCGACAAGTTCTCTATATTTCCTCAACTCTGGTACTTCCGTGGCAAGAGAGTGGAATGAGGAGAATTGGTTCAACTTGGCCAACTACGCAGGACTCGACATGGATGCCTGCTATGAATATGAGCAGAGTATTATTTTGTCCGATGGTAGTGCCGCCTCTAGGGATCTTTCACCAGATCCAGGCGACCATACCACAGACAGAGTTGAGGAGGGATCCTTTTTCCCCACAACATTACGTCCAAATGAGGGACCTGATTCCTCAGAGGGCAAGGGTCAATCCGACTATAATTAGGACTGCACCAAGGCAGGCACAGGACAAAGCGGGGGTTCTGCCTCTAAATGTTCGAGTCCGTCTGAGGCCGTTGGACCTGGCACGGCAAGTCCTGGAAGCCATCATCCCGGGACTCCATCAGCATCTGGTGGTCGTCACTCTTCAGTTACCCCCGCAAAGTATATGGTCGAGCACGCTTTTCCTGTGTATTCAACCATACCCTCAAGGGGCTCACCTACAGATGAAGACAGTTATAACCCAGAATTCCCCTTCTTGGAGGGGCTTGCTCTAAGTCACGAGGCTTTGTTGTTCGACTACTCCTCAAGATAGGAGGCCTTAGGCGCAAGTGGAGATCACATCGAGGAGGTCTTTGTCCTCCCCTCAGATCCTAGTTGCTCTCCTAGAGGCAGGACTAATGATGCGCCCCCTCGATCACACACTGCGAGCTCTCGTGGTGATGGCGAGGACGCCTCTGGCGATGAACAAGATCAACGCCTTGATGAGCGAAGGAGAAATCTTAGAAATGATCGCTCTCCATTGAGGCGAACTCAAGTAACTTCAGATGTGGATGATCCTGAGACCATCCGGAGGAGAAGAATTACAACCCAGAGAACTTTGCTTGGGCGTATTTGGTATCGGTCAAAAGAAGTTCAAGAACTTTAATGTATAAATGACCTGCCCGAGAACCCAACTCAAGAACTTGGACGAGCGCCAGGTTACGACCTCTTCGCTGAAGAGATCGCACGAAGGCTTCGGAGCATGATGGCCAGACTTGAGCAACCTCGCCAACAACATTATGGAAGTCATACCGGGATGACTACTTCGAACGCCAGTCGTTCTGTGGGAGTCCCTGGGTTATTTCCGTAAGACCGAGACCCGCTCGACCTTATGGAGATAACCCGGAGCTTCCAAGTTAATGGATTCTAAATTAACTCCATCAAAATGAGAGTTCTTTGTTGAAACTAGAGCCCCGGTGATCATGCGCACTGCTCCTCTACAAGCACTACATGATTATCGGTTCCCTAAACAATCAAAGACCACACTTAATGAGTTAATATAGAATCCATGAACAGCGAGTATGAGATCATGTTGGCTCCCAAGATCAGCGACCAACACGCCCAAACTCACATATGGCATTGATCACATCCATACATCATTCATACATTCATAGTTCAAAAGACATACATCATAATAGTTCAAGTCTACAACTATTACAAGTGGCTCGGTCGGCAAAATTCAAATAAGAACAAAAAAGTAACAGCGGAAGCAAAAATAAATAAACCAAAGTCTAGCATGGTATGCCCAACATCCATCGGCAATCGACTGGGAGTTAAATAATAGCACTACTCGTTAGTGTCGCCTAAACCGACACTAACGAGCTCATCGGGCTCACAGTCTTCCTCACCTGAAATTGCAGCAACTAGATTGAGTACAAAGTTGTCCTCGAGTCTTACACAAATAAAAATTAGTTATGCATAGAGGTTGTTCCAAAAGATGGCTCATATTGGCTTAGTTTTGCGAAAAGACGTAACAATTTTTAACAACCTACATATACTAGTTTATCAATTGCCATTTTGTAAACAGATTTGAAGTAGAAGTAAAGCATGTGAATAAGTGATAAATTGAATAACAAAAGAATCAAACAAACAGCAAAGTGGCTGCCCACTTTGATACAACAAAATGCATGAACATCCCATTCATGCCGAACCAAAAGTACCCACAATTTAAAAACCAAGTCTAACAATAGTAACTCCCGAACTCAAGCGGTTGTCCATAACCGTGGACACGGCTATTCGAATAGATTTATCTTTGTAGAGGTGTACTACTTTACCCACATGACTCGATTAGCCCATAAGCCTCTAGATGCCTCTGAAAATAGCATACTTCCTTAGGTATGCTGGCCGAGGAGAATCGAGATAAGGTCATTTTTAGCAAGAAGACCCTATTGAGCTAAATCCCCCATGTGAGATGTTTCCTTTCCTAGTACAAGCGTCTAATAGCATTTGCTAGGGGGCTCACAAGTTGTATTGGAAATACCAATGCAATGTACATAAAGAAAAATGGTGCGTCTCTTGCACACTATAGAACATTACATCGGCTCCTAAGGAACATAGGATTTCATGGTCTCTATGTCCTTACACCGCCATGAGACTTAACACAATAAAACCTTCCCCCTACTTAACCGTACAGTACCCATATTCCGCGTGTGGTAGCATGAATGTACTTGAATCAGTGACGTTACCAAAGTTCGGTCCTTAATGGTCCGGATAAGACATCCACATACCCAAATCTCGTGCACGAAGGCACCATCACTAGCCAACACTTGTCCAGACCCCAAAAATCATTTAAAATGACAAAATTTAGTTCACAAAATAGATACGAAGATCTGGAATTAAAAGAATAAGAGAGTGTATGTTTCCCAAAATTGTCGGGTTAACCCTGACATTCAAACTACCGTTCTAGACTTGCATGGCTAAGCAAACTTGAACAATATATTTCTCACACATCCTAAATTAGGCATGTAGTACTAGAATAATTCAAGATTAACCTCAACGAATAGGATATAAATATTCTACACATCATAAAAATAGCGACATAGTAAAATAAGCATGCAAGCAATTATCATTGCACTAACTTAACAAAACTGGGATCAAATATGATGCAAAAGAAAGTTCAAATGATGCTTGCCTTGATGGAAGTTCAGTTGTTCACTCTTAGTAGCGTAAGAGTCAATATCAATTTCTTCGGAATCTAGAGAAATAACGATATCGATAAACACCGAGAAATACCTCAAAAATCAAAGTGCTTAAAAATGCATGAATTTTCTACAGTGGCTAGTGCACGATTTTAGATGAAAATAGGTGAAATATTTAATCCACTTAGAGTTAGAGGGTGAGAGTTAAGACCATTTGAAAATCAGATTTCAATATGTTTAAGTTTATGCAATTTAATTATTTGGCCAAAATTTCTAGAGCAGTAGGGGATACAACGATTATAGAGATAAATATAGGATATTTTTATAAGTCCAAAACATTTGGGTTTAACTCATTTGAAGTTTCCAAGAATTAGTTTTGTGTTTTTGAAGTTATCAGCCTTTTTCTATTGTAAAGATAATAGTTTTATGGATCATTCTCTAAAATAATAATTTTGGCTACAGAGAAATGTTTGAAACCAAATTCACAATAAAGTTCATTAAGAATGAAAATTATCATATCTGGTTTCATCCATTTTGGAGTTGAGGAGAATTAGTTATGAATTTAGGAAGTTATTCATATTTTTCAGTGTGCAGATTAACCATTTTAGAATTTCTAAAGTGATTTAGTACTTTTCTCATCGAGGCTACCCTAGTCTTAGTCACTTATAGGTGGGACCTTGTACAGTACCATTCCTTGATTTGTTTTCTGATTCAAACGTGCGTTGACAAGTGGGTCCACCTTGTTAGTGAAATGAAGCAACACACATGTGAGTGAAACATTCGGATCATGCTTGTGGTCCGTTAGATTAAGATCCAACGATCCACAATCGTGGTGCGTTCAGACAGTCTGAATGACCCAATTGATCCGGATCGTTTATTTCACATCGGACGGTCCTGATTCGTGGCGCGTTGGATGGTCAGAACAGCCCAATTGATCTGGATGGTCACTTTTAAATCAGACGATCCACAAAGGTTCTAGATGGGTTTGGGCTAGCCATGTAAAAAGGGGATGGGGGCTTAAGTGGCTTGGGTCCACATGTCATTCTCTGAAGGCTAAGTAATACGCAGCTAACCTCTGGGATTTCCGACAAAGATCTCGCAATTAAAAGCTAATCATCACCATTAATTCCTAATGATGCCGCTACTGGATTGTCTGGCATTCCGACAAAAATGGCCCGGTGATGACCGGAGCCTCACCGGCGTTCCCGGCCACGGCGGCGTGATCCAAAGGTATGGATGAGTTCATAATAAGCTTGCGCACCTAAAGGAAGTGGTGGCAGCGGTTGGGATGGCCTGAAACGGCGGCTAGCCGGCGGTGAGCGGCGGCGACCTAAGGCTTAACATGCATGCGATGCTTCAGTGGTGCATTGAGCGAAATAATGCATGAGTGAGCCACTGGCGTACAACAAGAAGCTCACTAGAGGGTTGAAGTGGCCGGAGAAGCTCTATGAGTGATTGACCACGGTAATGGCGGCGGCGGTCGTGCGGCTCACGAGGAGTCGTCGCCCTGGGCAAAACCAATGACAACAAAGGGGTGAGAAAGTTTGAGGGTGACTAGAAGATGGTGACATTGCATGCAATTGGGAAAAGGCTTACCCGATTGACAAAAGATGACGAATAGGGTTCTTGGCCGACAAAAGGGAGAACACCAAATTCACTAGCTCCTGTGAAGCAAACGAGCAATAAGTTGAGGGGAACACCTAGTTAGACCCTAGGGCACAAAGTGACGCGAAAGAGATGGAGAGGATCTCACCGGCGACGAAGATGGCCAAAAGAGGTTGCTTGGTACGCGCTTTGAAAGCTCCAAAGGTGTAGGATCAAGGATAACCGACTAGAGGGGGGGGGGATGAATAGGAGGTTTTTAAACTTTTTAGCAAATTAACAATTTAAGCCAATTATGAATTATGTCTAAACTAGATACAATTCTAGTTAAGCAATTTAATACAAGATAAATGCTAGAATTGTAAATGCGGAATAAGTAAAGACAAGAATTAACCACAAAGGAGACAATGATGTTTTCCCGTGGTATCGAAGACTTGCCGGTCTTCACTAGTCCATGTTGAGGAAGCTTGAACGAATCAAGCTGACTCCACGAATTAAGCCTTCCCTCGATCACTATTGGTTGTGTTGGAAATATGCCCTAGAGGCAATCATAGAGATGATTATATTTCATTATGTTCATAATATTGGATAATGTGTTATCCTGTTCCTTGAATGAATCATTGGTTATGAAGATTAACAATTATGTGACTTGTTGGTGAAACTCTTAACTTATATGATGTTGTTCTAAATGTATCCCTGGTCGGATGTCAATGGTCGAAACACCAGTGACTCTATCGACCAGCACATGTATTGATTGATGACCATGTTTCACCGGTCATGGATATAGGGATATCGAATCAATAATGGGGACACATGTTGGAGAACATGGGGTTGGATTGACCCACCTTGAGACACTATTGAGATTGTTATGATTCTATGTGTCGTTAGTTGGTCTCAAGCAATGATGATGTATAATCCTTAGACCTGAGATCAACATGGTTTCCTACATGTGTAATAGCACTCTTAGGGATTGTCAATCGCTACTCGTAACTGGATAGTTATAAAGGTAGCTTTCGGGTATGCTATGAAACATGCGGAGGAATGTGACTGGTCGGATATGGGATTTGCCCCTCCTAGCATAATAGGAGAGATGTCTCTGGGCCCCTCGTTGTGGTCAAATAAAGAAAGTGCATGGCCATGCCACTAGTGGTCGAAGTGTTTGACCACATGAAGTTATCCGACACTCGATCGAGAAAGTATTGAACAGTCCATGGATGACATGACATCTCACCTGAAGTTCAACCAGACATCGTGAGGCAAAGGGAGAATACACGAGTAGGTCGCTTAGTTCAATCGATTCTGGTGGTGCATTATAGAGATCTGGTGGTCGTAGACTAGTTGAACAAAATCCAGAGTGGTCGAAAGCTGGTCGTAAGGAGTTACGAAGTGGTCGTGACCAAATACGAACTGATCATATAGAGATAGGACTTGGTCGTAAGTGATGGGGACCTGGTCGTAGATCATATTGCACTAAGGTTCATCTGATATAATTTGTGTGTATTCGGGAATCGTTATGTCCTGCTAGAAACCACTAACGACTCGTGATCGGAAAGGGTTTCCGAGTCACAACCGATTACGCATGAACCTACAGGGTCACACACTTAACGGGTTGGAACAAACCAATACGGATACGATTCGTCAAACGTGTTCGGATAGGATCCGTCACGAGCACTATATAAGGAGATGCATCAGGCTATTGGGAGAGGGGTGAACGTAACAGACAAGACACACGAAAGTCATGAGTTGAGTTGTTCCACCGAAACTCTAGCCGCCATCTTCTTGAGAGCTCTGCCATGCGACTTGGTGCTAGCACACTAGTGCATGGTTGTTCCTTCCCTAGACGTGTGGATACCGTAGAGACGCTACTGCGGTTGCTGTTGCGCTTGTGGACGATCCGCGATCTTCACAAGGAACTGCAGAGGTCGCTGGAGGAGATGATTGACCACGACCACCACACTGACGTGCTCGACACTGGACAATCGACTACGATGACTACATCAACGCGCTCTTCGTTGGACCAGGCTGCTCCAACCCTTCTTCCGCTGCTCTGCGTGTCTGGTGGTAACAATCTATAATCATCTATTTGCTTGGCTTCCTGATTTACGTGGTAGAAAATTTTAATTTGTTGCTATCATGGCCTACCCGTGACCCAATAGGTTGTTCCTCCTCCACTCCGGAGATGGTGAACACCGAACCACTCATAATCTTGGCACCAGGCCTCTTCACAAGCTTCTTGAAGAGATCACCGTGCTTCCACCACCAAGCCGTCTAGGAGTTTAGCAAAACTCCAAGAGTACTAAATCAATGACCTTCACTTGATGGCGCTCAAGTGCAAATGGATCAACTAGAATGAGTGAATGAACTTGAATTGGCTCAACTACCTCACAATGAATGCACAAGTATATTTGCGATGTTGAATGAATGCTCAAGGCTCTAAGGATGTTAAATGAAGAGTTGCATTCTGTCCTAGAGTAGGTGGAGGGGTATTTATAACCCCCACAACAAAATCCAACCGTTATGAGAGAAACCCCAACTTTTCAGCGAAAAGTGGTACTACCGCCAACCAAGGTGCGATACTACCGCTTCTCACCAACCGCTCTATAATGGCTACAGCAGGAGCATTAACTGCCTCTGACATAGCCATTTTAAACGCGGTGTGGTACTACAGCCAACAATCATGCGGTCATACCGCTAAGGCCGGTCGTACCACTCACAAAGGCGGTACTACCATTCTCAGGGTGTAATACCCCGTTTAAAAATTAAACAAATAAGTGATTATTACTGAAATTTAATAGAATTAGAAAAGAAATGAAAATTCAGAATTTAGAAGGTGTATTAGAACTCGGGCTTTCAGCCCATAGCTTTTTGGCCCAAGTAGGGAACCACTTAAGAGGGTGGGGGAGGCAAACCCTAACACCGTAGCACAAGTACTGTAGCGCCACCTACTGTAGTTTCGTGGTTACTGTAGCACATCCCTTCCTCCTATTGCTGCCAAGGAGAATCGAGGAGGAAGATCAAGGAAGAGAGAAGAAGAAGAAGGGAAAAGAGGGGAGAAAGGAGGAGAAGATGAGAGTTCTTCTTGGGGGATTTGATCCATATCTTCCTAAGGGTCTTCAAGGGTAACGAAGCATTTTCCCCACTGTTTGATGAGGATTAGTTGCAAAATCGATTAATTGGGACGGATCGTTTTGCTGGCGGTAGACTTTCAATTCTGTCCAGTAGGTTGGTGGCCGATTTCGGGTTCTTAGAGGCCGAATTTGAGTTGTCCATCTTCTAGAGATATTTAGATAATGTTCTTAGATTTCTGTGGCCGCCAAGAACACGTAATTCCGACGTACGGATCAAAAGTTATGTTCTAATCTTTACCACTGTCCTGAAATCCTGACGAGATTGAACTGACAAGTTGTCTCCTAAATTATGATTAAGTTAATGGAAGATTCAAGGTTTTCACCCAACTAGGCTATTGTATAAAATGTTATAACCTTTCCAGAATATTAAAGAATGCCCTAATCGGAGTTGTAGATCAAAATTTGTGATATATTCTTTATTGCTGTTCTGTTTGTCTAGGCAGAATCTGTCTTGTTCTTTCTCCTACCTGTTAGCATTTTAAATTGCCGAATTGAGAGATCTCATTAACTAGGATTTTGTAGTTATGTTCATTGAGTTTCCTTAGGATCTGGGCTCACCTCGTTCGAGTCCCGGATCAATAGTTATGAGTTATTCCGTCTTTGCTGTCGGTTCGTTTTTGTGATTGAGTTATGCATTTTGAGAATAGGTCCAATATTTAATTATTGGGTTGTCGGGAAGATGTAATAGACCATTGTTGGTAGTGTCTTGTGCCATGTTGTTCTTATTTTGAGTAATTACATGTGTAGGTGGAGAGGCTTCGGGTTTAGGGGCACCTTCGTTGCCTACCAACGCGTCACAAAGCGGAAGGGAAGTACTTTGATGTTCTTAAGATTTGTGAATGCTGAATGCTTGATGTTCGTATTGTATTTTTCTATGATACATAAGAATATTCAATGTTTATGTTCCTTTCATATGTGTTATTTCCATGATTAGAGATGATGCCTTTCATTGTTCATATTTCATTCCATGCATCCATTATTCATGTTTCATCCACGGGAGTGGATTATAAAGACCCATTAATTCTAGTATGGGCACGTAAGACCCACCATTCCAATGTGGGCAGATTGGGACACCCGTATGAAACGTTCTTCATATGGGATTTGGATCCCTGCATTTTGTTAAATGCGGGCTTATGTGAACACCGACGGGTGTGTCACTAGCTATACCGGTATAATCGTGTGTAGTCCGTTTTCATTTCATTCAATCCATTCATTCCTTTCATTCATATATCCATGCAGTGCTATGTTCATATTTGTTGTATGTTCATGTATTCACTGTACTTGCTGAGTCTAGGACTCATTCTTGCTTTGTTTGTTTATTTTAGGTGATCATTGATGATGGCTCTATCGGGAGGGAGTAGACACGCACTAATCATTCAATTCACCATATTCAAGTTCAACATTATGACTTAGTTTATATCTTTCATTTGTTAATTGATGAACTGTAATAAATAAATTTAGATGGTGAATGATACCTTGTGCTATGTTATGGTTGATTAAGTACTACTTGTGAACTTTGATCATCCCTTCGTTATAATTATTTGGATTCATACTATTTTCATGCTATTGTTCGGTTCAATGTTGAACTCTTTATGTCTTTAGATGAGATATTGTTAAATCCTTTTGTATTATGTTTGTATGTTAGTTTATTTAGGTGACATCTTGGCTTCCGAATAGCCAGGGTGTTACAGTTGGTATCAGAGCGGGTTTTAGGTCCGTGGTTAATAGAAATATATTAAAATGACACACTGTGCATAGCAGGTGGGATGGGTAATTCGTTGCTTCCGCATTTCTATTGTTACGTTTCATTTGTTGAGTAGTTGTTGAATTGTTTTTGTGCTTCTATTATACTGTTAAGCTAAATGATTAGCTTTATATGCTTTGGTGTTCATAGATGGCTAGAGGTAGAGGCCGTGGTCGTGGAGTGGCCCGTGGCCGTGGACGTCCACCGGGTCGTGGCCGTGGCCGTGGACACGGTCCGGTTGTGTCTTCATCTTCGTTTGAGGAGTCTGCTGGTGCTGCTGCTGAGTGGGTTGTCTCAGCTGCTCATCCGACCGTTGAAGCTCTGGCCGTGTCAGCTGTTGTCATTCAGAATCTTCAGAGGGAGAACCAAGAACTCCGTCAACAAGTCTTGACTGACTCTTCTGTGCTTGTTGCACTAGTTATGAACCGGTTGCTCTGGCGAGTTCCATCCGAGGCTAGGATGAGTCTTCGTGAGTGGATGTCACTTCATCTGGACACCTTTGACGGAGCGGGTACTCCGGTTCAGGCTGCAGATTGGTTATGATACATGGAGAGGCAGTTCGGTGCCTTAGAGATAACTTCAACGCAGAAGGCGCGGTTCGTGGCCTTTCAGCTGAAGGGCCAAGCTGATATCTGGTGGGAGGGGGTTCTATCTGCTAGGACCCCAGTGCAGGGACCAGTCACTTGGGATGTATTCGTGGAGCAATTCAGGACCAAATTCTATCTAAATTCCTTCGTTGAGAGGATGGAGCAATCATTATTGACATTTGTTCAAGGGAAGATGTCCATGTCAGAGTATGAGACTGGATTCAATAATCTGGTACGCTTTGTACCAGCAGTGGCCAATGATGATCGGGAGAAAGCCAAGAGGTTCCTCAGGGGCCTTAATCAGGAGTATCGCCACGTTCTGGGGTCGACTGGCTTGCGTGACTTCAGCTCCGTGGTTGAACAGGCTAGGGGAATGGAGCTGGAGAGAGATCTTTCTTCGTAGAGGTTGGCTGCTAGTGGCCCTGTCCCTGCTGGTTGTTCTGGCGGTGGCCAGAAGTGGAGTTTTGGTGGGGGAGGTGGGTCTTCTCAGCGACCTGCTCCCAAGAGGTTTTAGGAGTCGACACACTCGTCTGTTCAAAGTGATGGCGATCTTCTTCATCGGCGCCACGTTCTTCATCATCCACACTTCAGATGCGTCCTGCTCCAAATCAAGGTATGAAATGCTTCAGGTGTGGTGAGGGGCACCGAGCTTCAGAGTGTTCTTTCAAAGGGACATGTCGTCAGTGTGGCTGGGAAGGCCACAAGTTGTCAGTATGCAAACAAAACCCAGCGAGCATTATCAAATGGGAGTCACCCCATGATGTCTTCTTCGGTGCTCCTCGGGGTTGATTCGAGACCCTAGGCTGCTGTTCTGCGCCTCAGTTTTCTTGAGATGGGTTCATCTGCGGCGTTACTCTGCACCTCTGCGGGGTTCTCTTTGGAACCCGTTTAAATCTACCGCCGTCGTTCGCTCCACCTGCAGTAGTTCCTGTTCACCCTTCGCAGAGTGTTGGTGTGTCTTCTGCTCTGGCACCACCGGGAGTTTACGCCATGCCTAACCTTGAGACTATGGGCCGTTTTGACGTGGTGACAGGTACCTTGCTAGTCGATTCACATGAGGCTTTCGTTCGTTTTGATTCAGGGGCTACCTATTATTTTGTGTCTGTGGAGTTTGCTAGAAGGGCGGGTTTGAGTTTTCAGCATATTTCTGAGTCTGTGGTAGTCAGTTCTCCAGGGGGGTCTTATTTCTAGCTCTACAGCATTTCCGGGCTGTTCTATCACTATTGATGATGAGAATTTCCTTTATTAACCTTATGGTAATTCAGTTGTCACCTTTTGATGTTATTCAGGCATGGTGGTTATTGATTATCGTGCCAAGATATGTTGTTTCTGGAAGACGGTGACTTTGCAAGCCCCGTCCGGTGAAGAATTGGTGTTTCAGGGCAGTGCACTGTCTGATTCCTTGTTCGTGTTGGCTAGTCTGTTTCCCAGACGTTGGGCCTCAACCTTTGGGTTGCTTTTGTCTCTCAGCGAGAAGACTGATTCTTCACTGCGTATTGAGGAGATTCCTGTGGTGAATGAGTTTCCTGATGTTTTTCTAGTGGAGCTTCCTGGGATGCCTCCAGAGCGGAAAGTAGAGTTCTGGATTGATCTTATTCTGGGAACTCGACCTATTTCAATGTCTCCATACCGTTTAGCACGACCCTTCCAGGAGGAGTTGAAGAAGCAATTGGATGATCTGCTGTCCAAAGATATGATTCGGCGTAGTGTTTCGTCGTGGGGAGCGCTTGTTCTATTCACTAAGAAGAAAGATGGCAGTTGGCGTATGTGTGTGGACTACTGGGCTCTTAATCAGGCTACTATGAAGAATAAATATCCTTTTCCCCGCATTGATGATCTCTTTGATCAGCTGAAGGGAGCTAAAATATTCTCCAAGATTGACCTTTAGTCAGGTTATAATCAAATTCGAGTTCGGGAGCAAGATATCAAGAAGACGGCTTTCTCTACGAGGTATGGCCATTATGAGTATAAGGTTATGTCTTTTGGACGGACAAATGCTCCTGCAGTTTTCATGGAAGCCATGAATAGTATGTTGCACCGATACCTTGATGATTTCGTTGTGGTATTCATCGACGATATTTTGATCTATTCCAAGACGGAAGAGGATCATGGCCAGCATTTGAGGTTGGTTCTCGAAACTTTAAGAGAGAACCAATTTTACGCCAAGCTGAAGAAGTGTGAATTCTGGATTTATGAAGTTGGGTTGCTAGGCCATGTAATCAATCAAGAGGGCATTTCAGTTGATCCTAGCAAGATCTCAATAGTGGTAGAATGGAAAAAGCCAACCAATGTCAAGGAAGTGAGGAGTTTCCTGGGTTTAGCTGGCTATTACCGGCGCTTCGTGGAGGGTTTTTCAACCATTGCTAGACCGATGTCTCAATTGACACAGAAAGGTGTCAAATGTTAGTGGTCAGATGCGTGTGAGCGCAGCTTCTGTACTTTGAAAGATAGGTTGGTGATCGCTCCAATTCTTACTCTTCCTGAGCCTGGGAAGCGTTTCACTATTTATTCAGATGCGTCTAGAGTTGGGCTTGGTTGTGTGCTCATGCAGGATGGCAAGGTGATTGCCTATGCATCGAGGCAGTTGAAGAAACATCAACATAATTATCCTACTCACGATTTAAAGCTTGCAGCAGTGGTTTTTGCTTTGAAGATCTGGCGCCACTACTTGTACGGCGAATCTTGTGATATATTCACTGATCATAATAGTCTGAAATACATCTTTACCCAGAAAGATTTGAACTTGAGACAGAGGAGATGGTTAGAGTTGATAAAAGACTAAGATCTCACCATTCAGTATCACCCTGGCAAGGCGAATGTTGTAGCAGATGCCCTGAGTCTCAAGGCGACACCTCCTACTCTCAGTTGTCTTATTGCTGATTTTGGCGTATGGATATCTCCTTTTTGCTTTATGGTACCGCATGATGAGACTCGTTTGCTTCTTGAGTCAGCCATTCCAGATCGAGTGTGGGAAGCACTTGACATGATCAGATGCTCCAGCGAGTGAGGAAGCGCTTCGATGAGGGCAAGCAAGGCCACTTCAGTGTAGATGGTTCTGGTGTGTTGCGCTTTAAAGGCCGCCTCTGTGTGCCACAGGAGGCTCAGGTTAAAGATGAAATTCTAAGGGAAGCACATCGTGCCAGATATCACAGTACATCTGGTGAGACCAAGATGTACAAGGACTTGAATAAGAGTTTCTGGTGGAAAAGGATGAAGGTCGATATCGCTCAGTATGTAGCATCTTGTGGAGTTTGCCAGCGGGTCAAGGCTGAGCATTAGCGACCAGCAGGCTTGTTGTAACCTTTGGAGGTTCCAGTTTGGTCATGGGATGACATCTCCATGGATTTCGTTGTTGGTTTACCTCACACGCAGCGAGGAAAGGATGCTATTTGGGTCATAGTGGACCGGTTCAGTAAGTCTGCACATTTCATACCTATTCGTACAACCAATTCAGCAAGTGATTTGGCTCCTCTCTATGTGCGAGAGATAGTGCGGTTGCACGGGGTGCCTAAAACCATTATTTCTGATCGAGATGCCAAATTTGTCTCCAAGTTCCGGGAGAGTTTGCAAAGTACTTTGGGCACACAACCGTCTCGATGCCGCTTTTCACCCCCAAGCAGATGGTCAATCTAAGCGCACCATTCGAACCTTTGGAGGATATGCTCGGATGTTGTGTTATGTCTTGGAAGGAGGTTGGGAAGACCACCTAGCTTTGGCGAGTTCGCCTATAACAATAGTTACCACGCTAGCATTCGATTTGCCTTTGTTTGAGATTCTTTATGGATGGCGGTCACAGATCCCGTTAATGCTGAGGATGCGAGTTGGAGAGCGGGCAGTTTTGGGTCCCAATTGGGTTCAGCAAACTGTGGCCAGAGTAGCAAAGGTTAGGAAGAATTTGTTAGCTGCTCAGAGCCGACAGAAAAGCTATGCAGATGTCAGAAGCCGAGATTTGGAATTCGAAGTGGGGAACGAGGTTCTTTTGAGAGTATCGCCTACCAGGGGTGTTGTGCGTTTTGGTACCAAAAGGAAGCTTAGCCCGAGGTACGTTGGACCATTTCCAATCGTGGCACAAATTGGGAAATTGGCCTATCGTTTGGATCTTCTTGAGCCCATGCGCGGAGTTCATAATGTGTTTCATGTATCCATGTTGAGGAAATATTTGAGAGACCCAGAACATGCAATTCCATTAGAGCCCTTGAGCATTGAGCAGGATCTTACTTTTGAGTCCCGGCAGTGAAAATTCTGGAGGAGTCAGAGCGGGTTCTGAGGAACAAGACTTTGAAGTATGTCAAGGTTCTTTGGTCTCATCAGACTGAGAGAGAGGCCACCTGGGAGCAAGAGTCTCACATGCGCGAGCAATATCAAGACCTGTTCGCTTCTGGTACATGTTAAATTCGTTGATTCCAATTCTTTGGCAATTCGTTCTGGTGTTCATTTCGACGGTTAGAATTCGAAGTTGACTTCCGTTTAAGGGGGGTAGAATGTAATACCCTGTTTAAAAATTAAACAAATAAGTGATTAGTACTGAAATTAAATAGAATTAGAAAAGAAATGAAAATTCAGAATTTGGAAGGTGTATTAGAACTCGGGCTTTCGGCCCATAGCTTTTTGGCCTAAGTAGGGAACCACTTAAGAGGGTGGGGGAGGCAAACCCTAACACTGTAGCATGAGTACTGTAGCACCACCAACTGTAGCTTTGTGGTTACTGTAGCACATCCCTTCCTCCTGTTGCTGCCAAGGAGAATCGAGGAGGAAGATCAAGGAAGAGAGAAGAAGAAGAAGGGAAAAGAGGGGAGAAAGAAGAGAGTTCTTCGTGGGGGATTTGATCCTCGTCTTCCTAAGGGTCTTCAAGGGTAACGAAGTGTTTTCCCCGCTGTTTGATGAGGATTAGTTGCAAAATCGATTAATTGGGACGGATCGTTTTGCTGCCGGTAGACTTTCAATTCTGTCCAGTAGGTTGCGTGGCCGATTTCGGGTTCTTAGAAGCTGAATTTGAGTTATCCGTCTTCTAGAGATATTTAGATAATGTTCTTATATTTTTGTGGCCGCCAAGAACACATAATTCTGACATACGGATCAAAAGTTATGGTCTAATCTTTACCACTGTCCTGAAATCCTAACGAGATTGAACTGACAAGTTTTCTCCTAAATTATGATTATGTTAATGGAAGATTCAGGGTTTTCACCCAACTAGGTTATTGTACAAAATTTTATAACCTTTCCAGAATATTAAAGAATGCCCTAATTGGAGTTGTAGATCAAAAGTTGTGATATATTCTTTACTGTTGTACTGTTTGTCTAGGCAGAATCTGTCTTGTTCTTTCTCCCACCTGTTAGCATTTTAATTTGGCCGAATTGGGAGATCTCATTAACTAGGATTTTGTAGTTATGTTCGTTAAGTTTTCTTAGGATCTGGGCTCACCTCGTTCCGAGTGCCAGATCAATAGTTATGAGTTATTCCGTGCTGCTGTCCAGATTCGTTTTTGTGATTGAGTTGTCTGTTTTCAGAATAGGTCCAATATTTAATTATTGGGTTGTCGGGAAGATGTAATAGAACATTGTTGGTAGTGTCTTGTGCCATGTTGTTCTTATTTCGAGTAATTACATGTGTAGGCGGAGAGGCTTCGGGTTTAGGGGTACCTTCGTTGCCTACCAATGCGTCGCAACGCGGAAGGCAAGTACTTTGATGTTCTTAAGATTTGTGAATGCTGAATGCTTGATGTTCGTATTGTGTTTTTCTATGATACATGAGAATATTCAATGTTTATGTTCCTTTCATATGTATTATTTCCATGATTAGAGATGATGCCTTTCATTGTTCATATTTCATTCCATGCATCCATTATTCATGTTTCATCCACGGGAGTGGATTATAAAGACCCATCAATTCTAGTATGGACACGTAAGACCCACCATTCCAATGTGGGCAGATTGGGACACCCATATGAAACGTTCTTCATACGGGATTTGGATCCCCGCATTTTGTTAAATGCGGGCTTATGTGAACACCGACGGGTGTGTCACTTGCTATACCGGTATAAGCATGTGTGTAGTCCCTTTTCATTTCATTCATTCATATATCCATTCGGTGCTATGTTCATATTTGTTGTATGTTCATGTATTCACTGTACTTGCTGAGTCTCGGACTCATTCTTGCTTTGTTTGTTTATTTTAGGTGATCATTGATGATGGCTCTATCGGGAGGGAGTAGACACGCACTAATCATTCAATTCACCATATTCAAGTTCAACATTATGACTTAAGTTTATATCTTTCATTTGTTAATTGATGAACTGTAATAAATAAATTTAGATGGTAAATGATACCTTGTGCTATGTTATGGTTGATTAAGTACTACTTGTGAACTTTGATCATCCCTTCGTTATAATTGTTTGGATTCAAACTATTTTCATGCTATTGTTCGATTCAATGTTGAACTCTTTATGTCTTTAGATGAGATATTGTTAAATCCTTCTGTATTATGGTTGTATGTTAGTTTTTTAGGTGACATCTTGGCTTCCGAATAGCCAGAATGTTACACAGGGTTTTCAATCTCAGTAGAAGAGGGTGCTTCTCTGGAATTTACGTACTGCCACATAAAATTCAGAACTACCGTGGAGCAGTAGTTCCGCCATTAAAGCTCCGGTACTACCGCACCACTGAATTGAACAGGCTCACCCAAACACGCTAGCCACGTGGACGGCTCAGATGAAGTGGGCTGTTCGGACCATGCGTTTAAGCCACATGATTTTGAACTTTTCCGACAGTCTGAACGGCCCACGGTAGTACCGCCAAAGGAGGTGCAGTAATACCACTAAGTGGTAGTTCCGCCAAGCAAGCACCGGTACTACCGTTTGCCAAGATAGCATAAGAGCTCCAAAAAAGAGGCTCTCTGGAAAATACGTTCTGCTTCAATTTTCCGGAAGTACCGTAGAGCGGTAGTACCGTTTAAACAACGGCGGTACTACCATTCCAAAGGTTTTGCAAATTTAACCAAAATGGAATCTCTAGATTTCACGTACTGTCAACTAGAAAACGGAATTACCGTCATGCGGTCGTATCGCTCACAAGGGCAGTCGTACCGCTCCACAAATAAGTTGACAGACACGTTTGAACTGTACACGTGGACGCTCCAGATTAATTGGGCTGTTTGGACCATGCATTTAAGCCACACGACCATGTCATTTTCGAACAGTCCGAATGGCCCACGGTAGTACTGCCAACAAATATGCGGTCATACCGCAAGGCGGTAGTTCCGCTCTGAAAACACCGGTACTACCGTTTGTGTTGACAATTGCACAGAGAGCTTTCAAATTCAAATTCAAATGCATGCATGATCCTAAATTGATCCAAATGGCACAACAATATGCTATCAAGCTACTAGTCATGATCCCTCTTAATAGTACGATATTTAACCTATAATCCGATCTTCCAACTATTTCTCCTAAGACTGGTAAAATATAAAAAGGATCCTAGACTATTTGTACCTTGTCTTTTATCCAAAAGACCTTCATGTTGTCCTTTAGCATGCATCTTCAAGGCATCAAATTCACCATTGGGACTTAACCTTGTAAATACTCAATGAACATGTTAATCCTATATTCACATATTATCATTAATTACCAAAAACATTTTTAGGGGTCTAGATGCTTTGAAAAGGCATGATTGTGTCCCGTGAGCCTCAAACAAAAATAAGACCGCGCAATAGCACAAACGGAAACGGCAAGGAGAATAGAAGCTAAATGATCTCTCGATAAGGGTCTTACCGAAAAGATGAGCTTGAGCAAGCCTCCCTCCCTTAGTCAACAGAGGAGAAGTGAGGGAAATTGAAGGACATGGAGGGGGTTTTAACCTGGGAAGAAGACAGAAATGGAGGCGATGTTACAAGGAGGAGCTCCAGGAGTGCTCGGGAGGTGCGGTGGCTCACGGCGGCAATGGCATGCAGCAGGCCTCGCGCGGCGCGTGGTGCTCATGCTCTAAGCATGGCAGCACGCTGGAGAAGACGCCTCCGACAAGTGGGTCTAGGCGGTCAGAGGCACAAACGAGGAGCGGCTCGGGTCAGGTGCGACCGATGCGTTAAATGGTTTTGATCAGCACCGTTTGATCGTGAATGAACGACTTAGATTGGATGGGCCGTTCGGACTATCCGATCGGGCAATCCACGAGGGCCACACGATCTCGAATGGACGATTTAGATCAAGTGGGCTGTTCAGACCGTCCGAACGGCCGCGAGATTTGGTCCGTTGAAATTTCATCAGATGGCTTGTGCAAGGTGCACTTAGTTGGTTTGTCCAGATCAGTTCACCGAGTCGGACTCAAGCCCGAGGAATAGTATCGGCTGGTTAGGTCTAGGGCTTTGACTGGTTTAAAATAAACCGATCCTATGTTGACCAGGCCTCTAAAATAGAAATAAATTTTCTAAAAATATGAAATAAAATAGAGGGGTTCCTAGGAAGGTCTAGTGTCCACAAAAATATCAAACCCTACTGTTTATGAAAATACTTTGTACAAAAATAAATCCACAACCGAACAGGTTATTGGATTGAGTTTGAAGTTTCTAAGGTTTGAAAATAATCCCAAAAAATTAGGAAAAATTATTTTAATTAAAAATAATTATAGTAATATTTGTTTAAATTATTTCCAGAGGAGTTTCAGTAGCATAGGTTTTCAGTTTTCTTTTGTAGTTCAACTATTAAGTGTAAGTTCAACACTTGCACAAGATTTTCCTAGTGCAATAAATATGCAAAAGTTTATAAAACATGATGCATGCTGAAGAGATGCCTAGTAATTATTATTTATAATTTGGGGACGTGACACGTTCGAATAACTCACCTCATGGAGATCGGCATGACAACAAGTCACGTCGCTTCCCTAACCATTACTCCTACCGGAGAAGAGTTCTTCGAACATCTGATGGTCGTCAAGCTCTCAGGGAAGGTGATCGTTCACCACTCCAACCCCGAAAACTGTAGCAGCAAATGGAATACGAGGAGTATTACCCTTGTAGGACTGAGACCTATCATAGGTCGGGTCCGCCTACAATTGGGTATCGTCGTGTACGATCAACTGGTGACGTCAACCCTTCTTTCTCACAAAGAAGGCATTATGATGTTATTACCGGATGTCGGGCGTTCAATCACCTGAAGCACACCATTGATCATACACGAGTAGGACAAACAAGTGATTGAAAGCAGTCAGACAGTGATGAGTACATGCCGTTTCAGGATCTGAAGCACACCATTGATCATACACGAGGTAGTTAATATACGCTGTTATTCTCTGAGATAACCGCATACCTTTGTCTCTGATAATAACATCCATGCGATGTGAGGGTGTTTCATTTCTGACAGTATTCTCCATCAAGTGATTCATCATTTGGAACGTTGAGGCGCGCGCCTCTTAGCTTGGAGAAATTTCCACATCTTTGTACATTATATAAAGGCTGAAGTCAGAAGGTAGAAGGAGAGGCAATCTGGAGCACAAGACATTAGGCTTTAGTCTTCCTCTTGATTGTAATCAGCACACTCAATACAGCAACACATGAGCAGGGTTGTGATTCTCTCTAGAGAAGGCCTGAACTTGTATAAATCCCTGTGTCATCCTTTGCGTGGTTCTAATTCTAGGAGACCATCGATATTCATTCGTAAGATCTATAGTAAAACATCGATAGCTGGCACTGACCGTAGGGAGTTTTCGGTGATTCCTTTTTGACAAGTTCTCTTTATTTCGTCAACTCTAATGCTTTCATGGTAGGAGAGTGAAATAAGGAGAATTGGTTTGACTTGATCGACTACGCAGGACTTGACATGGATGCCTGCTATGAATATGAGTAGAGTATTATTTCGTTTGATGGTAATGCCACCTCTAGGGATCTTTCACCAGATCCAGGAGACCATACCACAGACAGAGTTGAGGAGGGATCCTTTTCACCCACAACATTACGTCCAAATGAGGGACCAGATTCCTCAGAAGGCAAGGGTGAATCCGACCATAATTAGAACTACACCAAGGCAAGCACAGAACATAGTGAGGGTTCCCCCTCCAAATGTTCGAGTCCGTCCGACCTGGCACGGCAAGTCCTGGAAGCCATCATTCTGGGACTCCATTAGCATTTGGTGATCGTCACTCTTCAGTTACCCCCGCAAAAGTATATGGTCGAGCACGCTTTTCCAGCATATTCGACCATACCCTTGTAGGGCTCAACTACGGATGGAGACGGTTCTAACCCATAATTCCCCTTCTTGAAGGGGCTTACTCCAAGTTGCGAGGCATTGTCGTTCGATTACTCCTCAAGCCAAGAGGCCTCAAGCGCAAGTGGAGACACATCGAGGAGTTCTTTGTCCTCCCCTCAGATCCTAGTCTCTCTCCTAGAGGTAGGACTGAGGATGCTCCCCCTTGATCACACACTGTGAGCTTTCGTGGTGATAGCGAGGATGCCTCCGGTGATGAACAGGATCAGCACCTTCATGAGCGTGAGAGAAATCTTAGAAATGATCACTCTCTATTGAGGCAAACTCAAGCAACTTTAGATGTGGATGATCCTGAGACCATCCGGAGGAGAAGAATTACAACCCAGAGAACTTTGCCTGGGTGCATTCAGTATCGGTTAGAGGAAGCTCAAGAACTTCAACGTATAAATGACTTGCTCGAAAACCCAACTCAAGAACTTGGACGAGCACCAGGTTACGACCTCTTTGCTAAAGAGATCACACGAAGGCTTCAGAGCACGATGGCCAGATTTGAGCAATCTCGTCGACACCATTCTGGAAGCCGCTTCATCGAAGGATTTTCAACGATTGCCAAGCCTCTTACGCCATTGTTAAAGAAAGAGAAAAAGTTCACTTGGACTCCAGCTTGTGAAGAAAGTTCTCAAGAGTTGAAGAAATGTTTGACTTCAGCCCCAGTGTTAGTTCTGCCAGATATTCGGAAAGATTTCGATATCTACTATGACGCTTCGTGTCAAGGATTAGGTTGCGTCCTGATTGAAGAAGGAAGAGATGTTGCTTATGCATCAAGGCAATTAAGATCTCACGAGGAAAATTACCCTACCCATGATCTGGAATTAGCTGCCATTGTACATGCTTTAAAAATTTGGCGTCGTTATCTCATTAGTAATCGCTGTGAAATATACACAGATCATAAAAGTCTGAAGTACATTTTTACTCAGTCTGACTTGAACATGAGGTAGTGGAGATGATTGGAGTTAATCAAAGATTATAATCTTAGAATCCACTACCATCCCAGTAAAGCCAATGTCGTTGCAGATACTTTAAGTCGTAAGAGCTACTGCAATGCTTTTGACGTAAAGGAGAATTGCCCAGAACTCCATGAGAAATTCCAGAAGTTAAAGTTGGATGTTGTATCTGAAGGATTTGTGGTCGGCCTAGAAGTACAGTCTACCCTGGAAACATAGATTCGTGCTGCCCAACCAAAGGATCCCGTGATTCCAGACATCAAGCTCAAAATGGAGGAAGAAAAATTCAAGAATTTCACCAAGGATGATCAAGATATACTTTGGATCAATAGACGTAACTGTGTGCCAAACATTGATGGTTTGAGACAGCTAATGCTAAAGGAAGCTCTTGACTCCAAGTATTCTATTCACCCTGGAAGTACTAAGATGTACTGGGATGTTAAGAATAAATTTTGGTGGCCAAATTTAAAGCGAGAAGTCACTGAATTTGTTGCCTTGTGTGACATATATCAGAAGGTAAAGGCAGAACATCAGAGACCAGCAGGTCAACCCTTGAAAATTCTAGAGTGGAAATGGGAGGAGATTAGAATGGATTTCATTATGGGTTACCCAAGACTCAATCGGGTTATGATTCGATTTGGGTAATAGTTGATTGTTTGACTAAAGTTGCCTATTTCTTGCCAACCAAGACCACATACTTAGGAGATCACCTTGTAGAGTTGTATATGTTAAGAATTGTCAGCTTGCATGGTGTACCTAAGAAGATAGTGTCAGATCGAGGATCTCAGTTCACCTCTCGTTTCTGGCAGAGTCTGCACAAAGCTTTGAGAACTCATCTAAATTTTAGTACTGCTTACCACCCTCACACAGATGGGCAGACTGAAAGAGTGAATCAAATATTGAAAGATATATTGAGAGATTGTGCTTAGACCTGTTCAAAAGGCGGGCCGGGCTGGGCTTGGGCTGGGCTTGAAAATCTCGGCTGAAAATGGACAGGCCCGAGCTCGGTCCGGCCCGACTGGAAAAATCAATTTTTGATTTAAAAATAATATTTTAATCATTTTTGGGAATAAAAAAGTGATATTTAATTCATTTTCAGGATAAAAAAAATAGATTTTCACTGTTTTTCGGGCCTTCGGGCTTTTGGGCTCGGGTTTGGTCGAAAAATCGATCGAGCCCGACCGAATAGGGTCGAGGCTTGGCGGGCCGTGGGCAGGCGCTCGTGAACACCTCTACTTGTGCTCTAGCTAATGCTACCAGTTGGGATAAACGTTTACTATATGCAAAATTCTCGTATAATAACAATTATCAAGCCAGCTTGCAGTTGTCACCATTTGAAGCTTTGTATGGTTGTGCATGCAAAACCCCTTTGAATTGGTCTGAAACAACTGAATGTTTGGTATTTGGACCAGATATTATACAGGAAGCAGAAGATCAAGTGTCTATGATCAGGGAAAGATTAAAGATAGCTCAGTCTAGGCAAAAGAGCTCTGCTGATAATTGTCGCCGTGACCTCAGCTTCGAACCTGAAGATTTCGTTTACCTTCGAGTTACTTCGCTAAGAGGTGTCAAAAGATTTCATGCCAAAGGGAAGCTTGCCCCTAGATATGTTGGTCCGTTCAGGATTTTGGATCACTGAGGAGAAGTTGCTTATTAGCTTGAACTACCGCAGTTGTTAGCAGGAGTGCATGACGTCTTCCATATCTCTCAGTTGAAGAAGTGTCTTTATGTGCCGACAGAACAAACTCCATCAGATTCAATTGGGAGTTAAAAGAAGATCTGACCTATAAAGAGCAGCTAGTCAAAATTTTAGATATCGCAGAGCGTTGGACTAGAAGCAAGACCATTCATTTTTCTAAGGTTCAATGGAGCAACCACTCAAAAGGAGAAGCAACGTGGTAGCATGAAGAAGAGATGAAAGCTGAGTTTCCTAGCGTTTTCTCTAGCTAGCCTAAATCTCGGGGTCGAGATTCCTTTAAGGGGGGGGGGAGGTTCGTAACATCCCAATTTTCTGGTCTTAAAAATCTTTTCAGTAGTTTAGTCTCTAGAAAATTCACCCAAGAGATTTTATTTGAATTTTAATCAAGCTAAATATGGACTTTTAATAGCAAAACAATTTAATGTGACTAATTTCAACATCAAATTTTGTTAAAACTATTTTATTTGGGTTCTCTATTCTTTAATATATTTTCTAGTTTTTTCCTAGAATTTTTCTGAGTTCATTTGCTATTTTCTAATTGCCCTTTTCATTTTTCTACTATTTCTAAAATAGAAAACCTATTCAAAGTCTCAGAAAAGCTCTTGGGCCGAAGCCCAATCCTTCGATCCATTTCCTATAACTTTTCGGCCCGAACCAGTTGCAGTCAGCCTTCCTATTTCCTTCACCCGCGCGTGCTCTTGGCCCCACTAGTCAGCTACATCCGTGTCGTGTGTGACACGACTACACGAGCACGTCCGAGCTTCGGCTATTGACGTGTGGGCCCCCCAAATCTCTTGTGCTTCATCTCCGATTCTGTTACGATTTGACCCCGCTGCAGCGTGTCCGTTTGGGCGTTTGTGCTCTGGACACTTCCGGGCGACCGCGTATAAAAGGGGAGGGAGCTCTTAACCTCTGCACCCAACCCCAGCCACCAGAGCTCTTGCGCCATGCCCTAGCCACCGAGAGAACTCGAAGAAGCGAAGTCAACGCCTTCAACTGTGATGAGCCATTGCTCCGTTGTCAGCGCCGTCGCCGCCTTTGGCATCGCGAGGATGAGGGCTACATCCCGAACGTGTTGGTTCCGCTGGAGCGTCACTGGAAAGCAGATCCCGTCAAGCCCGAGACTCTGCCGTCGCTTCAACCTTGCCGCCGGCCGCCACAGCCAGCGACGAGCACAAATGAGCACACCCTTAGGTTACCCATCGCACCTTCTACACGTTGCGCATATCCACCATCGATGAGACGCCGCCATTCGCTGCAAGCCATGGGGACCCGTGCGCCACCCCTCGCCGTCGTCCACGTTTGCGCTATGTCAGCCACCACCTAAACCCCCATGCGTATGTGTTGCTTGTGTTGCGTCGCGTCAGTCGCCCCTTGCGTGTCTGTGTGTCCAACAGATCTAAACCCGAGATCCATTTCGAGTAGATCCAATCCACCATAGACCGAGCCACTGCCTTGTGGAACCCCTTGTCAGTCCACTGTTCCGTAGACCAGTGAGCCCGTGGGCCAATAGATTAGTTCCGTGGACCAGGTGTATAGACCCTGGGCCCACATGTCAGCCTCTAGGGGATTTTTGCCGGTTTTTATTTAATTCCGAAATTCAGGGCTTGTGACACGCTAACATCATAATCCAGAATTCTTAGTAGAGAAATAATTCAGAAAATTCACAAATTCCAATTTTGCTATTTCTTTAGGTTTAGATCTTCCAGAAGCCCGTTCTTTCTCATCTGAACTTCGATTAAGCCCATTTAAATTTCTAAATTTGAACTCTATTTTCTTGAGATTTTTATTTAATTTTTGGAGTTTGTTTTCCTCTCTGTTTTTATTTATTTTGTTTATTTGCTTCGTTTGCGAGTAGACGTTGATACTTTGGGGGGTTTTGAGGAAGAATGAGTTCACCAGGACCAAGACCAGTACCAAGATCTATTCCAAGGCAAGTTGTACCTTTGATCATGTTTAACCCTGTTTTCTAAAATTAGTTTGATTCAACTATTGCATGTATTTTAAGTATGTATTTAAATGCTTTGGGATTAGTTATTTATCCAATTTGTTTATATCCACCTTGTCTATTGTTATGTCATGATCTTTTGTCACCCTAGATTGGTTCATTATTTAGTTGGTATTATCGTAGCACCACCGTGGGTTGGTTAGATACGAGTAGCTTGCTTAGCCATACAACGAGTCATACATATCATTGAGTTACAATTATAAATTTGACTAAGTGAATATGGAACTTTATGAGAAAACTGTGTGTGTTGTGTGCTATTACTCGTTGATGGTATGTGTTGCACTTAACCAATAGGGTGAGAAATGATTTAGACTGAGGTGAGTGGTGGATATTGTGTGATATGGTGGAGCTCTGTGCTTGGGAATTGAAAAGAATGGTTTATTTAGAGATTAGAAGTCTCGTCTTGGTCAATTAAGGTGTTAACTTTGTGCGTCATTGAACTAGGCCTTATCGTACAACCACATGCATGATAGGACGGGCCTAACTTAGTAAGTTATGCAACCTCGACATTGACTACTTAGGTAGTAGGTTAATCTCTGTGTTAGGGTGGGGGTGTGTTTCTGTCTCCGTAGCGATTCACATCGATGGATGGTTTGCCACTTCCAGGTCCAACGGTGTGTGTCGAACTAACTTTCTGTGTGAGGGTTAGGGCCGACAGTAAAACACATCGGGAGTGTTAATTGTTGAGATGAAATTTCTGAAAGTTTTTTTATGGTTAGTGCTAGCTGCACTGATTATATCTTGTGGGTAAAGTGTAAAACCTCTGCAGAGTGTTTAACAAGATTCGAATGGCCGCGTCCGCGGTCATGGACAATGCTCGAGGATTTCACACGAGGGGTAGATCTTCATAAAAGCAATTGGAAAGGGGGTGCTGTGTGATCTAAGTCATATGGCTGTGTGAAGAATTGGATTAGGCTTTGTGTCTTTTGTGAAAATAACTGTTAAATTAATATTGTTTAATTGTTTTGAATTATATTTTCAATCTATTATTCGTATTCAACTGCAAATGTTACTTTTATGCAAAAGAACCACAGAAGCCATTCCTTTGGAATAAGCCATCATCTATATTTGCATTCTATGGTATGACTTGCGAGTACGGTTGTGTGCTCATGCTTGCAGTAATCATTCAATAGATGTGGAGGAGTCATTGCCTGCTTTTGAGGAGTTCCACGAAGGTGTTGATCATTAGGTCTTAATCCCAGTCGGTTGCCTGTGGCGAATCGATGGGTTTCCGCTGAAGTTTGTTTGTACCGCTGTTGCTATTTATTTTCTATCAGCCCTGTGTGGCTTAATAAGTGTAAACTCAACCATAAGGTCAAAATCATTACTTGTTATGCAAATTACTTGTTTATTCTATTATTTCATGTTGTGCGGATCGATACCCATCTATGTTGACACTGTGTGCACTAGCGTGATCCGGGACTAATGTGTTATACATAAAGGGTCCAGAATTGCATTTTTGGGTCCCGGCAGAGGTGGTATCAGAGCCATACTGACTGTAGGTCTTGAACTTAGTTAGATCGGCCATTCTTAGAGTGTCCAAACTATTTTCTAAAGAAAAATTAACTTGCAGGGTTAATTGAATTGCTTAACTTCTCTTATGTCTCTCTTGACTCAACTATTGCTAAAGTTTTTCTTCTCCCATTGTTTTAAGTTGATTCTTACCTCTTGTCTGTCTTGACAGATGGCTTGTTTCTAGACTTATGGTAAGCGTAAGGGAGGACTTGTTGGAGAACTATGGAAGCTTTTGTAAGTGCTGAGACAATTCGATCGACCGATGTACCGATGCACCAGCTGGGTGGTGAACGGCTGAAGTCGTGGAGTGCTTTGTCGTTTAACCATCTACGCTCGAAGGGACACAAGAGCTAGCCATCCTCTAAACATATCTATTCGAAAGATCGTCTTTGTAGAAGGAATTCAGGAATCCTCACGGCTTGCTATTTTGAGGATATGCAGCATCTACGCTCGCGAGCTTTAGGATACAGTCTTTCGCTATGATCCCCGTGCCTCTACCGTGGAACTTCCCGTTCGTTATCCGTCTACAGATGGAGAACACAATGCTACAGTGGTGCACCTTGCTCAGTTTGCCGTCGCTCAGGAGGAATCCTTGGAGACCACCGCCACAGAGCTGGAGTGCATCTACGAGACTCTGCAGATGGCAGAGGAGAGGATCGTAGTGCTGGAAAAAGCTCTGTACGGGCAGTAGGAGCCTGAAGAGCCAGAGGAAGACCCTGAAGAGCATGAAGATCCAAACGAAGATCTAGAAGAGGCAGAGGAGCCAGCAGAACCAGAGGATCGGTCGTGCAGACTCGAGCCCCTGCTCCTCTTGTGCTAGTTCGAGGCTTGAGGACCGGTTGCAAGGGCCTTGCTGTTGTTCTGGTCTCTGATGGCGGAACCTGCTCGTCATTGTGGAGGTTACCTCAGTGATTAAAATTTGCTCAGGTTTAGGCTAAGTTAGTCAAGGCTCAGTGTGTTCGAGCCGCGTCTGTTTAAGTTTAGGAGTGTCGTCCCTTAGACGATAGTTTGTGTGCTTGGTTTGTGTTTGTTTTTCTTGTGTGCAGTATGAGCTGCAAAAGGCCTTAGGCATTTGTTGCAACCATACTAAGATCCTAATTAATAAATAAGTATTTTAGTTGATTTCTTGGAGCCATGTTTGTTGGGTTTAATCTACCCTCCGATTAGTTCTTAACTTATCTTGAGCTTGCTACCTTATCTAACCCATGGAGCTTTCACTAGATGGTTCAAACTCTCAACACTGCAGCCAGTGGTTCAGGAACCAATGGGTCAGAAGGGAATGAATAGACACCTATAGGAGCAATTCTGCTGCAAGCAACCCCAATTGATCTGCAGAATTTTGGAGCGTTGATAGCTGCTCAGACGCAAATGATATACACGATGATGAACCGGACGCAAAATATGAACAACAATCAGAACCACAACAACAACAACAATGGAGCCCCAACTGCAAATAGTCACCATGGACCATCCAAGCTAGTAGAGTTCACGAGGACTCGCCCACCAACCTTTTCGGGTCATGTGTCACCAGTGGAAGCCGATGATTGGCTTCGTGTCATTGAAAGGAAGCTGCTGATCATCCAATGCAGCGACCATGAGAAAGTCCTCTATGCGACGCATCAGAAGGTGGGGATCGCCGCCAAATGGTGGAAAAACTTTTGTGCCACACATGAGATGCCACATAACATAACCTAGGAAGAGTTTTCAATAGCTTTTCGCTAGTATCATGTGCCAGAAGGAATTATTGATATGAAGAAGGATGAATTTCATGCCCTCAAGCAAGGAGGCATGTCAGTGACCGACTATCCCAAAATGACATTAACTAATGTCTAAACCATATCCTAATGGCTACAATAGTAAGAATGAAAAATTCACAAGAAGGATTCATGCATTCAATAATAATTTAACTACCGTCATCCTCAAATATAGCCATTTTAGCCAAACATACACACATGCATAATAGATTTTGCAAAACAAAACACAATAGTTGAAATAATGTGACCAACATGGTCAAAGGAGGTGCTTGCCTTGCTCTAGTTGCTCCGAGAATGAGGGTTCTTGATCGTTGATAATCTCGTTCGCGTTTCCAACGTCTATTCGAAAAGAGCTGAAACCAATAGTAAAATAAATTCAAGACCAAAAAAATACAAATATTTTTTGCATATTAAAATATAGGATGATTTTAGAAAAAAGAATAATCCAATTTGGAGTTCATATGCAAAATTATTAATGTTTGAATTTGGTTCGGTCTAAAAAATATTGAAAATAAGAAAAGGGTGACGTCGAAAGCGTATTTTATGAAATTTATGCTTTCTAACAGAGAAAGCATATTGACTTTATATTGAAAGCAGCTTTTCCATTTTTATAATTTTTTGAAAATTATTTTCTTACATGAGGGACCTACATGTCAGTATGTCGGGTTTTTGATTTCTGATTTTATTTATGAAAACCGTGGATGATCTCACATGTTAGTGACTCATTAGTTATTAACTAAGTAATTAAACCTAATTTGATTTTAATCCTAAGTTAACCTGCTGACAGGTAGGTCCACTTCTCAGCCTCTCAGTTTTTAAATGCGTTTTAAAACTAAAAATCGTACATGGGTCCCGCATGTTAGTGACTCATTTACTAAACCATGTTCAAATTAAATTTTTTATTATCTTCTTGTCTGGTCCCACATGTCAGTGAATCATTACACTTAACCAGTGCCATTAGCGCTAAACAAATCCTAAACATGAGTGGGACCCACTGTCAGAGAGAGAAAGAGAGGAGGAGAGCAGTGCACAATACCACGCTGGCTCGACGACCTCGTCAGTGGCGAACAGCGTTGCGGCTTGGCTCGGGAATGGGTAAAATGGGTTTCTGATGTGATGGCGGTTCTACCGAGTGGTGGCGAAGAGCCAAGGGATGGCCGAAGTGTCGGTGCCTACGACCTCTAGAGACGACGCTGAATAGGACCGTGATGGTTTTGGTAGACAGGACAGAAGCAAAGAGAACGATGGTGTGCATGGGCTCTAGAGGGCTATTGCGATGCTACCAGCGATGGCACGGGGACCAATGGTCACCGGAGCGGCGACGAAAATGCTTTTCGTGGCGGCGCCATGATCGGTATGATGAACTTCATGCTACGCTAGCTAATCATCCAATCTAATAGGCGCAATAGCTCTAGGGGACTACTAGAAGCTCACTATGGGTGTTGACGGCGTCGGGGGATGGTTAGAGAGCTTGGAGCAGCGATGGGTAGCGGCGGTGGCGATAGCTTCACGATGACACAGCTTCTCAGTGATGGATGGTTGAAATGGAGCCGTGCATAAGCTCATGGGCGTGCTAAGGATGGTGAAGGTGGAAGGAATTAACTAAGGACTCACCGGGGTGGCGACAAACAACAAAGTTGGTTGTGATGGCCAGATTTAGGGAAGAAACTCGATTTTGGTGACTCACTACGTGTGAGTCAACATCAAGTGAGCAAAAGACATTAGTAGAGTATAGAACGCGTTATGACGTGGTTGGGTGAGGTTCAAGCTCACCAGAGGGAGCTCTCTGGCTCTCCGCCCATTCAAGAAAAAGGCGGTGGCAGGAGGTGGTTGGCATGGGCATGGTGACACATGGTGTAGCGTGGAGACGATAGGAGCAGGAGAGTGCAAAATCGGTGGGTGGAGTCGCATACCGAGGGGCCGGGTGTAGCGAGCACAAGTCTTGCTACTGGCTCAATCTTCGAGCGAGGTGGATGAAGGCTTCGATCGTGGGCACAGTGCGTCGAGAGAGAGAGAGAGATAGATAGATTGATAGAGAGAGAGAGAGAGAGAGAGGGAGTGGGGCGGGCTCGGTTGGGCTGTGGTAGTTTCGGCCCAAAGGCGAGCAGGAATATATAATTAGGTTTGAAAATTTCTATAAATGGCTGAGAGTTTGAGGAAATTGTAAGTATAGAAAATGGGCTCAAAAAATTATGAAAATATTTGTGGATACTCCTAACATAGTTTAATGGCTTGTGAAATATTTCCATAATTTTATTTGTTCCGCATTATTCTCAAAAATTCTTTCAAGCTTCTATTTGTATGCAATTGCAATAGTTGTTTTAGGGAAAATTTCAAAAACATGGTCAAACTTTATTCCCACATTTATCCTCAGTACAAATATCCCAAGTTTGGATTTTTTGGATGCCACAATGTCTCTCCGATGAAGCAAAGTACTCGATGATCAAGGAAAATTCACCGAATAAACTGTGGAGTAACTTAGAAGAATTGTATATAGCAAAATCGCTAACAAACCTATAAGTGATAAAGTGGAAACTATATAGGTTGCGCATGAAGGAAGGCACACAGTTTCTTGATCATCTCAATGTCTTCAACAAGTTTGTCACGTAGCGGATTAGCGTGGATGAGAAAACTGAGGAGAACGACATGGTCGTCATACTGGCATCATCTCTACCACCATCATGGGGGTAGTTAGTGATGAATATTCTCATCGAGAAAATCACTCTCAACTTTAATGATGCAGTTGCATACCTATTGGAGGCCGAGTCCTTGAAGAATCCATCGAAATCTTCATCCCTGTGTGATCTAGCATGGGCTATCATGGGTGTTGTAGACAGGAGCAAAATTCACATGACGAAAAAAAGGACAAGAGCACGGGCACACATGTATGCTATCTATTTGACGAGGAAGGTCATATGATAAAAGACTGTCCAAGTTTGAAGAAAATGAAGGATGCATGTTTAGTAGCGGTAGCAAAAGATGATTCAAACGTACTAGTTGTCAGTCAGTCAGGTACTTCTCATGGATGGATATTAGATTCGGGTTCTTGCTTCCACATATGTTCGGCGTGAGAGATTTTTGACAAAGGATCTCTACGCCTGGCAGACAAAACTATTCACTTAGCAGTTTGCAAGGAATATGCAAGTACCGAGGAGAGAATGATTACATATTGGAGTACATCGCACATTAACGGGAGTTCACCATGTTCCTGGATTAAAGAAGAAACTAATCATGAAAAGTATTTAGAGCAACGAAGGGTACTAATTAATGGGTAATCTCCAAGGTGGAGAAACCAATAGGAGATTTGATAAAAATCCTGGTCAGGAGAAGGAAACCGTGTCATTAACGGTAGGTACTTACATGTGATCTGTAGTTATGCGCGAAACTGTAAAGATGATTACAAACTCTAACAGTCGCAGAGGCATAGACGCGGACTGTTGGAAGAAGGAAGACATTATGGGACCAACCATGTGGTACCAGTAAGCAGGTGGAGCTTGGAGGCGGTACAAACCTATGGCATGGAGTGTTGGTGATATGCCCTAGAGGCAATTATAGAGGTGATTGTATCACGTCTATGTTTATGAGTTATAGCATAAATGTTATTATGTTCCTTGGATGAATTATCATTTATAAAGATTAACAAGTATGTGACATGTTGGTGAAGCTCTTTAAGTTATATGATGTCATTCTAAATGTATCCCTGGTCGGATGTCACTGATTGGAACACTAGTGACTTATTGACTAGCACATGTATTGATTGATGACTGTTTCACTAGTTATGGATATGTGGATATCGAATCAATAATGTGGACACATATCAGAGAACATGGTGTTGGATTGACTCACCTTGAGATGCTATTGAGATTGTTATGATTTTGTGTCTCATCAGTTGGTCTCAAGCAATGATGATGTATAATCCTTAGACATGAGATCAGTATGGTTTCCTACATGTGTAACAGTATACTTAGGGGTTGCCAAACATTACTCCGTAACTGGGTAGTAAAGGTAGCTTTCGGGTATACTATGAAACACGCAGAGGGATGTGACTGGTTGGACATGGAATTTGCCCCTCCTAACATAATAGGAGAGATATCTCTAGGCCCCTTGATGTGGTCGGATAAAAAAAGTGCATGGCCATGCCACTAGTGGTCGAAGAGTCGGCAACATGAAGTTATCCGTAACTAGATGGAGAAAGTATTGAATAGTCCATGGATGACATATATCTCACCTGGAGTTCAACCAGATATCGTGACACAAAAGGAGAATATACAAGTAGTTCATTTAGTCCAACCAGATACGAACTGGTTGTATAGATATATAGACTGGTCATGAAATGGTCGTACATGATCACTAACTAGTCGGTGAACTGGTCGTAAGTTGTTACAAACTGGTCGTGACTAAATATGGACTGATTATATAGAGATATGAGCTGGTTGTAAGTCATAAGGACCTGGTCGTAGATCATATTGTATAAGATTCGTCCGATATAATATTTGTGTGTATTCAGGAATTGTTATGTCCTACTAGGAACCGCTAACGACTTATGGTCAGAAAGGAGTTTTCGACTCACAATCGATTACACATGAACCTACCAGGTCACACACTTAACTGGTTAGAATAAATTAGTTCGGATAGGATCTGTTATGGGCTTTTTATAAGGGGATGCATGGGGTTGTCGGAACGTAAGAGAGTTGCTCCACCGAAACCCTAGCCGCCATCTCCCCGAAGGCCCTACCGTGCGCATTGGTACTAGCACACGGATGTACGACGTTCCACCCCTGGACGTGTGGATACTGTAGAGGCGCTGCTGCGGTTGTTGCTGCGCTGATTGAGGATGATCCACGACCTACGCAAGGAATGTGACAGGTTGCTGGAGGAGATGATCAGTGCCAAGGACGTTGCACGATCGACTACGACCACTACATCGACTCTCTCGATGTTGGATTAGGCTGCTCCATCTCTTCTTTCACTGCACTACGCATCTAGTGGTAACGATCTAAGATCTCTTGCTTGCATGACTTTTTGGTTTACATAGTAAATTTTTTGAATTGCCAGCTAGTGTAGCCTTCCCGTATACCTACATGGAGGGCTGTAGGAAAAAGATGTGTAGTTAACCGAACTACACAACAAAAGAACTCTCAGGTGGAGCGTCTGGGCAGTCAAGCCCAAACACCGAAAGTCGCATTGTGGTGATGTGCATGAGCCCCTGTGCTGGGGATACTCCCAATGGTGGGAGGTAAAACAAAAAAAAGAAGAAGAAAAAAGGTGGAGCCGACTTGGAGCAAATTATTGGAGGAGCGTGATGACTTCAAGGAATAAGAGTCAATGTGAATATTGTTGTGTATGATGACTTATATCCTAATATAGTAGGACTTGGAGAGATGTGCTACAAGTAAAACCGATGAATCCTAATTGGATTAGAATTGCTACTTCTATTTATAGTATGATTCCTACTTCTCTTTGAAGGAGAACAAGGGGCACTATATGAAGACATGGGGATGGCAATAGGAACCCAAGTAAGAAAGCAAGAAGCAACTAAGCAAGGAACTCATTTACAGTAGTGGCGCACGAGAGAATTGAGGTCTGACTTATTCTTTAGCACTATATTTTTGTATAAGGCAAGAATCTGAGGGTTCTAAGAGGTTCGAGAATGTTATGGGAGAACGACAATTCCTTGTACTCTTTTGAGGTTGTGATTAAGGAATTTATGGCCGGCTTCACCAAATTTCCCTCTCTGGTCGTGGTTGTTTCGTCGTCATTGTCTCTGGTTCTTTTTACGAGATTCATCTACTTCGCTCTTGATATCGTACACACTTGTGATGTATCTCATAAACTCTGATATGATTCGATGCGGGGTGCCTGTAAGGAGGGGTTATAAGAGTATAACATAGCTCGTACATGTACTTGAAGCCTTTCGATCGACGAGTAATGGCACGAACCGGCTGATCGAGTGCCGTAGAACAACTGTTTAGATACGCATTCATCGTTACATGCGCTTTGAAGTATACTACCACCACACGTATGGATACTAGCTAGCTCAGTTGGGAATTTTTTGCCGTATTGGGATTTTTACGCCGCATATTTGTAGGAATGACCATCGATGGTCATTTGTTTTGCAAAAAATAGCGCGGTGCGGCATGGCCACCATGCGGCCATACCTCCCGTCTTGCCACGTGCGACCTCCTGCATGGCCATCGTGCGTGTGGCCCCTCCCACATGGCCACTGTGCGGTAGTCGGCTGCCACATCGCCACCTCCCGCATGACCATCGTGCTATGGCCACTCCCGCAGGGCCACTGTGCGGTGCCCCTCCCACACACACCGTGTGGTCTCCCCTCCCTTCCACATGTCCCTCCCTCCTTGTTAGACCCAAAATCTGGATTTAGGATCCTCTGTGTTTACCGCACTAGTCCCTAGATCAGTAGCAAGTGCCCACACTTACATCTCTGGATATCAAACACATATCACGAAAATGTAAAGCTATTGTGTAATAATAAACAGAGTGTAAATATACCTTCTCGTGTTTGTCTTGTAGAATGGCTGGTCAGGCCAAATACCTTTAATGAATCAGCAGCGGAAGCAAAATAAAAGTGTAACATGTGGAAGCCTCATGATATACCCACATGCAATTGACTGGGGCTCGTGACCTAATTCTTGGCCTTCTTGATCTTTAGTCTTGAATGCACATGATTGTCCATGCAGCCTTCTTCTATGCTTACTGACTAAAAGAATACAAATAACGAGCATAAATACACAATCGTACTCACGAGCCAACACACAATGCATTTATTATATATGCAAGGCTAATCAAGGGAGGTTCATGGTTCTTTTATTTGCACAATGCTATGTTTGAATTAGATTATATATAGTAGCAATTCCTGAGAGTTAGCATTTTGAATTAATACATGTTTTATAAACTGAGTTTTTGTTGTAAAATACTAGTGGAGATCTCATCTCCTATAACATTGAGTGGCTCCATCCACTCAATGCTCGGGTCATATCCCGTACTTTTCACTGGTCTCTGACCAGGCCATTTCAAATCTCTCAGTTTCAGCCCAACTTTTTATTCCACCCACAAATCATTGTTTTATAAAAATGAAAGCTAGTTCAAGCAAGTTCCCGGCACCACCCTTGACCATGAGCATGGCTATCTACATAGTTTTCTTACTCTGCAGAGTTCGCACACTTTACCCACAAGAGATAATCAACTCATAATGTACCTAACACACTTCTATAGGTATGCGACTAAGTTGATTACTATAAGGCCTTTAGAATGTCCCACCTCGACGCAACCCCACGCCACTAAGTATCACCTCCTTCGCCCTCACTCACGGGAGGTCTCCCATTTGCGCCGTGAGAATCAGTGACTCCCTTGCCCTTTGTACACTCCACACACCCACCAATGGTGGAGTTGCGAGGCGGTGGACAAATTAGTTAGCCAAGTCGTACCCATTATAGACTTGTGGTTGCACTGTTTTTACATTAGATGTCATCACAAGATTCGGGCCTTAATTAACTCGGGCCGTACATCCACATACCTGCTTTCTCTCGTGCACCTGGCACCAGCCATTCTTTTCAGCCACCCGAGTCGAAATCTATTTTTGGGTTTTCCTTTGTTTAAAAATACATTTCTAGTCAAACATACCAGCCAGGCTCCAGCCTCGACTGCCCAAATCCATTTTCAAATGTTTTAGTGATGTTTCGGGCAAATCATTGCCCACATGACAATGTATCTATGCAAGCCTAAGCATGACACTTAGATACAAACTTATTAACTAGTATGTAAACCATTATTTCTAGGGTGACAAAGGATAGTGTCAAAGTTCAAGGATTGGAAGTTATACACAATTATCATTATGGTAGTAGCTACGAGCTAGACCAACATATTTTAATAATTCATAGCAATGCAATTTCATAATTTAAATCAATATAATTGCATTTCAAAAGTAGGTGCAATATGATCAAAGTGTCTACTCGCCTTGCTCAGTATTCTGATAAGGCTCAACATTCTGATATTCGTCTTGCTTGATATTCTGATAATCATCTCACTCAATGTGCATATAATCATCCTGTTCAATGTTATGACAATCTTGATCCGGACCTCGTCCTTGTTGGGGTTGTTGTTCCATTATATCTTCAGATTCTAACTGCACGGAATACGATCGAACCCAAGAACGTCTGAAAGCATTCAAATGAAATCCAATAAATCCAAATATAAGCAAAAAAAAGGAATTACTTCAAATAAAAGTAAACATATCTAACGATATCTTGAAAGAACGAGATATTCCAGATGAAACTAATCATGCCTAGTGTTGTTGATGAAGGAAATACTTCAGACAAAGTATATCCAAAGGGAGTTGATGAAGGAAATACTGCAGACGAATTATCTTCAAAGGAAGTTGATGAAGGAAATACTGCAGACGAAATATAATCAAAGGAAGTTGAAGAAGGAAATACTTCAGACGAAGTATAACCAAAGAGGTTGATGAAAGAAATACTACAGACGAAAGTAGATAAATCCAAACTCTATTCGTTTGGCCTAGTAGTAGCTTTGGGTTGATAGTCAGACTTAGGGTTAGGCCACTGCTTGATTCGGAGTGAGGGCGAGAGGGATCGGGCTCTCGGAAAGTCCGTTGGCACCAGGAGTTAGGAGTGTTGGGCCACGGGGTAGGCTACGATAGCTACAAATCAAAAATTTCTACCATGCAAACCAGGAAGCCAAGCAAGTAGATGATCACAGATCGTTACCACCAGACGCGCAGAGCAGCAGAAGAAGGGTTGGAGCAGCCTGGTCCAATGTAGAGCACGTCGATGTAGTGGTCGTAGTCGATCGTCTAGCGTCCTCACGAGTCGATCGTCTCCTCCAGCAACTTCTGCAGTTCCTTGTGAAGATCGCGGATCGTCCTCAATCACAAAAGTCACAGTAGCACCTCTACGGTATCGACACGTCTAGGGAAGGAACAACCATGCACAGGTGTGCTAGCACCAAGTCGCACGGTAGAGCTCTCAGGAAGATGGCGGCTAGGGTTTCGGTGGTGATTCACTCGTCTTTCCCAACAGCCTCATGCATCTCCTTATATAATGCTCGTGACGGATCCTATCCGAGCACGTTTATCAAATCGTATTCGTACTAGTTTGTTCCAACCCGTTAAGTGTGTGACCCTACAGGTTCATGCGTAATCGGTTGTGACTCGGAAACCCTTTCCGATCACGAGTCGTAGCGGCTCCTAGCAGAACATAGCGATTCCCGAATACACAAAAATTATATCGGACGAACCTTAATGCAATATGATCTACGACCAGGTCCTCATCACTTACGACCAGGTCCTATCTCTATACGACCAGTTCATATTTGGTCACGACCAGTTCGTAATTCTTTATGACCAGGTTACGACCACCCTGTGACTACGTTCGACCAGTCTACGACCAGTCCGTAACTATTCGAACTAAGCGACCTACTCGTGTATACTCCCTTTGCCTCACGACGTCTGGTTGAACTCCAGGTGAGATGTTGTGTCATCCATGGACTGTTCAATACTTTCTCGATCGAGTGTCAGATTATTTCACGTGGTCGAACACTTCGACTACTAGTGGCATGGCCATGCACTTTCTTTATCCGACCACAATGAGGGGCCTAGAGACATCTCTCCTGTTATGTTAGGAGGGTCAAATCCCATATCCGACTAGTCACATTCCTCTACATGTTTCATAGCATACCCGAAAGCTACCTTTATAACTACCCAGTTACGGTGTAGCATTTGGCAACCCCTAAGAGTGCTATTACACATGTAGGAAACCATGCTGATCTCATGTCTAAGGATTATACATCAACATTGCTTGAGACCAACTAACGACACATAGAATCATAACAATCTCAATAGTGTCTCAAGGTGGGTCTAATCCAACATCATGTTCTCTAACATGTGTCCATATTATTGGTTTGATATCTCCATATCCATGACCCGTGAAACATAGTTATCAACCAATACATATGCTAGTATATTCATATGTGTCCTCATATGTTTCCGACCAGGGATCGTATAAGAATAATTATCGCAGAAATATAGAATTTCACAATCAAGTCACATAGTTGATAATCAATATTAACAATATTATTCTTGGAACAAGATAACATTTCTATGATTGCCTCTAGGGCATATTTCCAACAAGGAGTCCAGCGGGGCGGAGAGAATATTCATCTGAATATTCCACATCGGTTACCTAGAGGGGAGAGATCACTTGTTAGGCAGGATCCTTTGATCCACCTTCGGATCACGAGTTGTCCGATTACTGGGAATGGATAGAAGTGGATGGTAGCTAGAGTCTAGACAATGTTGACTAGTGGTTGGATTGCTATTATCCACCTGGGGACATATCATCGCTAGTCACACGATGCCAAGCTGTTCTAATGACTATTTTAGTTATTACTTCCTATTTACCGTGGAAGTTCCATGACGGTCAGGTGAGACCTACGTGTAGGTGTGAGGATTCGCTCTGGGTAGACATAAGTCTCACCGCCTACGTGTAGGTGTGAGGATTCGCTCTGGGTAGACATAAGTCTCACCGATACATAGGACCTTGTTTGCTTAAGGATTTCTTTTATGATTTTATATTTATCAAGGAAATTCCATGAGCTTTAGCGGGAACTTCCGAGCAAAAGCTAGATGACACCATACTCCTTTAATGTATAGACCTAAAATTCAGTGACGTAGCATAATCCTAGTTAGGTTTTAATGAAAGTAATCATTTTACCTAATCGATAATTTAGTAAGGGTCTACTTGTAAGTGTATATTTCTACGATGTATTATTTTGTGACAATGGCCTAGGGTCTACTGACCATTGGATCATGCGTGCATGTACATGCCTAAATGTGACTATATCATTGTTTGGTTTTAAATAACCTTGTTAACTAGGCATTCTTAAACATAAGACTATATTTGGTATAAACTCTAACTGATATGTTCTACTAATCACTAACCATGATGTACTATTTATTATAACAAATGGCCTAGGGCCATCATGTCATTTAAGGTAGCTATATTATATTTTAATATGACTCCTTATTAAACCTGCCCTTTAAAATTAACTATCAATTGCCTCCTAATGATAATTAATTAATACCATAGTAGCCTGAATTAATTACGATTATCTTAACTACCGATTACTCGGTTTTCTTGTACTAGAAAATAAACTAATATAATTTCTAATTAACTTATCTAATTACTCTCCTAATCCAATGGACCTATTATCACCTAGATTTATACTCTTCATACTTCAATATTAGAATCATCTTTTAATGCTAAATGATATTAGTATACAATTATATTCAATTGACCTCTAATTACCTTGAACCATTCACTGGGGCTATTTGCTAATTATACTTGGGTTGCCTAACTTGTCACCTCATATTACTAACATTTTCATATAACTATTCATTGGTTTATCCTAATCCATTATCATTGTAGCTATTACCACTTGGGTATGATCCCTAATTCAGATTTTCATGTACATTACACTAACAACAGACTTCTGACCATTCTCAATTATCCCTTAGTTACCTTTCTCAATTATCCCTTAGTTACCTATATTATCTTCTAATTGAACCTTAAGCTCTTATTTCCAAGGAACTTGGATTACTGAATGTTGCCTTTTGACAATACTGTTTTTCTAACAATTGAACATCTAGTAGCTAAGTAATCTACTAACAGTTTCTAAATAGCTAACTAATCTGGGTGGGCCCACTATCAGTTGCTTACTCCTAAGACACTACTAGACATTTAACCTTATAGATGGACCCTACTGACAGCCACTCCACTTATAGAGAGAAAGCTATAGAGAGGGAGAAGAGAAGGCACCCAGTGCAGACAAAAATAGAGGACCAAGGGAAGCGGCACGGGAAGGGTTCAACACCAGCGAGGGGAGCTCTAGTGGTAGCCGGTGATGGGGAAAATGGAGTGTAGGGGTGGAGGTGGACTCATGGGTAGTGGCGGCGCGGCTCAAGATAGTCAGTGGCGGCCGGGCGGCGGAGCACTGCGGCGACGGTGGCACGACAATCATGGCGGTGGCACCAGAGGGGAAGAGGGGAGAGGAATGAGGGTGAGCATGAGCTCTGGAGGGGTGAGGGGAACTCACCCATGCAGTCGATCGGGGGTGAGGAAGACCGAGGCAGTCCGGTGACATGGGCTGATGGCGGCACGACGGGGGCGCCGTGGGGGTGATGCTCGAGTGGGGGAGGGCACGAGGGAGAGGTGGTGGAAGGTTAGGGGAGGTGGATGGATGCTTCACCTGAGAGGAATCGACCAGGGGATAGTTAGAGGAGACGTGGTAGCGGAAACGGCGGCTTCGGCTGGAAGTGAAGAAGGCAACGTGGGCGGCGAGTTCCTATGAGTGAAAAGGGGAATTAGTTGGGGGAAATCGATCCTTGGGATCTAGAACGTGGGGTGCCACGGTCGGCCGGCGACGAAGTTCACCGGTGCGGCTGGAACGGCGAGATGCACCGGTGGGCTTGCACGTCTTGAGCTCGCTTTGACGGAAATAGAGAGCTTCAAGCTCTCTGCTCTCTGGCACTCAGTGGAGGAAGAGGAGAGGGGATGAAGAAGGAGGAATGGAGGCAGGGGTTGTGGCTTAAGTAGAGGCTCGGCAACGCGCTCAGTGAGCTGCACGACATGGGCGCGAGTGATGGCGAGGCATGGGCGTGAGCGCTGACAACAACGTGGCGATGCCAGTGTAGCGATGTCATTTGGCCGGCATGGCTACGATGGTTGAGCAACGGCAACACCTTTGCATGGCTACGATGTGGCGTGAATGCCAGAGCTGGTGACGCCGGGAGGGAGGGAGAGAGAGAGAGAGAGAGAGAGAGAGAGATGGTGACTGCTGTGGCTCAGGAAAAGGAGGCAGAAGAAAAGTGCTGCTGAGTCGAGTTGGTTCGGTTGCAACAAAATGGTTCATTGTGGTTCGGCCAGAGTAACAATAGGAAGGAAAAAAGAAAAGGCTAGGGAAAATTTTGGAAAAAGAAAAGAGGACATAATTTTAGGCTTGCTAAAATTATGATATTTGCTTTTAGGAGATTCTCATGTGGCGATAGATAAATTCTGATATTTGCTAAATATTTATAATTGGCTTTTAAAACATGATTTCTATTTTAGGGTTTACAATTCGTGTAATGTTTAGAAGGGCAACACCTAAATTTTATTTTGCTTTTACCATTGTTGATAATAGGGATCTCATTTTTCTAGGGTTTTAGTATTTTACACTACTCATGCCGGCAAAAGAGAAAATTCAATTCGAATAATTCTCAAAAAGTCAGGAAAAAGTGATGGCAACAGATATCACATAAAAAGTTTTAAAAATCCCGTATTTTTTCCTTTAGGAACTTTTGGGGTGTTACACTCCCGCACCTGCCATGTGGCCTCTCCTCCCTCCCGCCGGCCCTCCCCCTCCCGCCACGTGGAAATCGGTCCGGTCCGGATCTCTAGAGAAACAAAAAACCGTCGATGTATTCCATATATTGTTCGGAGAAGCTCCGAAGCCCAGACCCCTACCCCTAATTCCACCTCCTGGCCTCTCCTCCGGTCAATTCCATTGGTCGCTGTCGTCACTTTATTCCCCGCCCCATCGTTATCACATCGCTGTCTGATGCATGCATGCGAATTTTAATTAGCTCGTGCGGGGATGGATTCCTTCCCGCAACGGCTATAAATTAGAGACTGAGCGAGTGATATTTCATTTCACCATCGCTCGCTCGCTCTCTTACTCTGCCGATTATATTTTCAAGGACATTTTAGTGTTATTAACCGCCGTCATTAGAAGCCAATCTAGCAAGTAATTTTTATCTCCGTAGATTTTTTGTCGTTTGTAAATTCTTTATTGACTGCGTACTTAAGTATTTGTAATTTTCCAGGCGCACCTATTATAGGCATTCTCAAATTTTTGTAGGAAAATCTGTTTGACTTTATTAGTCACATTTAATTAGCTGCATTTGAAATTTATTAGTCCTTGGCTTTGTTCTCTAATTAGAGAAATCTTAGGATATGTGTGTGTGTGTGTGTGTGTTAAACGGGATATTACACTAGTAACTCAATGCTTCATTGCTATGTTAAGCCAATGGCACTACAATCCCTCACTGCTTCAAAAGAACAAAACTCAATCATGCATGTACCATGGGATCCAAAGTAAAATGCTATCACAGTATTAGAAAGTAGCAGAACCGCAGAAGCATAAGCCCAATCTTACAAGACGTCAAAGAATAAAATTAATAAACTTGTCAATATTTATCATTCTAATTCACTCTTACTTAAAAAATTAAAATTAAAATACACTTTAGGTATGGATTAGAGAGCGAGGCCATTAAATGTGCTTATAGGTGTTTAGAGAAGAAAGCAATGCTTGTTGTGTCACCTGCTAAGCTTTTCTCTCCAAAGCTCATGCAACTCCCTAGTACTACATATTGTTGGTCCTTATTATTTTAAAGTGTTTTAGATGAAACATACATGCACAGCCTAACTCCCCATGTTAGTACCACTGTTGGGTCAACAAACATACATATTGTTTGTCTTCTTGCTAGGTACTGTGCACTGTTTCTGATGTGGTCAAGTAGTTTGAAAGCATGGGCTCAACTAACACCAATTAATTAGTTGGTTACTACTTATAATTTAAACATATCTTGCATTGGTGTGTGTTTAATTGAGGACTAATTATGCCAAGAATATTAAGTCTTATTTAATTTTGTACTAGTAAATTAGTGTACATTAATTTGTAGTGTTCATTTGGTCGTAATTTTTAATTTGCAGAGCAGAGCATGTAAATCTTAGCGATTTATCCTAACATTAAAAATCCCTGTGCATCAATTCATTCTAATGCAATTAACTTAGTCCTATTTAAATAGTCTTATTTAATTTTGTACTAGTAAATTAGTGTACATTAATTTGTAGTGTTCGTTTGATCATAAGTTTTAATTTGCAGTATTTTATGGTATTATCAATCTTCTCACTATTATTCCATCTATTCCATGTGTTGCAAGCCATGTCTCTACTGGTGCTTTTGGGACACTTCTACCATGAGGACCATCGGTGCAAGCTGTGGATTGCCGGTGATGCGGATAGCCCTCTGCCCCTGCTACTTCAGTCGTGGGGGGATTACTGGGAGCTGGACGATTGCTACGTCCCAATCCTTCGGGACACGGGCTTGTTGCCCCTTGCGAGGCTGCTCTCCGTCGGACGTCGGTTCACCCTAGACGCCAGTCTACTGCCAGCACTTGTCGACAGGTGGAGGCCCGAGACACACCTTCCACCTTCAGTGGGGTGAGATGACAGTCACTCTACAGGACATCTTGTTTTTACTAGTCTCCCGATCCGGGGTGAGACACTTGTTCCAGGCCCTCCGGCGACGAACTAGAAGGCCAGGCTGGAGCATCGGCTCGGCCTAGCTGTCCCAGAGTGTGCACGTGGCATCCCCCGAACTTAGCTGACGCACTTCGGTCAATGCTTGCAGGATGCACCAGACGAGGTCGTTAGGACGCACCTCGTTACTTACCTTCTTTAGCTCTTTGGTTGGGTCATGTTTCCAACCACATAGGGCAATTGGTGCTACCCCAGCTTCGTCCACGTCATTGAATCTTTGGTTGACGCAGAGGCTAGGCCGATGCCTCAATATAGCTGGGGATCATCCGTCCGTTGCGCCACATATCGGGAGTTGTGTGATGCTCCACGGCGTGGCACCGGTGCTACCCCCAACCTGACCGTGTGCCACGTGCTCATGCAGCTGTGGAGTGTAACATCCCAAACAATGGTTTGTGTTTCAAATGTATAAGAATGAGGAGAAATTAAAACTTTTGATGCCTCATGTTGTCATTTGAAATTTTCTGGAAATCTTTCCCAAGGGTTTCCTATTTTTCAAAGATCAATGCCTCATTTGATGGAAGCATAGTCCTTGAAAAATCCTTAAGCAAACCTTGTGACCATCTTCTGTAAATAATTTTCCTAGCTCCTAGATAACTCTGGTGACCACTCTGAGAAATTTCATAATTTTTAGAAATTATTTACTACTTCTAAGAGGCCAGTCAAACCAGTTTGACTCTTGGTCAAAACCCTAGGACAACAACTTGTGATTTTTATAGAAAGTAATGTATTGCATAAAAAGTTCTGAAAAAATTACACAAGGTTGTTCCCAGTTCCAGTGACCTTCCATAAAAATTTCAGAATTTTTGGAGCCTTGAAACTCCCTCTAAAAATTCGTAAACCATCTCAGTTTTATCTCCTCAAAAATTAGAATTCACTATTCCTTGGGGCTTGGACCCAACCCTGGCTCGAGCCACTTGATTTGGTTGAACTACCTAAATGCACCGGCGTGCTCAACTCAAGCTAGCTTTCGCATGAGCCGTCCGATTTGTTTTCAATGGACCAAATTGATTGGGCCGTTCGGACTGTCCGAACGGCCAATTCAATCAGAGCCGTCCATTCTCGATCTGACCGTCCGCATTGAGTGGGCCGTTCGGACCATCCGAACGACACACTCAATCGGGGCCATCCATTTTCAATCCAACGAGTGAAACTCACCCCGCTCGTTTAAACCAACCTAGCCTTTTCCTCTCACGCTGGCTGGTGGGGCCGAGTTGCCTGTTCTTCGTCTCCACGTCTCAGCCGCTCCCGCACCACCTCTCCTGAGCACGCCATGCCTATGCTCAGGCCATGCATCATCGTCAATGACTCCGCCACTGGTTTTTCTCGCGCGTCAATGGTTTGGCCCATGTTTTCGCACTCGTCCATGCTCCTTTCACCTTGCCATCGCGTCACTGCTGCTCGTGGTGGAGCCATGGACTAAGTTCACCGTGGGAGCTCCATTCTTGTGTTCCTCCACCCCCAAGGCCTATAAAAGCTCTCCAATGGCCTCTTTGTATCATTTTCGTCACTCTCGAACCATCCACACCACCATTTTCCTCTTCCTCCATAAGAAATCGCTAAGAGCTCAAGCTCTCAGTTCTGGCCATGACGCTCCTCGTCACCATCGGCGCCACAGGAGTTCATTCCCATTTCTGTTCGCGTCATTTTGCGCCCGTCATCACCATCATCACTTCCCCTAATTCAATTTTGGTTTGCATTCACAGGAATCACCAAATTTTGGATTAAAATTTCTTCGGCCGAAATTTGTCCCCTTCGTCCCCAACTCTGGTAAGGCACTCCAATCTTCAATTACTTGCTCGTGTACCATCTCTGAGCCTTACTGAAGCTTTCCATACCTCTTGGGCCCTTTCTTTTTGCTCAAGCTACCATCTCCTCATTGTCTTCCTCACCGCCGGTACTGGACTTCGTCGCCAGCACAACTCCGGCAAGTTTTTCCTATCCGGGTCATTCTAGTAAGGTCCTTGAGCCCTACTGATGCTAGTACACGCATTAGATGGCTTAAAGCATTGCCGTATCGTCGTTGTCGTTTTTCTGTAGCTTCACCTCCGCTCCACCTCGTCGCGCCGCCGTGTGAGCTCGTCTCCAGCGATGCTCCGGCCACCGGTGAGTGCGCAATAGTATTAGGAACCCATTTTATCCCTTAGCTCATGCCGCTGTAGACTCCTTCACTAGCGATTAGCCAGAGAAGCCCACGGCCAGAGCGTGCTCTGTGTTGTCGTTTTTGGACACGCACTATAGCACACTCATTAGCCATTAATCGCTGTCCTAATCACGTTTATCTGTATAAATCCAGTAGTTTGAGTTAGTGTATCACTAACGTGTAGGACCCCCTTGTCAGTTCGCTTAAGCCAGAGTCTGAACCTGTTTTTCGTTTGGACCCTTCGATTTGATTTCAACGGACCGGATCATTTGGGTCATTCGGACCATCCGAACGTTCCATTCATTTTAGACCATCCGATTTCAAATCAACCGCCTAGATCTATTGGTCCGTTCAGACCATCCGAACGTCCCACTCATTTGGATCGTCCGATCTTGATCTAATGGTCAAGATTGTTCCGCTCGTTAACACCGATCCGACGCCTCCTCCTCGCTCGCTAACGCGTGGGCTCGAGGCATTTTGACCGGGTCTGTGTGGACTAAAACCACTTTGACCGTGGCCCCACTAACCAGCATCCATGGCTAGAATAGGATGGGTATAGAAAGTATTTACTGCTCATATATATTCCGTTATGCTTTATTTTTGTACTGTTAATTTGTTTGAACTTCAAAAATGCATAAGTATTTCTCTGTAACTCCTTTTTGAGCAAACTCAATTTTGTTGGAATCCTCTATTAGTGTACTTTATTGTAGAATAAGTTTTGAGCATGTTACTCCCTTTGAAAAATCTTGTTTTATATATGTTTTGTGCACTACTTTCATAACTTTGAAAAATCATAAGAAATTCATTTTAGTTCCAAATGAGGTGAATCAAATTCCATTGTTTATCTCATAAGGTGCTCTGTCTACCATAAATTTTTCATGTTCACCACCTCTCTAAAATTTTTTGCCAAAAATTTAATTTTGGATGAACAGTACCCGAGAGGTATTTTCCAACATTTATTCAAAAGACTGATTTTGTTTTGGCTATAACTTGTGCATGAAAACTCCAAATCATTTGAATTTTGTTGCTAAATTCATTTAAAATCATGCTATACCTTCTGTGAATATTTCATGATTTTTGGATGAATTGAATTTTTGAGTATTCTTGGTGTTATTCGTTCTTATTAGTCTTCTCGAAATTTTTTGATAGGTTCTAACGAATTCGCTGAGTACGAGAGTGGTCCTCTGCAGCAAGATTATCTCTAGCAAGGCAAACAGCCCCCCTTTGATCATATTGATCCTATTACTTTCAGTACAATATCTTGTTTTACAACTGTATGTATGCATGTTCTACTTTGATTAATTTCTCGTTTAGAGGTAGTTAATCCAAGTAGTTGCATAAGTTATCCATTGCCACCAAACTTAGGTTAATATCCTCACCAATGAATTAGAGCTCGGTGGATGAGTTATGGTCATAATATACTGTATACAAGTTGTGTCGCTTAGCACTGCTTAGAACAGTAGAATGGGGATCATCGCCTCGGCGATGGTCATTATATCATCACTTTAAATTACTTGGGTTAGGGTACCCATGTATTTATTGTATCTGAGAAACTAAAACTGAAAATAAAATGTTTTAGACTTGGGCACATTGGTTGGATGGTGTGATTGTCGGGTGTGCATGGATGGTGCCCGAGTTAACAAGGACTGAACATCTTGGACACTGACCCAAGCACTTTTGCGTGCTAACCACATGAGAGGGATATGGAACCTCTCTTGACTTAGTACTTTGGCATGTGTTAGCTCCGAGTCGCAGGAGGTTGTGTGTGTTGTCTTGAAAAAGGAATTAATCCGTGTGTGTGTTGGGCATGATGGGATGGGTTCTAGGTTTAAGTTCCCTACCCGTAGGAGCATCGGTAAGTTCTCGCTCTATCGATGACTCTGACACAACGTATGGTTTCCATCATACGGGCGGCTCGTAGTTAATACACAATATTGGAAAATGTCTCGTAGGACATAGCCTTGACGGCATACCTTCGGAAGTGTGCTTTATCTAGTGGCAAAAGAGGCAATCTGGCATGTGGGTACATTGGTACACCCTTGCAGGGTATAATCTATTCGAATAGCCTCATCCTAGGTCATGGACACGCTTGGCTAGGTCTCTACAAGAGTTAGACTCAACATTTTTTATAAAACTTGACTTTGGGTGGTACGAATGGGTAATTCGTGCTATGTTGTGGTGGCTATTGTGAAGTCACCTCTATGATGTTACTATGTTTATATTTGTTGTCTCGCTGTTATTTTAAACAAATAAAAACAGATTGGTTAAATTGCTTTACAATCTATTACTCTATTGCAAAGGAAAAATTGCTTTATGCTGAAAACTGCTTAGTGTAGTAGCCTTCCTTTGATACATGAATACATCTATATATTTCTTTCCTTGTAAGTCTTGCGAGTACCACTTTGTACTCAGCTGCATTGTTTAATTGTTACAGAGGAGGTTGATCCCCATGGGATCGACTATTGTTAGATCGACTTCGTGTAGGACAACTAGCTTGGCGGCCCGGTCGGTTGCCTTGTGGGTAATGGCAAACCGATTGGCTTTTGTTTATCGCCATCTTATGGATTTTGTTTTCACTGCTACTTTGTTTATTTATCGTGTCATTTTGGTCGGTCGGCCCTACTGTTGATCTCTGAACTTGTAAGCTTTGTGTTATAAGTTTGAAGACTCGGTAATGTAATGACTTGTGTATGGATGTGATGCACAATTTTTGTATGGGGTATGTGTACTGCAAATTCTAGGAAGTACATGTACGCCGAGGCACGGGATATTTGGTTTGTGATGCTAGGGTCAAATGGATTGCTAAGATTACAAGATATATACCCCGGGTTCTCACTTGGAGTTAGGAGCACTTCCCTGTTGGGTTGCCAGTCATCGACAGAGTGGTGCACCCGTACGTCGAGTTGGTCGACCTGATAGACGGGCCCACTATGGGCTTTAGGATGGACTGCTGCCCACCTACGCTAGGCCAAGGATAGACCGGTGAGGTGCTACTCGATGTTCCACAATGAGTTTGAGTTATTTAACAACAACAACATCATCTGGGCTCCATGGACTCCATATTTCGTGCAGATGGTCGCACCACACGGGCTATCCGTGCAATGCACCCAGGATGTCGAGTTATGGGTGACGACCTACCATCTGGTGTTCTCACATATGGTGGAGCCTTACACGCCGTAGTGTGTAATGCGACAGTTTGGTTTGTACCAGGTCGTGCGCCCTTCGGACGGTAGGGTCCTGTAGCGAGCCGTACACCTGTGAGTCAAACTTCATCCGAGTAATGTTTACACTTCTTACGTCTTCTTTTCTAACATCAATCCTTCCAGAAATGCAGGCAATCGAGGGCCAGGTTGGCATAATCAGGACTGGCAACCAGTCCAGCACGAGTGGACTTCGGCATAGACGAGGAGGGCGCACTTGGAGGTGTTGCAGGAGCAGTGTCCGCACGACGTTCGAATGTACGGTGAGTACCTAGAGTGGTATGTACCACTGTCACGCGCCAGACTCCCCCTTCATCCACCGGAGCGCCCAGAGCAGGTGACGCACCACGAGAGCCTCCGCCACTCGTTCGATCGTCACAGCACTTTGCGGCGTGACGACACTATAAGACATTTGCAACCTCTGGTCATTTCATTGATGATATTTGTACTCTTCATTAATGTACCTATTATGTGTGTCACTTCAGTTGGAGCGGGCGCAGTGCATGGCAAGCGCATCAGAGACCGCCATTCGTAGCCTAGACACAACACCTGGGCTGGTGAAAACCTTTAAGTACATCTTCGCAAAGGCGAAGAACATAATAAAGAACTTGAGCTGCAGTCGTTCGACGGACGACGTCCTGCGCATCGGGCACAAAGTGGGGGGACCGTGCTCAATCGCCAGGTCATTATGACCTAGCGAGTCCGATCGGTATCGTAGCACTTCCCGTCGGTCATCCGCGGGCCAGATTGGTGGGGAGGTAAGTTATGTACAAATCTACGTTATGTTTTATTGTTATGCCTTACGTTCTGCTAACTTCATGTCGTTCTCCTGTCGCAGGTCCGTCGGGATGCATCACTTGTACCGTTCGCATTCGGTACACGGACTAGTGCTCCCCCTCGGTCATATGCACTAAACATCTGGGAGGTACGAGATTCTCAGTTCACATCCGAAGTGTTTATTTCGACTAACATCGTTCCGTCTTTCAGCCTTCAGTTGACCGTGGGGGTGACAGCCAGTTCACGTCCACTCATGATGACAATATGAGCCTCCTAGCTCCTACCAGGGAGCAGTACACGGTGTCTGGGTAAGGAGCATGGCAGCCAGGGTTTGGAGCGTACGTAGGGTAGAGCTCGTCCAGGTTCGCTATCCCACCATACGTTCAAGGCCAGAGCTCCTCCAGATTGGCTGGCGCACCATACGTCCAAGGCTAGAGCTCATCCGCATGACCGGAGTTGCAGAGATCGTACCTTGGAGGCGGACAATTTGGGAATGGATTTATACAGTCTGTCATTCATGAATTCATTGTACCCCCCCCCCCGAGTTCGGCATGCCTTAGCAGGACGACATGTACGCTTACCAGACTCAACTGAGTCAGCTTACTAGTGCACCTCCACCCATTCAACAGGCTCAACGATCTTTGTACCCCATCCGATCTAACACGCGCTCTTCAGACCAGCTGACATATCCCATGGGACATGCTCGACGCAAAACAAGGCCGCGCACGCAGACGCAGATGCAGTGACCAGAGAGCAGTGGCTCAGATGAGTGAGGCATATTATATCCCGTGTTATGCGATTCTGTTTTGGTATATTTGTATTCATATTTTATTTTGCTATATTTGTAGGCATATTTTGTATGTTAAGTGTGTACTGTTGGGCCATATTGTATATCGATATTTCCAATGGAGTTGCAATGTAGCTTTTTTCCATAGATAAAATTAACGATATTTCGGAATGGTTACAAGTATTACATGCGTGTGATTCGGTTACAAGTATTACATGATACACGCGTGGACTTGTAGCACTCGGGATGGAGGACACAAACCGTAAAATCCCCTCCCAAAACCTCCACTCTTAAGAGTGTCTCTTACCTAGAGTAGTCATCCCTACTACAGAAAAGGCCTTCACAGACGGTTCAAAAATGTCATCACAGACGGTTTCATGAACTGTCTAAGTTTATGGGTCAGTAATGACATGAGGTCATCACAAACGGTTTTCAAACCGTCTGTAATACATACTATCACAGACGGTTATTAACTCAAAACCGTCTGTGATAGCTGGCTATCATAGACGGTTTCATCTGCAAACCATCTGTGATATTCTTTTGCATTGCTAAATTTATTTCTGTTTATTGGCTAGCCTTAGGAAATGCTAGTCATGCCCTTTGAAACAAGCTGAAACACAGCATTAAGTTGTATACATCCAATTCACATTCATTTCAGAAACAAGCACATCCAATTTGCATTCATTTCAGAAGGAAGCACATCAAATTCGCATTCATTTTAGAAACAAGCACATCCAATTCACAAATCAATTAACTAAAATTAACCATTAATGTATATTTATACACATGTACCATTAAGTTCAATCTTATCCCATTAAAGTTCAATCTACATTGTGGAAATTTCCATCTGGATTTATGACCTGACTGTTCAGGAATGACACAAAGTGTGATCGAATTTTTATAAGCACACTCTGTTCCAACGCAGTTTCGGCGATGGTCGCAACCTGTCGTTAGGAAGATTAAATTCGTGCTTATATAAATTGGTAAGTATGAAATAATTGTTGCAAGATTGACAAACCCGAGGATCATTGGTGATCGCGGAACCAATGAGTAGTTCCATGTTGTGGCAAACATAGTATGCACAGAGGTTGCAGGCCGGCGGCTGCTGGTGGCACTACAAAAATAGAATTGGTTAGTTCAAGAGGCATTGCTACGAAGTGTTATATAAGATTAATGTGTACTAGCTAGCGACTACCCAGAAATTTAGATCGTGTCGCAGCGTCCTTCCCTTGGATTTCCCTCCTTTAGCATAGAACATGCCGAACGACCTACGTGGTTCCAAGAAGTTAGCCTTAGCCATTGCAAAGGAAGGAAAGACTACAATAGAGTTTCTATGGAGGAAATATGTTTACATGTTGATTAAATTCCGGACAACTATGAAGTTGTGAGTGGCCCTCTATAGGGAATCTAGGTATATTACCCAGTTCCATTTTGGCATAATTACAATTAGAATCTAGTGGAACCTACATAGATATGTCACTATGGTCATTAAACCTAAGTTCATGTTGCTTATAAAGTACAAATCAACAAGTATAGCTAGTAGTGCAACACTTACTCCTGGTTGTAGGGCAAAAGTATGTATTCCCTGTTGCAGCGAGCCAGCAAAAACTCTATAACGTAATCCTCGACGAATCTTGCATTCTCCTTGATGGTTTGCTCGGAGACCATGTGTGGGTCGAGGAAACCTACCGGTGAATTCCTTAATTCGGCTTTAGACATCATGTATCTATATACAAAAGCAAGGAGTTATATATAACATTTATCAGTATTACACGAACATTGACCGTGATTGTACACACTTTCAGTGTCCAGCATCGCATGAGTGAGACATCGAGGGAGTTGAGGTTGAAGAGACAGAACAAGTCCTCGAAGGTCATCGTGAAGACACAGTCTTAAGCCTCATGGTTAAAATGATCCTTCTTGAACTTGACGGTGACACCCGAGCGTCGTTGTTCGTCCGTCTTGTTGGCCCGTTCCATGTACAATGTATGCAATGTCGTGCAAGCCGTTCCTAGGGTAGGGTTGTCTAACCTCTCGACTAATGGCTTGCCTAGCATGAATTTCCAGGCCAACAGCAAGAAGGGGATATCAGAACAAGAGTCAACCGTCTTCGATTTGCCCTTGCTGCCTCGCTTTGTAGAGGTCGACTTCATAAGAGTCGACTGAGCACAAGGTATAGATGCATCTGATGCATCAAGCCCTTGCCGTTTTGGTGCAGGTAGCTCTGGTGCAGTTAGCTCCCATGGACTTGACATCGTTGCAGGACATTCCCATGAAGTTGACACCGGAGCAGGTAGCTCCAGGCAGATGTCCCTCTTGGGCCACTGGATGAATGTTCCAACAGCTTGTTCTAGAGTCATAACCTCATCGTTTGGGGGAATATGCAGCAGGACGGCCCCGAAATTGGCACAAACACCGTCCACATTCACTTTGGCGAAACCCGACGTTAGATTTACACCGTGCACCAAAGCCCCGACATCGGATGGATACACCTAGCCCCAAGCAGCATCTAGGACAACAAAGGCATATCTCACTTGGAGCTTGCACTTTGTAGCCACCCTACATAACGATACAAAATTAGCTACTCCAACAGGTCTATCAATGGATCGAGCATTCCAGAGATAATAATTATTACCTGGATGTCATTGACAGGAAATCTGTCGTCGCCTGTTGGGGTAGGGTTAGGATTGGACGCATAGCTACTCGGAATTTTAGGGGGGCTGGCTAGCACAGTAGGGGCAGGGGCTTGCAACTGATTTGGGACTTGCAACTGAACTTACCTAAGCCTTTCCTCAAAGCTCTCCAGCTGCCGTTGCGTCATAGCTCTGACGCGATCTTCGATCTCATCTCTGAGGGATTCAGTTATCTCATCTTTGAGGGATTCACGAATATCCTCTCGTAGCTTTTCATCGCGCTCGGCTTTGGCTCTCTTCCTACTGCGGTACGATTTGGAGTCCGCTCGAAACCAATCTTTCCATGGAACATAAAGACCAGTGCCTCTCATGCGACTCGGGTGCTCATTGTTTCCCAAGGCAGCGGAGAGTATATCTCTCCCCCTGTCTTCCTGGAATGAGCCTTGGGAAGATTGTGCACTCAGCGTTACCTGCAATAGCCCGACATGTCATTTCACTTACTATGAAGTTATGGAGTAATTACAAACTAGGTAGTTCGATATCTTACCAGGCGCAGGGACACTTCCTCGTCTGCGGGGTTTGGAAAGGAGACTTCCCCCGTAGACAGGGTACATAACCTCCTCATTAACCAGTTTCGGGGCGCGCTCATTAGTGATCTCGGCAAATGGCGGGGAGACATTTGAATGGTTTGCCTACTAGTCCTGATCCCTCCATATCGGGATTCTACCTGCATACCCAGTAGTGCTGAGTTTGTGGGGGTGCTTGTTTTTTGCTTGGAGGGCCGTGTGCGCCACACTTTCACTCCTAAATTCATTTGTCGTCTTCTTCGCCACAAACTTGGCCCAACACTCTTCCAAGAATGGATACTTGTGGAAGGGCCTCATATCCTTCTCCACGTAGTTCTTGACAAGTGTGCTCTAGAAGTTCTTCCACGCTTTTCATGCCTGTAGCAACGTGTGTCATCGCACGGAGTCCTGGTGTTGTTCCGTGATCTCGGTCGATCGACAAATATTCGTCAGCAGCTCACCTTTCTGTTCTTTGGTCAACTCATTCCACAAATCGTAGGTGATGTTGACCTATTCCCGTGCAACTATTCCAACCGTTCTCCGAAATGCAGACACTGCTCGACGAGGATTGATAGGGGTCCCAAACTGATCGACCTCCGTGACGGTAAATCGGCCTACGAGCCTTTTCGATATTCCTCTTCTTCTACCGCGCTTGGATATTCTAGAGGACGATGCATTAGACACATCAGGCGACGATGACGAAGAATGAGCGGAAGACATCTTCACAAGAAATAGAAGTTCTGACATACATGAACATATTATCATAAGATTCGATCTCTATGTGTATGGGTATACACACTAATTAATAATAATTGGGATATGTAGGGAAGAAATTAGGACCAATACAATGACATAATTGACATAAACATGTAAATCCTCCAAGTCATTTAAAAGGAATAATATGCTCAACACAAACATTATGTGAACAAATTAGAGCTCAATTTCAAACTCGATTATCAAAGCAATTTCAGTACAAGACTATTATCATCACAGAGCATTCATCTCAAGCCCACCACACCACATTGCAATATATTCCAGTAGCCATATCAAAACAAATACCATATGAATCACTGACTAGAACAAATACAAATTCCTAACACAAGTACAACACCTCATACTACTCAGTGTTTGAACCAGATACCAGTGCAATTATCATAAGTCAATGAGGATCATGACAGCATGACAAATTTGTAAGACCAAGAGGTTTTTGGTCATGATATTTGATGATGAATACATTGCCTTTAATGAAGACTTAGTCTTGGTGCTTAAAGTTGAATACATTGTCTCTGGAACATGTTTTGGATCTCAGTTGCTGACTTGCTTTTAAACTCTGTTGAATTTTGTCGAAAATCAGGTTTTGTCAGTTTTATCGGTAGTACCGGCATTGTTCTTGCGGTAGTACCGTTCGGCGGTTCAACCGCATTTTAGTTGGCGGTTCAATATTTCCAGAGGACTTGCATTTGGATTTTGGATTTCCTTGAGAGCGGTAGTACCGGCTTGTAATGTGCGGTACTACCGGTTGATGGTATGACCACAGTCTGTACAGCGGTTCTACTGGTTTACCTTCGGTTTGAGAGGCATTCGATTTGCCAAAATGAATCTGGAGCGTCCACGTGGCACATGGCTTTGTTCTGAGGTTTTTGGGCGTTTTCGAGTTGCGGTAGTACCGGCAGTATTTTTACGGAACTACCGCACAGCGGAACTACTGTGAGTGAAGTGCGGTAGTACCGCAAGTCAAGTTCCAAACGCATGTTTTTGCTTGAACCATTAGATCCTGATCTGACGGCTGATATTGTTGTGGAACGTTCGGACCGTCCGAGATCGCAAAGCGTTGTGAGCCCTTGATTTAAAATCCAACGGCTGATATTGTTGTGAACGTTCAGACTTTGACAGTAAATCCAACGGCTGTGAAGCACGGTCCGATCGACATCGCATCTGGGCCGTTCGCATGCTTTAAGGTTCGTAACACGTTTTGCCATACAATCATACCGCTAATGAACGTGGTAGTACTGTGTTGTCCGGTAGTACCGGTGTGTTAATGGCGGTAGTATCGCACTTGGTTTTTCAGAAAGAGAAAGCTTCTGACAGGTATAGTTAAATGAAAATCGGATGATCTGGAGTCTTGGAGCGGAACGACCGGCAAGCGGTTTGACCGCACTTTGAACGTCGGTAATACCGCACAAAGGTATGACCACAATGTTGCGGTATGGAAATTCCAGAGAGCATGTTTTTGGAAGATCTTGAGATTTCCCAATGAGCTGTAGTTCCGCAGTGCTTTGAGAGGTACGACCGCATGTGCGGTAGTACCGAACGTATAATGGCGATAGTTCCGATTATGCTCTGGAAAGTTGTCGTTTTGGGGTTTTGAGTGAGGATATGTTAAATTCGTGAGCTATATCTTGTTGCATGTTGCATGATAGTGTTCATTGGTGTGTGTGTGTGCTAATGGATGGTCATGTTGGAGAACTTGTGCCAAGAATTGGTTTCTTTGATCTTTGCATGTGCAGGTTGAGGCGTGAGGACGAACTACGTTCAGTGACGGGATTGACTCGGACTAGGATGGGAAATCTGAGGTCTTAAAAGTTGTGGATGTCAAGAGGTGGTTTGGATCATGCTGGAGCAAGTGGAAGACAAAGGTGGATCACGTTGGAGCTACGGGAAGGTGTCCTGGAGGCTTACGACGTGGAAGAGTTTGTTTTGGAAAGTTTTGAGTTGTTTTGGTAAAACCTGTGTTGGAAAGGGTTTCGGGTCCCTTGATTTTCGGAGAGATAGGTTTCGTATTCGTGATTGATATGGATTGAACTTTGCCTATAAAAGAGGCAGAGTGGGTGCGCCTTGAGTACGAGTTTTTAGACGTGAGTTTTAGATGTTTTTGAGATTGTAGCTTGCTGCTGTTGCTGTAATTTAGATGTCCTTCGAATTGGGGCTTTGAGGGGTGCTTGCTGAGCACTTTATAGACACAAATCAAGTTTGATATATAAAGTTCAGATTCATTCTACTTTGATTCTTGATTTGGTGTTCTTCCTGTGCGCTGAGGTGGTCTTGGTTGTGAAGCTCTTCAAGTGTCAACAGAGAAGTTGCTGAAATTCTTGCACACAAGAAGAAGTTGGAATTAGAGGGTCAATTTGCTGCAATCATTCAACCCCCCCTTCTGATTGCTATTACGATCCTACAAAATTATTGATAAAAAGAGCGAGGGAAAGGGGCATCGGGGTTGGCAACTCAGCATTGGTTACCTTTGGGCGTCGAAGAGAAGGACGAGCAGGAGCAGCGATCGAGCAAAGCGAGGCGCGTCGAAGGGAAGGAGACCTGAGGAGGAGGAGGTGGGCTCGAAGGAGGAGGCGGCGGGCTCGGGGGAGGAGGCGCGCCGGGCTCGAGGAGGAGGCGCGCCGACGGCGTCCGCAGGCTCGGGAGGAGTCGCACTGCTCGAGGAGGAGGCGGTGTCGAGGACGGCGGTGAAGGGCTCGGGGGAGGAGGGAGTTAGGAGTTGAGAAACTTAATTGTTTGAGTGGGTGGCGCGGGTAAACCCTAGAGTCCGAATATAAATAGGGATGGACATCACAGATGGTTCTACTTTAGAACCGTCTGTGATATGTTATGTATCACAGACGGTTCCAATCAACAACCGTCTGTGATATATGATGTATCACATACGGTTCCAATCAACAACCGTCTGTGATATGATGTATCACAGATGGTTTTTACCAAGGAACCGTCTGTGATACATAATCACAGACGGTTTGTAGATGAAACCGTCTGTGATATTATTTTGTATTGGTTAATCTAGTTCTGTTTATTGGCTAACCTTACGGAATGCTAGCCATGCCCTCTGAAACAAGCAGAAAACACAACAAGTACATGTATATACATCCAATTCACATTCATTTCAGAAACAAGCACATCCATTTCACAGTACAAATCAATTAACTCAAATGCACTAAAATTAACCATTCATCAGAACGTACATATACACACATTGTTCAATTAATCTTTAAAAATTATCTCTTCATGATGATCGATGCGTATGTAGCTAGTTTCGTCACGTTTTTCTTCCTCGACCCTTATGCCGTTTCCGAATGGAGGCAACTCGTCAAATTGATTGTATCCTTCCTCGTCTACTACATTCTCAACTTCGACAATCCTCCTTTTTCCATGAAGAACTACGTGGTGCTTCTTATTTGCCTAGTCGGTTACATAGAAGACTTGAACAACTTGGTTAGCTAGTACGAATGGTTCGTCTTTGTATCCGACACGTTCGAGGTCCACGGTAGTGACGCCGTACTTGTCGACCTTCACCTGTGGGAAGGTACGTTCGCCTTTTATCGGTCTTTGTTGGTGCTAATTCAGGTCTGATGTCCACATCAACCAAGTCAAGCCGTGCGTTGACACCATCCTTTGTTTTGTCACGAATGTTTGGTAAGAGACCAATCAAGCTGTCACATACATTCTTCTCTACGTGCATGACTTCGATGTAGTGGCGAACTTCTAGGTGCTCCCAATAAGGTAAATCCCAAAATATTGATCTCTTCTTCCAGATGTTCTTCTCACGAGTCCTCGATTTACATCCCTTTCTGACCACAACATCTAAATCCTTAATCATATCATAGACCTCTTTTCTGCTTAAATGCCTTAGAGCTGAACTGTCCTCCTTCTCTTCGTCGAATTGTTTCTTCATCCTACGGTATGGGTAAGCCCTCCGAAGGAACCTACGGTGATGCATGTACACGGTTTTGCGCGAGTGATTCAACCATACACTCTTGATATCATCTAAGCAGTAAGTATAGGCTTTGGCCCCTTTTGTACTATGGCTCGACAGGTTAGTAAGGGCAGGATAATCATTTATGGTGCAGAACAACAAGGAACGTAAAGTGAAGTTCTCTCGTTTGTACGCATCCCATACCTGTACCCCTTCAATTCATAGTATTTTTAGATATTTCATCAATAGTGCTAGGTACACATCAATATCATTCCTAGGTTGCTTCGGCCCTTGGATAAGTATCGACAGCAAAATGTACATTCGCTTCATACACAACCAAGGAGGAAGGTTGTAGATACAGAATGTCACGGGCCAAGTGCTATGTCAGCTGCTTATGTTACTGAAAGGATTCTTTCCATTTGTACTCAATCCAAACCTTATATTCCTCAGTTCCGCACTGATGTCTACAAACCTCCCATCGATGTTTCTCCTCTGGGCGGAATCAGCAGGGTGTCTTAGCTTTCCGTCATTCTCACGCTCCTCTGAGTGCCAATGTAGCAGTTTTGCATTCTTTGGGTTCGCAAAAAACCGCTTCAAATGGGGAATTACAGGAAGATACCACGCCACCTTAGCAGGAGGTCCTTTCTTCACCTCGATTCCCTCGTCGTCATTTGATTGATTCTTACGCTTGTATAGGGATGCGTTGCACACCGGACATACATGCATGTTTGTATACTCATTACGGTAGAGGATACAGTCGTTCGGACATGCATGTATTCTTTCTACTTCTATTCTCAATGGACAAAGAACCTTCTTGGCTTTATAGGTGGTTTTGGGCAACTCATTTCCCTTCGGAAGCATATCCGCTAAGAGACCTAAAAGCCCCGTGAAACTCTTGTCGGACCAACCTTTGCTTGCCTTCAATTTCAGCAGTTCAAGCACGGATGACAACGTTGTATATTCCGGCTTGCAGCCCGGGAACAAAGGTTTCTCCGAGTCCTCCATCAAACCCCGGAATTTAACATACTCTCTCTCATCACAGTTCCCTTCTACATCGCGAAGCATCTGATCTAGATTGTCATCGTGCAGCCTATCCGAATCAGAACCACAATCGACATCATCCGGTGGCATATCGTTGACTTCCTATATAATATGCTTTTCACTGTAACTGGTCCAACATGTATAACCCTTTTTGAAACCCCTTTGAATCAAGTGTGTTTCGATCTGCGCTCGGTTCTTAAACATCTTCAGATTCTCACAGTCAATGCATGGACAGTACATATATTCCGCCCCCTTATTCAACATATCCTCCTCGGCAGCTCTTGTAAAAGCCGACACGCCATTAATGTACTCTTCACTCACACAGTTCTCAGCATACAGCCAGCTTCGGTCCATCACACGGTTCATATTGAAAACTCTGGAAATAAATAAGTGTATTTTCTGTGGCTTAATTACGCTTTCCAACAGAGAAAGCGTATTTGTCTCTAAATTAAAGGTGGTTTTTTTTTACAATTTTTCGGATTTTATTAACTTACATGTGGGCCCTACTTGTCAGTGACTCATTTTTTATTTCATGATTTTATTTATAAAATATATGGCGGTCCCACATGTCATAGACTCATTAGTTTATTAACTAAATGATTAAAAACAGTAGGATTTGAAGCTCAAATTGGGCTCAGAGTGACATCACATTGCTAATAGTCATGGCTCGGGGCCCTAAGGTCGCCTGAGGCGAACCGACGGTGATGTCCCGTGGCGGCGCCATGGGCTTCACTAGCGATTTCGGCGTAAACACCTGAAACTACTCAAATTAAAGGATGCTTATGCTCCAGTAGCTCACCTCGATCACGAGGAAGGTGTCAATGAAGTCGGAAAAGTTCCAAGGCGGCTAGTTGAAGTCGGGGAAGGTCCAAGGCGGCTGGTCATCGGTGAACAGAGGCGACGGCGGTAAGCTCCTTGGTGACAGGTCTTCTCGGTGGAAATAAACTGAAACCAAACACATGCACAGCTTTAGGGGGACATATAGGTGGGGAAATCGACCTTGGTGGGGTCAAGGACTCACCGGAGAAGAGTTGACGTCGATGGCGGTGGCGGTGACAGAGAAGTCCACGGTGACAGCTCGGCGTGGGCGACGATAGCTAAAATGGACCACACGATCGAGCTCAGTGAGGTGAGGCGATACTCAAACCGGGCACGGAGTGGCGATGGACTCACCTGGCTTGGAGATCTCCCGCGGTTACCGTAGCGCCAGAGATAGAGATCAAGAAGACTCTGTTGGGGAGCTATGTATACTGCACCGTTTGTGATGATTTAATTATCATGGATGGTTTTCAACAAAAACCGTCTGTGATATGTAGTAATATCACAAACGGTTCCTGTTGAAAACCACCTGTGAAGTATCACAGACGGTTCTCACAAAAAAAAACCGTCTAGTATTAGCATTTTTGTAGTAGTGCATGTGGTACTAAACTTCCGAAACCTAAAATCCAAATTTTCAAGACCTAAACCCTAAATTTTCGAGATAATTTCAGAACACATATAAAATTCTAGAAATATGACACAATCAAGTCCACTATGTAAGGAGCCTTCAAAACAAATTTCATAATTTTTGGAGCTCATTTTCTATATTTATAAATTCATACAAACAGTTTACTTAAAAAAATTGCGAGGAAAATTTAGAACGAATATAATTATAGAAAATTTACACAATCAAATACACTGTGTCGAAAGGCTCCATAAAAAATTTCGTAATTTTGTTAGCTCATTTTCTATATTTTAAAATTCCTACAACACCACACACCACACGACCGCCAATCCCTAATTAGAGGGAATCTACACCACTGCCATGCAGGAGGCCGAGAGCTTCTCCATCGTACGATGGTCATGCGGCAGGTGACGAGTGTCGGGAGAAGAGGGTTGGCCGATTGTACAGCAGGACGCTATTTTTTTAAATAACGCGCAACGACAGCCAATCTTAGAAATACGAAGTGCAAAGCGACAACACCGCTAAAACTCCTAAGTCGGCAGTAGGCTGTATGTACTATGTACTGCCCCCTAAAGATCGTCCAAAGCCCGCCTATGCATTGTCGTGTACGCTTTGTACAGCCGTGTGTACAACTGTGCATGCATGCGTGTTGATGTGTGTGAGGGAGAGAGAGAGAGAGCAACTAACTAGCTTTGGATTGGTCGACTGTATGCATGGTGTGTTGCAAAAGCTGCGTCCAGCAGCTAGATAGCAGCAGTAGCTTTTAGATAGCACTGCGTGGCTCGGAGCCAGAGAGAGAGCGCGCAGAGGCCACGTTACGTAGGAGTACGCTGTGGCTGGAATGAAGAGCTAGCGTTTGCTTTTTGGTCGTGCGTCTTTTGGAGCCGGCGGTGTCGGGCGCATGTGTGGGCACGTCAAGAGCACGCATCAGGCACGTCCGTGTGCGCGCTAGGAGCCAGCAAGCTAGCCATGTCATCCCCAAAGGCAGTTGCGGCTAAGAGCCTTCTAGCCGATCGGTAGCATGTTTATATGCGTGGCTGGCAAAAAATCTTGCATGGCTAGCGTGCTCCCAAGAATGATTGTTGGTTTTTAATTTGGGTTAATTTCTTATATATCACTGAAATTTTCTAAAATCCATGATTCGGTTGTGTCAGTGACACAATAAGTGACATATAAAGAAAGATACAAACTTTTGATAGCAAATAAGGAATTGCCCCTTTTAATTTCCAGTCTAGCTCTTGGAGATGTACATGGATGTTTTGTGCTACCTATATTTTCTTTTCTTTTTTTTCAAAAAAAGAAATTGCTACGCAACACTCCACTGATTTTTTTTATTTATGAAATCAAAATTCTCACATCTAGATCAACATCACAATTCGAGCACCGGCGATGCTCCGTCTCTGGTGAAGCTGAGCCTGCGTGCAAGCGCCACCGCTGGCACCAGTTTTGCCCGGCTGCTGCCGCATCCTCCCTCTTTTCCTTATATTAAGGAGATGTAACTGAAGAGAAGACGACTATGGCCTCTGTGATTGACAGGCATGATTTGATCAAATGACACAAAATTCGACTTAAATCCCTCAAATTTTGAGATGAATGTTATATAGTCACTCCTATCTACTAAAAAAGAATTCAAGGGCTTATGATGCCCCCCAAACCATATATTTGTCTGGGCCAATGGTGGCCAGCGGGAGCACTAACGCCTCCGAAGGCTAGGAGGCAAGCAGGAGGGAGGTGGAAGTCAGCGGCGGTTAGCGGCGACAGGTCGGTAAATGAGGAGGGTGACAATAGCAACCATTGCAAGAGATGGTAGCAACAGTGGGACACTGGTTGGCGGTGCATGCTGGCTACGTAGAGTGTGTGGCGGCATGAATGGAGAGAGACAGAGAGGTAGGAGGGAGTTTTTGGCTCATTTAGCATATTTTCGTGGCGACATGGCAAATCTAGCCCTCTCTCTAGCTAATTGGCAAAAATGACATCGCAGATGGAGGGGCAGGCGACATGTGTCCCCTGTAGTGCTCCCGGAGCACTGCATAGGCCTGTCGCTCACCTGGAGCACGACAGGCCACGTGCTGCGCACCGGGTGCACCGCAGCGGCCTGCCTCACCCTTAGTGGCCTGTAGCTTCCCTGCCAAGCGTGACTGGGCGCGCCATTGTGTTGCCCATCGCCTTTGTGTCCGCTTGCTGTTCACCCATCGCGTCACTATCCCGTGCCTCTCACCCGGTGCGTTGCACCAAGCCTGCCGTGCACTCAGTGCACTGCATCGTGCCTACTACGTCCAATCGTTATCTCGTGTTGCTTCAATCTCCCCCTTGGAGGTCACTGCCCGTGGCTATAAAAGCCCGCGCCCGTCGCTCTCAAGCCCCACAGCAGCTTGAATTGCTCGGTGCCTTGGGAAAGAGAGGAGTGAGCGAGAGACAGAGCGGCTGAATTTTTTTTTTCTGGTTTTGTTGCTAATTTGAAAGATTTCGGAGCAGTGTTTAGCGATTGTATTAGTAGAAAAAGTTCTACATAAAGCGAAAATCTTCAAGAAGAGGTATTTTTTCCGCATGCATTGTGTATGTTAACTATGTAATTAGTGTTTAATTAGCTTCTTAACAATGATAGGAATATAGTCATCATTAATTTAGTAGTTTGTTAATTATCCACGGATTAGGTAGCATAATTAGATAAGGATTACCAAAGTGTAGTTGCTTTGACGACGTAAGAAAATGTAGACTAAATAGTGCAAACTGTACATGTTGCGAATGTGTTTAGCGCGATTGTTGGCTACATATGAACCATATTTAAACATGGTCATTGATGGTTATGGCATTTTTGGCACGCATGATTAGCAAGGTAGTCGAGTTATGCACAGATTAGTTAATTTATTAGGTCTGGATTATCAAAGTTTAGTTGCTTTGGCGATGTAATAAAATATAGATTAAGTAGTGCAAACTATTTAGGTGACTGTGTCGAATAAAATGGTTAGCACATATTGTGCAGAAATCTAATATTTTATTAATTAGCTACTGATTAGGTAACATAATTAGACAAGGATCCCTAGAGTGTAGTTGCTTTGGGGATGTAGGAAAATGTATATTAAATAGTGGAAATTATTTAGGTGATTGCATACAAATGAAATGTTTAGCACATATTGTGTAAAAATAATGGTGCATTGCATCTGAATTTTTTTCAGGTAAATGTAAATGTTGCAAATGTGTTTAGCACAAAAATATGTGAATTGCTGGGGTACGTAGTTTAATCCATAGGAAGTAAAAAATAGTGAATTGTTGGTGTCGATGATCGGAACACAGTGTCCCCTATCGAAATTACAACGTGCAATAATATGAGAATGCTATCAAGAACAAAGATCTGTTATTACTGTGGGTACGTTGAGTGTTTGTATAAGAATACAATGGGTGTTACAGAATGATCATAATGATCGTGATCAAGAATGTAAAAAACTGAATCTATAGAATCATGTCTTTAAAGTACACATGATACCTCATTTATAGTTATTGGAGAGGTCGTAGTTAATGCCGCTGAAGGTGCCTCTAATCTTCACACGCATTCTTCACTAGAGTCTTGAACCATCGTGTCTTTTGACCAGTTCGCTGGTGGGAACTTATCCAAAACCACATAGATGGTCGGACGATATCCCTAGCTGGTCGTGTCATGGGTCCAACTGGTCGTCAACTAGTTGGGCCGTAATAAAGGATATTAAACTTCCTTTAAATTCCAGTTGTTGTTTCATAACCGTTACAGAGGTAGCCTGACTTGTGGGCCTATTTTGATAGTGTCTCTGACTTTGACCGAAAAGGTTGACCTGGTCAAGAATCCTCGCCGGCTGGAAACATGGATATTAAGTGTATTGGTTTATTGTGATCGTAGGTAATGTCCAATATCCAAGACATGCTTGTCTTTTTCGGCAGCAGTCTCATACGGGATGGACCAGGTAGGTTGGACATATCAACAATCCAGTTTAAGGTGGTCCGGGCGGAGGGCCTGAATGAGATGATTATTGATGAGCCGAGGAGTTGCATCTGGTAGGAGTTCTACACGGAGACAATAAGGAAGAAGCTTGACGTCGAGGGGGTAACCTGCACATATAGGAGAGGGCAGGGCGCATGGGAGTTACACAAGGTGAAGGGTTGCGTTGCATGGGGCCAATACATGCATATTGCTACGAATCTCAAGGCGGTGATACACGAGGGACCCATGGTGTATCTGCAGTTCGTACAAAGGGTTCCAACAAACATTGATGATGCTCGTGCCAGTGGGAGCGAGGACACGTAGGTGCTGGGTGAAGACGGGAGCACGAAATGTGCTAATTTGGAGGGAAACTCTGATAGAAGACTTGCGGAAAATTTTGTTGAAAATGAGGGGGGTGAGAGAACGTTGATCGATCCACGTTGACTACCATGAGTTTCTACCAAACCAGCCAGATGAGTTGATGTCTGATGAGGACGCCGACCCAGGCTCGGATGGTAGTGAGGAGAACACACCCGAGGAATTGTGTCAACGTAGGTGCCTTACATGTCATCCAGACTCGATGATCTTGCAGTGCAATCATTTGTATTACCCCACGAGTCCTAATAGGGGTTTGATGATGACACCCTATTAATTGGGCAGCACTTCCCAAACATGGTGGCCGTGCAGCAAGCTATGACATGGTATGTTGTGTCCATTAGCCTTGTGTACCAGGTGCACAGGCCGAACCCAACTCATTACACAATGAAGTGTGTAGTGGAAGGCTGCCCTGGCAAGGTTCGGGCGCAGAAGGCGAAGTGCCATGGCATGGACTTAATGATCACAGCGTGGATCGACCATACTTGCGAGCTCACTGAGCCACTACAACAACATCATAATGTCACTTCCGTATATGTGACACGCCTCATCAGCCACCTAGTTACAGAGCATGTATGTCTCTCCCCCAAGATGCTATCGTCAAATGTTGATAATCTGGTTAGTTACCCTATTAGCTACAGCAAGGTACGACGAGCCAAGTAGAAGGTGATCAAGTCCATTGTAACATCCCAATTTTTTGAGCTTTAAAAATCTTTTTGAATAGTTTAGTAGCTGGGAAAATTCACCCAAGAGATTTTATTTGAATTTTAATCAAGCTTAATATAGACCTTTAGTATCAAAACCATTTAATATGATTAATGTCAGCTTCAACAATTGTTAGAACTATTTTATTTGGATTCTATGTGCTTGGATATATTTTTTAGATTTTTCTAAAAAAATTATGAGTTCATTTGCTAATTTTATTTTGCTATTTGCATTTTCTGGTATTTATAAAATAAAAAACTATTTAAAATCTCAGAAAAGCTCTTGGGCCAAATCTCCTTGGATCTGGCCCATTTCCTTCACCACATAGCCCAGCCCACGTGGCCTTCCTTTCCGCATCAGCCCAGCGCACGCCTGTGAGCCCTCGCAGACGTGTGGGAACCCACACATCAGATCCATCCCTCACCTCGCGTCATCGTCCTCGTTGCGCCTGACTTTCGTCCGCCAGTGCCGCATCTTCAAGCTCCATCCGACAAGATCGAATCTCCAACTAAAAGATCCCAGGAAATTGTACCAAACTCAATCTCTTATCTCCTTGCTTCCTTATATGCTAAAATCCCAACCCAAATCGATTTCTAACCCTAACAACCACCGAGTCCGAAAAGATCATGATTTGGGCTTTTCCAAATCCGGCACACCATCACCCTATAAATAGCACCCCTAGGATCACATCTGTGCCCTCATCCCGAAACCCCAAGCCGCCGCACCTCAAGAACCCTAGCGCCGCCGGAATCGAACTTTTATGGTTATGCTGCCGTCGCTCGTTTTCTTCAAATTTAGCTGCCGTCGTTGACGCCTCGCCGACGTTGTCCACACTGCCGAGTTCGCCGTTACACAGGCTACCTCAAACACCTTTCCACACCATCGGAGCGCCACCAGGGCTCAACTCCGTCAAAACACGAGCTTCTTCTCCACTCAAGGCTCGCCGTCGGTCGCCACCGTCATCCTTGTCCACCCATAAGTGCACCAACGAGTTCACATTAGTGTCCTCTACATGTTGGTACCACTCACTGCCGGTGAATAGCCGCTATTCACCGGAGGCCATAAGGACCCGAGTGCTACCGCCTCGTTGCCGTCCATGTCAGCCGCCAGCTCAGCCCAGCGCTTATATGTTAGCCCACGTGGTGTTCTTGTCAGCACCACGTGCGCGTATGCATGGTAGACCCAAACCCTCCGCTAGATCCAATATACCGTAGACCGTCTCTATGTCTTGTGGGTCCCCCATATCAGTTCACTATTACATAAGCCGGCAAACCCGTAGACCAGTGAACCCCTTGTGTGGATTCGGTCTATAGACGGAGGGCCCACAAGTCAGTCTCTAGAGCCTTTTCTCAGATTTATTTTAATTATGAAATTCCAGGGCTGACGCTAGCTTGCGTGATATTCTGGTTTTTTAGTAGAAAAATAATTTGGAATAATCCAGAAAATCTTTTTTGAATATTTTCTTTGGTTTAAATCTTCCAAGAGCCATATCTTCTTCATCCGAACTCCGATTGAGCTCATTCAAATTTATAAATTCATCTAAATTCAAACTCTATTTATATGAGATTTTTATTTAATTTTTAGAGTTTGTTTTCTCTCTATTATTTATTTATTTTGTTTATTTGCTTCATTTGTGAGTAGACGTTGATTCTTCGGGGAATTTTGAAGAAGAAGGAGTTCACCAAGAGCAAGACCAGTACCAGGATCTATTTCAAGGCAAGTTGTACCTTTGATTATCTTGAACCCAGTTTTCTAAAATTATTTTGATTCAAATTATTGCATTTACTTGGGTTTAGTTATTTATCCTATTTGTTTATATCCACCTTGTCTATTGTTATGTCATGATCTTTTGTCGCCCTAGATTGGTTCATTATTTAGTTGGTATTATCGTAGCACCAACGTGGGTTGGTTAGATACGAGTAGATTGCTTAGCCATGCAACATGTTATCCTTTCATGTGAGTTGCAAATATGAATTTGACTAAGTGACTTTGGAACTTCATGATAAAACTGTGTGTGCTGTGTGCTATTACTCATTGATGGCATGTGTTACACTTAGCCAATAGAGTGGGAAAAGATTTAGACTGAGGCAAGTGGTGGAAACTGTGTGACATGGTGGAGCTTAGTGCTTTGGATTTGAAAAGAATGATTGCTTAGTTAGAAATTTAAGGTCTTGCCTTGGTCAATTAAGGACTTAACTTTGTGCGCGATTGAACTGAAGCACAACTGTACCACCACATGCCTGGTATGGGACAGGCCTAACTTAGTAAGTTATGGAGTCTCGACATTGACTACTCAGGTAGCATGTTAAGCTCTGTGCTAGGGCGGAGGTGTGTTTCTGCTCCCATGGAGATTCACATCGATGGACGGTTTGCCACTTCCAGGTACAACGATGTGCGTTGGACTAATTTCCTATGTGGACGTTAGTGTCGTTAGTAAAACATATCGGGGATGTCAATTGTTGAGATGAAGTTTCTGAAACGTTTTTTATGGTTAGTGCTTGCTACATTGATTATATCATGTGGGTAAAGTGTACAACCTCTGCAGAGTGTTAAACAAATCTATTCGAATAGCCGCATCCGCAGTCATGGACATGCTCGGGGATTTCACACGAGGGGTAGATTTTCATAAATCATTTGGGAAGGGAGCTATGTGATCTAAGTTATATGGCTGTGTGAATAATTTGATTTGACTTTGTGTCCTTTGTGAAAACAACTATTAAATTAACATTGTTTATTTGTTTAAAATATTGCTTTAATCTATTATTTGTATTCAATTGCAAATGTTGCTTTTATGTAAAAGAACCACAGAAGTCATTCCTTTGGAATAAGCCATCATGTATACATTGCATTCTGTGGTATGACTTGTGAGTATGGTTGTGTGCTCATGCTTGCTATAATCAATCAACAGAAGTGGAGGAGTCTTCGCCCGCTTTTGAGGAGGAGTTCTATGAAGGTGCTGATCGCTAGGTCTTGATCCCGGTCGGTTGCCTATAGCGGATCGATGGGTTTCCGCTGAAGTTACTTTGTTTCGCTGATGCTTATTTATTTCTTTGCCAGCCCTACGAGGCTTAATAAATGTAAACTCAACCATAAGGTCACAACAGTTATTTGTTATTCAAATTACTCGTTTATTCTATTATTTCATCTTATATGGATCGATATTCACCTGTGTTGACACTGTGTGCACTAGCGTGATCCTGGATTAGTGCATTACACACAGATGGTCCATAATTGAATTTTTGGGTCCCAACATCCATGTACAGGACGTATGAGGAGACGTACATTATTGAGCCTAGGATGCTTCATCAGATTGTTGAAGCAAACCCCAACACATACATAAACAAGATGGACAAAAAAAAGATCCTGGTGGAGCCCCTAACTGCTACAGTGGACTGTGTGTTCTGGGCATTTGGTCAGGCCATAGAGGGCTTCAAGTTCTATCGTCCAGTGCTCACAATGGATGACACTTTCCTTATCGAGAGGTACAAGGGCACCATTATCACTGCGGTGGCAACAGATGCAAATGACCAGTTGGCTGTAGTTCCTTCCAAATGTCAAGCGGGCCATTGTGGGAGTACATCCTAATACCCGCCTTAGCACATACCACAATGCAAGGTTGTTATCCGTGCTCAACACCATGAAGAACGGGATGCAACCCCCCTTCTAGTGGAACTATGTGGAAACCTAGTGGTGCATGAGGCATCTTTCATCAAACTTCTTCGGCTGGTTCTATAGTAAGGATCTAATGAAGAACTTCAAGAAGTTGTGTATGCAAAACCAGAGGCACAAGTTTTAGTCCATTTGGTGAGGGCTTGAAGAGAAGACTGCAAGGCATACCAGGCAGTCCCCTTCAAAGCCACAGGAGGGACAACAGGGTTCAATAGGGGCATCCAAGAACCCCCATCAGTTTCTCCGAGTGGATAAATCTTCATGCTCTAGGGTTGGAGAAATGGTCATAGTTGTACTACATTGACGGTGAGGTATGGCATTATGACAACCAATATGTCCGAGGTGTAAAATAACATGCTGAAAGGTGTACGATGCCTCCTTATCACTACAATCATTGACGAGACCTGGACTTGGACAGTCGGTTATTTCATCAATAGAGACACCATAGCAAAGCGATAGCTAGATGAAGGGAAACGGCAGTCCGAGAACATGCAGAGGTACATGGACCAGAAGATGCTAAAAGCTCATACGCATGACATCCAAGTGATTGATGGCTCGAGGAGGAAGTACGAGATTCGGCTAAGGAAAAAATATGTGAATAGCCATGCCAGGGGGATAGGAAGCATTCTTGCACCCTAATTGATGTGGCTACCTACACCTGCAACAACCCGAAGCTTATGCACAATCCATGCTCACATGTGTACAAGGCGCGCGCACAAGTGAAGCAGATATCTACGTCGTACATCTCCAAGTACTATAACGTGCACCATCTTTCAGCTTATGGAGCGCTGAGTTAAACTCGTATGGCATGGATATGAACTATAAGGATCTTTGGTTGTAGACAGTGAAATGGACCCCGAATAGAGCATTGAAGACAACAAGGAAATGACGACGGCAGACACGGTGCTTTTGAAATGACATGAATGACTGCCAACGTGGAACTAGACTTGCCTGAGGAAGTGCAGGACATGCAAGACCCCGAGGCACTCCATCAAGGATTACCCCAACAGACCGAGCTCGTCTAGGCATTACTAGTTCGTATGTCATGAGGACTTCACCTCCATTTGTATTTGTAACATTTTAGTATGACTCTTTACATGTTGTAATGTTCTAGTTGTAAAAATTTGAATGTGAATCTGTCACAGCTTTGTAATGTCGTAATGTATTGTTGCATTCTTACAGTTGCGAACTAACTCGACAATTTACTCTCTTGCTGGCCATGGTGGGAGGGTGCGGAGCTGAGCCTCCTCTACCAAAGCTACTGGAACCATTTTACGATGAACATCACCGTAACAAGTTGTGGATTAGCGGGGATGGTCCTCCACCCCTTACCCTTAGATAAGCTAAGCATCACTGACCCCATGACCCGCACTACGTTCCACTTCTTTAGGACACATGCTTGTTGGCCTTTGCTATCATGCTCCACGTCGACCACTACTTCACACTAGACAAGTCTCTCATGTCGGCATTTGTTGACAGATGGAGACTCGAGACCCACACCTTTTACTTTTGGTGGGGAGAGATGACCATCACTATCCAGGACGTGTCCATGTCAATCGGTCTCTGATTATGGGAGCCGCAGTTGTTCCACGCCCCAAGTCGGTGGACTGGAAGGTCCGCTTGGAGCATCGGTTTGGTCTACCTGTCCTAGAGAGGACCCGTGGTGTCCCTCAGTTATGGCTTATGCATTTTATGCACTACCCGGAGGATGCACCTGACGAGGTTGTTAGGACGCACCTTATGGCATACCTATTATTTATTTTTAGTTGGGCGTTATTTCCCAGCACATAGGGTGATTGGGTGTACCCTAGCTACATCCACATCGCCGAGTCTTTGGTTGATACCAAACCTGGGGACAGGCCCTAGTACAGCTACAGATTAGTTGTCCTTTGGGTGACTTACAGAAGGTTGTGTGATGCTTCGCAGCGCAGCACCAGTGAGAAACATGTGCTTCCTGTGTCCTACATTCTGCTGCAGTTGTGGAGTTGGGAGCACTTCTCTATTAGGCGCCCCACGATATGGGTACCAGTGCACTCGCATGGCATGGTCCACGACCCAATAGACGGACACACCATGGGCACCCGGTGGACGGGTGCCAAGTGAGATTTGGCCAGACAGAGACCAGCGAGGTACTACCCCGTCTTCCACAACGAGTTCGATCTATTGCACGAGGATGACATTATATGGTCTCCATGGAGCCCACAGTTCGTGATGGACGTAGCGTCGCACGGATTGTCCGTGCAGCGCACACAGGATGTTGAGTGGCGGGAGACAAATTGCCACCTCATTTTTCCCATATGGTGGAGCCTTAAGCACTGCAGCACAATAGTTCAATCTTTTGCAGCTTGTGCTTCCCCTCGACAGCCAGATGCTCCCACAAGCTGCTCACCTGTGAGTGCAACACCATCTGAGTAATGTTTACTATTGCTTCCTAGATCCGTTGTTCTCACTGTTGGTAATATGCCCTAAAGGCAATCATAGAGATGATTGTATCACGATTATGTTTATAAGTTATTGAATAAATGTTATTATGTTCCTTGAATGAATTATCAATTATAAAGATTAACAAGTATGTGACTTGTTGGTGAAGCTCTTTAACTTATATGATATCATTCTAAATGTATCACAAGTCGGACATCACTGGTCTGAACACTAGTGACTTATCGACCAGTACATGTTTTGATTGATGACCATATTTCACTGGTCATGGATATATGGATATTGAATCAATAATGTGAACTTACACCCAAGTCGGATAAGTGCTTCTATGTGGGGTATCCTAAGAAAACTAAAGGATATTACATTTATAAGTGGGATGATGACAAAGTGTTTGTTGCACGAAATGATGTCTTCTTGGAAAAAGAATTTCTTTCCAAAGGAGTCAGTAGGAGCAAGGTGCAACTCAAAGAAATTCGAAAAACATCTTAAAATGTTTTAACTCCTACTGAACCTCTACAGGATGAACAAAATATTGTGGAACCAGTAGATGAGGCATCAGCCCCTTGTAGATCTAAAAGGGCACATCAATTGCCTATAAGGTATGTGCATGATTTTTTATTATTGAATAATGATAAGCCTAAGACTTATGAGGAAGCGATGATGGACCCAGACTCTAAGTCATGGCTTGAAGCCATGAGATCCGAGATAAAATCCATGTATGTCAATCAAGTTTGGTACTTAGTTGATCCACCTGATGGTGTTAAAACCATTGAGTGCAAATGGATTTTTAAGAAAAAGATAGATATGGATGGAAATGTTCACATTCATAAGGCATGACTAGTAGCAAAGGGTTTCAAACAAATTCAAGGTGTTGATTATGATGAAACCTTCTCACCTGTCTCTATGCTTAAGCCTATGCAGATTATTCTAGCTATTGCTGCATATTTCGATTATGAGATATGGCAAATGGATATCAAAACAGCTTTCCTAAATAGAAACCTAAGTGAGGATGTGTACATGACACAACCTGACAGTTTTGTCGATCCACAAGAAGTTAGAAAGGTATGTGACGAGGATATAATAATCCTCATTTAATCATTTATCTATAATTCATATTATAGATAATAATGACATCATATAACTCTTGAGTATACCCCTTAATAGTCATAAGGGAGAAGCTGGAGGATGTAAGTTATTCTACGACCACCTAGTAGTCGTAAGTCCTCCTACGACTACCCCCATAGTCTTAAGTCCTTCTACGACTACCCCATGATCGTAAGTCCTTCTACGATCAGTCTGTGATCGTAAGATCTTCTTCGACCACCACCTGGCCGTAAGTTCTTCTATGATCAGTCCCTAATCGATAGGGCTCATGGACATGTGGGCCTAGTCGATTAGGGAATCTTCTTTACCATATCCAAGGATATGAGCAATCAATTATGTTGTTATTCTCTAGAATAATAGCACGATTTAAACTCCTTGTTATAGTGATAACTGCCTGGTAATGTGGGAACGTTACTACTCCCACAATAACCTCCAGTAACGGCTCCACAATCTGGAACATTAAGGCGGCCTTTAGACTGGAGATGTGTAATACCCCGAATATCAAATAGAGAGAATATTATTCGTGAGAGGGAATTTATTCAATTTCGAATTTCTCCTAACAAAGAAAGTATCCAACAGCGGTTATGTAATATCCTGTTTAACATTAGAGAATTAATTGAAATGAGAAAGATATTTAACAGGAATTAAAAAGAGAAATCAGATTTTTAGAGAAGAAATAATCTTGGGCCTTCGGCCCACGTTGTTTGACCCAAGTGGGAAGTTGGTTTAAGAAGGGGGCAACCAAACCCTAGGCACTTTTACTGTAGCACGGGTACTGTAGCGCCACCGCCACTGTAGCACGGCACTACTGTAGCACGCCCCTCCCGTCCAGTGCTTCTCCATTGTTGCCGGCCATAAGGAAGAGGAAGGAGAGGGAAGAAGAGAGGAGAGGAAGAAGAAGAAGGTGGGGGTGATCTTCGCGAGGACTTCGCGAAGGTTTCAGCGGCATCTCACGTCGTTCTTGTGGGCAAATTCGTGATCCCAATTAGTTTTGATAGATAATTCGTATACGATTCGTATTCATTAGATGTTCTGAGCTTTCTGTAGTAGATCGGTTGAATCTGTCTTCCTGTTGACGCGCGGTTTTGGGTTAGATCCGAGCAGATTCAGGGATTAGTGTCTCCTGGAGATAGATGGGAATTTTCGTAATCTTCCCAGAAAGTTATAGTTCATAATTTTTGGATAAACGGTTAATTAGTTATGAATTTCGCAAGACAGAGTGCTAAATCAGTCTCAAGACTTGTGCAATGAACATAGATATGTAAATTTGATATGGGAGACTGCCAAATTGGATCAGTTGGTCTCCTTGAGAGTTGTAGGTATTTTCATTATGATTCCAGAAAGGTAAATTTCATAATTTTTGGATTTATAGATAAAAAGTTATGAATTTTAGAAGCTCAGGCTGTAATCTGCCTCTCTGTTGTGGACAGAAGAGTTTTACTTGACTATTTACAACATTTGTTGCACAATATAAATATTTGAGATAATTTTATTGAGATAGTTGGTTTCCTGTAGTTTCCAGAGAGTATTAGAACAATGTGTTTGATTGGGCCAAACAAAAGTTATGAAATTCACAATTTAGTAGTACCGGAGATGGCAGATCGGTTTTCGGGATTAAAAACAAAGACTTAGATGAACTAGTTTGATCTTTTGGTCACCTGAGAAGTTGTAGCTAGGCTTGTGTAGGTTCTAGGAAAATTGGATTCATGGATTTTGGAGTTTTGACTCAAAAGTTAAGAATTTTTCCTTAACAGCTGTTCGCTTGGACAGATTTGAGAATTTGAGAGAGTTTTGATTAATTGTTGGGATTATGTTTAGGACGCTTGTTCTCTTTCTGTTTCGCTGCATTGCTGTACACTTTTGTGTGGTATACTTAGTTATTTACGGTTGCTGGTGGTGGTGAACAACGGGCTAGAGCGTTCCATCGTTGTCTTCCATCTCATGGTTGAGGCAAGTACATTTGATTTGTCTTGCTTGCCTTTTTGTTCCACTTGGTTGATTAATAAGCATTGGGTAATTCGGTATTACTTGTTTCCTTCATGATTGATATACCATGTTTCTTCGATGATATGTTTCGCTCAATGTAACCTTTCGCTCGTTCAATCATGTTTCACCCACTAGAGTGGGTAGTGAAGTCCCATCATTCCAACATGGGCAAGTACCTCAATGTTCCTATAATCATGAAATGTTGAACGCATGTTGTTGATTTTGTATTTCTAAGAGCCACGTTAATATTTAATTGTTCGTGTTCAATCCATTTGTGCTACCTCCATGAATAGAGCATGTATTTTCAATGTTCATATGTCATACCATGCATCCATAATACATGTTTCAATCCACGGGAGTGGATCAATAAATAAGACCCATCAATTCCAGTATGGGCACGTAAGACCCACCATTCCAATGTGGGGGTTTGGGACACCCGCATTTAAACGTTCTTCAGACGGGCTTGGGTCCCCGCATTTTGTTAAATGCGGGCTTAGGTGAACACCAACGGGTGTGTCACCAGCAATACCGGTATATGCATGTGTGTAGTCCCTTCATTTCATCCATATCATTCATTCCATTCATTCAAGTGTTCGTTCTGTGCTTATTTCATACACTTTAATGATGTTCACATGATCATGGTTGTTATGTATTATTCATTTACTGTACTTTCTGAGTCTCGGACTCACTCTTGCTTTGTTTGTTGTTGTTTTTTTAGGTGATCTTTGAGGTTGGCTCCATGGGGAGGGAATAGACACACACTACCTTTTCACTTCACCTTAATCAAGTTCAGGATTTCATTTTAGTTCAATTTAATCATTCATTATTGATGAACTGTAATAATAAATGTTGGCTGTGGCTGATAACTCTTCTCCATTAAGATTGGTTAAGAACTATGCGTGAACTTAGTTCATCCTTTGATATAGTTGCTTGAGATCAGATTATACTTCTGCGATGATTTTGATATTTGTTGATTTCACTATTGTCTTGATATTAATGATTGTTGGAACCTCCGGTATAGCTAACTATACAGGGGAGGTTCTGCCGAAATTTAGAATTTTATCGTCTGTTTTAGCTTTGTTAACATGTTAGTTTAGTAGCATTCCAGCCCTTGTAGGACTGGTGTGTTACAGTTGGTATCAGAGCCGGCTTTAGGTCCATGGTTAAAAGAAATATATTAAAATGACACACTATGCACAGTAGGTGGGGTTTGGGTAATCCATTGCATCCGCATTTCTAGTGGTATGTTTCAACATGTTGAACTATTCTTGAATTGCTTCTGTACTATCATTTTTGTTGTTAATCTATGATCTTCTATATCTATAAATTTATTCTATGATTACTATGAGATGACCTTATATTCATAATTGATTATATTGGTTATGCGTATTAGTAACTGACGTTGAGAAGTTGAGATCGTGGTTGTTGTCCCGGTTTTGCTGTGCTACACCACCGCTCGTGGTATGGGAATAGAGAAGTACTTACCCTCGTTCCATAGTTATGTGTTGGGCATGAGTTCTTTAATGAAGATGTTGTCTTCCTTGAGCTTGTATTTTGTCTTCTGGTTGTAGTTTCTTGCCGTTGATGAACTTCCTTTGATTGGTGGTTTAATGAAGTGGGCAAGTTTCAATTGGTCTCTATTTGTTCTTTGAAGCAAGTATTGTTCTTTCGACTAGTGTGATATTTCAGCTACTTGTGAATGTCGTTAGTTTGCAAGATTGATCTTTTCATGGAAGTTCTGTTTTTATTCCCTGTTGGAAATCGTAACTCATTTATTCGCTTGGTATTTGGGAAATGGAAGGTTTCTTTTGCAAGTTCTTTATTATGTGGAAGCTTTAACCTTGCGTATTTCTTTTGGATTAATTCGAAGATTGAAGTTTAGTACCTCTCTTCTATGAAAGAGTGTGATAAAACCCTTTATTGTCATGTTAAACTAAGAGGTTTTAATTAAATGAATTAATATGGTATGAGTTATCAGGTTGGGACATTAGCGTGGTGCAAACCAACGATTCTTAGCTAATATCTTTAGAGATGAAGTTGATTAATTTCAAGTTGTCCTATAGTAATCTCTTGAACATTGTTGAATAAGAATTTGTCTATACATGTTTGAGACTCATGGAGTTAATTACGGGTGTGTTAGGCTATTGCCTCGGTAACTATTAATCTTGACTCTGTCTTCTATTCAAATACATGATGATTTTGTAAAATGCTAGATTCACTGCTTTTTGCCATGCTAAATTATTGTTATATGTATGGAGAAAAGGATGATGGTTGTTGTAGTGACTCACAAAATCTTGTCTTATAAATATTCCATTGTTGAAGATTAAAGATATTTGATTCTAATTTCGAACAGAGATAGGACTATGAATGCTTCCATGATTAGATAATCATCGGTTGTTAGTATTAATTGTTAGAGTGCTATTAGTGTGTGCTTTCTGGCATTGAGTGTCAAGAAGGGTATATGAGCGAAATCTAATAAGTGATTTAACCCGTGGGTTTTATGAGGTTGTCTTGTTCTAGAGTGAGCTTGTTAAAGAGGTTTGCTTCACTTTGTGGCTTTCGTGACTAGATTTCTTTTCTAGAATGAGTTGTTATTACAATCTTATATGGTGATGGAAATTCTATAACATGATTTGTTGTGTTCCTTTTGGAATATTTATTAATGTGATGGTAAGGTATAATGAATGTTATCAAGAATATATGTTATTGATGTTAATAAAGTGTTCAGTAATGTGAGGGTGATGTTGATTCTTTTATGGAGAAAGAATTTTGATCGTCTTTTGTGATATCTCTTAAATGAAAATATTTCAAAAGTTGCATTCATGATCTCTTGGTGTTCAATATTTTTGTGGTAGTTGAATTTTTGTCGAGTAAAACATCATGTTGCAAAGCTCTATTGATTCTTGGGTGATTCAAGTGACTTGGTCTTGAAGGCTCGTTTGTTCCTATCGGTTAAGGTTTGATATTCCCTTCTTGTGAGGCTTGTGCCTCAATTGTGGTCCTCCCTTATGTATTCTGCGATCATTGCCTAATCGATTTTTTTTCCTCGGTCCTGTGTTCATTGCGAGTGGTGAATGTTTTTCTAGATGGTGAAAAACTGTTTTCATTTGCCTATTCGTTTCACATGGGTCTTCTGAAGTGTTTATTAATTGTTGTTGTGCGATCTTGGGTTGTGAGCTATTTGAGGAGCATTAGAGGATGAATTGATTTCGTGTATAATTCTTGGAAAGAATCTTAGTATACCCAATGGTTGTCTTTGGGCTGAATCAATTGCATTGTTGCAACTATTAGAATCTATATATGATTTGTGGACCAAGATTCTTTGTTCATTTTGTGGTGTAGCGTAACGAGGGAGAGATTAGCAAGGTAATCTAATCGTTAAAGCAATTTATGAGATAGTAGAGATTATGAGATTATTTGTCAGGTATGGCTTGGTCTCAATGAGTAACTCTCTTGGAGTTAGAATCTTTCAAAAGATAATTTGGTTAAGAGTATAATTGTCCATTGACCTTATTGGTCGAGTATGGTTAGGTTGTGGGAGTTTTATTCATCGAATCTGATGATTTCCCTACCCTTTTACACCGTAAGTTCATTCTAGGGTCTGGAGGTTAAATTTTGGGCTTCGCCTTTTATATGCTGGGGCTTTGGTCGCCCAGGGATTTTGTGTAGCGAAAGTATAATAAGGGTGGATTCCGGATTGTGGGATGATCTTTGATAGGACCCTTTTGATGTAGTACGTGAGAATACATGATGTCAACCATGATTTGGTTATTATTAAAGGATTGAGGTGATATGATTGAATGTGAGATTTATTTTGAGATACTTTAGGAGTCATCCGTCAAAGTAATTCCGTCAGTAGAGGAGTTGGTAAGAATAAGTCTTGTGGAGTCAAGAGAGCCTTCCTTTAAGCGGGTGGTCGATGTATTCGTTCGAGCTTGGCATTGAGGTTGCTGATTTAAGAAAACAGATAGTGTCATATGATGAAATCGAAATTCATAATTTGAGAGAAGTTATATTCCTAAAAGAGAAACCGAGAAAAGGATGTTTCTCGGGTAGTGAAGCGTTTTCTTGTTCTTGTTTGAGTTTTGTGTTGTTGATCGGAGTCTTCCGCACTTTGAGTTGGCGCTTTGTTGGCATGTTTGATTCTTTCCAATTCGTGCAAACCAAAAGAAGTATTTGGTTTGGGCAATCGAGTGATTTCTCCTTTGGCTTTCGTGGTATTCAATCGTAAACTGCCTATTTAGAAAGTGGGATTGTTTTTGTGATGAATTGTCAAATTTGGATTTGACCCTTTTGGTGGAGAGTTAGCATTGCGTGGATGCGAGGAGAACTCTTTATTTTCGTTGGATTCTCTTTGTAAAATAGTTGTTTAAGAACGAGTTCACAGTGCATTCATGATTAAAGGAGGTGTTCTTTGTTAGATGAATAGTTCCATTTTGAGCATGTTGTGTGCTTTCGCACCAAAGGGAAGTTGGACCGGTACATTGGTTCGTTTTCGACGATTGCGTAAATTAGGAAGTTGGCGTATCGCTTTGACCGTCTCGGGTCCTTACACGGCACGCAACGCCCGTGTTCGGTACTAAGTGAGCAACCGAGCAATTCAAAGCTTGGGATTTCGTTAAAGACGTTGACCATCGAGTAGGGTCTTATCTTCGATTCTCTTCGATGAGTGTACCGAAAATCTTTGGGTTGAGTGTTAGGACGACGCGCGTTTTACGCCTTTGTGTTGTGGTCTCGCTAGTCCGAGAGAGAGGCCACTTGGGAGTTGGAGTTTCGTATGTGCGGCGTTATCCGGATTTGTTCACTTGTGCACGTGGTTACCGCTGATAGTTCTCGGCCAGGTTGTCCTTTCGCAGTAGTGTTTGTGTGAGGATTTCGGTCGAATCTGTTTAAGGGGGTAGAATGTAATACCCGAATATCAAATAGAGAGAATATCATTCAGAGAGAGGAATTTATTCAATTTCAATTTCTCCTAACAAAGAAAGTATCCAACAGCGGTTATGTAATATCCTGTTTAACATTAAAGAATTAATTGAAATGAGAAAGATATTTAACAGGAATTAAAAAGAGAAATCAGTTTTTTAGAGGAGAAATAATCTTGGGCCTTCGGCCCATGTTGTTTGGCCCAAGTGGGAAGTTGGTTTAAGAAGGGGGCAACCAAACCCTAGGCACTTTTACTGTAGCACGGGTACTGTAGCGCCGCCGCCACTGTAGCACGGCGCTACTGTAGCACGCCCCTCCCGTCCAGTGCTTCTCCATTGTTGCCGGCCATAAGGACGAGGAAGGAGAGGGAAGAAGAGAGGAGAGGAAGAAGAAGAAGGTGGGGGTGATCTTCGCGAGGACTTCGTGAAGGTTTCAGCGGCATCTCGCGTCGTTCTTGTGGGTAAATTCGTGATCCCAATTAGTTTTGATAGATAATTCGTATACGATTCGTATTCATTAGATGTTCTGAGATTTCTGTAGTAGATCGGTTGAATCTGTCTTCCTGTTGACGCGCGGTTTTGGGTTAGATCCGAGTAGATTCAGGGATTAGTGTCTCCTGGAGATAGATGGGAATTTTTGTTATATTTCCAGAAAGTTATAATTCATAATTTTTGGATAAACGGTTAATTAGTTATGAATTTCGCAAGACAGAGTGCTAAATCAGTCTCAGGACTTGTGCAACGAACATAGATCTGTAAATTTGATATGGGAGACGGCCAAATTGGATCAGTTGGTCTCCTTGAGAGTTGTAGGTACTTTCATTATGATTCCAGAAAGGTAAATTTCATAATTTTTGGATTTATAGATAAAAAGTTATGAATTTTAGAAGCTCAGGCTGTAATCTGCCTCTCTGTTGTGGACAGAAGAGTTTTACTTTACTATTTACAACATTTGTTGCACAATAGAAATATTTGAGATAATTTTATTGAGATAGTTGGTTTCCTTTAGTTTCCAGAGAGTATTAGAACAATGTGTTTGGTTGGGCCAAACAAAAGTTATGAAATTCACAATTTAGTAGTACCGGAGATGGCAGATCGGTTTTCGGATTAAAACAAAGACTTAGATGAACTAGTTTGATCTTTTGGTCACCTGAGAAGTTGTAGCTAGGCTTGTGTAGGTTCTAGGAAAATTGGATTCATGGATTTTGGTGTTTTGACTCAAAAGTTAAGAATTTTTCCTTAACAGCTGTTCGTTTGGACAGATTTGAGAATTTGAGAGAGTTTTGATTAATTGTTGGGATTGCGTTTAGGGAGGCTTGTTCTCTTTCTGTTTCGCTGCATTGCTGTACACTTTTGTGTGGTATACTTAGTTATTTACGGTTGCCAGGTGGTGGTGAACAACGGGGCTAGAGCGTTCCATCGTTGTCTTCCGTCTCATGGTTGAGGCAAGTACATTTGATTTGTCTTGCTTGCCTTTTTGTTCCACTTGGTTGATTAATAAGCATTGGGTAATTCCGGTATTACTTGTTTCCCTTCATGATTGATATACCATGTTTCTTCGATGATATGTTTCGTTCAATGTAACCTTTTGTTCGTTCAGTCATGTTTCACCCACTGGAGTGGGTAGTGAAGTCCCATCATTCCAACATGGGCAAGTACCTCAATGTTCCTATAATCATGAAATGTGGAATGCATGTTGTTGATTTTGTATTTCTAAGAGCCACGTTAATATTTAATTGTTCGTGTTCAATCCATTTGTGCTACCTCCATGAATAGAGAGCATGTATTTTCAATGTTCATATGTCATACCATGCATCCATAATACATGTTTCAATCCACGGGAGTGGATCAATAAATAAGACCCATCAATTCATGTATGGGCACGTAAGACCCAACATTCCAATGTGGGCAGTTTGGGACACCCGTACGAAACGTTCTTCGTACGGGGCTTGGGTCCCCGTATTTTGTTAAATGCGGGCTTAGGTGAACACCGACGGGTGTGTCACCAGCAATACCGGTATATGCATGTGTGTAGTCCCTTCATTTCATCCACATCATTCATTCCATTCATTCAAGTGTTCGCTTACGGCTTATTTCATACACTTTAATGATGTTCACATGATCATGGTTGTTATGTATTATTCATTTACTGTACTTGCTGAGTCTCGGACTCACTCTTGCTTTGTTTGTTGTTTTTTTTAGGTGATCTTTGAGGTTGGCTCCATGGGGAGGGAATAGACACACACTACCTTTTCATTTCACCTTAATCAAGTCTAGGATTTCATTTTAGTTCAATTTAATCATTCATTATTGATGAACTGTAATAATAAATTTTGGCTGTGGCTGATAACTCTTCTCCATTAAGATTGGTTAAGAACTATGCGTGAACTTAGTTCATCCTTTGATATAGTTGCTTGAGATTAGATTATACTTCTGCGATGATTCTGATATTTGTTGATTTCACTATTGTCTTGATATTAATGATTGTTGGAACCTCCAGTATAGCTAACTATCTGAGGAGGTTCTCACCAAATTTAGAATTTTATCGTCAGTTTTAGCTTTGTTAACATGTTAGTTTAGTAGCATTCCAACCCTTGTAGGACTGGGGTGTTACAAGATGCAACGGTGCACTTCGAGGACTGTATAAAAGGCGAAATCATCAGGACAATCGAGTGAGATTCAGAGGCAATCAGAGACGCCAATTAGAAGCACAATACTCTAGTCTTTGGCTCCATCTTGTAATCCAACATACTCAATACATACACACAGGAGTAGGGTTGTTATTCTCCCAGAAGAAGGCCCGAACCTATATAAAAATCCCCGTATCTCCCTCTCTGCGTGATTTTGAGCCTGGGGGAACCCCCGGATCAAACAATCTTTACGTAAGTTTGGTTCTAAAACACCGACAGTATGCCAGCTTCAGAAAAATCCATATATGGATTAAAGCAAGCATCTTGGAGTTAGAACATTCATTTTGATGAAGTGGTCAAAGGGTTTAACTTCATCAAGAATGAAGAATAACCTTGTGTTTACAAGAAGGGTAGTGGGAGTAAACTTGTTTTTCTGATCTTATATGTGGATGACATTTTACTGGTCAGAAATGATATTCCTTTCCTTGAATCTGTTAAAACTTTATTAAGAAATACTTTATCTATCAAAGATTTAGGAGATGCAGTATATATTTTAGCCTTAAGGATCTATAGGGATAGATCTAAAAGGCTAACTGGATTAAGCCAAGATTTGTACATTGACAAGGTGTTGAAGTGATTCAACATACAAGATTCCAATAAACGGTTCTTGCCCATGTCTCATGGAATTAATCTTAGCAAGAGTCAGTGTCTTTCGACCCCTGATGAGTGCGATAAAATGAGTAGAATTCCATATGCTTCGACTATTGGATCTATCATGTATGCCATGAATTGTACACGACCAAATGTGTCGTATGCTCTAAGTGTTACGAGCAGAAATCAGCCAGATCCAGGTAAAGGTCGCTGGATAGCAGTCAAGAATATCCTAAAGTACTTAAGAAGGACTAAGGATGTATTCCTTGTCTTTAGTGGTGAGGAAGAGCTGGTTGTAAATGGTTACACCGATGTTAGCTTCTAAACCGACAAGGATGATTTCATATCGCAGTCTAGGTTTGTGTTTTGTCTTAATGGAGGAGCAGTGAGCTGAAAAAGTTCCAAGTAAAGGATAGTTGCTGATTCTACAATAGAGGCTGAGTATATTGCGGCTTCCAAAGCTGCAAAAGAAGCCGCATGGATTATGAAGTTCATTAATGAACTGGATGTGTTTTCTAGTACTTCTAGTCTAATGGATCTCTATTGTGATAATAGTAGAGCCATTGCACAAGCTAAAGAGCCTAGATCGCATCAAAAGTCCAAACACATACTTCGACGATATCACATTATTCGTGAGATTGTTGAAACAGGTGGTGTGAAGATATGCAAAGTGCACACGGATTTGAATATTGCTGATTCGTTGACAAAGCCTCTCCCACAACCTAAGCATGAAGTGCACACAAGAGCTATAGGTATTAGATACATGTATGGTTAACTCTAGTACAAGTGGAAGACTATTGGTGATATACCATAGAGACAATCATAGAGATGATTATATCACATCTATGTTTATAAGTTATTGAATAAATGTTATTATGTTCCTTGAATGAATTATCATGGTTATAAAGATTAACAAGTATATGACTTGTTGGTGAAGCTCTTTAACTTATATGATGACATTCTAAATGTATCCCTGGTCGGATATCACTAGTCGGAACACTAGTGACTTATCGACCAGCACATGTATGATAGATGACCATGTTTCACCGGTCATGGATATAGAGATATCGAATCAATAATGTGAACACTTGTTAGAGAATATGGTATTGGATTGACCCACCTTGAGACACTATTGACATTATTATGATTTCATATGTCATTAGTTGGTCTCAAGTAATGATGATGTATAATCCTTAGACCTAAGATCAACCTGATTTCCTACATGTGTAATAGTACACTTAGGGGTTGCCAAACGCTACTCCATAACTAGGTAGTCATAAAGGTAGCTTCCGAGTATGCTATAAAACATGCAGAGGGATGTGACTAGTCGGATATAGGATTTGCCATTCCTAACATAACAGGAGAGATATCTCTGGGCCCCTCGATGTGGTTAGATAAAGAAAGTGCATGGCCATGCCACTAGTGGTTGAAGAGTCGACCACATAAAGTTATCTGTCAGTTGATCGAGAAGTATTGAATAGTCCATGGATGACAAATTATCTCACCTGAAGTTCAACCAGATATTGTAAGGCAATGGGAGAATTCACAAGCAGGTCATTCACTTTGACCAGATATGAACTGGTCGTATGGAGATACGAGCTGGTCGTAGACTGGTCGAACATAATCGCTAAGTGGTCATAAACTGGTCGTAAGGAGTTACGAACTTGTTGTGACTAAATATGAACTGGTCGTATGGAGAGCTGGTCGTAAATGATAAGGACCTGGTCTTATATCATATTGCATTAAGGTTCATCCAATATAATTTATGTGTATTTGGAATCTTTATGTCCTGCTTGGAACCGCTAACGACTCGTGATCGAAAATGTGTTTATGAGTCACAATCGATTATGCATGAACCTATAGGGTCACACACTTAACAGGTTGGAACAAACGAGTTCGGATAGGATCCATCATGGGCTCTTTTATAAGGGGTTGCATGAGGCTGTTGGGATACAAGAGATAGACGACGTTAGTCGCTCCACTAAAACTCTTGCCGCCATCTTCTCGAAGACCTTGCCATGTGCACCGGTGCTAGCACACCGACGTACATTGTTCCATCCATAGACGTGTGGATACCGTAGAGGTGCTGCTGCGGTTGCTGCTACGCTAATCCAGGACTATCCACAACCAACACAAGGAACATGATAGGTTGCTGGAGGAGAAGATCAGTGCCAAGGACATTGGATGATCGACTACAGCCACTTCATCGATGCGCTCAATGTTGGATTAGGCTGCTCCAACTCTTCTTCTTCTGCATTGCGCATCTAGTGGTAACGATCTATGATTCTTATTTGCATGGCTTCCTGGTTTACGTGGTAGAATTTTGAATTGCCAGCTAGTGTAGCCTACCCGTATCCCTTCACTCACATCTATCTGTGTCCAATGCAGGCAAGCGAGGAAGGGCCGACATAATGATGACTGGACCGCAGTACAGCTCCCATGAACTACGGTGTGGGAGCAGACGGTGCACCTGGAGGTTGTATAAGAGCAGAGGTCGTATGACGTTCGAAGTTACCTTGAGTACCTAGAGTGGTACGTAGCACGGACACGCACCAGGCTCACTCGTCCTCTGTCGAAGCGTCCGAAGCATGTTACACATGAGTAGTGGATACATTTGGGCTTCAATCGACACTGAGCTTTGCAGCATGATGACGCTGTAAAATACTCATACTATCTCCTCGCTTCCAACATGATACTATTAATGCTTTTTACTCAACAACTTTTTTGTGTCTGTTGTAGCTACTAGCTAGACAGTAGAGAAAAGGGGGACCCTCGGTTCCCTATGGATGCGGAGGGGGAAGCCTCGAAGTCCCTTAAAAGTGGGAAGTGGTATTTAAGTGTGTCAAGGAAATGCCTTTATTTCTCCAAAATGTCCCCTCCTTATTACGGAGGGGCAATTAGCTCAGTGACATCACGTTAGAGCGTAATCGAAGGAATGACACTCCGTTTGTCTCGGGCTAGAAAATAACATCGCGAACATTGCAAAATTAGACGAATGACATCCTGACTTTTTCTAGAATTTTTTAAATATAGAAACTTAGCTCAAAAAATTATCAATTTTTTTTGTGAAGCCTCCCGACATAGTTTAATTGCTTGTGTATTTTTTCAAAACTTTATACATTCTGATTTTGTCTCTAAAATTCACTTAAGTATATTGTTTGTAGGAATTTCCTAATATAGAAAATGAGGTCCAAACATTATGAATTTTGTTTTTTATGATCCTTAAATAGTGGGCTTGATTGTGTAATTTTTTTGGAATTTTACAAAATTAAGTAATGCAATTTCATAATGTCCACTCTGTGAGAGTCTAATATTTCATAATGTAAGGACATTATGAAATTGTATTAATTAATTTTTAAAAAAATTTGGAAAAATTACACAATCAAGTACACTATTTAAGGAGCCTGAAAAACAAAATTTACAATATTTGGACTTCATTTTCTATATTAGAAAATTCTTACAAACAGTATACTTAAATGAATTGTAGAGACAAAATCAGAATGTATAAAGTTTTAAAAAAATACACAAGCAATTAAACTGTGCCGGGAGACTCCACAAAAAAATTTATAATTGTTTGAGCTCAATTTCTATATTTAAAAAATTCTGGAAAAAGCCAGAGTGTCATTCGTCTAATTTTGCGATGTCCGCGATGTTATTTTCCAGCCCGAGACGAACGGAGTGTCATTCCTCTAAATACGGTTGAACGTGATGTTACTGAACTAATTTTCCCTATTACATAGGGTAGAGGGCCTATCTATAGTGTTACTTTCAAGGTATAGTAGATTACAATTCTACCCCTAAAAAGGTCCTATGTTTGTAGGGGCTGCAGGGTCTTTCCACCTCCCTAGGCGTAGCCTCAGATGCACGGTAGACACTCGTGAGCTTGGTCCACCACCCCTGTACTCCTAGTTCATAACTGGCTTGACTCCCTTCGCTCCATGCGAGGTGGCCCTGGAGTGGAGGCTCCTTGGACCCCCTTCGCTCCCTACGAGGGGGTCTCGGGAGACCTCGGGACCCCCTACGCTCTGGGGTGTGTTGTACTCTTGTTTCGATGCTACCTTCGACAACCCTTCTGTACCCTTCGCTATGTGCGAAGGGGGTACCCAGTACCCTTTGACTATGTCGAGGTCTACCCCTGGCTTGGTGCCTTCCCCAAGTCATTGGGGCCGGTGGGCCAGCCCTACGAGAGTGCCCATGTAGTTCGACTGGGCCCAGCAGGTCATAGACACAGGAGGGTTCGCCCTCCGCAAGGGTGGTCACACCGTTCAGGGCCTTTCTGGACTAGTAAAACCCATGTGTGGTGATGCATGTTCTTTCCACCTTTTGCATGTCCTTTCTATTGCACATGTACTCAGTGGACCCAACATTCTCAGACTAAAAAGATAACACAAATCCGCACAAACTTTTCTCAGTGAGTAGACATCACTCACAAGCCATCCAACCTTTTCCGACTGAATTGACCACACCCAACCATGCCACCTTTTCTGACTGAAATGACAACTCGCACCATCTTTTCTTAGTGAGTAGACATCACTCATTAGTCATGGCACCTTTCTAGACCGAAATGACAACTCGCACCAGCTTTTCTCAGTGAGTAGACATCACTCACTAGACAACCCACCGTTTTAGACCGAATTGACCACACCTTGCCATGGAACATTTTCAGGCCAAAATGACAACCTGGACCAGTTTTTCTTAGTGAGTAGATATCACTCACCTGCCATCCCATCTTTTCAAACTGAATTGACCACACCCTACCATGCCACCTTTTTAGACTGAAATGACAACTCAGACCAACTTTTCTCAGTGAGTGATTTCTTAGTGAGTAGACATCACTCAGCAGCCATCCCACCTTTTAAGACCGAATTGACCATATCTTGCCATGCCACCTTTTCTGACCGAAATGACAACCAACATAGGCTTTTCATAGTGAGTAGGCATCACTCACCAGCCATCCCACCGTTTTAGACCAAATTGACCACACCTTGTCAAGCCACCATTTCAAACCAAAATGACAACCTGTACCAGCTTTTCTTAGTGAGTAGACATCACTCACAAGCCATCCCACCTTTTCAGACTGAATTGAGCACACCCTACCATGCCACATTTTCTAACCAAAATGACTATCCACGCCAGCTTTTCGTAGTGAGTAGGCATCACTCACCATAGTTTTTTTGTGAAAGAAGATTCTCTCACCGACGTGAGTGCATCTCCATTCCCTATAATTTACCCCCTCAACACTACACCCTAGCCGCTTATAAAACCGAATTACACTCCACCACAACCAACACCCCACTCCAACTAATTTTGCACAACAGAGACAAAGGAGGGAGAAGAGAGGTAGAGGAGATCAGTACGCTGGGATTGGAGATGTCAGGCTATGCGGAGATAACGTGGCAATAGAAGTGGCTTGTTGGGAAGGGGGGAACCTACCCGGATTATTCGACAAAGGATGCAATTGTAACACCATAGTTTCCACTTCCGTGTTGGCACTGCTTTTACACGTTTTTCATATTCTTCTACAATGTCATTTCATGTTTTTTGTCAAACCAGGGAGTAAAGGATCCTGAATTCTCTGTATTTCCCACACTAGTCCAGGAACAACTAGTGTACACTATTGAACAAAAGATGATAACAAGTCCATATGACACATTTTATTCATATTATCAAAGTTTATTACAAAAGGGCACGAAGCCAAAAGAAAAGTACAGTGGAAAGAGTAAATAATAGTAGGCTACATGATTCACCACAAGTAATCGTCTAGGTTTGCAGCCAAGTCGTCCATGTCCTCACCAGCAACGTAGTACTCCACCTCTGATCAACAATTTATTTAAGCAATGTGAGTACAAAATGTACTCTGCAAGTTACACCCATAACAGAATTATAATGCATGCATGTATAACAAATGAAGGCTTTTATGGCTGAATTTGCTTAAAGCGACATTTTCATTTTAAATACCTTTACTAAGTTCTAAAGAAATTATATTATATCTAAAATTGGATTTTATTTTAATCATCATTTTTTAGTGTAGGATAAACATCCATACACATTTGGTTAAGGAATAACCCCTAACAACAAGGTTATCTACCCAAATTTCTCAATTGGATAAACTATCCAAAATCATTTGACAAAATCTTTTGAAACCAAAACCATAGTCTAACTTAGAGTAGCTTTGCTCAGCATGTCCATGGCTGTGGACACACTATTCAAATAGTTTTACACTTTGCAGAGATGTTATAACTTTACCTACAAGAGATAGTCTGTTTAATATGTTGGTCAAGACACGCTTCTGTAGGCATATGACTAAGTGACTATCACAAAACCTTTATCCTGCACTATCCCAACGTAGTTATGCCCGCTAAGGTTTAGTTATCGTAACGTTTCAAGCCTGGTAACCCCCTCTTGCGCCATGTGGTTATTAAAAATAAGTCTTCACGACACCCACACCTCTGAATGACACAACCACGGTGAAATAATGCAGTTTAGTTAGCTAGGTATGTCCCATTCCAGACTTGTGGCAGTACGGTGGTGCCTAGCAAGATGCGGCTCTTAGACCAGTCCTTCACTAACTGGGCAACTTCCAAAAATAACTCCTGGGTCTCAAGCATTCATTGAATTAAGCCCGTACATAATTTGTACCCACCAACTATCCATTTCGCCTAAGTCTAAACCAATTTTTATTTCATTTTCAATTTGAAGACATTTTTTAAAATTACATGGCATAACCAAGCCATAAATACCATTTTAAATCCATAATTAAATTTTTGGCTATGAATTCCCCAAATTGAACATTTTTTTGTCTAAACAAGACTAAGCGCATATTTTTTCCAAAGTGTTCTAGTTCATTCTATTGCATCAACTAGATTTTTATCTAATGTGACAAGGTATATTTGATTCAATTTCAAAGTTGGCTATACAATTGTATTAGGAATAACTATAATTTTAAAACAATAATTTAAATTAAATTAAATACAAATAAGCATGAAGTAATAATTGAGAATAGAATTTAAATAATTTAAATAGCTGGGATCAAATATGGTCATAGGATGTGACTTGCCTTGCTCAAATTGTTGACGGTTTGACTTGTCAAAGAAATTGAGCTCTCTAGAGTCATCGAAATTTATACATGAAAATGAGCCAAATTAAAATAAAATTAAAATGAACTCCAAATTTTATAATTATAGTATATTTATCTATATTAGGAGTTTAGATGCATTTAGAAGTAAGAATCACTGGAATCGGAGCTCAGACGAAGGAGAACGAGCTCTCAGAAGTTTGAATTATAAAGAAAACACACTATTTGCATTTTCTAGAGAAAATTCTATTTATTGTGCAAGCATGACATCAGCGATTGATTTTCATTTTCGACTGAATTAATTTTCTATAGGAAATTACTTTGAGTCATTGACATGTGGGCCCACGGTCTATAGACCAAGTCCATGAGAACTCACTGGTCCACGGTAGACCAGGCATGCGGAATAGGGGCACTGACTAGGACAGAGCGGCCGATGTACCACATACGTTGATGTTAGGTGGCGCCATGTGGCGGCCACGTCACTCTCACGCGGTGGTGGTGCTCGGGACCAAATGGTCACTGGCGTTTCACACTGCAGTGACGGTCGTGAGTTTGTGCAAAAGAAAGAGTATGGAGAGATAGACCTGATGCACACGGTCTTGGCGATGTGGCACGAAGGAGTGGTCGACTGTGAGGAAGAATGAGGTGGCACGGTTCGGGCATTGATGATGATGTTGCTCTGGTGATCCCCTGACAACGAGACAGTGCACACGACGTAGAACGTGGAACGTGGGATGATGAGGACGAAGCTCCAACGACGGCGACGCAATTGACGGCGACGAGGATCGTGCACCGGCGGCTTCAAGTGCAAAATCCGATGAGGTGGGAAGGAGTGTGTGGCTAGGAGCTTGGTGAGGGAATGAGTGAAGTGGGGTGGAGGGGATGCTCCCTTTTATAGGGCAAGGGGGTGATCGTAGAAGGAGAACGTGCATGGTGTAATAGCCCAAAATTTCAATTTCAGTTAAAATTTGAAACTTAATTATTTTTGTGGATTTTCTGAAATTTTAAAAGCTTTTCCTTAATTATTTTAAAGCTAAAACAAATTTAATTGCAAAATCTATTACCAAATAATAGTTGGAATTATTTTATTTAAGTCCAAAATACCTTTGAGAATTTCTGTGAATTTTCTCATAGTTTTTTGATTTTATTTGCTATTTTCTAAAGCCCTTTTAAATTATCTAAATTAAATCAATCGTTAAACAATTAAAATCCTCTAAACAGTGTTTGGGTCGAATCTCTCTCGGCCCAATCCAACGCTCACGCACACATGGCCCACTTCACCCGCTCGCCCGCTCGTTAAACACATCCACGCTTGATAGCCGTCGAATCTGTTTTGAACGGTCCGATTTTGGCGGCCCGTTCGGACGATTCCGAACCTCAGATTCATTTTGAACCACCTGATCTAAATCTAACAGCTCGAGTGCATCTGGGACTTACCTATTCATTTCTTTCGCCAACAAGTGGGGCCACCGTCTACAGTGTGTCCCCTACCTTCCTTTCTGCCCTATGCCTCCTTTCTTTTTCGTTCGCCGCGTCTGCCATTCTCGCCGATTCGAATCCTTTCAAAACCCGACTAAATCATCACCAATCTCGCTGATTCCGCGTGCATTTATGCCGCCACATCATCCCGCTCTCAATCCAGCCACCGCTTTCCTTTCCCTCACCCCAAATCCCCTAATTCTCGCTGGAGACTCGCTCGGACCTTCGTGCCCTTCACGCAGCCCTAGCCACGCCTGCGCCCTATAAATAGGAGCATCGGAAGCGCCCTCTTCGTCTCATCCCAACGCCCTAAACCACCGCTCTCCTCCTCTCTCCTAGTGCCCAGATTTTGAAGTTTCTCGCCGGCGATGAAACTTCGTTTCTTCTTTGATTCTGGCGCCCTCGTCTCTGCCACTGTTGACATCGCCGCGTCACCGCGAACACGGTGCGTGCACCCATTCGCCCCGAGGACCACCGGAGCCACTACTTCGTCAACGACCTAGCACCGCCGCCGCTAAAACTCACCGCCGACAACCAAATCGCCTCGCCCCTCCGCTCCAAGGTAGCGCACCAAGATCCCCAACTAGCCATCTCTCTGTTGCGACCATTCACGCAGCTCGTCGCGGCGTAGAATGCCGGTGAGCTCGTCGCTGGCTTTGCCTCACCGTCGAGCATACGTGGCTTGGCCACATCATCGCCATGTAGGCGCCACATCAGTGCCAGGTCCGATGTGGAGCCTACGTGGCACCACATCAACCCGTCCGCAGCACCCCCACACCTCCACGTTTACTGTGCAGTGCACCGAGTCCATCGTGGACTTTGACCGGGCATGGACTAAGTCAATTGACCGCAGGCCCACATGTTAGTGATTATGAGATTTCCGTTTTAAAATAATTTGGCCGGGAAATTAAAATCTTGAGGGCTGACGTCATAATTCGGATTTCTCTTTAGAAAAATAATTCGGTAAAATCATTAAAATCTGATTTAGGGTTTAATTTAGATTTAAACTTCTAGGAGCTCGTATTTCTTCATACGAACTCTGATTTAGGTGATTCAAATTGATAAATTTATATAAATTCAAGATCTAGCTAACTAAACTAAAATTATTTGATTTGGAGTTAGTTTGATTTGTCTTTTTGAATTTATCGTATTTTTGCGTATAGACTTCGACGACTCCGGAGAGTTTGTCCTTCAGAGGACTTAAAGTACCAAGACCTCAATCAAGGCAAGTTATACCATTGATCATGTTGATCCCAGTATTTCAAATTTATTTAAATTCAGATTTTAAATTATTATTGCATGCTTTATTTCATACAGCTATTTTAAATTCCTCTTTAAATTGTTAGATATGCCAATTCCTTTGTATAGCCAATATTAATGTTTGGATTACCATTCCCTTGTCAACTTAGTAAAATAATTAAGAGAATTATGCTTAGCAATTGCTTAGACCAAAAGGTTGATTTGGGGAATTTTGCCAAAATACAAAGTTGATTTAAAAATAAGACTATGGTATTGTTTTTACCATAGAATGTTGAAAAATATTTTGACAAGGAAAAATAATTAAAATTGGTTTAGACTTAGGCGAATTGGACTGTTGGTGGGTGCAAGTTTATGCACGGGCTCAAATCAGAGAATATTTGAGGCCCAGGGATTGTTTTGGAAGTCGCCCGGTCATATAAGGACCGGTCTACAAGCTGCGGATTGTTAAGCCAAACTCGTACCACCACAAGTCTGGAGTGGGGCAGACTTGGCTAATTAAACTATATTATTTCACTATGATTATGTCATAGAAAGATGTGGGTGTCGTGAAGACTTATTGTTAATACCCACATGGCGCAAGTGGGGGTCATCGTTTGATGCGAAGCCTACGATTACGAAACCTTAGCGGGCATAATTATATTGAAATAATGTAGGGTAAAGACCTCGTGATAGTAGCTTAGTCACACGCCTTCAAAAGCATGTTGTGGCCGACATGTTAAGTAATCTATCTCTTGTGAGTAAAGCTGTACCAAATCTGCAGAGTAATAATCTATTCGAATAGCCGCGTCCATGGTTATGAACATGCTGAGCAAAGCCTTTCGTGGATTAGACTTGGTTTTGTTTTCAAACTCAATTGTTTTGGATATTCTTGTCCAAATGGGAATTTTGGGCAGAAACCCTGGTGTAAAGGGGTAGTCCTTCACTATTTGTGTATGGAAGTTTATCCTACACTTGAGATTGATGAATCAAAATAAAATTTTGATTTTAATTAAATTAAAAATTGCCTTAGAAATTATTAGGAGTATTTAAACTGAAAATGTTGTCTTATGCAAAATAAACCCTGCCAGTCTCATTTGTTTACTTATGCATGCATCATAAATTCTTTATTGGGTATAACTTGCGAGCACAGAAGTTGTGCTCACTCTTGCTGAATAATCTTTATTCAGGAGAAGACTTCTACCAGGACGGTGAGGATCCAGACGCCTAGTCCTACGACCCTAGACGATTACCTGTGGCACATCGTGTGGCTTACTATTACTTTGCTTCCGCTGTGATATTTGTTTATTTGGCCTCAGGCCCAGTTTTAATAAACTTTGAATTATATTAATAAAAATGTGTGATATGATTTGATTTCACTTTTGTATGATTGTGTACACTAGCTATCCTGGACTAGTGTATGAACACAAAAAATTCGGAATCCGTCGTTCCCAGGTTCGACACATGGGCATTTACTTGCCGGCGGTGGAAGTGGGTTTTAACGCGAGGAGAAACTGCCAGAGTGAAAGCGGGAAGTGGAGGGAGATCTTGGAGAATGATTGCTCATGATCTTGAGTGGAAACAGCTACGTTAAAGCCAGCTCTAACAACTGGGAATGGCAGCGGAGAGGGCGCGATGATGTTGAAGACGGAGCTGATAAGCGGACCTCGCCTCTTATAGAGGAGGAGAGAGAGGGGCCGAGCGGGAACGGGCCAGCGCAGAAATGGGTAGGGGCAGTTTGCGTCGACGCGAGGAAAAAAAGGTGAAAAGGTCGTGGGCCGGAGGGACAAGAAACAGGCAAAGAGAAGAATTCGTCCCGATTGAAAATTTATGGATTTTTAATGTTTATTGATTTACAGAAATTGTAAGAATTCAAATAGGCTTTTAGAAAATAGCAAATAGAGCCCAAAAATTCTAGAACAATTCACAGGAATTCCTTGAAATATTTTGACCTTAAAGAAATTATTTCCATCTTAAATTTGGCATTTATATTTGCAAATAAATTAATTTTTGTTTCAAAATAATAGGGGAAAACATTTTTAAAATCTACACAATTTAAGGAAATTAATTAGATTTTCTTTTTAATCAAAAATGAAATTTGAGGATGTTACATTTTTGTGCATCGCTAATGCTACATTTTGTGCTACTACCTTCCATCTTCGAGATATATGTTAAAAGTGTTGTATTTTAGGAAAACATAACTTTTTAGGTGATTTTCATGCCAAATTCACTCATTTGGAGAAATCCGATGCTGAACCGGCAAATCAAATTGTTTCGAAGATCATTTCCATGAGGTTTAAATGATCAATACATTTCCAAGCCCCAATTTGGATATTCCAAAGATGACACTGTCATCGAGACTATCGAAACACATATATAATTTGCCCAATTCGGAGTTTGGATGGAAAAAATTATGATGGAAACACCAAGCCTTCAATGGGTTGACACTACGTGCATGCTATTTTCTGAGCAAAATCATTAGTGGGACCTACAATTGAATATAGAAACTTATTTTCTTGCTTCGGATGATTGCACACAATTCTTGAAGAAAGAAAAGCAAAAGAGATAAGGAGATTGGGAGATTCCATATTGCCTCGCCAAGAAACAGGACATAATCTGTCCATCATCTTGCAACGTAATTTTCGCGACTAAAACAGCTTCAAATGGAAAAAACATCCATAACTACAAAGTTGTAGATCTCTTTGCATAGTCCAATTTGGAGTCCTCATTGATTTAATTTGGAGTTTTGGCATGTGAGGTATGCATCCCTCAAGGCAGGTTGCCTAGAGAATCAGAGTCTGTAACATAGTCAATTTCCAATACAAATTTGGCCATGGAGACGGAATTTTCAAAAAACCTCCATGAATATAAAGTTGAAGTCCTCTTCGTTAGCTAAACAAAAAAAAAGTATCACTCAATTCCGAGTTTAGGAGGGAAAGTTATGCCCCCCTCCCCCATCGGAATGTTCTCTGCACAAAAGGAAAGTACAAACCGACTCGAATACGAACTATCCAAACCAGTTGTTTCCAACTCTACCACGTTCAAAACACGACCCTCTAGCCCCTTGGACTTGGACCCCAAGGGTGCCCTCCAAATCATCCAATCTTCGAGTTCTTCCCTCACCGCTCCGGCGAGGATAGAGTAATGTTCGTCAATGAAAATAGGTCTAGATTAGATATTAGGGATTAGAGAGGGCTCTAATTGTCCTATCTAATTAGGGTTATAATTAGCCTCTCTAATTTTAGGGGACTCTAATTAGGCTCTAATTAGAGATGGTTTTAATTGGAGCCCAAGAACCGTAGCGTCTACGCCGAAAGGCTGCCAGAGTCTACAACTTTTGTAATATGTACTTCCTATGTTTTTATGCTTTGCTATGTTGATTATTATATTTTGCATATATGATCATACTATTGTGTGTCTTCTTGATATCATGCTTGTTTCTTAGTCGGTAATTAGTTATATCGATTGTTTAGCCCTAGGTTTAGACATGGTGTTTAGATCAAGCGAGCAGAACTATATCAAGTTGTACAGTGCATGATATGCTAAGAATAACCTTATCACATGACAGGTGAACCGATGAAAAGGTAGTGTTGGAATGTAGGGTGGGAGCCACCTTAGTGCTTGATCAAGCATCTTATTGTTACATTATTTTAGCATTGCAACCTTAGATCCTTAGTACTCATTTCCTATACCTAGTTAGATCTATTCTAGCTCTTAGGATTATTGCTTTATGACTAGCTATCTTTTCACTGAAGTTGGATCACATTTATCACCCGTATTCATTTACCCTAGGTAGTTAGTTGAAAATTAGATTGTTGCACCTTAGGCAAAGTTAGTCCGTTCTCTGTGGATACGATAACCTTGGAATATTCCGGGTGAAAAGCTATAATTGACCCGTGCGTTTGTGGTTACATTTGATTGCTCATAGTCAACGTCAACAGCCCGCATTGCCACGGCGGTAACCCAACACATTTCATTCAGTCCACACACCTAGAGACCGTTGCCCGGGCGTACTACAAGTGCTCGGATATCCGCGTAAGAGAATCTCACTCTCTCTCTCTCTGTCTCTCTCTCTCTCTCTCTCTCTCTCTCTCTCTCTCTCTCTCACACACACACACACCGATTTTTCACATTGCACGTTGCATTTCACATGTCGCTAATTTTATTTGTGCATAATGGTAGCCGTCGAAGCATTGCTATTTCTTCCAATGGATCAACGATCCTGATAAGTACAATAGGGCTTTCATTCAGCAGAAGTACATGTTGAACTACGTGGTGCCACTCGAGAACTTCACTCATTAGAAACCTTACTCGGTCGAAACGGGGAAGACAAGACAAAGGCAACGATGGTCCCTCAGAAACCAGGGTGGTGGTGGAAGACCAAAGTCAGCTCGCTGAGGACGCCCAGGCCGAGCGCGCGGCAGACAAGGGAAAGGCAACTATGGTCCCCAATGCTCCTGCTAAGCGGGTGGTTACTTCTGTAGAGGTCATGGAAGCCCAGTACAGGGTTGCCTTCACAAAGGGCCATGCCCGCAGGCCCGTAGGAGACAAGGGAATGGCACCGATAGGCCCTCAAGATTGACTTCTTTTCGATCTACCAATTTTTCTTATTCCAAAAGGCATACATGTATCCTACGTGTAGATCGGGTTGATGATTCATGCATGTTGTCGTTTCTACCGTACGAGTAGTGGGACAAACAAATGCACGTAAGCAAACCCTGTGTGCTATGTAATTCGCACCTACATTACGAAGTGTTATTGTCGGAGTTGAAATCTCATCTTTTAAATTTAATTCCCAAATTATTCTCTATTTAATATTTCGCTCTCTTTTTTTAAAAAAAATGATTGGTTGTGCGACCACTACACTCGTAACAATAGCACGGGTGCAAACCATAATTCCCTATAGTACAAGGCTGCGGTATAGTGCAGTGCACCGGGCGCGTGTTAGGCCTGGTGCAATACACCGGGTGAGCGTCATGGCGCTGCAATGGATCGGGTGAGCGACAGGGCACATGGAGGCGACGCGATGGCAAGCCTAGGCACGCGCGACAGGCTATTGCTGCTCCTCAGGAGCGCAGCAGGCCGCTATGGTGCACTTGATGTGCAGCACATGGTCTGTCGTGCTCCAGGTGAGCGGCAGGCCCATGCTGCGCTCCGGGAGCACGGCAGGCGACACATATGTCACCTACCTCTATCCGCAGTGTCATTTTTTGCCAATTCACATGTTGCGAAAATGTGCCAAATGAGCCAAAAGCTTGGTACGAGAAGGGGTTTTTTAGGTTTTATATCTTCCGATATTTTGATTTAACGGTGACAAAAATTGACTTATGTATAGAGGAATTAAGTTACGAAATCGGTATTCTTTTTATCGAACTTCAGCCATTTTTTGAACGACGTCTTCAATGTGCAACTTTGTCTTAATTTTATACAACCAGGGCATTTGTAGTACTTCCTCCGTTTTTTTATAAATGACGCCGATCAGTATTGTTTAAGCTTAGAGGACGTCAAGTATTTCCAGATGGAGGGAGTAGATATTTAAGGCTTGTTTGACCTCAGGATTTTGGAGGGAAATTTGCTTCTAAAGGGGCCTTAATTGATCCACGCCATCATTTTCCCACCGAATAAACGACGTGTCTGGATCATTCTCATTCCTCTCGATTAATCCGCACGGTTATAGTAATCTTTTCCTTTTTCGAATTTGACAACTATATACAAGTAGTTTCATTGACCGCATAATAATCAAATGAGTAGAATAATCGTAAATTTATTCCATGATAATATTATAACAATAACATGTTAGGACCAAACTAGCACCCCAAATTGCTTGTTGAAGACCATGAATAATCAAGATTAGGCCTTCATCAAATTAGATACTCAAGATTGAGCATAAAACTCAGTGGTCTATACTCAGTAGCGCCACCCACGGGAAGTTCAGAAAATGGTGTAAGTGGCTAGTTCATTTGGTTTACGATCGACTTGGAGAAAAAAATGTCATCAGCTAGAAGAGGGCAGAAGACAGGGGGCAATAAAGAGAGATCGATGTCGAGACTTGAGGGTTTCTATTGAGATTTGCTTAATTAGCGACAAAATTGCCACCAATCTCGCAGCAGTCATTCATCTAGCAAGCACGTACGGTGAGATCGTCAGAGGAGAAGTCGCGTACCCATAACATATACAGAAGGTGCGTGTATACGCGAAGGCAAATTAACATCGAAATTGCACATGGATATATGCATATGTGACATGGTTTCAAGATGGTCATCGAATTAATCAGCAGATAATTAAGACACAAGCAACTCTTGTGTGTAATAATTAAACAGCACGATATATAGCATTCATGATCATTACATTACATTACATTAGGGAGCTAGCAACAGCCAGCCATTTGCCAAGCCAAAACAGCAATCCAAACACAACAGCATCATGCGACGCCCATCACATCACACTATTCAAGCCCTAATTAAACACAAACACATATATATGTAGGGGTTTACTCCTAACACGCACCTTGTTGCCAAAATTGGAGCCCCGGACACAACTAATTGACTTGCACACGGACGCAATCAAACCCTAGGCACACGTACGAACCAGCCAACCTTAATTATAGCAAACCATAAGACACCATCGCTAGCTTCTTGCATGGTTGCGCCGGTCATAGCGCGATCAGAGGGCGCGGGGGGCAGCGGCGGCGGCGAGCGGCGTCTTCATCTCCAGCGAGAGTTTGAGGACCTCGTCGAGGCAGACCGGCGGCGCGCCCTCCGGCAGGGCCCACTCGAAGGCGTGCACGAGGCGGGCGACCCAGAGGGAGACGGTGGCGAGGCCCAGGTTCTTGCCGGGGCAGACGCGGCGGCCGGCGCCGAACGGCGCCAGGCGGAGGTCGCCGCCGCGGACGTCCACGTCGGCGCCGCCCTCCGACGGCAGGAACCGCTCCGGCGCGAACGCCTCCGGGTCGGCCCACACGGCCGCGTCGTGGGTGATGGCCCACATGTTGACCATGGCCGTCGTGCCCGCCGGCACCACCATGCCGTTCGACAGGCGCACGTCGGCGGTGGCCAGGCGTGCCCAGCTCAGCAGCGGCCCCGGCGGGTGCGCCCGGAGCGTCTCCTTCACCACCGCCTGCAGGTACGTCATGCGCGCCACGTCGGCGTCGGTGGGGGAACCTCCGGCTCCCACCGCCGCGTCCACCTCGGCGCGCAGCCTCGCTTGCACCGCCGGGTGGCGCACCAGCTCCGCCATGCACCACTCGGTGAGCAGCGCCGTCGTGTCAGTCCCGCGAAAGATCATCTCCTGCATCAAACGAAGTCAAGGAAAGAAAAATGAGAAACGAAAATATTTAGCAACTGACACAGTGTTGACCCGAGAAAGACGCGAGCAATTAAAAAGAAGGAAATCGATTTGTACTTACCCAGAGGACGGCGACCATGTCATCCTCGTCAAGCTTCTCGTCGCCCTCGAGGGAGAGGAGCACGTCGACGAAGTCGGCATTGTCGTCGGGGCTGGTGGCGTTTTCGCGGCGGAGGCGGTGCTCGTTGATGACGCCGCGGACGAAGGCCTGGACGCGCGGGACGAGCGCGGCGCAGCGGCGGGCGACGTTGCCCGGGTCGTAGAGGTGGGCGAACCACGGGAGGTGGTCGGACCAGTTGAACGCGCCGAGGAGCTCGAACCCCTCGCGCACCATGTTCTTGAGCTGCTCAGCCTCGGTAGCGCCGGCGCCGGAGGAGACGTCGTAGCGCCTGCCAAAGACGCTGCCCATGATGTTGTTGAGGGCGGCGACCTGGAGGTGGTGGCGGAGGACGACGGCGCCGGAGGCGGACTGCTCGGCAGCGATGGCGCGGACCATGGCCGTGGCGTCGGCCAGGCGGCCGGGCTCGTGCGCGGCCACGCGGCGCGGGGAGAAGAGGTGCGTGGAGGCGATGCGGCGGAGGAGGCGCCAGTACTCGCCGCTGGGCGCGAACCCGATGGCGCGCGCGAACAGCAGCTCGCGCGCCGAGCGCTTCAGCGGGCGGTCCGCGAACGCCGGGTGGGAGAGCACCTCGCGCGCCGTGGTCGGGCACGACGACACGACGGCCGGCGTGTCACCGATGGAGAACGCCATGAGCTCCCTCGCCCCCGGGGCCGCCGCGCGGGCCATGGCGGCGAGCACGCGGTGCGGGAGTCCGCGCGAGAGCGCGAAGATGCTGCCGAACACGGGCAGCCCACGCGGTCCGCGGATGGGCGTCTCGCCGCGGCGATCACGGCCGTGAGCCCACGCCGGCCCGCCCGGCGACGCGGCCCACGCGAGCACGGCCGCCGAGACGAAGGCCAGGAGGAGCGCGCCGGCGAAGAGGGCCGGGTGCGCGCAGAGGGTGTCCGCGCCGAGGAGCGCCGGGAGCGCGTACGCCCACCACGTGGCGTCCGTGCACGAGGAGGCGGTCATTGCCATGGAGAAGGTGTTTGTGTTCTTGGAGTAGCGAGTGGTTTCAGTAATGGCTTTCTGAAGGAAGCCTGGATGAGTGAAGAGGATTTGTAGGGGAGGGCTTGTATTTATAGTCAAGGGACGAGTGGGTCCACTTGTGGGCAGCATATCAGGTGCACAAGCACCATATAAAAAAAAATTTGTTTGGGTATCAAATTAGCATAAAAAATTCTGAAAAAAATTCTAGATGTAATTTATGGTGTTTTGTTCCACCCTTTAAAATTTGAAGTTCAAACTCAAAGTATGTTAGAAGATACAAAAAAGAGAAGTTTACTGTGAATAGTAATATTTGCCTGTTTTTTTTTCAGCATCATTTGATCTATCATCTATCAGAATTTCTCTTTTTTGTATCTTCTAACATACTTTGAGTTTGAACTTCAAATTTTAAAGGGTGGAACAAAACACCATAAATTACATCTAGAATTTTTTTCAGAATTTTTTATGCTACTTTGATACCTAAACAAAAAGTTTTTTCCATATGTGCACCAAATGGGCTTTGTGCACCTGATATGCAGCCCCACTTGTGAACGTAAAGTTGGGTAGTGAGCGAGGTATTTCAATTTGAGCTTTGTATTGTTGTTAGACATGCTCAAAACGCCGGGCTTTTCGGGCTTTCGAGAATAAAAATCAAGTACCAAATTTTTTTAAAAAAGTTTTCTTTATTATTTTTATTATATTCTGTGGGCTTTTCAGACCGAAAATCGAGTCTCGAGCTCGGACCACGCCACCCATAAACCGATCTAATTGTTGTAGAGTTTGAAGTGGCAAACGCTCCATATGCATGTCATAATATGCAATGGTAAGTTATGTAGGGACAATTAATAATATGTCACCTATTAGAACAGCCTTCTCAGTTCTCAGCTTTGCCACTATGTAGAATGCAATCTTTTTTTTGCTGCTCCATACAATTTTCAATCATTCTTTTGCCACTTTAGGCTTTTTAACTCGTTTTTCATTTTTCAGGGCAGTGAAAAGACCGGAATGCCTCTGGCTTTCCCCGTCCGAGCTGGTCCGGTCGGTTCAGTCGCCGAAAGAGCAAAGGGACCAGGTCAAATGTCTTGACAGAAGCCACTCCATTGCTATCGCCACTTCTGCGCACTCCCTCCCGAAACCCTAGGATTCGTGCACGGCAGCGACGGCCAAGGCGACTTGAGGACTCTGACAGTGTTGAGCGGCGGAGCAGCTTCCATAGGGCAGTTAATGGATCTGAAGGCGGAGCAGCTTCCGTAGGCGAGTTGACGCACTCTTGCACGCCGGCGGGCAACCATGACATGGATCCGAAGGACATCCCCGTCGGGTTAGTTGCTCCCTTGCTTCTATGCTTCAATTTTGTTTGCTTTTGTTTGTGATTCGGAGAATTGAAAGTAGGATTGTAGGAACGTAGTAGTTGGATTTTGATTCAATTTTTCCCCTTTTGAGTAGGATTGATCCGGAAAGGGCGTTTAGTATATCCGTGATAGTTGGCCCATATGACGCTAGGCATCTGGATGGTAGCAAGACGAGATTTGAGCATCAGAGCTTTGAATAGATTGTGAACTCCCGTGGGTATACACTTGACAAGTTCTCGCATCAGTTGGGTGAGAGGATCATATGGGATTTTTGTCAAGATGTGCAGCTGTGGTGCATACACAGGGACAGTGGAGAAGAGTTGCTCATTGAGAATGCAATTCAGTTGTGTGATGTTTTTTTGACACGATGGAGAACAAAATTTGTGCCATTTTATGTTAAAATCGTCGACAAAAAAGGGAGTGAATCAAGGCCAGTGCTGAATGAAAGCTAGCCTGGTTCCACTCATTCTGTTCATTCTGTTATAACAATGTCACAGCCGAAATCTCGCAATGTAGCAGCCACCTCCAATGCAGTACCCCCAGCAACTGAAGCATATATACCATATGTCCTAACCAATGCATCAGAAGGGACCTCCAATGCAGTATCCCCAACAACTGAAGCATATACTCCATATGTTCCAACCAATCCATCAGAAGGCAGGGTGGATTGGTCAACCTTTCACATTAATGAATCAGCTGCTGAGGATGACAGAGATGTGGCAATGGGAGATGATGCGATGTATGAACTACTGGGACTCACAGATGAGGATGGCATTGCTAACCACAATATGTATACTGATGGGACTCACAATGCTGCCAACTGTGGTGTGCAACCACAAATCAATGAGCTGCAAGAGGATCTTGTCGCAGCTGAAATCCCAGTGGATGACATTAATCCTGAGGAAAGGCATTGTATGTATGATAGGGATAGGCCAAGGATGGCAGTGGGATGCACATTCCCTACCATGAAAGACTTCAAGATGGCTATTAGGCAATATACAATAAATGAAGAATTTGATCTAGTCACAAGCAAATCAGATCCAAGAAGGTTCAAAGGTTCATGCAAAGCTAAAGAATGCCCCTAGAGAATAGTATCTGTTCTGATGCTAGATAAAAGAACTGTCAGGGTACTAACTTTAATCTTGCTAACTTAGTATAATTTATTGCATTCTTTATGTTATTAAATACATTTGCCCTGCAAGTCAGTAAGATGGTAGATGATCACAATTGTGTATCAACAAGCAGAGTGAAAACTAGCATGGCATCAAGAAATTGGATTGCAGATAGAGTTGTTAGAATCATGAGGAATGAGCCAAATGTTGGTGCAAAAGAATTGCATAGTAGGCTGTAAGATGAATACAATGTGACTCTCGCATATCCAACGGTCTGGGCAGGGAGACAGAGAGCTATTGATATGCTATATGGGAATTGGAATGATAGCTTCCATATGCTTTACAGCTTCAAAGCAAAGATAGAGCTGAGGTCTCCTGGTAGTGTTGTGGAGATAGACACAAAGACTGTCAATGGGAAGGTCTACTTCCACAGATTTTTTTCTTGCTTTGAGTCCATGCATTGAAGGGTTTCAGGATGGATGCAAATCATACCTTAGCATTGATTCTACAGCACTGAATGGCTGGTGGAATGGGCAGCAATCTCGAGTGACTGTATTGGATGGACATAACAGGAAACTAGCAATGTGCAGAAGTGCAAAGGGACCAAGTGTAGAAAGCTCTAGTGTAGCAAGACCAAGCAAGAAGTTAACTCCAAAAAACAAGAAGTGACATGTAATGTGGGTCACTTAACTGTCAGTTATGTAATGTGGGTCACTTAACTGTCAGGGAATGTAATGTAATGTCACTTATGTAATGTGCTGAACAAGTGTTATTTGGTGAAGTCCCATTATTATGGGAGGAGAACTAGTGTCATCTGGAGAACTAGAATGTAAGGGAATGTAAGGTATTGTCACTTATGTAATGTCAACTTGTCAGGTTTCCTTCATTGAGTCTGCTTCCTTGTTGGAATTGTGTCACTGTCAACTTTTTAAGCAATGCTTCAGCTAGTGGTTGTCACTCAAATTCTGATTGCGAGATAACATGTTAACATGTTGTTGCATTGCATCAAATGGATAAAATACATCACATCTGTGTCAATTGTGCTACCTGCTAACAATCAAGCATGTGGTTGTCAAATTTTTGTTACAAATTTCTGCACTGACTGGTCAGAAATTTCTGTGTGGATTGTGCTCCCTGCTAACAATCAAGCATATGCAGCCATTCAGTGCATACATTAAAACCTAAAAGGGATAGGACCAAACTCATACATGAAGACATTCAGTAATGAAAACAACCATTCAGCAATGCATTCATTCAGACCAAAAAGCAATGCATTCATTCAGACCAAAAAGTGATGCATTCATTCAGGGGATCCCTTCATTCAAAACATTTAGCAATGCATTCATTCAGACCATTCAGTTCTTACAGCACAATTACAACATCTTCCCTGACCATACAACTACTTGAATAATAGCACCATCACAAGCAACACAACTAGGACCACATTCATTACACACACAAACTTCACAATTTCGCCCTCTCCTAGGTTATACCTACCCATCTTCATATCAACAATGTACTCCTTCAACTCTCTTATCTCCTCTTTCAGGGATTTCACATCTTCCCTCACCTTGTCAGACAACTCAAAAAGTTCTGGAATTGCATCCTCGGGGTAGGTATTGTCCATGCTGAGTTGACCAGTCTCAACAAGGTGAGCTTGATATCGTTCGAGCCACATGAAGAATGTGCATTTACTGGGCATCTGCCAAACATCAAGAAGTGGTACAAATCAATGAGGGCTAAAACCGAATCAAGAAGGGATGCTAATCAACAAGATGCCAAATATCAAGAAAGGATACTTACATTAGGCTCATTCCTCGGATACTTGAAGAACCGCTTGCGAGGATTGGCCTTAGTGTTCGAGACACGCTCAATGACCTCGTATTCCTCGCATATGGGGCATAGAATCAGGGGAAGACCCGTCGGTCCATGCTTCGGCTCCGTGCCCTTGCTTGGTCGCACCGAGGAGGACCCTTGAGACATGGTCGTCGTCTTCCTCCACGGTAGCACGCCACCGCCGTGGTGAAGCCGCCAAGGTCGCCGCCACGAGCTAGCAAGCAGCCGGCCGTGGTGAAGCCGCCTAGGTCGCCGCTACAAGCTAGAACACGGCCGTCGTGGTGAAGCCACCTAGGTCGCCGTCGAGGTCGCTGCCACTCTATTCTCAGCTAGGTTTGCGAGTGGAGGGTTGCTCTTTCGGCGACATTGCCCGATCGGACCAGCTCGTGGGGGGTAAAGTGACCGAGAGGGTATTTTGGTAACTTCCGTGGGGGTAATTGCCCTGAAAAATGGAAAACGAGTTAAAAAGCCCAAAGTGGCAAAAGAATTATTGAAAATTGTATGGAGTGGCAAAAAAAGGATTGCATTCTACATATTGGCAAAGCTGAGAAAGCTGTTCTATTGGGTGGCATATTATTAATTGTCCCGGTTATGTATGTAGAGTTTGAAGTGGCAAACTCCCTCCCATTACATATACAAACCAGTTTAGCTTTAGGCACAAGACCTTGGTGCCCCTATTTATTCCCAAAATTTACCCGCTTTTCTCTTAAATATGTTTGGGAAGAAGAGCACTTGGGGAAGCTTGGTTTATTGGTGAGAATTTGAGCAACATTATTCAACAAAGGGTATGGTAGGGAAAATGAAATAAATGTGTCTCAAAGTTGTAGATCAACCTATATTTAGATAAAGCGCATAGGCCTAAAACGACTTATATTTACGACAAGATATGGATGCATTCTAAATAGCAGAATATTATAACTTATTTTGCCAAACAGGGTATTAGATTATTTAAAATTGCTTTTTAGCAGCTTTGAAAAATAAGCGCACACCACAGCTCAGCCACCAAATAGGCACATACTAGCCTTTAGTTATAGGGGGGTTATACTAGTCTATTGTGTATATCTTGTACTAGAGAAGAAAAAATAAGTAGATTTTCCCCCTTTTATCCGTGCAACCTCTACTTTAATTTCTTTATCTAGAATTTGTTACTTGAATCATCATCACACCGTAATATGCACTAGATTATTTCGGCATATACTATTTGCGGGTTAGGAATCGGCCGGGATATGCCTACTACATGGTCTTGCTGAACTTGTTTTCTAGTAATTTGAAGCTAGCGTATCTATTTTATTTGACAATATTAGTGCAGAAGTATATGTGATAATTTTATTGAGACTAAGTGTGCTGATTTGGATATGATCAATAAAGAGAAAAAAATTTGATGACATGAGTATGATCCGGAGGGGACGATTGGTCTAATTTTAAAATACGAGCTGTAGGCGTGTGATCGAGCATATCGCGGGGTTTTTGGGCCGGGAGCTGTCGGTGCAGCACTGTGCTGTTGTACCACTAATGCGTCACCTAATGGAACTTATATGACCAAGTCCATAATCATATATAGCGGTGGATTTTTTAAATTTTGTTTAATTGGTTCCATGTCTTTCCATTCACTACTATAAAAAGGTTAATACTGGACGTCTCATCATAGACGGTTGACTAAAACCATCTGTATTACATTCAATCACAGACGGTTTTGGTTTAGAGACCGTCTGTGTTACTGGCTGCGCTAAAAACCGTCTGTGAAGAGGTAATATCAAAAACGGTTTATAACTAAAACCGTCTGTGAAGTATCACAGACGGTTATTGTTAATAACCGTCTGTGATAATTCTACATATCACAGACGGTTTTCAATAAATAACCGTCTGTAAAACCTCACAGACGGTTCTTAACAATAACCGTCTGTGATATTACTACATATCACAAACAGTTTTTGTTATAACCGTCTATGATAATATCGCTACAGCTCCGAAGCCCAATGAGTTTCTTCGTCGCCGATGCGTCATCTCTTCGTCGCCTCAATATGCCGCTTCGGCTCCCCGATGCATCTCTTCATCGCATCAATGCCGCTTCGGCTCCCTGATGCGTCTCCTCGTCTCACGCTCCAAATTTATTCCATGTTTTATAAAAAGGATCATCTGTCATCGAAGATGATCATCTCCACACATATAACAGAAATGGATGCCTCTTCTGTTTCCTTGTCGCCGGCATTGATGGCCTACCTAGCCGTACTGTACGAGCACCTCTCTCGCTGTATGTTGGCGGATGCTGCGGAAGAACACTATTTCAACAGTGTCTTTACTACTCTGTCCAAGAATTTGCCGGAGTAGGTGACGGCCACCTTCCGCCGTCTTGACATCCTCCTCCGCCGCATCTTCCGGGCGATCTCCTACTTTTAGCGAGCTTATCGCGTCATCGACGTGGTCCTCCACAACGACGTTTCACGTCTCTAGGAGGCTTGCCGTCACTGGGACTGCTTAATCAAGGCGGCGGGTAACTGAGTTGACCAGGCTGAGACCCCTCAAGCAAAGGAAGAGAGCCTATGGGCTCAATTCTTCTTGGTTCAACAGTCCGAGGGTCTTCGGGAAACACTCGAACGAGCGCGTCAGCGGGTGGACGCATTTCAATCTTCGTTCGATCACGAACCGTCCGACGCCGATGCCGCCGCCTACGAAGTATTGAAGACGGAGATAGCAACCTACCTCCGCCACTAGAAAAACTTTGTTTTATTTATAGGTTTCTACTTTTTTTAATCTTTTTGTAAGAAGCGACTCGCCAGGCTATTTGGCCATATGAAAATTCCAAAATGAAAAAAAAAATCTAGTTTGGAGATGAAGTACTACTATATTAATTATATGTTGAATTATTACTATATATATATATATATATATATATATATATATATATGTGTGTGTGTGTGTGTGTGTGTGTGTGTGTGTATGTATGTATGTATGTATGTATGTATGTATGTATGTATGTATGTATGTATGCCAGTGGCTTTATGTATCAGCAACCAACCATTTCTTGATGTCAAGTCTAATTACCTATTGACGACATGCATCCAGGCAATTATATGTCCACGCGCTTTCTCTTGCAGCCTCACTTCTTGAACTTGCATGCTCGATGAGAGGTTGCCTGTGATATATGTCATCATCTTCCTCACGACCCCTAAAGTGGTTGGGGACTACAAATGATATTTATATATATATATATATATTATATATATATATATATATATATATATATATATATATATATATATATATATATATATATATATATACGGTTTATTTTAAAAGTACAAGCAGTCATTGCTTGAGGTTTTATATATATCATGCATGCTTCTAAACACGAACCGCTGTGATAGGCGCTATCACTGAGCGGTTCTTGTTTAGAATCGTCTATGATAAGCGATTATCACTGCACGGTTCTTGTTTAGAACCGCTCGTGATATACATTTATCACAACGGTTCTAGGAACGAACCGCCTGCGTGATATCTGAGCTATCTGAGCGGTTCTAAACACGAATCTATGCGTGATAGGCATATATCGAGACGGTTCGAGTTAATAGCCGCTCAGTGATAGATGCATCACGACGGTTCAAAACCGCTCGTGATGACCTCATGTCATAATCGACCTGATAAACTCGAGACGGCCGAAACCGCTCTGTAATGACGTTTTAACCGTCTGTGAAGACCTTTTTTGTAGTAGTGATTATCAAATTGTAAATTTTGTTTAATTAGTTCCATGTCTTTCCATTTTTCAAATTCCAGCACGATGTCTCCCATTGTTAGGAGAGGGCTGCACTACTTCGAGCCGCAGTCCGCAACAATTCGAGGACGAGGGGTGAGCAGGGAGTGATGGAGTAGTCTAAGAGTATGTACAATGGGCTTATGTCAGTCGCCTATAGTCATTGTCATGTAGAAGTTTTGCTGATGTGGAAGAAAGATAATGAAGAGAGAGAAAGATGATGTCTACAATCCTGTAGCTGACTATAGCACAAGAAACAAGAAAAGCATTAAAAGATTGTGTGTTTTATAAAGACAACTAAAAAGACAGCAGCTGTATGTATCATTGTATGAGCTGTCTTTAGTACTGTCTATAGGTGACATGGAGAGTTGGTATAGACAGCAGCTGTTTATACCAATGTACATGCCCTAAGGGTATATACAGTTGTATAGACAATTATTATATATTACTCCTCTATGTCAGTGCTAATGACAACTTCTACAATGGATTATCTTTTTACATGTCTCTATATACAGCTCCTCTATGTACAATATGTCTTGTTTCTCGTGCAACAGTCGACTACTACATGAGAAATGACCCGATTCTCTATGCTCCCCCTTTCTCATTCACATCATCTTGCATCCTATGTGACAAGGTTTACAGACAGCTGATGTTATACTATTGTACATGCCCTAATGGTACTAGTAAAGTTGTTCGAGGCACCGACCGTCTTCAGTGTATTAGAACCACGCAAAAGCTCACGAGAGAATGCATGCAAATCAAGAAACATGCCAACTGCTAAGACTAGCCAGCATGCAGTACTACTGCTTTGCTTAACATATAAGTTAATACTTTGATCATCAATTTCTATGAAAATATGTTGTTTCAAATAAAGATACTTACACATAATGAAAGTATATTTCATGTTGGATCTAGTAATACCAATTTCATGTAACAATCTTGATAATGCTTTACATATCGATGATTAAATTTAAAATATTTGACCAACACAAATTCTAAAACGATATACGTTCGGAATGAGAGGTAGTATATATTAGCCATATGCATGGTGTGAAACCGACTGAACAAAGCCACTTGTCGATGGTTTAGTATCGATCTTACAAATGAATACTGGGGACTCTCCTTGAGTTAAACCACATAGAAAAAGACATGTAGATTTTATACAGGTTTGAGCCTTTTCCTGAGAGAATAATAACCTTATTCTTGTGTTGTTGTATTGACTATGCTTTACAACAGGGAAGAAATCACTAGAATTAGGGCTTAATGACTTCTGTTTGCTGATCTTATCTTGTGTTCATTGTTGTTGTTCCTATCCCCTGCCCACCGGCTTTACTCCTTATATAGCGCGTGAAGGGGTGGCAGTTGTCCCGTATCAAGAGGTGTCTCACCGTTTGATGAAATACGCACGTTCGGTGATCGTTATTGTCATAGACTAATCCTCCCATGTCGTCTTGCAGTTATGTCAGAGACAAAGGCTTAATACATGCAGTTATCTCGGAGAATAACATCACATATTAACTACTGTGTGTATTAAATATAGAACATAAGTGTCCTAGTCGATTGGGTCCACATGTTTGTAGGCTTTGTTGACCATAGGGTGGTCGTAGTTGACATAGTCGTAGTAAAGCTTGCGACCATGAAGTGATCGTAGTAAGACTTACGATCATGAGGTGGTCGTAGGAAATCTTACGACCACTAGGTAGTCGTAGAAGAACTTACGACCATATAGGGTGGTCGTAAAATAGTCTACGACTACTTAGCTAAGTTTCTCCCTTATTAATGATAAGGGGTATCCTTATGAATAACATGAAGATATTGCTATCTATAATAACAATTATAGATAAAAAGTTTAATTAATTGAGGATTATTAGATTCTTGTCATCTAGCCCCCCAACAACTTCAAGTAAAAGTAACTTACTTGGAAAAGAGATCGTAGAATAGTGGTCAGAAGCATAGTCTTTCCGACTAGTATTTCATTTGACCATAAATTGACTTGGTCAAGAAGGTAATTTTACTTGAGCTGAAAAGACAGAACTGCTTTTCCCAAACAGACAGATTAAAAAATACCAATTGACTCTCACATATCTGTCCTTTGGGAGCGGTTCCCGAAGGGGTGGTAACTGTTAAGTTTCCATGATCTTTAACTCATACTCGCAGTTATAAATATCTACCAAGGGTGTGACTTAGGATTTTTTACTTTTCCCTATTTGCTTCAACTGCTCTCGAGCTCTCGTTCTCTCCGCCGCTAACCAAGTCTGCAATCCTTCCCCCAAATTCTTTCAAATCCATATCAAACTCGCTAAGAAGAAATGATCGGGACTGTTTCCAAGTGGGAGAAATCTGACATGGATGTGGAGAAGTTGACTGCTCTAGTCGTGGCAGAGAAGATTTCGATGCACACTTTGGTGAAGTGGACCAACTCTGAGGATCAGCATTGGCCCTCGGGTGAGAGGGACACCATTCCTGTATTTCAAGCGTACTACGAATGCGGTTTTAGACTGCCCGCTCATCCTTTTTTGATGGTCGTACTCTAGCATTTTGGGGAGGAATTGCTGAACTTGGTTCCCTATTTCATTACAATGCTGAGTGTATTTGTTTATCTATGTGAAGCCTATCTGGGAATTCTTTTAGATTTGGATCTGTTCCTGTATCACTATGGGATGGGCAAGCACAGCAGAATCGCAGGCAGCTACAAATTGAAGCTCCACGATAGGAAGTCGAGGGAGTACATTTAGATGTTCACCCGGTCATCGTGGCCAGGGTGGAAGAAGAGATAGTTCTATTGGACATTGTCCAAGCACGATAGCCTTTTCTTCACGAGGAAACCCACATAGAAGAGTTCGTCTTGGAACTCGGCTCTAAATGACCTCGATCAGATCACCCCTACATCCAAGTCATGAAGGATTTGAGGGAAGAAGTGCTGACCAGAGGGCATGTGGTGAGAGACTTCATTGTGCGCTACATTAGTCCCCTGAAGGATTGAGTACACCCCATGTTGAAGTACTCGGGGACTACTGACCCGACTAGAGATTATAAGGAAGGTAAAGTAATAATCAACTTAGCTCTTTTTGTTAATTTTGAGCATGATTGTTGATTATATCTTCATAATAGTAAATATTTTACAAAAAGAAATTGGTGTTCGAGTCAAGTTCATTTGTGAGAAGGGTCCTACGACCACGGCAGGAGCTCCTCAAATCCTAGCGGTCGTAACCGAGGAAGAAAGGAAAGAACGCCTAAAGGTAATCAAATTTTGATTTCGTCTTTAGGGTTTAGTAGTTGTAAAATTCGACCATTTGACAATTTTTATTTTCTGAATTTTGCAGATAGTAGGCATGGCAGATCGTCAAGACGACCAAGAAGTCAAATTAAATGTTATCGAAGATGAGTCAAAGGAAGATAATTCCCCTGACCAAAAGGTGTCGCCTTGTGAAGGCCACTGAGAAGAAGAAGGATGGAAGTTTGAGTTCCACCCTTCCTTCGACCACCCCCATCAGACAGTTCTTTGCAGTCGTGATCGTTGCAGAGAAAAGGGGCGTGGTCGAAGAACTTAAGCATAAAGCCCCAAGACCAAGGTACTCTTCTACTATGACAATAAAATATTTTCAGTTTCTGCACATCATGGCTTTGTCAAGCAAATACAAAAGGAGTACTAGAAAAGTTTTATGTCTTTTGTGAAGGCTACCTTTGCAACAGTAGAGCCTGTGATCGAGGTGAGCACTGTCCCTCAGGATGTCGAAGCTGGTTCTGACCATCAAGAGGGGCAAGTAGCTCAGGGAGCTCTAGCTCTCTTTCAAGACCAACGACCAGACGTGGTCATAGAGGTCCCAACTCTTCCTAGAGTCATTCGATCAGACGTGGTCGAAGAAGTCCCGGTCTCTCAAGCTCGTGACACTGGAAGCCTTCTAGAGGCTGAAGGTGTCACAAGAATTAAGGCGACCGAAGAAGAGAAGAACAAGAAGAAGAAGTCTTCCTTAGGGAAGGTTTCTTCTAGATTCAAGATCATATCCAGGAAGCCAAGGTATGTAAAATTAAAAGTTTAGAAATTGTATTTACCTTTTAATTCCACAGTTTGACATATCTTCCCCTTTTCTTGTTGTTTTAGTCCTGCTTCTCCTGCCCCGGGGATGCTTCTGTTGAGAGGCCCGCCGTTGTTTTGTCTACAGCCGTGGGAGTATTGGATTTTCCTGCAGTCGTAGAGACAGTAATGGAGGTGATCGAAGATTCGACCACTATCCTTGATGTGGCAATGGAGGAGGTTACTGCCACCGAGCCAACCATGACTACTAAGGTAGTCATAGAGGAGGAGGCTACTACCGCCAAACCAACTATGACCACTAAAGTGGTCGTAGAGGAGGAGGCGAAGACAGCAAAAGACCAGGATGCTCTGGTGATCGAGTCAATTGTTAAGAATATCAATAATCAAACAAGGGACTTGGTCCTACAATCACCAGGAGCAACCGATCAAGCAGGAGTAGGGAACTCTAACCGCCGTGCCAGGAAGGAGGTCATGGAGGATGTTCCTCCGAGTCCTCAAGGTGGAGTCACGTCTTCTATCACAAACGAAGAAGAAGACGTAGAAGACTCTTTCGATCTCTTCCCCGGTTTCTTTGGACTATCAACTGTCAGGTCCTCTTCGTTTAGGTCTCATGACTGAGTCTCACACCCTAAGGATATTCCCAACAGGGGACATATCTTTGACGACAAGCATCTTCAAAGAATATGGTGGAAAAAAGTCGACGGGTTCCATAAGCTAGAGGATTCCGAGACGGTGTATGCCCATTTTTCTCGGTCAACTATCGATGTAAGTACTCAATACCAAATATTTATATATTTGGAATTTTCTTTTCCTCACTGTGTATTTCTTTGTTCAGAGAGCTCTCGAATAAGTTGCTACTGTTGGTGAATACCACAAGCAACTGGTGTTGCTGATAAAGCAGAAGGTTGAACTCTGCGAACAAACAGTGAGATGGTTAGTTACTGTTATGAGTAGTCTTTTTTCTTTAGACCCCTTGTTCAGTACTGATGTCTACTTTAACCTTTGTATTTTTAAAAGTGACGAAAGAACCTTGGCCGATGCACTCGACTCTGTAAAAGCCGAGGCGCAAAGGCTAAAGGATGAAAAAAGAAGACCTACTAAAGAAACTTCAAGAGGCAAATTCTACATCTTACTAGCTACAAAATAAAATAAACAGTAAGTATTTCACTTAAGATTGTTCATTTCAACAACTTTTTTTTCCTTCAGTGACTCCTTTTCTTTTTTTAGAAAAAAAGGTCGATATGGGTAAGCTTCGTACTAAAGTCAATTCGAAGATCTTGGTGATCAACGAGTGTACTCGTATCTCCAAAGAAAAAGATTAAAAAAACATAAAAGAATGGAAAGAACAGTGCGCAAGGGATGCTGCCTCCCATGATGATGAAATCAAGAAGCTTGACTCTCATTTAGTTGGTAAAAAATTCTTTACCTACGACTAGTTTTATTTACTAGTCTTTAAGAAGTGTTTTTTCTAACTGGCCGTACTCTATTTTCAGAGCAAGCAGTCGAAATAAAACGACTTTAGAAAACTTTGACCCGCAGTAAGGAGGAAATGAAGACTACAAAGATCAACCTTCAAGACAACATTTCTCTACTTAACAATATACTCGGTGGACTCGGTGCTAAGGAGGTTACTCCTCTTGAAGACACCGTGGTCAGACATACAAGCGCGATTGGACAGCGAGTCGGAACTCTCCAGGAATTGATAATAACTCTGAAGACCAACCAAGCTGACTCAATAAGACAGGCGGTCGAAAGTGTAGAAAATTTTTCTCTAGAAAACATAAGGCTCATGACCACAGTTCTAGTCTTCAACCAATCGAAGTTAACTTCGACTCCCCTGAAGCAGAGGCAGCACAACTAATCAAAGGGATGCTTCCAGTCGGCAAGAAGGTTGCAGAGGAGATGAAGATTGGATCTCCTCCATCAGAGTAGTTTGTAATAGGGACTGTAATTGTAAAAACACTTTCTTGCTTATGAATATAAATCTTTATTTTTCTGCAAAGTGTCTCTTCGAGTAGTCAGTAACTCGTAAGACAAAAATAGAAATGAGAATTGAATTTTAATACTAAGAATTGAAGTCATAGTTATAACTTTATCCTAGCCCCCCAACTATTTGCTTAGTTTAATTAGATAAACTAAGTAAATAGTGGAAAACGAGTGCGCTTAAATATTTGTTCGACCTTTCGTATTGAACTCAATTTTCTTGTACTGGTAGCAGAAAAGACCACGTGCAGAGAGGAAAGTTTTTTACTAGGTGGTGTTACTTCCTCCGACCAGGTTAATCAAATCGACTGTATTATGTGTAGTCGAATAAACTATGAAAGCTTGACACACTTAGAAAATTCTTCGTAAAATGAAGAAGTAAATTAAGTTAATGATTAAAAAGAGCTTGCTTAGAATTATTTTGACTACATTTTGTTGAACCTAGTTTCTTTGTGTTGGCAGATAAAGTTAGGAACAGATCGATGCTAGGAAGTTCCTTCTAGTGGGCAAGACTACATGCAGAGAGGAAAGACTTTGACTAGGTGATGTTACTCTCCTTTGACTAGTGTAAAGAAAACCAAGTATTTAAAAAGTGATCAAAAAATTATTGAAGCGTTGTTCAATGAAAATTTTAAGACAATAAAGATTGGAGAAAGCATAAACTTTGTTGAGAATATAGGAGGTTACACATAGAACTTGCGTAGCTGATCAATGTTCCATGAATTAGAAAGAGCTCTGCCATCTTCCATTGCTAGTCGTACCGAGCCTGACCGCGTGACTTCAACCACTCTGTAAGGACCTTCCCACTTAGGGGAAAGTTTGTTCCGATTAGATTAGGATTGAATCTTTTTCAATACTAAGTCACCTACAGCAAAGCTGCGAGGTTGGACCTTACGATCGTAGTATTTGCGTAGGGCTTGTTAGTAGAATGTCGAACAGATTAATGCTTGATTCCACTTTTCATTGAGTAGGTCGATGTCATCAGCTCAAAGTTCTTGGCCGGGGTCATTTTAATTTTCCACCCTTGTCGACCGAATCTTTAGTTCAGGTGGAAGCATGGCTTTAGCACTAAAAAACTAAGAAAAAAGTGTTTCGCCTGTAGACTGACTAGCAGTCATGCGAATTGCCCATAATACTTACCCAAACCCCCGAGCACTTTATAAACTGGTCAAAAACTTGAATTTTAATTCCCTGCATGATTTGGCCATTTGCCCTTTCGACTGTCCCATTATTTTGTGGATGGGCGATGAGGCATCAAGATAGTTAGTACCAATTCTTCATAAAATTCTTGGAATCGATCCACGAGTTCGCTTCAATCCATTTCGTGAAGTAACCTATCAAAGTACATTGTTCACTAGTCGTGGGATTGACGCCGAACCTGTGACTAGGATTCCAAGAATTTTATGAAGAATTGGCAAATACACCGGTCGGCTCAAGCATTACAAATCATACCTCTTTCTTGGCCTTTTGCATCCTGGGGTCTCGACATCCTAGGACTGTTCCCAAAAGCATTAGGGGGTTTCTTTTGTAGGACATACCAAGATCACCCTAGCCCCGAGCCACTTAGCTTAAGTAACCTATCAAAGTACATTGTTCATTGGTCGTGGGATTCGTACTAGGGTCCTTGAACGGGTTCAGGATTTGTCTATTTGGCAAGATCTGAGATATAATGGCCGTTCGACACACGAAGTGGAGGTCGAACTCTCTAAGTTCAACTGACCATTTTTGCCATGTACCCCACTACTTCCCTCTTCTAAAGGACCTCTCCTATGGGAAACTCAGACACCACGATTAACTTGTGCGCCTAGAAATAATGCATCAGTTTCCTCGAAGACATGAGAAGGGCATATAGAAGCTTTTGGACTTGAGGGTAATGCTCCTTAGGCCCATGTAAAACTTCACTGATGTAGTAAACTAGTCGTTGAACGTTTTCACGTTCTGCGACCAGCACTGCGCTCACTACTTGTAGCGTAGTAGCTAGGTATATTAGGAGTGTCTATTCTAGTTTTGGAGAAACGAGAACAGGAGCACTCGTAAGATACCTCTTGACATCCTCGAAGGCGTTTTTTGCCTCCTCTGACCACTCGAAACCCTCATGTTTCCTCAGAAGTTTAAAGAAAGGAAGTCATTTTTCTCCCAGTCGTGCGATGAAATGACCTAAAGCTGCCATGCATCTTGTGAGTTTTTGGAGTTCTTTCTTTGTAGTCGGAGGGCGCATTCATTCAATGGATTTTATCTTTTCAGGGTTCGCTTCGATTCCTCGCACACAAACAATGAATCAAAGCAACTTTCCTGAAGAGGATCCGAACACACACTTCTCAGGATTGAGTTTCAACCGATGCTTTCTAAGGTTGCCAAATGTTTCTTGTAAGTCGGAAATATGATTAAGGCGCTTGATGCTTTTTACGACCAAATCTTCAACATAAACTTCCAAATTTCAGCCTAGTTGAGGACGGAAGGTCTTTTTCATCAAACGTTGAAAAGAAGGGCCAACATTTTTTAGACCAAATAACATTTTGATATAATAAAATATTCCAAATGGTGTAATAAATACGGTCTTTTCTTCATCATCTAGGCTCATACTTATCTGATGATAACCAGAATATGCATCTAGAAAACTTAATATTTTACAACCAGCGGTAGAATCAACCAACTGATCAATACGAGGAAGAAGAAAATCATCCTTCGGACAAGCTTTATTAACATCAGTAAAGTCTACACACATATGCCATTTACCATTAGACTTTCTAACCATTACAGGGTTAGCCAACCACTCTGGGTGGTTGACTTATCTTATGAAGTCTACTTTAAGTAGCTTATCTAATTCAAATATGATGGCATCTCGTCGATCAGATGCGAATCTCCATAATTTTTGTTTTACGAGTTTCTTGTTAGGTCGTAGAGCTAGCCTATGCTCGATCACCTCCCTGGGGACTCCGGACATGTCAGATGCTTGCCACGTGAAGACATATGCGTTTGTTCAAATGAAGGTGACGAGGGCGTCTTCCTATGCAGGGTTGGAAATCACCCCAATGCGAACGGTCTTCGAAGGGTCCTCTGTATGCAGTGGAACTTCTTTGGCGTGGTCATTCGGCTTAGGTGCAACTTTAGGCTTCGACTGTTTGGTCGAAGGTTGCCCCTTGTGTTGGGACCAAAAAATACGATGCAGAAACCCTCTATGTATTCTGAACTAGTCCTAGATCAGTAGCTAGCTCACACAGGAAACAGTGATGATATATCATCCATTTATTCGATTTAACTAAAAAGATCTCAAAATAAACAGTAGTAATAATAAGTAGACATTATGGTCAATATTTACTTGACTTGCCACGCAGGGCTAAAGAAACAAATAAACTCATGCAGTGGAACGGGAAACTTGGAAAGGCTAATCAACATGCCCATAGCAATCGAGTGGAGAACGCATCCTAATCCGCAAAACCTTCATGGTACTCCTGGGCGAAAAACTCCCGAGCAGCTTGGTATTCTTCAACTGAGCAACAATGGCGTAAACCCGTGAGTATATAAAGCACTTAGCAGGTCGTGGGGAAATGTATGCAAATAGTATTCATGCAAAGCTTGAACAAAGGTTAGTTGTATGGTTCTTTTGCATAAAACAACATTGATGATAAACATAATAAATAATTTGAAATACGTAATCGAAAAGAATAGTAAATAAGTAAACAATTTCTTTGAAAAAACCAGTGAACTCCCCATTCAATTCCCAAGACAAACAACCAAGTGAATTACACATTCACCAAACGAATGTTATATTCGGAAAGTGAACTTTCCACTTACACTCCGACACATTTTATGAAGAAACTTTATCTATCATGTGAAATCCCCAGACATGTCCATAACCGAGGACGCGGCTATTCGAATAGATCAATTAACACTCTACAAAGGTTGTACACTTTACCTACACGACATAACCAGTGTAGCGATCACCAATCATAACAAAACCTTTCAGAAATTTCATCTCGACAATTGACTCTTCCGTTGTGCATATTGTCACCCCAACCTCACCGTTGGTTTGACACACACCGTTCGACCTGGAAGTGGTGAACCGACCAACGAAGTGACCTTAAACCAAGGAAAAACTTACCGGCTTCAATTTTTACCGGGGACCCAGAAGATCGGTTTAATTGAAAATCAGAAATTTCGGCTGAAATTTTCAAAACAAAATTTGAAATTTTGGGATTTTAAATTAAAAAAAAATCAAATTCGAACAAAATTCAAGCAAATTCGAATTTTTTTGGACAAAATTCATCAAAACCAAAAAAATTCGGAGCTCATTTGAATCTTACCGGCCCCCGCCGGTAACACCGGTTACTGGCGGTAACCAACGAAAATCGGCCGAGAAATTTTTCCATGCCTTAAACTAGGTACACACCTCCACCCGTATACTACCTGAGTAATCAATGTCAAAACTCCATAACTTACTAAGTTAGGCACGCCCCATACTAGGCATGTGGTTGTACGATAGGCCTAGTTTAATGGCGCACAAGATTAAATCCTTGACAATTTACTCAGGCGAGTCTACCACAAACCCACAGCGTGTTAAATCCACACCCTCACTTCACAACCGCTCGCCTGACCAAAAATCATTTTGTTTGACCAAGACCAATGACATACCCTGTCATGGAATACAAATTTTAACAACAGTGGCTAACCACCATGATTCCATATTTCATTAAGTCAAGATTAATCATTATGACACATGTGATAATGAACCCATCGTAACTAAACTGAACTAAGCATATGTACAATACTCATGTTGGTGATACAAATATGTCCAACTAAAATTATCCATGCTAGGGTGACAAAGGATTCATGGCATTCAATTAATCAATGAAGGTATAATGACAACAGGTGATAGCTAAACCCAAATCAATTTGTATAAACATAGCATGCAGTTGTATAAAACAATACACTTTTAAAATCATTGGTTCAATATGATCAAAGGACCATGACTTGCCTTAGAATTAATCTTGGGATTGGTCTTGATCTTGGTGCACTCCTCTTTGCTCAAAACTTCCCGAAGTATCAACGTCTACTCGCAAACAAAGCAAATAAACTAAATAAATACAAAACAGAGATAAAAAAAATCCATAAATTAAATAAAAAAATCTCAGATAAATAGATCTTGAATTTATATGAATTTAGAAATTTGAATGGGCTCAATCGGAGTTCGGATGAAGAAGATATGGGTTCTGGAAGATCTAAACTTGAAGAAATACTCAAAAAGGAATTTCTGAATTTTCCCGAGTTCTTTTTCTACTAGAAATTCCAACTTATGACATCATGCTGAGATCATGTGAGAGCCCGAGGTATTTAACTCGTAATGCTTAACCATCCAATTAGTTCTAGTATTACCAACCAAATATCCCAACTCTCGGTGAATAGCAGTACACACCCACCTCACAAAATATAGCATCCAATCCATACACAAGTCATATAATACTAAGTCTTCATTTTACATCACAAAAGACACACACATAAAGGAGGGCCAGCCAGCCAAAATGACAAGGAAATAACACAAGTAGCAGCGGAAGCAAAAGCCATAAGATGGCGATAACAAAAGCCAACCGGTTTGCCCTTACCCACAAGGCAACCGACCAGGCCGCCAAGCTAATCGTCCTGTACAAAGTCGGTCTCACGATAGTTGATCCCTTGGGGATCAACCTCCTCTGCAACAATTAAGCAATGCAACTGAGTAAAAAAATGTACCCGCAAGACTTACGTATAACAAACCTATACATAGCTACATGCAAGCTCATTCGAAGGAGAAGTCATAGGGTTTGTTTAACACACAAAGCAACATTTCATTTGCAATAGATAATAGATTGAAGGCAATTTAACAAATCGGTTTGTAAATGTTTAAATAGTAGTAAGACAACAATTATAAGCATAAATAACATCCTAGAGGTGACTTCCCCAACAGCCACCACAACATAGCACGAATTACCCATTCGTACCACCCGATCTCAAGTTTTAACGAAAATGTTATAGTCTAACTCTTGCAAAACCTAACCAACCGTGTCCATAACCAAGGATGTGGCTATTCGAATAGATTATACCCTGCAGGGGTGTACAACTGTACCCACACGCTAGACCACCTTTTCGCCACATGATAGAGCACACTTCCTAAGGTATGCTGGTAAGGCTAAGTCCTACGAGACGTTTTCCAATATTATGTATTAACTACGAGTCGCCTGTATGGGAATGAAAACCCCCATACGTTATGACAGAGTCATCGGCAGAGAGAGAACTTACCGATACTCCTCGAGGTGGAGAACCTACCGGGAACTCCACCACCGCACACCCAACACACGTAGACACATACCCTCTTTTAACACAACACACACAATCCTCTTGCGACTCGGAGCTAGCACACGCCAAAGTACTAAGTCAAGAGGGGTTCCCAATACCCTCGTGTGCAATGCACGCAATAATGCCTGGATAGTGTGACACAAGATGTTCGGTCCTTGTTGACTCGGGCACCAAGCACACACCCAAAAGCACATCATCCAACCAATGTGCCCAAGTCTAAAATAATTTATTTTCAGTTTTAGTTTCTCAAATATAATACATACATGGGTACCCTGACCCAAGTAAATAAAGTAATGATATAATAACCATCGCCGAAGCGATGATTCCCATTCTACCGTTCTAAGCATTGCTAAGCGATACAACTCGAATATTACAATATAAAGTGACTACAGCCTATCCATCGAGCTCTAAATCACAACAGACATAATCCTAGGCTCAGTAGTAAAGGATATATGTTTACCTACAGATCATTTAACTAATAGGCAAACTATCACGAACTAAGAAATAACTTGACAATATAGCATGCATACATATAGTTGAAACATTTGAAATATTAACATGCGCAAATAATAGGATCAACGTGCATCAAAGAAAAACTGCTTGCCTTGCTGAAGATAACCTTCTTGCTTCAGAGGATCACTCTCATATTCAATGTATTCGTCGAAACCTATTGAAAGAACGAAAAGAACCAATAAGAATGAATAACACTAAAAAGATTCAAAAATTCAAATTTACCCAAAAATCATGAAATTTTCTCAGAAGGTAGAGCATGATTTTAATTGAATTTATCAACAAGAATAAATCAATTTGGAGTTTGCACGCAAAATTTATAACCAAAACAAAATCTACCTTTTGAATAAATGCTGAAAAAAAGGCTCTCGGGTACTATTCATCCAAATTTAATTTTTTGGCGAAAATTTCAAGAGAGGTGGTGAATATGAAAATTTTATGGTAGACAGAGCACCACATGAGATGAACAATGGAATTTGATTCACCTCATTTGGAGCTAAAATGAATTTTCTATGATTTTTTCAAAGTCATGAAAGTAGTGCACAAACCATATGTAAAACAAGATATTCAGAGACAGTACTATACTGAAAATCTATTCTACAATAAAGTACAGTAACAGAGGAAACAAACAAGCTTGAGTTTGTTCAATAAGGATTTACAGAGAAATACTTGTGCATTTTAGAAATTAAAACAATTTTTAGTGCAACAAAAACACTATATCTAAAGTAATTCCATTAACAACATTTTTCTGGAACCGCAACAAGATTCAAACCAATTTTAGATTCAAGTATATTTAAAATGGAACCCAACAAAATTTGAATGATCCAAAAAGGTGTTAAAAAGAAATACTTATGCAATTTTGAAGTTTAAAGCAATTAATCAGTACAAAAATAAAGCATTTCGGAATTAGTATAAGCATATTAAACTTTTTATACCCACACCGGGCTAAACACAGTGCATGACCGGTGGGTCCTATGCGTGAGGGCTGCCTAGCCAACTTGACTCGGTCAACTAGGCCTTGGGCCCACGCGTCAGCAAGCGAGGGAAGGCGCTGGATCGTTTTAACGAGTGGAACAGATTTTGACCGTCAGATAAAGATTGAACGGTCCAAACGAGAGGGACGTTCAGATGGTCCGAACGGCCCAATTGATCCCAGCGGTTGAATTGAAATCGGACTATCCAAATGGAATGGGACGTTCGGATGGTCTGAACGGCCCAACTGATCTAGATCGTTGAGTCTAGATCGGACGGTCCAAATGAAATCGAGATGTTCAGACCCTAACTTCAATCGAACTGACAGGTGGGTCCTACATGTCAAAGACTCAAGCTTTGACCGGGGTTTAAACCTTTTGTTTTCTGTTCAAGGGCCCACAAGTCGGTGGAACACTAAAGTAATTAAACCAGTTAATAACGCAACTCATCAAAGATTAAAACCTAATGACAAGGATTACGCTAAATGACAGCGCTATAGTGTTGTCGGTTTCCCGACAACAGAGAGCTCCTAGGCCATGAGCTTTACCAACGAATCGCCGGCGGCTCCGTCCATGGCGGCGCGGCTGGGTGGTCAAAACGGAACCACCGCATCCTCGCACACACGATGGTGCCGGCGGCGACGGCTAGGACAGCGTGAAGCAGCTGCGCAGCGAGGAGAGGCGGAGGGAAAGCTCCGGCCAACAGGTGATATCGTGGCACGATAGTGCTAGAAGAAATCTAACGCGTATGAGCTTTAGGAAGGTCCTACGAACTCACCACGATGACCCAGTGCCGATGAATTCGTCGGAGGAAGGCTGGCGACATTGAACTACGGCGGCGACAATGGTGCTACCGAGGAGGGATCAGCCTGGGCAAAATTAGGAGCAAGGAGAGGTAGGGAAGCCATGAGTGATACTCGGAGATGGTGACATAATGAGGGATTTGAGTATTGACTCACCACGCCGGAGTTAGAGAAGAAAGTGGAGTTTGCGGCCGACTGGGGAAAAATCCAATTCCGGCGAACCCTAAGGATGAAAGTTAAAATTAGTTTAGGGGAAACCCTTCTAGGATCCCATGACACGATATGACGTGAAAAGAAATGGAATTGAACCCCAGTGGCACCGGCGGCGATGAGGAGCGTCACGGCCGGAAAATGGAAACTCGCTCACTTCGGTTGTTTAGCTCTATAAAAGAGGACAAGGAAGGAGAGGGTTGCTCTGGGTGTTGAAAGAAAGGAAATGAGAGAGCTCTAGGGTTCTTATAAGGTCCCGGGCGGAGAAACGCGAGAGAGGGAGCTCCACGGTGATCTTGGTCCATGGAGCTTAGGTATGGACGCAGTGAGTGACAGGGGCAGTTGAGACCGCGGAACTGTGGACGAAACCATGGGCATGAGGTCACAAACCAAGGGCGGTTCATTGATGATGATGCACGGCCTGAGCGAAGACATGGCGTGTGCAGGCGAGGTGGCGCGGAGGAGGCCGTAACATGGAGAAGAAGCATAGACAACTGGGCCCTACTAGTCAGCGTGAGAGGAAAAGGCTGGGTCGGGTTTGTAAACGAACGGGATGAGTTTAGACCGTTGGATTGAAAATGGATGGCCCTGATTGAGATGAATGTTCGGACTGTCCGAACGGCCCAAGCGACGTGGACGGTCCAATTGAAAATGGACGGTCCTGATTGAAATGGTCGTTCGGACAGTCCAAACGGCCCAATCAATCTGGTCCGTTGAAAACGAATCGGACAGCTCACGTGAAGGTTAGCTTGAGTTGAGCGCACCGGTGTAGTTAGGCGGTTCAACCAAATCAAGTGGCTTGAGCCAGGGTTGGGTCTAAGCCCAAGGAACAATGAATTCTGATTTTTTGGAAAGATAAGGTTGAGATGGTTAGCGAATTTTTAAAGGGAGTTTCATAGCTCCACAAATTCTACAATTTTTATGGAAGGTTACTGGATCTAAGAAAAACATTGTATAATTTTTCAGGCAATGCATTTCTTTCTTAAAATAATCACAATTTGCTGCCCTAGGGTTTTGACCAAGAGTCAAACTGGTTTGACTGGCCTCTTAGAAATAGTAAATAATTTCTAAAAATTATGAAAATTTTCATATGGGTCACCAGAGTGATCTAGGAGCTAGGAAAAATATTTCCAAAGGATGGTAACAAGGTTTGCTTAAGGATTTTTCAAGGACTATGCTTCCATCAAATGAGGCATTAATCTTTGAAAATAGGAAACCCTTGGAAAAATTTCCAGAAAATTTCAAATGACATCATGAGGCATCAAAAGTTTTAATTTCTCCTCATTTTTATACATTTGAAACACAAACCATTATTTGGGATGTTACACATCAGCCCTCAAAATCAGAATTAAAAGAAAATCGGAAAAAGGCTCGAGAGGCTGACAGTGGGCCCCAAGGTCTATAGACCTGGTCCACGGAATTTGCTCACGATCTATGAGTTCTCGGCTCACGTAATAGTCAACCTGGCATGTGGGACCCGTAGTCATTGACTGGGCTCACGGTGGATTGGATCTACAAGGTTTTGGATCTGATGAAAGGGTGGTGTGCCACACGAACGCTAACACAGATAACACATAGATGCATGCACTGACGTGGCTGCTGATGTGGCTAATACGTGGATTGCCACGTCAACCCTCTACGGTGCGGCTCGGGTCCAGTGACTTTCGGTAAACGGCGGCTCGCTGGCGGTGGTGGAGGTGCGCACTAGACTCAGCGTGACACGATGAATCTGGTGACGCGCTCGAATTTCCCCAACGACGACCAAATCGACGGTGGAGCCATGGCCGATGGTGGAGCGGCACAACGAAGTACGACAACGGCGCCTCGGCCGTTCCCTAGCGAAATTAACATGCGCACCGAAGATATCATGTGGCGGCGATGCTGTTGCACCTGCTGGTGGCAGCGAAGCATTGACGGCAGCAACGGGATTTGAAGAGGAACAAGTTCAGTTCCGAACCCTAAAGCTTGAATTCCAGCTAACACGAGAGGTTTGGGGCTAAAAGGATTGTGGATCCAGGATGAGGAGGCACGGGCGATGCTTGGGGTCCCTTTTATACACTAGGGGCATGCCAGATTAGGTAAAACCAGGAATAGAAAGGGATACAGGATGAGATTTTGTTGGATATGGGTGCAGAGATATAAGAGAAACAAATTGACACGGTCACGCAAGACTTTTCTAGTTAGAAATCCTGTTGCCGAATAAAACTCGAGCTTGGAAGCCATGGTTTTTTCAGACGAACGAATCGCGAAGAAGGTGGTGGAGGTAGACGAAGGCTTGGTGGGGCCCACTGGTCAGAGGAAGAAGGAGCGGGCGAGCACGGTGGGCAGTGACGAAAAGCAAAGGCCACGCGGGCTAGGCCGAATAGGGAATGGGATTGGGCCAGATTTAAGAGATTAGGCCCGAAGGTTTTTTGAGATTTTTGATTAAGTTTTTCATTTTATAAATACTAGGAAATTCAAATAGCAATCAGAAAATAGCAAATGGACTCAAAAAAAATTATAGAAAATATATCCAAGCACATAGAATCCAAATAAAATAATTTTGATAATAATTGATGTTGACATTAATCATATTAAATTGTTTTACTTTTGAAAGTCCATATTAAGCTTTATTTTAATTGCAATAAAAGTTTGGTGAATTTTTCTACAGAACTAAGCTGCTCAAAAAGATTTTTAAACTTCAGAAAAATTGGGATGTTACACCTTGCTTGCTTCTCGAGTTGGTATTTTGCTAACCATCTCGAGGGATATGTGGTCGTATGTAAGCGTCATATTTTTATCACAGCGGACTGTGATCACTCCTTTGGGACCTAGCATCTTAAGACTGTGATTACTCCATAGATGTAATGAGCAACCATTAGGAATCGTGCCAAAGTTGGTCGACCGAGTATGGCATTGTATGCTGTGTCGAAATCAACCACATCAAAAGATATTTTCTCCGTCCTAAAATTGTTTGGTGACCCAAACGTATAGGAAGAGAAACCCGACCAATGGGTTTGGCCGAAGACCCCTGTATGATCCCATGAAATGAGTATTGTACATGCTTGATCTTTGTCCTGGGAACATGCATCTCGTCCAGGGCACTCGTAAAGAGTATATTCAATGAACTCTCACCATCAACTAACACACGATTGAATCGATAGTTGTTGATGATAGGCTCGACCACGATCGGAAAACGACCAGGTCGAGTAGAGGGGATCAGACAATCACCTTTCTTGAAAGAGATGGTGATTTTTGACCACTTTGGTACTTTATTGACAAGAGTAGGGTCGATAAAATTTACCTAATGTTCGACAGCTTTGAGCTATCGTTTTGACTCGTATGCCGAAGATCCTCCATAAATGTGATCGATGTTGTGTTCTAGATCTTGAAATGGCATCTCCTCATCATCATCCGACTATTTTTGACCACTCGTTTGCCTACCTCTTCAACTGTAGGAAGTGGTCCCTTGCCGGAGTAGTAACCCTCGAGTTTCCGTTGAAAAACTCGGCAGCTGCGAAGGTCGTGTCCTTCTTTTTTGTGGAAAGGACACCACCTAGGTTTGTCGTTCTTCTGTTCGGGACATTTACCTTTGCTCCATTCGGGATATGGTTTGGAGCCCCGAGGTTCCCTGTCGCTCACGGCTAAGACCTCTTTAGAGCTTTTGACTTGAACCTTTTGGCCTTTAGTCTTACTCTTGGATTTCCCAGCCTTTTTATCTTTCTTCTTGCTGCCTTCGCCCTCTCCTCGAGTGTCCTTATCATCATGATCAATCGTGCAGTTCCAGTCGACCGCTTCTGCATTAGTTGCATAACGGTCGTCCATTTCAAAGAGCTCGGTGATGGTAGCCAGAGGATTTAGAGCGATATACTTTGTGATCATTCAATTGCAGACTCCCTGCTCAAATGCTCTGATGACAGAAAAGTCAAAAAGTTCAAGAATTGAATTGTGAACTTGACTGAAACGCCTAATAAATTGGTGCAATGTCTCATGAGAATCTTGTCACTTTCTGTGCAGGTCACCCTCCTTTCCTAGGACGGTTGTAAGTGCCTTAAAAGTTGGCTAGTAGTAGGTCGCAGAGGTGCTACCATGAATAGACTAACTCTTGTGGCTGATTTAACAGCCACGATCGAGCAGATCCTTCGAGCACAGTAGTAAGGTAGTTGGCCATGACATGCTCTCCTCCTACTGCTGCTCGAACAGCGGTGGTATATATTTGAGGAAACTCGATTGGATTTTGTAACTCATCAAACTTCTCCATGTTCATTGGTCGGAACCGGGGCGGCCAGCGAACTGCTCGAAGGTCAGGCGAAAACACCCGACATCCGGTAATAATATTATAACGCCTTCTTTGCGGGAAAGAAGGGTTGACATCACCAGATGATCGTACTCAATAATACCAGTGGTAAGTGAACCTGACCTATCATAGATCTCAGCCCTACAAGGGTAATACTCCTCATACTCCATCTGCTGGTGCAGATTTATCGGAAGAAGTGATGAACGACCACTTCCTCTAGGAGTTTATCGATCACCAGTTGTTCGAGGGAGTCTTCCCCGACTAGGGTCGTGATTAGGAGATCGACCAGACCTATTGTCTTGTTGTTCTCCACAAGAAGAATCATCTGAACGACTGGCATTCGATGGAGTTGTCTCGGTATGACTACCAGGACAGTGTTGTCGAGTCCGCTTGAGCATGACCATCGTGTCCTGGAGTCTTCGTGCGATCTCTTGAGTAAAGAGGTCATAGCCTGGCGCTTGTCCAAGCTCTTGGGTCGGGTTTTCGATCAGGTCATTGATTCGTTGAAGTTCTTGAGCTTCCTCTAACTAGTATTGGATACGCCCAGGTAAGGACCTATGGGTAGCAATTCTTCTTCTCCGACTGGTTTCAGGATCATCAACGTCTGAGTCAGCCGAAGCATGCCTCAGTGGAGAGCGATCATGTAGGACCGGAAAGACGACTAGAAGGGGGGTGAATAGGAGCACAATCACTTTTTCACCAAGATCGGATTCAACACGAATTTGACTCCAGTAGCTATGGAAGCTATGAAGATCAATATTCAAGTACAGCGGAAGACTTGTATTGAATCTAATCCAAAACCCCAAAACATAAGATCAAAAGCTCAAATCACAGAAGCTGAGTGGTCTGACCGATTTGTATACGGCGGTCTGACCGGAGCCTTGAGCGGTCTGACCGCTACCACGGGCGGTTTGACCGGACCTGACCAGAAACAGTGCCTACAGCTCAAAAACCAAAACGAAAATCGGTCTAACTTTTGATCTACACGGCCAAACTTGACCAAATTTGGAACACACCTTCCTAAGGATATTAGAAACCTATTCCAAGCAGCGATTGAGTTGATCCACGTCAAAGTTTCAACCTTTTTCCATTTTACCGAAGGAGGGTTCAAAACCGAGCAAAAATGAAAAACTTGATCCAAAGCTAGCTCGTGGGAGATTGATGATCAACATGATCCTAGATGTATTTCCACATGTCACAGCAAGGAAGATGAGGGCAAGAACCAACTAGAAACCCATCGGATCAAAGAAACACCCAAAATCAAGAAATAGAGAGCATGAACAAATGGAAACTCATCTTGAGAAATCTTGCATAGATTGATTCGTGGTTGTTGCTTGTTTACAGCCACTCCCTCAAGGAGGACAAAGCTCACAACATGAGCACTCAAATAAATCCAACTCTCTAAAAACCTAAACCTTTCTCTCTTCCTCTTTAAGCCCTAAGACAAACTAGGGTTTTGCAAATGAAGTGCTTGGGGGCTATTTGACAGCACCCCCTCCTATTTATAGTGAGGCCTAGCTTCTGGAAGAGTTAACCCTAATGGGCTCCCGTTAAGGCCCAACACAAACGGGACACACGCACGCATCTTAAAACGCCGTCTTCATCTTCTCTGGACCTAAACCGCTTGTCCACGCACTGTCTTGCGCCACGGTTTAGTCCCAGGTCACAAAGGCGGTATTTGGTGAAATTACCAAAATACCCCTTCTTGATATTTCTCCGAAGATCAAGTTCAATCTTGGTGAAGCACTCGTCTGCTTCGCCACGTGTAGGTTGATCAACGGCTCTCATCGTGTCGGCAAGTCTCTCCCGTCCGGCTCCCGCCGAAACCACCATGGCACTTGCACTGACCCCGCGCCGCTTGATCCAACCCGTCGCACCGAACTGCCCGTTCGCTCACCTTTGTCCATTCTGCGCCATGCTTGAGTTTCCTGACCTCACCCAGCATCCTCGATCGTCCTGGACCTCAGCTCTCCTGGCTTAGTCCCGATCATCCTCGCCGTTGACCGTCATTGACCTCCAAGCGTCCTGCACAACAATAGACAAAGAAATCAAATCCAGGAACAATTTCTTCACAACTTGACCCACGTTAGCCAAAATATGCAACATGCAACACATATGCAATGAAAACCATGAACATGACCTAACGAACACACATCGCACCACACTGACGAGCGAGACAAGTCAGAACCGGTCAAACCGCCACCCTTGGCCGGTCTGACCGTCCACTGGCCGGTCTGACCGCCCACTTGCGACTTAGCCAAATTTCCAACCTGGAAACCCGAGAACTCTCTGGAATTTTCAAATGAATAGAACTTTTGCCTGGAGGCTCAAAAAATTATGAGACCAAGAGCAGTAGAACCTCCTCTCTTGCCTACACCCTCTATTTTTGGCCCAGCTCAAAACATCAAGGTCACCTTTTGGTCGGTCTGACCGCTCAGCAGTAGCCGGTCAGACCACTCCTCTGGCTGGTCTGACCGTCACTCTGGCCGGTCAGACCGTTAGCCACCAAACCTAAAAATTAACCCGAGGCAAGGCCGGTCTAACCGCCAAAGTGGTCGGTCAGACCGCCAGTGACCTGATAGCCTTTGAAACTTTACCGAAAACGCATGATTTGACAAACCACAAAAGCCATTGCCAATTGTATCATCATCCTATGATCATGCACATATCCCCATGATATCCACAATCTCCCCCTTAATGAACACATTGGCAATTTACCAAAAATGCAAAGATTGAGGTTTGGAAAGTAAAAAACTCGACGTTTTCGCACAAAGGCACAACTTGGTCCAAATGCAAGAAAAAACAATGGAAATGACCAAGCTGGCTTCAGAATAGTATAGACAGGTGAGATAAGGCAAAAGAAAGCACAAAAGCTTTAATTTCCAGAGAGGTGACAAAAATCTCAATTAAGGTCCATAAGAAAGAATAATTGTTCAATTTGACCTTTGATCATTGTGAGGAAGCACGAATGGCAATAAGATCGCAAAAATGTATATGAGATGCTCCCCTCACTATGATCCTCATAACCTTATGCAAATTTCATTTTTACTATTTCTCTCCTTTTGACAATGGATTCATCAAGGTGCATAAAGAAAGATAGAGCATGAATGACATGGAATGGCTGCAAATAATTTATTTTTAGCACAAGGAGCCATGAAAATTATTCATGAGGACTGTACAAGTATTACACCAAGCCATATTATGTGAAGAAGCTACTTTCTATCATGGCAAAATATGTACAACAAAGCTAAGGCCAAAATAGCAATAATCTGAAATTAAATGAATTGTAAGCATGGCAAGTTGCTCAAGATCATAGTTTAGCTACAGGTATCCAAAAATGAGTCAAGCCATGTCTATAAGCAAAATGGAGCCCAGAAACTAGAAAATGAGTCAATTTTGAGCACTATGAGTTTAGTTATGAATCAATTTGTTCAAGCATTCGGAATTTAGCACATTTAGCATTTTGCTAAAAAATTTTGGTTTTATCTTAGGAAAGCAAGTCCTAGACTAGGAGCCATCCACAACTGCCTCCTAAGCTTCAACCAAATGACAATTTATTTTCTTAGCATTGTGCTAGATCTCAAGCCTTGCCGCGACCATCTCAAGCAAGAAGCTTAAGAGAGTAATCTTGGTCATCCAAAACTCCCCCTGAGTTCATGCCTAGTGCAATGGCAAGCCCTCTCATGAGAAAGAATTGGTGAGATCAGTTTTTTCGCACAGAAAAACTCATTTTTCATTTGCTTGACTTAAGAACTATCATAGCTCAATTTAAAGCTCACAGTAAGTTCAAGACTTAATTTAACCTATATGACATGGCGTGAATCATGAGAGGATCACTATGGCAAAACTAGTCACAAGATCCAACAAGTCATGTTTTGATTCAATTTTCTCACAGATAATAAAACTAGCATGGCAAAAACTAAGCTATACATGAAAAGCCATAAAAGAAATCTAGCAAACTAGCACAAGACATGGTAGGGTATAAAATATGAAACCATGTTATACAAGGATAATAATCAAGGCTCCACAAGATTATATTACAATGCAAGTTGCTGAATCTAAAATGCATTATGGTACAATGAATGCAAAAAGAGCAAATTCTCCCTCAAAACAGGCCAAGAGGACTAATAACACCCAAATCTCCCCGCAAAGAAGCAAAACAAGAAGAATCAAGAGCCTTAGTGAAAATATCCGCAACCTGCTGCTTAGACTCTACAAAGTGAAGTACAACATCACCCTTCTCTACATGGTCTCTAAGGAAATGATATCGAATGTCAATGTGCTTGGTCTTGGAGTGTTGCACTGGGTTTTTGTCAATGTTAATGGCAGAAGTGTTGTCACAGAAAAGAGGAACACTACCCAGAGATAACCCATAGTCCCGCAGAGTAGACAAGATCCAGAGAACCTGAGAGCAGCTACTGGCTGCAGCTACATACTCGACCTCGGCAATGGACTGTGTAACAGAAGACTGTTTCCTAGATGACCAAGAGATAAGAGATGTGCCTAAGAAATGACAAGTGCCAGAAGTACTCTTCCTATTCATTCTACACTCCGTAAAATCAGCATCAGAAAAAGCCTAAATAGAGAGAGCAGAATTAGAAGAATACCAAAGCCCAAAGTCAAGAGTGTCCTCGAGATACCTGAAAATACGACGCACTGCTTGACGATGAGAGGCACGAGGGAAAGCCTGAAATCGAGCGCACAGATACACAGCAAATTGTATGTTCGGCCTCGACGCCGTGAGGTAGAGAAGAGAGCCAATCATCTTTGCGGTACTCTTTACGTCCTGAGCTCTCCATCCTCATCGAGGTCGGCCAAAGACAATGGATGTAGCAATGGGAGTAGACATTGGCCTCTCGCTTCCCATGTCGGGTTACCAAGAAGGTCCTTTGTGTACTTACTTTGATGAATGAAGGTACCATCTTTTAGTTGCTTGACTTGAAGACCAAGGAAGAAGATCAATTCGCCCATCATGCTCATCTCAAATTCCCTGCTCATAGAATCTGAAAATCTGGACACCAAAGCATGAGAAGAACCACCGAATATGATATCATCCACATAAATCTGAACCAATAAAAAGTCATTGCCATGCCTGAGAGTGAACAAGGTTTTATCAACTATTCCCATTTTAAAATCATTTTTAAGCAAGAAACTCTTAAGCCTATTATACCAAGCTCTAGGGGCTTGCTTCAATCTATACAAGGCTTTAGAGAGCTTAAACATATGGTTTGGGAACTTGGGATTTTCAAAGTCAGGGGGTTGCTTGACAAAGACCGCATCTTCTATGAAACCATTAAGGAAAGCACTCTTGACATCCATTTGATAAAGCTTAGAGCCCTTAGATGCCGCGAATGCTAGCAAAATATGAATGGCTTCTAATCTAGCTATAGGAGCAAAGGTCTCCTCAAAGTCTAAGCCTTCTACTTGGGAATAACCTTGAGCTACAAGCCTAGCCTTGTTGCAAACTACCAACCCATCTTCACTTTGCTTATTTTTGAAAACCCATTGTGGATGTCATGTGGATATGCTCATGATCTTAGGTGATGAGACAATTGGCAATTGCTTTGAGAGTTTGTTGAAATCTGGAGTTTTCAGCAAGTGTCAGGTAAATCGGTAGTACCGGCTTTGAAGTCAGAAGATTACCGGGTGTCTTGATATGACCACTTGTGAGGTGCGGTATTACCGCGAGTCCTTGGCTGCGTTGGTTTTCTTGTGGCGTCCGATTGGAATCGGACGGCCCAGATTTGTTTGAGGCCTTTTGTGCGTTCAAGTGGAGTGGTAGTATCGCAGGGATAGTGGCGGTAATACCGTGATGCGGTAACACCGTATTTTAGTTGGCGGTTGCGATTTTCCAAAGAAGGTGTCTTTGGAGTGTGGATTTTCTCCTGGAGCGGTAGTGCCGTGCTTTGGTTGCCGGTAGTACCACAGGGCGGAATGACCGCGTGTGAGCGGTATGGTTTTTCCAGAGGAGTTGTTTTGGAGATTTTAGGATTTCTCCAGGTTGCGGTACGATCGCAGTTGCTTGAGCGGTATGACTGCGTTGCGGTAATACCGGTGGATTTGTGGCGGTAGTACCACTTGTGGATTGAATTGTTCTGATTGTCAAATTTCTTGGAGATTTGATTTTGGGTTAGGTCAAGTTCATATTCATCAGTGCATATGTGTTGCATGATGCATGTTTTGGCTGACGTGGGTCAAGTTGTGAAGAACTTGTTCTCGAAAATGGTTTCTTGGTCTATTGCTGTGTAGGTGCCTTGCAGGTCTATGACGGTCAACGGCGAGGTGGATCGGGACTACGCTTGGAGAGCTGAGGTCCAGAATGATCAATGATGCCGGGTGAGGTTAGAGGACTCAAGCGGGGCGCAGGATGGACAAGGGTGACCGAACGGGCAGTTCGGTGCGACTGGTTGGATCAAGCGGCGCGGGAGTCGTTGCAAGTGCTCAGTGGTGCCGGTGGGATCCGGACGGGAGAGACTTGACGACATGGAGCCGTTGATCAACCTACACGTGGCGAAGCATGGGATTGCTTCATGATCTGTGGACTCGGTCTTTTGGAGAAGGATCGAGAAGGGGTATTTTGGTAATTTCACCAAATACCGCCTTGGTGACCTTTTGGCTAAACCGCGGCGTGGGTCGGCGCATGGTGAAGCGGTTTAGGTCAATCGATGATGAAGACAGCGCTTTGAGATGCGTGCGTTGTGTTAACCCATTGTGTGTTAGGGTTTAATGGGTGCCCTAATGGAATATTCTCTAGATGCTTAGCCTCCATATAAATAGAGGGGTGTTGGCTGCTGTGTGGGCTACTGGAAGCCAAGGGAGAGCCAGCCGAACCCTCTTGTGTGCCCTATTGTGTTTTAGGGTTTTGAGAGAGAAGATGGAGAGCTAGGGTTCTAGAGTTGGATTGAGAGTGTGTGCTCTGTAAGAGAGCTTTGTCCTCCTTGGTAGGAGTGGCTGTAATCAACAATCATCCATCTCCAATCAATCCAATATGATTTCATGAGATGAGTCTCTATTTCGTTTTTGTGTTCATCCTCTTTATTTGATGATTTGGGGCTTTCTTTGATTCGCGCGTTTTTGCTTGATTTCTTCTCTTGATCTAGCTTGCTATGACATGTGGGAACACATCTAGGACCATCTTGATCATCAATCACCCACGAGCAAGTCTCTAGATCATATTTCGATTTTGACTCGGTTTTTTAGCATTCTTCGTTCAATCTAAAAAAGATAGGAACTTTGGCATGGATCTTTGCGATCTTTGATTGGAATAGGTTCCTAATATCTTAGAGAAGGTGTGTCTCAAATTTGGTAAGGTTTGCCCTTACAGATCAAAAGTTAGATCAATTTGAGTTTCGGTTTTCGGGCTGTCTGTTCTGTTCATCGTCAGGATAATCGGTATTACCTTTTATTTGCTCATGGTAGTACCTCGAGTCTTGATAGTACCTTTCATTTGCTCGGTAGTACCTCGGTGAGGTAGTACCTTTCATTTACTGTGGTAGTACCTCGGTCTTGGTAGTACCTTTATTTACTGCGGTAGTACCTCGGTCTTGGTAGTACCTTTCTTTACACTGTGGTAGTACCGATTCCTGAATTTTCTGCAGACCTTCTTCAGTTTTTGTTTGCTGAGCTTTGGGGGTTAGCAGTGGATTCAATACAAGTCTTCCACTGTGCTTAAGCATTCATCTTCATAGCTCTCATAGCTATTGGAGTGATTTGCAAGTTGAATCCATTCAAAGTGAAAAAGAATTTGAGCTCCTATTCACCCCCCCCCCCCTCTAGTCGCCTTTCCAGTCCTACACCCATTTTGTTCCAATCACATTATGATTAGGTGGAGGTTCAACTAAGGTCCAGACTTTATTTCTTTTAAAATTTTCAAGCTCTTCATGCATGGCATTAACCCAAGAGGAGTCAGATAACGCATGGGTGACATCTCGGGGTTCAAAAGAAGTGACAAAAGCAGAATGTGCATGAGAATCAGGAGAAATAAACCTGGAGCGAGCGACTCGCTCATGGAGATCCCTAATGATCTGCTTTCGGTGGATCTTTGTCATTTGAATGTGAAGAGGAGCTCTGGTGCGAAGTGGCCTCTACCTCATGGGCTGTGGAGGTAGGAGCAAGCCACTCAGGTCGTCGGTGAAGATAGGAGGAGGCTTCTCAGCTAAAGCTGGAGTAGTAGAAGCAGGCTCTCTAACCATCTCAGAAAGAATTTGAGGATGGATTGGGTCCTCGTCCTCAGAGTCGTCATCGATGAGGATGCTCTCAGAAACCTGTGTATCTGCATCATCGGGTCTAGTACCAGGACTAGCCTCATCAAAAGTGACTTCGCAAGTCTCAACAATTTTGTCAGTGTTAAAATTAAAAACACGATAGCCCCGAGAATGAACAGGATATCCAAAAAAGATGCCATCAGAACATCTAGATTCAAATTTATCCAAGTTGCCATGTTTAAGAATGTAGCACTTGCAACCAAAAACCTTGAAATGAGAGACTTTAGGCCTATGACCAAATCTAAGCTCAAAATAAGTCTTGCCAATCACAGATCTCAAGAAAACCCTATTTGACACATAACAAATAGTAGAGATCGCCCCAGCCCAAAACCTCCTAGGTGTACTATGCTCATCTAGCATGGTTCTGGCCATCTCTACAAGGGTCCTGTTCTTCCTCTCTACAACATCATTCTGTTGGGGAACTCTAGATGAAGAGAACTGGTACTCAATTCCCCTTTCAGTGCAGAAAGTGGCAAAGGAAGAGTTCTTAAATTCTGTCCCATTGTCACTCCTAATGGCTCTTAAAGCTCTAGGAAGATCAACAGCTAGTCTAAGGACCAATTCTCTAAAATAACCAAAAGCCTCATCCTTAGAAACCAAAAAATAAACCCATGAATACCTGGAAAAATCATCTACAATCACAAGCACATACCATTTCCCACCTGTAGACTGGACTCTAGAAGGGCCAACTGTCTCTAAGTGCAAGAGCTGACCTGGTCTATCAGTCATCACTAAAGTAAGAGGTGGATAAGAAGCAGAAACCATCTTACCATGTCTACAGGGTGTGCACACAAGGTCTCTAACAGCCTTCAGCCTAGGCAAACCTCTAATCAAATCCTTGCAACTGACTCTAGTCAAGTGGTCAAAACCTATGTGTCCAAGTCTACGATGCCACAAAATTAGATCATGAGAGTAAGAAGCTACAAGACATCTAGGACTGGAAATAGAAGAGACAGTGAAATCAGCACAAAAGATTCTCTCAAACCTGGAGATCTCAAAGACAAGCTCACCCGAGGAGTCTTGAACTCTACACTCACCACTTTTAAATCTCACCTCTAGACCCTCATCAAGAAGCTGGGAAACAGATAAAAGATTATACATCAGCTTACTTATCAAAGCGACGTCCTTGAGCATGAACTTGTTGTTGACGCCAAGACCGTGCCCTTGGTCATCACGGTCCGGAGAAGCATCCCCAAATATGATCAATTCATTGTCGGATGCACGTGTGAGGGAGGAGAACCATTTAGAATCTCCGGTCATATGTCGAGAACACCCGGAGTCGACAAGCCATATGTCCTCCTTCCTCGCATGACGGACCTACAAAGCACGAACAGGAAATATTTGTGCCTCAGTACTAGGGTTAGTGATAAAAGACTTGGGAATCCAGTACTGAGTCACACGATGCTTGGGCAAAGCAGTAGAAGCAGTAGTAAAATGGTTAGGAGCAAAATCATAAGAATACACACGAGAACCACCTAGACCTCTCCAAATCGACCTACCAAAAGGTCGATACTCCCCCTGTCTAGATGCTACCCGTGGTCTCTCCTCACGATATCCTAAACCAGAACGCTGCCTAGAGCCACCAAAGGAGTCAAAGAAGTCATCTACGAACCTAGGCCTATGTCTAGCAGAAAAGACAGGCTGTCTAGCTCTAGAGACTACAGCACGTGAAGGCACTCCTCTAATGGTTTTCAAAGCACTCATCCTCTCCTTCCTCTCAATCTTGGCTCTACGGAAGTAGAACTCAACAATGTGACCATCCTTCTTGCAGAAGGTGCAATGGTACTTGACCTTTTGAGGGGTCTGACCTGTTGAAGTAGAAGCACATGTCATGCTAGAAGGGGTTTGGGCAAAACCTGCAGATCTAAAAACTATCTTAGATGGCTCAGAAGGTTCTACCTCAAACATACCACTCTCAACAACTCTCGCAATCTTAGGTGGATGGTTCTTGGAATGCTCTAGGGGATCAAAACCTAGGTCACTATTCTTCACACTTACCTTAGATTTGTCAAGGATTAAGTTGAGGTTCTTCTTCCCACTAGAAAATCTCTCAAGAGTCTTTTTGAGGTAATCATTCTCTTTGGCTAGATCCTTACATGATGCACACTTATTTGAATCGATTACCTTATTATATCTCTTCTTAAGAAGAGCTAGCTCAACTTTCAAAGACTCACAAGACACACAAGAGGTATTCTTGATCTTATCCACTTACTCCTTGAATTTTACTCTAAACGCCTCTTGTATCTCATCCAAATTTTGTCCAACTTCAATGCAAAATGCACAAGAGCTAGAGTCAACTACTTTCTTGGAAGCAATCATGGACGTAGATTTTTCAATTTTAGCTTTCTCTTCTAGTGTCTTGTTTAGAGCTTCATTTTCAATTGTAAGCTTAAGACAATTTTCACATGATGCAGATTTAGAGTAAATGACCATTTCAGTCATTTCTTTCATTTTTATCTCATTATTCTCACAATGAGAGCAAGTGTGACTAGCATCAAATTTCATCAATTCTTTTGTAGCGCTACCCAATTTTAATTCAAGCAAGGCACAATTTGAGCAAGGCAAAGGGATAGCATCTACAGCAGTCACATCTAGAGCAATGGCATTCATGCAACCAGGACTAGACTTGAGAGATTCTAGTTCATCAAGAGCATCTTTTAGTTGATTCGCAATAGAGGAATGAGTAGATTTTAAATTGGTCAATTCATTATTCAAGCTAGAGCAAGCATCACAAATGTCAACAGGATTAATGGATTTGAGCCTAACAACTTATAGGATTAAGTTATCAATCATGGTGTCCTATCTCTTAATCATTTTAGCTTGCTTCTTCAATTTTTGTTCAGCAACGACCAAAGCACGTCTCATATCAGCAAGTGAGGGACATACCTCATCGGGATCGCTAAAAGGGTCGTCGTCGTTAGAGCAGTCGACGTCGTGGCTATCCCTGGCCATGAAGCACATGCTAGTGAAATCTTGAGCCTTCTTCTTGCCATAAGAGTCATCCTCGTCGTCCTCCGTCCCTGAGTCCACATCGCTCATATCAACACTCTCAAGAGCGGCAAGGACCCGACTGACGAACTTGTGATAGTTGGGCTTTTTGGCTTTCGCATCCTTGGCTTGAGAACGCCTCCGAGAGTCCTCCTCCATTTTGCCCTTCAGCTTGGGGCACTTGGAGCGAATGTGGTTCGGCTCACCATACTCAAAGCAAGTGACAGGACCACCTCTCCTTCTGTACCTCACCTTGTTGTACACTCTGGAGAATTTTGTCGATAGGAGGGCTAGGTCATCCTCAGGTAGCTTCTCTAGCTGCTCATCACTCAAAGAATGCAAAGCAGACAAGGAAAAACCAGATGAGTCAAAATCCAATGAATCAGAAAAACTACCCTTAGATGGGTCGACCACTAAAGCCATCGAATCTGTCTTGGGGAGACGCGAGATGAAGTCAATCTCATGCGTATTCAACCTCGAGTAGAGTTTATCCATGGTAAGCTCACTCATGACATTGTTGTCATTGATGGACGTGATCTTCATCCCCCAGACCTTCACATCAAGAGCACCCAAAAGGCGGCGTGCGTTTTGATTCAATGAATACAAGATCAACAAAGCACGTAAATCATGAAGGATCTTTGAGAACCTCCCCCACAGCTCATCTAAAGACTCACCAGGCCATTGCTCGATCTTTGAGTATTCTTTCTTGAGCTGGTTCTATCTCACTTCCTTGATCGCAGTAGAGCCCTTGTGGTAATCACAGAGAGTCCTCCAGATCTCATGAGCAGACCTCAAATGAGCAACACGCTCAAACTCAGATCGACTAAGGCCTTGGATCAGAAAATTTCGAGCTTTGCTATTTGCCTCAACATCTGGAGTGATCACATCGTCACTGGCTGGCACGACATATGAATTTTTGACCTTAAGCCAAATAGCGTGCCCTTGAGCCTCGATGTAGGCATGCATGCGTGCCTTCCAATAAGCAAAATCAACTCCATCAAAAACAGGTGCTTTGGTTGGATACTTGTCAATCGTCATGGCTCTAAAGACCCGTTAAGATCTATGAGAAGAGCTAACCGGGCTCTGATACCACTTGTAGGACCGGAAAGGCGACTAGAGGGGGTGAATAGGAGCACAATCACTTTTTCACCAATATCGGATTCAACATGAATTTTACTCCAATAGCTATGGAAGCTATGAAGATCAATATTCAAGTACAGTGGAAGACTTGTATTGAATCCAATCCAAAACCCCAAAACATAAGATCAAAAGCTCAAATCACAGAAGCTGAGCGGTCTGACCGATTTGTATACGACGGTCTGACCGGAGCCATGAGCAGTCTGACCGCTACCACGGGCGGGCGATCGGCCGGACTGACGTAAACAGTGCCTCTGACTCAAAAACCAAAATGAAAATCGGTCTAACTTTTGATCTACACGGCCAAACTTGACCAAATTTGGAACACACCTTCCTAAGGATATTAGGAACCTATTCCAAGTAGCGATTGAGTAGATCCATGTCAAAGTTTCAACCTTTTTCTATTTTACCGAAGGAGGGTTCAAAACCGAGCAAAAACGAAAAACTTGATCCAAAGCTAGCTCGTGGGAGATTGATGATCAAGATGATCCTATATGTATTCCCACATGTCACAGCAAGGAAGATGAGGGCAAGAACTAACTAGAAACCCATCGAATCAAAGAAACACCCAAAATTAAGAAATAGAGAGCAAGAACAAATAGAAACTCATCTTGAGAAATCTTGCATAGATTGATTCGTGGTTGTTGCTGGTTTACAGCCACTCCCTCACGGGGGACAAAGCTCACAACATGAGCACTCAAATCAATCCAACTCTATAAAAACCTAAGCCTTTCTCTCTTCCTCTTTAAGCCCTAAGACAAACTAGGGTTTTGCAAATGAAGTGCTTGGGGGCTGTTTGACAGCACCCCCTCCTATTTATAGTGAGGCCTAGCTTCTAGAAGAGTTAACCCTAATGGGCTCCTGTTAAGGCCCAACACAAACGGGACACACGCACGCATCTTAAAACGCCGTCTTCATCTTCAATTGACCTAAATCGCTTCTCCACGCACTGTCTTGCGCCGTGGTTTAGTCCAAGGTCACAAAGGCGGTATTTGGTGAAATTACCAAAATACCCCTTCTTGATCTTTCTCCGAAGACCAAGTCCAATCTTGGTGAAGCACTCACCTGCTTCGCCACGTGTAGGTTGATCAACGGCTCTCATCGTGTCGGCAAGTCTCTCCCGTCCGGCTCCCGCCAAAACCATCATGGCACTTGCACCAACCCCCGCACCGCTTAATCCAACCCGTCGCACCGAACTTCCCGTTCGCTCACCTTTATCCATTCTGCGCCATGCTTGAGTTTTCTGACCTCACCCGGCATCCTCGACCGTCCTGGACCTCAGCTCTCCTAGCTTAGTCCCGATCATGCTCGCCATTGACCGTCGTTGACCTCCAAGCGTCCTGCACAACAATAGACAAAGAAATTGAATCTAGGAACAAGTTCTTCACAACTTGACCCACGTTAGCCAAAACATGCAACATGCAACACATATGCAATGAAAACCATGAACATAACCTAACGAACACACATCGTGCCACACTGACGAGCGAGACAAGTCAGAACCGATCAGACCGCCACCCTTGGCCGGTCTGACCGTCCACTGGCCGGTCTGACCGCCAACAAAAGGCCGGTCTGACCGCCCACTTGGGACTTAGCCAAATTTCCAACATGGAAACCCAAGAACTCTCTGGAATTTTTAAATGAATAGAACTTTTGCCTGGAGGCTCAAAAAATTATGAGACCAAGAGTAGTAGAACCTCCTCTCTTGCCTACACCCTCTATTTTTGGCCCAGCTCAAAACTCCAAGGTCACCTTTTGGCCGGTCTGACCGCTCAGCAGTAGCCGGTCAGACTGCTCCTCTGGCCAATCTGACCGCCACTCTGGCCGGTCAGACCGTCAGCCACCAAACCTGAAAATTAAACCGAGGCAAGGCCGGTCTGATCGCCAAAGTGGCCGGCTAGACCACCAGTGACCTAACAGCCTTTGAAACTTTACCGAAAACGCATGATTTGACAAACCACAAAAGCCATTGCCAATTGTATTATCATCCTAAGATCATGCACATATCCCCATGATATCCGCAGATCATTTCTAGGATTTCAGCCACACTCATGAAGGTGGAGATCCCGTTCATCATCGGAGGTGTTCATGCCATCACCACGAGAGCCCGAAGTGAGTGTGCAATGGAAAGCATCCCCAGCCCTGCCTCTTGGAGAGAGATTAGGATCTGAGGGGAGGACAAAGACTTCCTGGGTGCTATTATCTCCACTTGCGTCTGATTCCTCCTGACTAGAGGATTAGTTGAAAGACAACATCTCGTGACTTAGAGCAATCCCCTCTAGGAAGGGAAATTTTGGGTTATAACCGTCTCCAGCTGAAGGTAAATCCTGCGGGGGTATGGTCAAATTCGCAAATGAAAAGGGCTTGATAATACACCTCGTTATCAGGTGTTGATTAAGTCCTGGAATCATGAATTCCAGGACGTTGTGCTAGATCAGACGACCTTAGACGCGCTTAAACATTTGGAGGGAGAACCCTCACCGTGCTCTATACTCGCCATGGTGCAATCCTGACCCTGGTCGGATGGACCCTTGCCCTTTGAGGAGTCCAGTTCCTCATCTGAGCGTAATGTCATTGGGGAGAAAACTCCCTCATCAACCTTGTTCGTGACATGGTCTCCTGGGTCTGGTGAAAGATCCCTAGAAACAGCATTGTCGTTGGATGAAATGATGCTCTGCTCGTACTCGTAGCAGGCATCCATGTCAAGTTCTGCTTAGTCTGCCAAATCGAACCAATTCTCCCCATTCCATTCTCCTACCATGAAAACATCAGAGTTGAAAAATGAAGACAATTTGTTGAAAAGGAAGGAAGAAATCGGAAGATCCCCACGGACGGCGTTAACTATCGATGGTTTAGTATCGATCTTATGAATGAATGCTGGAGACTCTCCTTAAGTTAAACCACACAGAAAAAAGACACAGAGATTTTATATAGGTTCGGGCCTTCTTCTGAGAGAATAATAACCTTACTTTTGTGTTGTTGTATTGACTATGCTTTACAACAGTGAAGAAATCATTAGAACTAGGGCTTAATGACTTCTGTCTGCTGATCTCGTCTTGTGTTCATTGTCGTTGTTCCTGTCCTCTGTCCACCGGCTTTACTTCTTATATAGCGCGTGAAGGGGTGGCAGTTATCCCGTATCAAGAGGTGTCTCACCGTTTGATGAAATACGCACGTTCAGTGACGGTTATTGTCAGAGACTAATCTTCCCATGTCGTCTTGCAGTTATGTCAGAGACAGATGCTTAATACGTGCAGTTGTCCCGGAGAATAACATCACATATTAACTATTATGTGTATTAAATACATTGCATAAGTGTCCCTAGTTAATTGGGCCCATATGTCTGTAGGCTTTGTTGACCATATAGTGGTCGTAGTTGACCTGGTCGTAGTAAATCTTGCAACCATGAAGTGATCGATCATGAGGTGGTCGTAAGAAATCTTACGACCACTATGTAGTCGTAGAAGAACTTATGAACATATAAGGTGGTCGTAAAATGCTCTACCACCACTCGGCTAAACTTCTTCTTTATTAATGATAAGGGGTATCCTTACAAATAGCGTGGAGATATTGCTATCTATAATAATAATTATCGGATAAACAATTTAATTAATTAAAGATTATTATATCCTTGTCATCACACTGTTGACTGACTAGACCGTAAGTAACCAGTTTCCCCTGAAAGTCTTGTCCTTAAGTTCTCATCAGAAAAAGATAATCTTGTCCGTAAGTAACCAGTGTTGAAAGTTGTTAGTACTGCCCGAAGAGGCAGCAAACAGCAACCGCCGGCATTTCCTAGGATCTTCCACAAATGGTCAAATTAAGGCAACGCCTAGCCTACGACTTTCAAGCTACTAGTAGTAAGCAAAGAACAGGTAACATCGATCAGTACTGCAGCCTCTCCGACAGACAGACAGGCAGCCAAACATTAAAAGTTAGTTTATTAGATACCGCCTGCAGCATGCTGTGCTTTAGCGACAGTCCCGCTAATTAACAATTAGACACTAATTGGTGGAGTATATAGTACTGATCACTACTGAGCCACTGAACATATTGACTGAGTTGCTAGATAGCTACAACCTAAGTATCTGTGGTCCAAAATAGTTGATGTCGTTTTAGCAAATTAGTTTTGGTACCTGTTTTCATATTTTATGCACCGATTTCCACCAAATACACATGTTAATTACTTATTCTAGAGTTAGTGTTGAAGCGATAGATATCCATCCCTCAAACACATGTTAAAACGGGAACATCCTTGGTCTATACGCATGATCTAAAATCGCATCTAGATCAGACCCATGGAAATATATTTATGCTCAGAGCCTATTTCAATAGAAATTTCACAGCAAACAGTGTAACTCCCCTAAGAATTTGTGTGGAAACTAGACCTGGGCACAGGACCGGACCGTGCCATGCCGGCACGGTCCGAATTGTCTCCAGCAAGCCCAAGCACGGCCTAGAGCCCACCATGTTGCCGTCGTGCCGTGCTGGCCCAAGCACGGTCCCGTCGCCATCGTATGTCGCCTGTGGAAACGAGGGATGGCCAGGGTACTAAGCCACTGAGGAGCGAGGGAGGAGAGGACTGAGGACATGCAACCTCACCTGGGCGTCGTCGCCTTGGTCGTGGAGGACCACCGCCGTCGCCGTCAACCTCCACGCACTGATGCACGGGCACCCAAGGGCGACTTTGAACGCCGCCACGAGCCCACGACCTCCTTGCGCGACCTCACCTGGGCGTCGTCGCCTTCGTCGTGGAGGACCGCCGCCGTCGCCGTCAACCTCCACGCACTCATACACGGGCACCCCGCACCCGAGGGCGACTTTGAACGCCGCCATGAGCCCACGACCCCCTTGCGCGGTTGCGCCACGAGCGGACGAGCCCGCGGAGGGCCGGTAGAGGGGTGCGGACGGGGGAGGGGCGAGCCCGAGGGAAGGAGCTCGAGCGCCGACCGCCGGGTCCTGCAGAGCGATGGCGCGAGGAGCTAAAAGGCGGCGGCGGAGAGGCGGGGCCAAGCCCGAGGGGAGGAGGAGAGGAGGTGGGGGGACGGCGACGAGAGAGGCTGGCCACCGGCCCATTGCCGCGGCCACATGGAGAGGGGAGGTGGGGGCGTGGGGCAGCGCGGCGGCGGGGATTTGGGGAAGACAAAGAAAACCGAAGGGGTGATTGGGTGAAGAAGACTAGAGATTAGAGAAGCTTCTCGGCTGTAAATGAGGGAATGGGAAAAACAAATAGGAGGGGAAAAAAGGGTTAGGAAAAAAAGGGAGGGAATGGGAAAAAAATAGGGGTTAGGAAAAAAAGTAGAAAAAAATAAAAAAATACGATAGAAAATAAAAATTATTCATAACGCAGCAACACAAAAATATTCAGGGGAATAACTAAAATTTATTTATTGTTTCATACAGTACAAATACAGAGTTTGTTGCCTCGTTAAAAACCTTACCCCTAGTGTGGGGTACCCCTGGTAAGGAAAAGAGTGCAGCAACTACATACACTGATACACATAGATAGACTAGTTGACGTTGATATTCTCTAGGTCGGCTATCGCCTCCACAAGATCTCCGGATCCTCGAGGTGATGTTGCGTCCATTCATCTGCGCTCTCCTAGTCTTTGAGGCATGTGAGTGCCTCAACCATCTCAGGTGTGAGAGATGACCTCCTTAGCTCAATGATCCTCCCCACCGTACTGAAAGTGGCTTCCGATGAGACAGTCGACGCCAGAACCACAAGTACATCTCGTGCAAAATGTGACAGCACGGGATAAATACGCTGGTGGTTCTTCCACCACAAGAGGAGGTTGACATCATTGCCATCCGCGAAGTCAAGCTCGGTGTTCGCAAAAGGTGTGTCGAGGTAGTGGTTGATCTCTACTCTTGGATTCCATTGAGACCGGTCGGTATGCGAGAAGATGAAGCGGATGCTGGGGCCTTCGACTTCTTCCAGATGTTGGAAGCGCTCACATTGCGCTGTCCTTGTTGCGTTGTTGAAGTAGTTATTCTCAATTGATTTCTGCTGCCAAACTTTTCATAATACAAATCGAAAACTCGAAAAAGCTCGTCATGAATGTGAGTGTAAGCCTCAGAAAAATCAAGATCAAATGCCTCCCCAATTCCCTCGTAAGCCCCCTTCAGATCTGCTAATTTTCTCCGAGGGTCCATAATCGTACCAAAACAGAAGAGATGTGGGATAGCTTGAAAATATTTTAAAAATTTTCTCTGCATTGGTTCAATAATAGGTCTAAGAAGGGCATCATCTCTATTTTCCTTAAAGCGTTAGCGATAGTCTAAAGCCACTCGATGACTAAGCAAGAAGTAGGATAGTAAACACCAGATAAAATTGTGGTTGCATCGTAAAATGCTTTAAAAAATTCACGAAAACGACCAGCAACTAGCCAATCTGTTTCAGTAACCAACTGCTTACCAGAATTAGTATTGTCGAAGAGAGTGATAATGTACTCGTACTCCTTTCACCGCTCCAACATAGTATACGTGGAGTTCCACCGCACCTTCATGTCCAGGTTGAATTTCCTAGGCCTCTTATTGTTGGCCTTGTAGTACTCCTTAAACTGGGCATATCTTGGGCCTAAAACTGTAATGAACTAGATAGCATTGCGTATGTTGTCTAGACTAGGTTTCATTACCTGCAAGCCTGCCTCCACGATTAGGTTCAAGATGTGGCACATGCATCTCTGGTGGAGGACGAAACCACCAGTGTAGGACTCCAGATGCGGTGTGAGGAACTCCATGGCCATCGTGTTAGCTGAGGCATTATCAAGAGTGATGGCAATAATTTTGTTCTCTATTTTAAAATCCTGAATGACTTCTAATCTGGCGTACAGCGATGGCCTCTCCAGTGTGTGCCTCATCAATAGACCTGAACCCTATGACTCGCTTGTTCAAGTTATAATCATCATCTAAGTAATGCGCAACAACACTAAGATAGCCTGCCCTTTGGTGGGATGAAGTCCATATATCGGAGGTTAAAGCAAAAGAAAAGGTAACTTTCAGGAAGTTCTCTTTTAAACATAACAGTTTACGTTGGTAAAATTCTACTATGTCTCGCGCAGTTGTTCTCCTACTTACGTGTCGGTATTGTGGGCAAAAACCACGTTGGATCATTCTTTCGAAACTAGAGCTTTCGCCCGTCCTAATCGGAAGATCCTTAGTAACTATATATCTAGCAATTTCGTCTCTAGCTACCTGAGGGTTGTACATCCATGTACTTACCGAACCATCGAGACCAAAGTTAAAATTTAGTGCGGGCGTTCCTCCTGCGTCCATCCAGCCGCTATCTTCTTCAAACACGCCTGCGCGTGTCGCTTGAGATGACTTGTACCTCCACCTGAGCGTGCAGATAATTTAGTGTGACAATATTTACATGTGGCATAAGGTACCTGACGTCCGTCCTCCATTTCTATGTTGTACTCCATATGCTGCCAACACCATGCACATCGGCCGCCGGAGCTTCCACCCGTTGCATGCACCGTTGAACCGGTCTTGACGTCCGGGGTGGAGACGTTTGGGGTGGAGACATGGGCATCCTCAAAGCCCTCTGTTCCATCCATATGTTGATCATCCATACCATAGTCTCCCATGTCCGGGGAGAGTTGGCAAGGATCAATCTCTTGCTCGTGCACTTCTTCTAGGGGAGGAGGACTAGGAGTGCGAGGGCGTGCTCTCCTGCTCCGCCCTGCTGTTTTCTTCTTTCCAAACATACTAGAAGACTACAATTTAGAGAGCAAACAGATAGCAAATAGAAAGCAAACAGATTGTATTGTGCGGTGAACAAATGAGGAGGGATGAGGGAATTTATAGGGAGGAAGAAATGCGAACGTTGTGTCATACTCACACTATTACACACACAACGTCTCTCTTGTATCGGAGACCACAACGTCTCTCGTCCTCCTGACCTCCCACATCTTATCAGTTATCACTGCAAAAGTGCTGAGCGCCTGAGTCTAGCCAACCCAACGTCTCTTGTGATGAGGCTCGACATCTCCTCTCAGCTCCCATTGCCACAGCAGTGCAGCACTGTCCAGTGGCCAGTGCCAATGCCCACTGTCCATCTCCATTAGACCATTACCACATCCACACGCCTTTGGCCTCTCCATCTCCTAGTCTCTCTCCGCCGATTCGCCGACAGTCCCACTGACCCACTCCCACACGCCTCTCCATGGCTCTATCTCCCCTCCGGCCCTCCGCCCTCCTCAATCCCCTCTTGGCCATTCCATTTCCTCCTTGATCCACTCCCCACGCCGCCTCCCTCTCCCTCTCCCCCCCCCTCCGGCCGCCCTCCTCTCCACTCCCCCACGCCTCAGAGCCTCCCTCTCCCCCTCCCCCTCTGGCCGCCTCCCTCCCTCTCCAGCCGCGCCTCCCTCCACTTCCCCGCCTCCCTCTCCCCTCCCCTCCGGTCGCCTCCCTCTCCCTCCCCCGCCGCCTCCCTCCCTCCCAGCCAGTCGCCTCCTCTCCCGGTCCAGCCACCTCCTCTCCACTCCCCACTCCCCCGCCTCCCTCCCCCTCCCCCTCCGGCCGCCTCCCTCCCCTCTCCGGCTACCTCCCTCTCCCTCCACGAGGGGCCTATCTGTGAAGGGCCCTAGTCTGTGTATTCTTGTACATGGTGGCCTGGCCTTGATGCCTCGATGGCGGCGCCATGTGCTGCCGTCCGTCTTGAGTCTTGGTCGGGCTCGTCAAGGCATTCAGGCGCCTACGCCGTCAACGTCTGACAATGGCGTCAACACGCTTCGCAGAACCGCCGGCTGCGCCAATCGCCCTCCTCGCTGGGCTCGCCCGCCACGACGCCCTCCACCGTGCCAAGGATGCCCTCCCGTCTATTTCTTTCTTCTTCTTTTTTTTGCAATACTTGATTTGGGATTGGAGTGGTGATTGGTGAATGGTGATGAATGACTGATGAGCAATTTTTGGTGTGTGTGGTTTTATTCAGTTTTTGCGTTCGATTTTTTGTGTGTGGTTTCCGTTCAAATGAACACTACCGAGGGCCGAGGCCGAGGCGGAGGTGGCGGCGTTCAGTCTTGGCCGACCGAGGCCGAGGCACTAGCCGCTGGCTCGGTGGGTCTTGGGGCGGAGTCGCCAGACCGTCTTGGGCGCAGCGCCTGCCGTGTCTCGTCTCCCATGTGCCGTCGTGCCTCGTCGTGCACCGTGCTGTCTTCGTGCCCACTTGGCCTGATCATGCCGTGCCGGCCCAAACACGGCCTGTGGCGGCGTGCCATGCCGTGCCGTCCGTCGTGCCGGGGAGCCAGGCCCGACATGGCTCTAGGTTATGTGCTATGCCGGCACAGCCCTAGTAGTGTTCGTGCCGAACCTCCGCCGTGCCGTGCCGTATCGACCATGCCGTAGGCCGGCCCGAAAAGCCCCGGCCGAGTGACCAGGTCTAGTGGAAACCGCGCATTCCGAACATGCCTTTACAGCCTCAAACTGCACGCTAACATCTACAGTTAGCTAATGAAATAATCGGAGGAGAGATTAGCTGGCTAGCTAGCAGCTGCCATTTCCCATGAATGAGATCGACCAAATCTTCTACAAAATCATAGCAACTAAGCTCCAAAAGGTAGCATAGGAAGGATCCTCCACAGATATTGGTCAAAGCTAGTAATTAAGCAATGCTGCAAAAGCATGTGTGCTTTGCAGAGTACTACTGCTCCGACAGGCAGCCAAACACGAAAGATTAATTAGTTAATTAACCAGATACTACTTGCTAGACTAGACTACTGTGCTAATGTCACAGACATGAGACATGCTTAATTAGTATCCACCGACACCGCCGAGCTTGTCGGCTGACGACACTCTCTCGCTCTCTCCCCCGTCAACGGTCACCGTCCGCCACCGCGTTCTTTGACGTTCGTGCATGCGTACACGCTGTGGGGCTGCGCACCCAGAATTTTTCGCTAATCTAACATGTTTTCATCGCGTATTTGTAGATTTGATCATGACGAAATGTAGCAAATGAGTTCAAAAAATTATGATTTTTTTTGTGGAGTCTCCTGATATCGTGTACTTGCTTATGTAAATTTACCATAATTTTATTCGTTCAGAATTTTTATCGCTATTTCGTAAAAATTCTGAACGAATAAAATGATGACAAATTTGCACAAGCAAGTGCACAGTGTCAAGAGGCTCTACAAAAAATTTCATAATTTTTTGGACTCATTTGCTATATTTTAAAATTCTTCTAAATTTTAGCCTAACACTAACCCTAATTAACCATAACCCTAACTACCGTAACTAACCCTAACTAATGCGACACATGGCGACCGGAGGCCCGCTAGCGCACAGTCACCATACGCCAGCAACACGGCCACTGTGCGCCAATGGGCGACGTGGTGGCTGACGTGGCGCATGGCGGTCAGCGCAAGCACGCTTGCGTGTGGTCAAAGCTTGGCGCCACGATGGCCGTGGCCGGCGCTAGGTGGCATGGGTCTAATATTGGCGTATGGCCACCGTGTGCCAGCAGTGCTATTTTTGCAAATACTATTTTATCGTGATCAGATCTGTAAATACGCGACGAAAAACATGTTAGATTAACCAAAAACTCGCATACCCGCTTCTCTCTCTTTCCAAATATATAGGTCGTCGTTTAAACATTAACACGGTCTCTAATATAACCTTTTATCATTACTTTTTTCACTAATATATTGATACACTTCGATCCTAAAAAGTTCATGTTTAAAAGTACTTTCGATGATGGCAAATTACGTACGTACCAACATTCCTATTTTTTTCGAAACTACGTACCAATATTCTAGAAGTCATACTGTGTATGCATTCTGAAACTATATCTGTTTTTAATCAGAATCCAAGTGAGTATTGTCTCGAAGTAATTATAGCTACCTACAAAGACACAATTCCAGTTAATTAATTAAGTACGGTGATTAAGAGCATCTTTAGTGTATTGAACCGACATCGATTTAAAGTCATGCTACGTAAGCATTCTAGGAACTAAGCTTGTTTTTCTTCAATATATTGAACCGATTCTTACTAATAACTGGGATCCACGTTACATTAAAAAACCACAAAATAATAACATCCTCTCTCAAACGCACTATCTTCTATGTAGTTGTTTAATGCTTTAAATCGATTCCTAAGTAGAGTTCGGTTCTATGTATTCTTTTTTTGTTGGAATCGACCCCTCTAATGTATTGAATCGATTTAATATCTTCTCTTTCCTCATTTGAACCGGCTAAAACACAATATTAGAGATGGTCTAAGTAACTCTTACGGCAGCTAATTAATTAGCTAGCTAGGCTTGCGCAGTAGCATCGTGTATATAGTACATATCGCTTCGGTTTGGAGTTGCTGTCCGGCAAAAGATTTGCATGAGTTTGTCTGGGAAAGATGAACAAAGCAGCGAGTCGCTTTCTGTCGATCTCGCCGTGTTATGGTCAAGGATTTGTGTGTGTACATGTCATTTTCTGTCGATCCTTTTCTGTGAATATGCCGTCGCTTTGATTCTGCTAATTTGTACCGACAGCCTTGCAAGTTACACTGCTGCAAGCTAGCTAGCTGAGGCAATGACCTCCTGGAGTCCTGGTTATTAAGGCTTTGCATTAAGGAGTGTATCCATAGCCTAGCAAGCTGATGCACTATATGCCATGTTCATAATGCTAAACACAAATCGTTCTTAATTAAAAATATTCTTTTGTCTTTCCTTAAAAATGGTCTTACAGATTTTTATAATATTTGGTGCAACCTCGCAAAAAAAAAATGGAGTAATGTTATCTCAAATTTCCTAAACACTTATTTTTACACTTTATTCCATGTGCCCCATCAGTGCCACACATCAGTACTAGAAAAAAATGATGTGCCACTGTTTTAAAAACTTGTTATAAAATCCATCTGGCAAAAAAGAAAATGTTAATACCCGGGATGTACTCAGTTGATATAAATTTGTCATGGGCCTAATTAATTCAGAGAAAAAAAAAGGGGAAGGAAATGCTGCAGGCCTAATGCTAGGCCGAAATGTAATTGGCTGAATTGTCAGCAAGCCCAGATAGATTTCAATTGGGCTCAGGCCTCATGAATTCCAGAAGTAGGTAGGACGATGGTTTCCGAAGGACAACAATAAAAGTCGACTTGACACCTCAGCTGCACTGTTGAAAATACACCAATAATGCTCGTACCTCTAGGCAGCGAGGCTTCCATGGATCCGGTTATTTATATTACTGCAGCCCTATGTAAATAGTGTTTTGTAAGTGTATAAATAGTGGAGGTGGCTAAATGGACTGTGCCAACTGGCTGGTCTGAAGCATAGCATGATCCACACTATAGCTGATGTTAGATTTAATCTTGTTTAGAAAGTATTTTTCATTTACTGTTTTTTACTTGCGTGTCAGAGTAGCAAGCGCATAGAAACTCGTGTCCGAGTTGGATCGAGGCGGTCCATGTACTAGTCTATAAAAGGTGAGCGTGTGAGCAAGCCAATGTAAGGAGTTGAGAAGCAATAGAAAATCCAAAAAACGTTGTTGTGCCTAGAGCATGCGGCACCAAAACTTCTAGTCGATATTGCCTCCGGTAGCGTGTGCGCATCTTGCCATCTTCTAGTCGATCATATTATCGGGCGTGTGCGATTCTTCTTGATCGGTTGAAGCTTCTGGTTTTGTTTTAACAAGTGGTATCGAGCACTGTTGATCTTGGTGCCATCGAAGATCATAGGTGACAACGCGAAGACCGGGATGGGCGATTTCCCTCCTATATCTGTCTGACGACCGAAAATTACCCGTGTGGGCTATGAAGATGAAAGCGAACATGCGGCGCCTAGGAGTCAGGGTGCGATCGATCCGAAGGCAAAGGACAAGGAGGTGGGCGACAAGGTAGACCAGACGGCTTTGGCCATCATCTACCGGCGGTGCGGGACTCCATGATCGCGCGGCTTATCGGCAAGGAGGCGGACGTGAGGCGTGGTGGCCTTCAAAAGATGCGAGGAATTGATCGTGTGAAGGAGGTGCGGCTCGAATTTGCATCCGAGTTCGAGAATCTCGGATGGGAGAAACCGAAGTCGGTGGGCGAGTTCGCGATAAGTTGTCTTCATTGTATAATCAGATTGTCTCTCGGCGACAAGATGGAGGAATCTGTGGCAGTGAAGAAGTACCTGTGCGTGCTACCAGAAAAGTTTGTACCTGTCGTCACCACGCTCATGTACTCCCCGAATCTGGAGGAAAAGAAGATCGAGGAGATCACCGGTTCCCTCAAGGCGCATGAAGAGCTATTGAAGGGGTATAAATCCCGTAACGAGCAAAGGTATCGATCCATAACGGCGGCGTTGCTAGTAAAGGAGATACAAGAAACGATGGCAGACGATTTGGCAGAGGTGGCCGTGAAGACAAGGTTGGGCAAGGCGATGGTGGCGAGATCCGTGATAAGTCACATATCAAATGTTTCAAATGTGATAAGTATGGTCACTATGCATTGGAGTGCATGACCACATAAAGTGCTTCAAGCTGTGACAAGTATGGGCACTATGCTTGAATTGCGAAACAAGAAGAAGAACGAGGAGGTAAACCTCATCAGAAGGTTGTGAAGATGAAGGCAGCGATCCTACCCTACTTCTCTCCTTATGTGTCAACAAAGGCGCGGTCATGGTGAAGTTGAGCGAGAGAAGCGTGCTTCCTAAACTACGCGCGGAGGAGAAATCACGATCATCTTGATGAGTGGTACTTGGGCGGTGGAGCAAGCAATCATATGACGGAGATCGCTCCATGTTCCATGAGCTCGGCGAGAAGATTTGGGAGAAATCAAGTTTGGCAATGGCTCTACGGTACAAATAAAAGGCAAAGGTACAATGTTGTTGCAATGCAAAACGGTGATCGAAGATCTTTGATATTTACTTTATACCAAGTTTGTGCAACAACATACTCGATCTCGGGCGGTTAGCGAGCGGGAGTGCGAGGTGGAGGCTGCGGGTGAGTTCTTGCGAGTCTCGACAAGAACAAAGATCTGTTGATGAAGGTAAAAGATCCCCAAACCGGTTGTACAAAATTTCCTCAAAACTTGTAAATCGGTTTGTGTGAAGGACGATCTGGAGGAGCAGTGGAACTCGAGATATCGACCAAGGACATGGCGGGAACCAGAGTGGCACATAGTTGGCGCAGAGGCGATGATGGCGGAGTCTCGGGGCGAGATCGAGGCGGTCTTGTGACAAAGGCGTCTGGTATTGCAAGGCGGTGAGTCCCACGCACATGAAGGTGCGGCATACATGAAGCCGACGCAGAGGGAGAGCGGTGTAGCCTCGGCTAAGATGTCTGTGAGGGAAGTGGGCAGACTTGGTCCAAGAGAGAAAGCGAGAGGCTCGGTAATGACGAAACCGAGGTGGTCGTGGGAGGCGGGTGCTCCGGCCAAAGCGATCGTGGGGGCGGGTGCTCGGCCCAGTGATCGTGGGAGCAGGTACTCCAGCCAAGGAGGACATGCAAGGAAGGACAAGTTCAGTCCAGGTGCGAGGCGCGACAAATGTTGGTTTGTGCATGGCTCAAGATGGAGCAAGCGCAGGTAGTAGGGCAGTATTGGCCCAGGAAGAACGACACACGGGAGTGCAGGTAAAAGAGGAAGACTTAGAAGTTCAGAAGACGAAAAAGAAGATTGGCATGATCAAAATGAAGAAACAAGATTAAGGGGGTGATTGTTATATTTAATCTTGTTTAGAAAGTATTTTTCTGTTTCTATTTTTACTTCGTGTCCGAGTAGCAAACGCATAGAAACTCTGTGTCCGAGTTGGATCAGGACAGTCCATGTACTAGTCTATAAAAGGTGAACGTGTGAGCAAGCCAATGTAAGGAGTTGAGAAGCAATAGAAAATCCAAAAAACGTTGTTGTGCCTAGAGCATGCAGCACCAAAACTTCTAGTCGATATTGCCTCCAGCGCGTGTGCGCATCTTGCCATCTTCTAGTCGATCATATTATCCAGAGCGTGTGCCGATTCTTCTTCGATTGGTTGAAGCTTCCTGGTTTTGTTTTAATAGCTGAGTTGGGTCGGCACGGATCGAGCGACCGTGCCGTGCTTGGGTCTGCACTGTCAGGACCTAAAAATACGATTTAAGAACCCTCTGTGTATTCTGAACTAGTCTCGGAACAGTCGCTAGCTCATACAGAAAACAGTGATGAAATATCATCCATTTATTCGATTTAACTAAAAATATCTCAAAATAACCAATAGTAAAAATAACTGAACTTTATGGTCAATGTTTACTTAACCTATCACGCAGGGCTAAAAAAAACAAATAAACTCTTGCAGTGGAACAGAAAAATTTAAAAAAACCAATCAACATACCCACAGGCAATCGAGTGAAGAACGCATCCTAATCTACAAAGCCTTCATAGTACTCTTGGGCAAAAAAACTCTTGAGCAGCTTGGTATTCTTCAATTGAGCAACAATGGCGTAAAGCCGTGAGTACATAAATTACTCAGTAAGTCGTGGAGAAATGTATGCAAATAGTATTCATGCAAAGCTTGAATAAAGGTTAGCTGTATGGTTCTTTTGCATAAAGCAACATTGACGATAAATACAATAAATAATTTGAAATACGTGTAACACCCTGGCTTTGTAGAAGCCAAGATGCACCCTACAAATACTATCTCTAATCAACACTACAAATTTTGTTTAACAATTCAACATCGAAAGACAACTAGACATCATCCGATCAATGTTAATGGCATTACTAACATAAAATTCAGCAAGGGACTAGGTACCAACACTACAATTATTACAATTCAAACAAGATTAATCACATCATGAATAAGTTCCAAATAGATAAATTCCTCATCTAGCATTGATAAATTCTGAAGGAAACTAATGGAAGTACCAAGTTAACCAATTATTACAATAAAAGTTTCTAGCTGAAATGCGTCCCGTGAGCTACTTCCACCCAATGTATGTCGTCCTCAACGATCACCTAAAACAATAAATAGCAAGTGTGAGTCTACGACTCAACAAGTACAAATGAACAATATATGAAACATTGAATCGATGACAGTTCATTCTCAATAAATATCAAGCACATATGTAAATGCTATGAACATGGTGCAAACACATGCATATGACTCCACTTCTCTTCTACATATACCGGTATAGCCAGTGTAACACCCGTCGGTGTTCACTCATGCCCGTATTCTCAAAATACGGGGATCCATTGCCTGTGTGAAGAATCTTTCATACGGGATCTAGTTGCCCATATTGAAAATATGGGGATCTCATTACCCACTCCCATAGGTTAAGCATGAATACTTGAAATGAAAAGAACACTTCCATACTTTCAAATTGATTATGAACAATTAACGGAAACATGAAAACAATAGACAATACCCATACTTCATAAGAGTAACCATATCATATTCATTTAATCAATTTGTTCAATCATTCATCCAATATGACTCTAAATTGTACTTGCCTTTCGCGTTGCGACAATTTGGAATAAAGCGAAGGTGAAACCAAATCCAAGATCACTCCACCTACAATAAATATTTTACTCAAAACAAGCTTTGACAAAAATAAAACAACGCTTAGTCATAACGCTCTTAACCACACTCCAAAATCTCATATTTCATATATTTAATCTACTCAAACAAAATGACAGGCTAGCAGTAACTCGATACTGGACAACAATATTCAAAAATCCATAACTCCTATTCTGCTTATCAAAAAAATGCATTCTCAGTCTTTCTAGAAAGCTTACAAAATTGTCTACAATAGTTAAGTTGGCTAGATCCTCTAATTTGGCCTTTAACTAATTTTAACAGACATATTATTAACACTATCAGAATCTGACAGACATTCTGGACAGTAGGCTTGAAATAGCTATAACTTTTATTCGGTTGATCCAAAAATTATGTTCTTTAATATTATGGAAATATACAACAATTACGTACAAAAGTCATGTTGATAAACAACCCTGATTCGGCCGTTATCTATTTTTAGTCTATCAATTTCTACCACTACTACAACCTGACAGAGATTCTGGACAGCAGCATTGAAAAAAACATAACTTGAAAACTATCCATCCAAATAATGCAAATTAAGATTCCATGGAAAGCTACTAGAATTTCCCACATTTCTTTAGGAGATGAACAAACCTAATTTTGTAGTTACAGACTTAAAAACTACAGTACAACTAACAGTAGTAAAAACCCGATCTGCTACCCGAAATCAACCGCATAGAAAAGAATTAAACAACAACAACGAAAAATTGAAGATCACCCTTGAAGACACGCTGAAACCCGTTGAAATCTCCGCGAGAACCTCCTCTCCCCTTCCTTCTCTTCCTCCTTTCTTTCTCTTCCACCTCCTTTCTTCTACTGGTCGAGCAAGGGCCAAGGAGGCAACTGCACTTGGGAGGGGAGGTGCTACAGTACCTACAACGGTGCTACAGTATCAGGAGATACGGTTTGGGTGGCCTTCCCCGTTCCTTTTAAGGCCAGCCGACTCAATTGGACCAAGACATCGTGGGCCAAAGTCCCAGGTTCTCCAATAAGAGCAAAAACGCCCTTCTAAAACCTCTAATTCTTTCTCTAATTCTATTTAATTTTAGTACTAATCACTTATTTATTTTATGTTTAAACGAGATATTACCATGCGTAATTGAAAATATGTAGGACCGAAATGGCGACAGAAGGGGGGGGGGGTTGAATGTCGCTCGCTTCAAAATCGCCCCAGAGAAATCAAACACTGAATTTTTCAAAAGGATGCACAACAAAGCACCTCACAGAAAATTAAAATTAATTTTGCTGAAATTTGGAACGCATGCGACACTGAAAAATTCACCATAAATCAGAGACCAGCCAGTAAAAATATCAACTGAAAATACCTCTGTTTGATCTGCATGCAAAATTGTTGAAAATCAGCCAAGAAGAAAAATGAACTGTAGCATACATCAACAACTTGCAGCCACTAGATTCTTTCACCAAAGCAATAAAGAAAACGTGTTTCACAAATGAATTCTACGGGCAGCATAGGCGACAACACACCTGCATCAATCCTCAACAGACCAAGCCAACAAGCAGAAAAGAAACGAATAACAAAAACTGCTGGCAATCAAATCAAACAGAGAGCTCCTGTTTTGCGAGCACAAGCTGCATCAAAAAGGTGCCGCATAGAGCATTCTTTTCTCAGGGAAAAACCGGCCTGAGTAAGCAATAAACAAAGCCAACAAGAGTCTTCTCAACAGAGAAACTCAACACTCACGAGTATAGCGCACCGACAAGCACACAGAGATACAGCAGCACCAAGAGGAAATCGCTCACAGCAAAACACCAGATCTTGGATCGTGCAGGAGGACAAGCTGCCGCAACAGATCAAGATTCAAAAAGAGGCTGAGACAGCAATATACTAGTCAAGACTGCAAAGAAACCGGCCGCCAAGACCCTGTTTCTACGGGAGCAACAAATTCTTCTTACAGGCGCACAGAGGCCTCAGCCAAGCTCCTCATTTTCCTCTCTCGAGATACAGGGTGCAACCAGTAAAGTCAAATCAAGAGGAAAACCAAAGTTGCAGGGAAACAGAAGAGATTCACTAGCAAAATAAACAAAGCTTCAACCAGACGAACACGCATAGGGACCAACCGCAACCACCAAAACCAAACAGCATCTCATATTGATCTAGAGAAAGAGAGATACATGATTGATACAAGAGGAATGATTACAAGTATTCAACTCATCCTCTCCCACTCTCAAACCTCAAGAACACTCAGCCATCTTGAAGAAAAGGAAGGGGACAAGCAGGGAACAACCCTCAACCACTAAAGCCTAAAGCAAAACAAACTCTCTAAAGCCTATTTTGACTAAAAAACCTAAAATCCCTTGTGGTGTTCAGTTTGGGCAGCAGCCCTCCATCCTTTATAGCCCATGGCTAACGGGTCTCCACCCGTTCGCCCGCTAAAACCAACGAGCCGCTCCGCTTGTGCGACCTTGCGAAATTCCCGTTCGCGCCCCTCGCACCTATACAGGAAGCTTCAGCGCTCCTTGTCTCGCGCCTCGCAACCACCTCGAGTCCACGTCGTCTTGACACATCCCGACCGTTCGACCTCGGCGCCACTGCACCTAGTCCGGTCCACCGTGTCTCAAATCACGACTCCACCCGATGTCCTGCGATCACACAGACAAAAACACATCAAATAGCACCGCTCGATACATGAAAGCGTAAATACCAACATACTTACCATGACAAAATCCAAACTTGTCGAATCAAAGAATATGCAACCTAATCCCATACGACCAAGTTTGACCAAAGCAGTGAGCACTGTTGCTGCATAGCGACATGGTCCAAACCACCCAAACCAAACTCGACTTCCTAAACCTATGTCAATTACTCATCACACACACGGACGACCTCCACATGGTCTCTCAATCTCCCCTTGATGAGTATATTGACAAACTCAAAAAAAAGCACAAAGTTGAGTTTGAGTTTGAAGAATCAACATGGTCCAAGAAGAAGAGTGAAACTAATGACCATGTCGACGGAAGGAACACTAGAGCAACAACTAAAAGAGCAAATTGTTCTCCAAAGCTCTAAAATGATCCCAACTAACATTTTCTTCTCTATTCTCCCCTTTTGGCAATAAACACATCAAGAAGGCTCAGAGAGAATATGACAAGTCAATGGATGAAATGGTGAAGTTTGATTATTCTTAGCAGTTAGAGCCATGAGAATTATCAATATGACCATAATGTAATACACCAAGCCATAACTCAATAAAAAGGCTAGCTAGATCATGACAAGATATGTATAAGCTAGCTAGAACACATAGATGACAATCTGAAAATGAGGTACATTATGTGAGCAAGTCAAGTCATCAATGAGCAAAGTCTCGCTAGAGATATCCAAGGATGATCTGAGCCATGTCAATAAGCTAAGCGGAACTAAGAAGCTTAAATTGAGACCAAATAGAGTGCTATGCTCAAGATTGAAACATTGGTTAAAGTACATGATACTTTTTGTGGCTTTAAGCACATTGAACACATGAAACATATTTTCTTTTGAAATTCATGGTGGTTTCCAACCAGATTTTTGTTTTATCATGTGCTAGGTCTCAAGCCTTATCGACTACTCCAAGCGAGAAGCTTAAGAAGATAGTCTAGGTCACCCAAAACTCCCCTAAGTTCATGTCAAGTGCAATGACAAGCCGTCTCATAGGAGAGAATTGGTGAGATCGGTTTTTTCGCACAAAAGAGATCTTTTGCCTTTTAACAAGTTGTACTAACTCATGCATCATCAAGAGACTAAAACGGCTCAATCTAAGGCTCAATATAGATTCATCACTCTACCCGACCTATTTGACATGGCATGAATCATAAAAGGATAGCTCAAGAAAGACTAATCTCGAGTGCTAACAAGACAAGTTTTAGTTTAAGTTGAGCAATTTCAATTAACTTATCATGGCAAAAGCTAGGCTACACATATGAAGTCATGATAAATCTAGCAAATAAGCACAAGTCATGGCAAGGTGTAAAGCATTGTAAACATATCATAGCGAGGATAATAATCAAGGCTCAATGTAGTTATATTACAATGCGAGAATGCTAGAAATGCGAAGATCCGGCTCCCCTCAACATTAGATGCAACTTTTAGTTCAAGTTGAGTTAAGTCAATATTAAGCTCGAAGCTCCCAAATGAACTCCCTCGAACCAAAACAATAAATCGAGAAGGCGGCAAAGAAAACATAAAAGCAGTAGGTCCTTAAAGCATAGATAAGATATAGAGAATACTATGGCTCGATGACTCTCATCTACCCCATATGACTCTAGGACTATCAAGCGCCCTTAACACACCTAGGAGCAAACACGTGCCTGTCTGCAGGGTGGCCCAACCCTCGCTAGAACCTACAAGAAGTGAGTGAGCTCAACCTAGTGAGATAAGTGTGACTAATAAGCGACATCCTAGAATCACAAGATAAGAGCAGAAATCTAAACAACTAGACAAAAGAAGCACTCTAATCTATGCTAGGAGGACTAATCCCAAATGCACCCAAAATGCAATGCAATAGTAAGGAGCTAGAGCATAAATAAGATAGTAAAGTAGAAAAACCCAAAGCTCCCCTCACTCACAGTCCATAAGGACAGACCACTAAGCTCTCCCATGAGTGAAAACCTCGAACTATCCAATGGCTTGGTGAAAATGTCGATAGCTGGTGGTCACTCTCCTGGCTGGAGCACTATATCACCCTTCTCTACATGGTCTCTAAGGAAGTGGAAGCGAATATCGATGTGCTTGGTCAGGAATCTTTGCTTTGGGTTCTTGGCAATGTTAATGAAGTGTTATCACAAAAGAGTGGAACAACGTCGATAACTAACCCAAAGTCCCGCAGGTCGAAGCCATCGAGCACTTGACTCTGACAGAATCGGCTGCTGACAACATACTCGGCCTCTGCGGTGGGTATGCAACACCGCTTCCTTGAAGACCGAGAAACAAGAGAAGTGCCAAGAAATTGGCGAGTGCGAAGTGCTCTTCCTATCTATCCTCTGACCCGGTGAAGTCGCATCAGAAGGCTCTCAAGGAAAGGCGGGATGAGGAAGAGTACCAGATACCATAGTCAATGGTAGCTCGTGAGGTACCGAAAGATCGCTTCACTTGCTTTGGCGGTGAGAAACACGAGGAGAAGCACAAGCGAGCACACAAACACACGAGAAAAATGTATATGCGGTCTCGGCGTTGAGGTACAAGAGGAGCCAATCATCTTTGCGAAACTCCTTTTGATCAAGCGGCTCGCCATCCTCATCAGGTCAAGATAAATTTGTAGAAGCCATGGGAGTCGACACGGGCTTACCATCACTCATGTCGAGCGTCTCGAGGAGATCACGAGTGTACTTGCCTGATGAAGAAAAGTACCCTCCAGAGTGCAGCTTGATTTGGAAGCCAAGAAAGAATGTCAACTCACCCATCATGCTCATCTCAAACTCGGTGCTCATGACATCAGAGGCTGTGAAACGAGCATGAGAAGAGCGCCAAAGATGATGTCATCGACATAGATTTAGACGACGAGAAAGTCACTACCAAGCCTACGGATAAACAAGGTCTTGTCTACTTTACCCATTTCAAACCCATGACTCAACAAGTAGGACTTAAGCCTCTCATACCAAGCTCTGGGAGCACTGCTTAGAATCCATCTGGTACTTTGAAAGCTTGAAGACATGGTTTGGGTATTTGGGGTTCTCGAAACCTGGAGGCTGTCGGACGTAGACTTCCTCCTCAATAAGGCCATTGAGGAAGGCACTCTTCACGTCCATCTGGTAAAGCTTGAAACCCTTAGAAGCTGCAAAGGCAAGCAAGATTCTAATGGCTTCAAGTCGAGCTACAGGGGCAAAGGTCTCCTCGAAGTCTAGACCCTCAACCTGGGAAAACCCCTGAGCTACCAATCTAGCCTTGTTTCGGATGATTACCCCATCCTCACTCTGCTTGTTCTTGAACACCCACTTGGTTCCAATGATATTGTGGCCTCGTGGGGGCTCAACAAGCGACCAGACCTTGTTTCTCTCAAAGTTCTCTAATTCCTCATGCATGGCATTGACCCAAGACTCATCGAAAGGCGTGACAAACATCCTTGGGCTCAAAGGAGGCAACAAAGGCGAGAATGGAGCGAAATTGAGAAAAGCGGACTTAGGCGTGTGACACGCTCAAAAGGTCTCAATAATCACTACTGAAGGATGACTTTTACGGATATGTCGGGAGGTCTGGATGAGAAGAAGAAGTGGCCTCTACCTCGTGTGCGAGGCGAGGCGGGGGCAGAGCCACTAGCTCCAGGAAGGCAGGGCGATCATCTTGAGGTGCCGTGGAAGAAGGCATCTCAAGGGAAGGAAGAGGAGCTGGATCGGGTAAACAACCATCGTCTCCTCGTCCTCATCATCCACAAAGATAGTCTCGGACTGCTCTAAAGAACACGAGATATCGGCCTAGTCCCGGGTGGCCTCGTCAAAAATCACCTCACGAGGTTTCTACCATTCTACTAGACTCGCGGTTCAGGACCTGTAAGCGCGAAGAAGTCGAGTAGCCTAGAAAGATCTGATCACGAGGCGTGACTCGAACTTGTCTAGGTTCCCGGACTTCAAGATAAAGCACTTGCAACCAAACACACGAAAATGAGAGGCGCTAGGCTTTCGCGTATCTCGGCTCATAAGAAGTCTTGGTGTAGGAGTGCAGAAGAAAAACTCGATTGAAACATGGCCTTGTGATGCAATGGCCTCACCCAAAACTTCCTCGGTGTAGAGTACTCATCAAGCATCGTCTGGCCATCTCGACCAAGGTGCGGTTCTTCCTCTCCTAGCGCCATTTCTTTGAGGGGCGTATGGAGAAAGAAGCGGTGCTCTATACTGTCTCATCGCAGAAACTCTCAAAGTAGGAATTCTTGAACTCCGTGCCATTGTCCTTTGCGGATCGCTCGTAAGGCACCGGGAGCTCAGCAGACTGACCTACTAAAAGACCTCGGAAATGTGTAAATGTCTCGTCCTTGAGGCTAAGAAAAACACCAAGAGTACCTCGAGAAGTCATCGACCACAACAAGAACATACCACTTCCCTCCTGCTTGTTGCCTCATTTGGTCCAAGCGTGTCCATGTGGAGTAGTTGTCGGTGCATCGGTCATAATGCTGTGTGGGAGGATGAGCGGCAACCATCTTCTTGCGTCTTGGCATGGAGTGCAAACAAGATCTTTGACCATCTTGAGTTTGGCGGACCACGAATGAGATCATGGCGCTAACTTTCGGGTCAAATGGTCAAATCAATATGACCAAGTCTCCTATGCGAAAAGAGATCGCGGGACTCGAAGCAACTAAACACACGAGAGGATCGCGGAAGAATCGGAGAAATCAGCACGAAAGATCCTCCCATAACGAGAAATCCATAAACCGGACTACAGAAGAATCAAGAATTTTGCAATTGTTTTCTTAAAGCTCACCTCGAAACCGTCATCGATGGTCGAGAAAGCGGAAAGCAAATTGTCTATGACTTACTAACCAAGGCAACATCCTTAAGAATAAAAAAGCATTATCGCGCAGTACCTTTGGCGATGGCGCCCGACAAGCGTCTCCGAAGGTGATCGTCTCATCACTGGGAGCGCGGGCTAGGGAAGAGAACCAACGTGAGTCTCGGTCATATAGCGAGAACAACAGGAGTCTACAAGCCAAACCTTCTCCTTCCCTACCGGCGAACTGAGTCAAGCAGTAAAGTCTCGATCTTGGGATAAATCAACAATGATTTTGGCACCCAATCTTGAATAACACGTCGGCGGATGAAGTAGTCAAGCCGATGACCTCTATCTACCCTCGCTCTCTGTAACTCAAAGCGAGAAGGTCTAGAGTAGACCGAAGGCATTCTTTGGGTCCGGCCCTCTGAAGGAGGCGAGTCGAACACACTGTTTTATCTTGAACACGCCATGAGTAGCTATCTCGATGGGGAAAGCGAGATCTACCCTCGGGGACGGCGGAAGTCACGGAAAGCGACATGAGGGCGAAAACCGAAAACTCGGAAAAACCAAGTCCTCGATCTTTGCACAAACCCATCGGAAGAAACAAGTCTAGACCTCGTGTTGGTCTTAGGTGCACTCAAGGTGCAGGGCCGACCACGAATGCGCCTAAGAGACTCACATAGTCTCTGGCGATCTTGGCGCTGAAGCATCGATCATTGTGTGTCCATCCTTACGGCGAAGGTGCGGTGATACTTCACCTTCGAGAGGTAGAAGCGACATGTGAAATTACCTTCTTGTCGAAATCCCTGGACATAGCCCGTGACTTGAAATGGACTTTCTCGGTCTGGGCTCGATCTCGATCACACACGGTGCTATGGAGTGCGAGCACGGCGGTGGATGCTTCCTCATGTCCTCAAAGAAGTCATATCCTAGACCACGATTAAATCTGCGAGATCTTAGATTGGTCTAGAATAAGATTGAGCTTCTTCTTGCCTCCTACAAATCTCTCGAGAGTGTTCATAAAGTCTTGACACTCCCGAAAAGAGAGGTGCAAGAAGAAGCGAGGGAAAGAAGAGGCGGAGAAGGTAAGGGAGCAAAAGAAGAACCCGGCGAGAGAGGAAGAATGGCTTGTGCACGCCTGGCCGACTCTGAAGGGCAGATCCTCTTGCTAGCCGGTTGGTTCACGTTGCTAAGCGTCTCATCCTTACCAGGGCTTCTCCCCTTCTCCACAATCATATTGCAAGCACAATGTGGCTTCTCTAGAAGATCCTTAGTTAGCTTCACATTTCTCATCCAAAGCAATCAAGTCGATTTTAGTTTGTTACACTTAATGCATGGTGAGCTAACGGGGTCCTTAGAAACAAAGCGAGCAAACTTCCTTTCATGATCAATCATATCTTGAAGCTGTTTGGAAACGACCTCAAGTTCAGCGATTAACTTAGGGCAGTTCAAGCATGAAACAATCGGCTCAAGTAAAAAGCTTGTAGTTGACAATTTTATGATCTGCTAGTTTTAAGTTCATCTTCAAGTTATTGCAATTTTCACAAGACTCGGGCATATCAAGGAGCATGGCATAAGATCCTCTAGCGACAATGTCCTTACCCTCACATGAGGTGGAGAAGTAGTCTCATCAATAATAAGTAGGGTAATGACCATCCTACTCAACTCTAACTCGACAAGCGGACTAACATTCTCCACCTTAACACTATCAAGTTTGGAGGACACACTATCATGTGAGGTCCTTAACTTCTCCATATCAACTTGACAAAAGCGAGCATGTATCACAATCATCACTAGAAGGCGGATGTAAGAGCAATAATCTCTAGTGACGATCTATCTATTTCCTTCTCTAACTTCGGCACACCTAGCCTTAGCTTTAGCATGAAAACCTCCTAGCTTAAGAAAAGCATGATTGAAATTTTGTTAGTAGGTGGGATCTACCTCGTCAGAGTCGGATCAGCTCATTGTCATTTGAGTTCGCCCTCGAGGGCCATGAAGCACATCTTGGGAGAAGTCGTCGCCGCCATCCTTGGGCTCTTGGTCACCCGAATCCGTCATCGTCGCTCCATCCCTCCACCTCGGTGAGGTCGAGGTCGTCAGCAGTGAGGACGCGGTGGAAGAGCTTCTTGGCTTTGCCAAAGTTGCGGAACTTCTTCTTCTTTGGGCGTCTGAGTGGAGGCTTCTTGTTCTGAGTACTTGTCGGTGTAGTCGTTCTTGCCCGAACCGCCATAGTCGTTCTTGCCCTTCTCGGCTTAGGGCGGTTGCTCGGATGTGGTTGGGGCCACCACACTCGAAGCAAATCACAGGTCCTCCCTCTTTCATCCCTCCTCCTCTTGTAAGCATGAAAACTTCCGAGCTAGGAGGGCGGTTGCTCATCTCTCATTGCTCTAGCGATCATCGATTCGTCCACGAGAAGCGACAAAGGAGAAACCACACAACGAATCGACAAAGAGAACCGGAAGCGGCGGGATCGGTGACTAGAGACCATCGGCGTGACCCGACTTCGAGACAATGTCAATCTCGTGAGTCTTGAGGCAATCTGGCGCATCAAGAGTCAAGGTCGAGAGGTCTGTGGTGTCCTTGATGGTAGTCACTTTCATCTCCCTGCCTTGCAGATCGAGTCTTTGTAAGTATCGACGGCGTTGTCCGAAGTCGGGGTATGTGAGACCGACCGCTCGGAGGTTGCTCAAGATCTTGTGAAAGCGTCTGAAGCACTCATCTAAGGACTCACCGGCAAGCATCTCAAATTTGTTGTATTCTCGTTTGAAGCCGGTCTGTCGTCAGTCTTGATCTGGGTGGTGCCCTCATGGTATCGTCGAGGTCACCCGGATGTCGTAAGCGGACGACAGTGAGATATCTTGGTCAAACTCGCTCTGACTCAAACCACGGATGATGATGTTCCTTGCCTTTGCATTTGCCTCAACATCAGCCATGTTCCGACATTGATGTTCTCATCGGCGAGAACAATGAATCGAACCTTGACCTTTCGCGGATGGCATACCTGGGCTGGATGTATGTCTCCATTCGGCTCTTCGGAAGGGTGTCGATACCATCAGCAGGCGGCTTAGTGAGTACTTGTCCATCGCCACGGCTCTTGAGACCGGTTAAGATCTATTGAAAAGAGCTAACGGCTCGATACCAATGTAGGACGAAATGGCGACGAAGGGGGGTTGAATGTCGCTCGCTTCAAAATCGCCCCAGAGAAATCAAACACTGAATTTTTCAAAGGATGCACAACAAAGCACCTCACAGAAAATTAAAATTAATTTTGCTGAAATTTGGAGCGCATGCGACACTGAAAAATTCACCATAAATCGAGACCAGCCAGTAAAAATATCAACTGAAAATACCTCTGTTTGATCTGCATGCAAAATTGTTGAAAATCAGCCAAGAAGAAAAAATGAACTGTAGCATACATCAACAACTTGCAGCCACTAGATTCTTTCACCAAAGCAATAAAGAAAACGTGTTTCACAAATGAATTCTACGGGCAGCATAGGCGACAACACACCTGCATCAATCCTCAACAGACCAAGCCAACAAGCAGAAAAGAAACGAATAACAAAAACTGCTGGCAATCAAATCAAACAGAGAGCTCCTGTTTTGCGAGCACAAGCTGCATCAAAAGGTGCCGCATAGAGCATTCTTTTCTCAGGGAAAAACCGGCCTGAGTAAGCAATAAACAAAGCCAACAAAGTCTTCTCAACAGAGAAACTCAACACTCACGAGTATAGCGCACCGACAAGCACACAGAGATACAGCAGCACCAAGAGGAAATCGCTCACAGCAAAACACCAGATCTTGGATCGTGCAGGAGGACAAGCTGCCGCAACAGATCAAGATTCAAAAAGAGGCTGAGACAGCAATATACTAGTCAAGACTGCAAAGAAACCGGCCGCCAAGACCCTGTTTCTACGGGAGCAACAAATTCTTCTTACAGGCGCACAGAGGCCTCAGCCAAGCTCCTCATTTTCCTCTCTCGAGATACAGGGTGCAACCAGTAAAGTCAAATCAAGAGGAAAACCAAAGTTGCAGGAAACAGAAGAGATTCACTAGCAAAATAAACAAAGCTTCAACCAGACGAACACGCATAGGGACCAACCGCAACCACCAAAACCAAACAGCATCTCATATTGATCTAGAGAAAGAGAGATACATGATTGATACAAGAGGAATGATTACAAGTATTCAACTCATCCTCTCCACTCTCAAACCTCAAGAACACTCAGCCATCTTGAAGAAAAGGAAGGGACAAGCAGGGAACAACCCTCAACCACTAAAGTCTAAAGCAAAACAAACTCTCTAAAGCCTATTTTGACTAAAGGAAACCCTAAAATCCCTTGTGGTGTTCAGTTTGGGCAGCAGCCCCTCCATCCTTTTATAGCCCATGGCTAACGGGTCTCCACCCGTTCGCGCCGCTAAAACCAACGGGCCGCTCCGCTTGTCAGTGACCTTGCGAAATTCCGTTCGCCCCTCCCTGCACCTTCAGGAAGCTTCAGCTCCTTGTCTCGCCGCCGCCTCGCAACCACCTCGAGTCCACGTCGTCTTGACACATCCCGCCGTTCGACCTCGGCGCCACTGCACCTAGTCCGGTCCACAGTGTCTCAAATCACGACTCCACCCGATGTCCTGCGATCCACAGACAAGAAACACATCAAATAGCACCGCTTCGATACATGAAAGCGTAAATACCAACATACTTACCATGACAAAATCCAAACTTGTCGAATCAAAGAATATGCAACCTAATCCCATACGACCAAGTTTGACCAAAAGCAGCCGAGCTGTTGCACCGCATAGCGACATGGTCCAAACCACCCAAACCAAACTCGACTTCCTAAACCTATGTCAATTACTCATCACACACACGGGACGACCTCCACATGGTCTCTCAAAATAATAGTAAATAAGTAAGCAATTTCTTTGAAACAACCAGTGAACTCCCCATTCATTTCCCAAGACAAACTACCAAGTGAATTACCCTTTCACCAAACGAACATTGTATTCACCAAGTGAACTTCTCATTTACATTCCGACACATTTTATGAATAAACTCTATCTCTCGTGTGAAATCATCGAACATGTCCATACCAAGGACGCGACTATTCGAATAGATCAATTAACACTCTGCAGAGGTTGTACACTTTACCCATAAGATATAACTAGTACAACAAGCACCAATAATAACAAAACCTTTCAGAAATTTCATCTTGGCAATTGACTCTCCCGTTATGCATACTATCACCTCAACCTCACCGTTGGTTTGACGCACACCGTTGGACCTGAAAAGCAGCGAACCGACCATCAATGCGACCTTAAACCAGATACACACCTTCACCCATATACTACCTGAGTAGTCAATGTAAAAACTCTATAACTTACTAAGTTAGGCCTGTCCCATCAGGTATGTGGTTATACGATAGGCCCAGTCACACAAAATTAAGTCCTTGACAAGTTACTTAGGCGAGTCTACCACAAACCCACAACGTGTTAAATCCACACCCTCACTGCACAACCGCTTGCCCAAGCAAAAATCATTTTGTTTAACTAAGACCAATGACATGCTCTATTATGGTACACAAATTTTAACAACAGTGGCTAACTACCACGATTCCATATTTCATTAAGTCAAGTTTAATCATTATGACACATGTGATAATGAACCCATCATAACTAAGCTTGACTAAGCATATGAACGATACCCATGTTGGGGATACAAATATGTCCAACTAAAATTATCCATGCTAGGGTGACAAATGATTCATGGCATTCAAATAATCAAAGGAGGCATAATGGAAACAGGTAACAGCTAATCCCAAAATAATTTGTATAAAGATATAATGCAGTTGTATAAAATAATGTACTTTTGAAATAATAGATTTAATCTGATCAAAGGACCACGACTTGCCTTGGAATAAATCTTAGGATTGATCTTGATCTTTGTGCACTCCTTCTTGCTCAAAATTCGATCAAAGGACCATGACTTGCCTTGGAATAAATCTTAGGATTGATCTTGATCTTGGTGCACTCCTTCTTGCTCAAAATTCCCCGAAGTATCAACGTCTATTCGCAAACAAAGCAAATAAACAAAATAAATACAAAACAAAGAGAAAACAAAATCCAAAAATTAAATAAAAATATCAAGAAAATAGATCTTGAATTTAGATGAATTTGGAAATTTGAATGGGCTCAATCAGAGTTTAGATGAAAAACATATGGCTTTTGGAAGATTGAAATCCATGAAATAATGAAAAATCAGAATTTATGGATTTACTGGAATTATTTTTCCGAAGTAAAAACAACTTATTGCGTCAGCTAACGTTAGCAGAGGATTATCAGCCAAAAAAGAAAGAAAAAGGAAATTGAAATTCCTCCTGACATGTGTGACCCACATGTTAGAGACTCGGTTCACCATGGACTTAATCCACCAAGATTTGGATTTGGGTTGGGTTTAGATGTGCCACACGGGCACTGACGTAGCTGATGCGAGGGCGACACGCCAACAAATAGGGCTGATGTGGTGAAGAGGTGGCTGATGACACAGACTGCAATGCCGATGAGGCTCGGGACCTGAGGGATGCCGTCGATTGGCGGCTCCTCAGTGATGCCGAAGGTGACGACGAGGTAGAGAGCGCAACGGGGATCTCAAGGGTGTGCATACAGTGACCAGAGATGGACAGGAGTGGCCGGCGGTGAGGTTTAGGTGGCGGTTAGATCTCGAGCTCGCCAAAAATTGGATTCCGGTGACTCTCCGGCTCATCCAAGGTGTCGAGGAAGTAGCCCTCATCCTTGCGAACTCGAAGAAGGCGGAGGCGAGGCTTCAGCGGCTTCGACGGCGACAGAAGAGCTCACCGGAGTTGCAGTAGTGACCTTGCTCTTTTGGTGGATTCCAGTGGCTAGGGCTCTGATCTTGGGCGTTGGAGGTTAGGGTTGGGATGCGGAGGCCAAGGGGCTCTTGTTCCCCTTATATACGGGCAGCTAGGAGAGTCCGTGGCACAAACGGCGAGGAAAGCGACACGGCGAAGGAGTCCGGGTGCGAGACAGGATCGGATCGAGACGATGATGACGTGGCCATGCGGGACCCACTCAATAGCGAGTCACGGCTCATGTCTTGAGCAGCGTTGCACTGCGGCTCAGCGGAGGCCAAGCAGGTGGGATCGGCATAAGCGCACGAGAGAGAGAAGGAGGCAGACTCTGACTAGACTAAATTTGAGCTTGGAATAGGATTGGGCCAAGGTGAAGAAATTCAACCCAAAGGTTTTTTGAGATTTATAATAGGTTTTCCTTTTTAGAAAATACAGAAAATCCAAATAGCATTTAGAAAATAGCAAATGAACTCAGAAAAATTCTAAAAAAATCTAGAAAAATATATCCAAGCACATAGAATCCAAATAAAATAATTTTGATAATTGTTGATGTTGAGATTAATCATATTAAATTGTTTTGCTTTTGAAAGTCCATATTAAGCTTTATTTTAATTCAAATAAACTTTTGGTGAATTTTCCTACAGAGCCAAGCTACTAAAAAAGATTTTTAAACTTCAGAAAAAAATTGGGATGTTACATGCACCTTGGCCCAATGGGCCGACACGGCACGCACAATGTCGTATCGGGCAAGGCATGGCTCGAGGCACGGCACGGCGCGATAGGGGTAGCAACTGCGGCAAGGCCAGTGTGGCACGGGGAGGAGCCTGGGCTCGGAACAGGGGAAGGTGGCTGGGCTCGAGTGCTAAGGTGGCGGGGCGCGGTTGGCACGGAGGAGGACGGGCGTGGGGAGGAGGAGGATGGGCGCGGAGGTGACGGGGCACGGCCGGTACGCACGGAGGAGGCAGTGGTTTAGCTGTGCGTGTGCGTGTCTGAAGTCGCGATTGTCTTGTGAGAGGTGTCGGTGGTGCTTTGGTGCTCTGTCTTGAGTCTGACAGTTGTGAGCTTATAACTGTCGATCTAAGCAAAATTCGGCTCGACTGACCCAAGGTGCGGCGATGTCGTGCCAGGTCGGCACCCTAGCCTATGGGCCAGCCCGGCCCGACCCTTATAGCCAAACAGATTGGCCAGGCTAGGCCTAATTGTGCCATGCCAGGTGATCCATTTAGGAATAACGCCGTGAGTAGTGCTTGGCGAGGAAATATTCTTTGCGGCGTCTTTCTTTGGAAGCGAAAAATATTATAGCTATTGATCTTGATCTTTGATTTTTGCTCGAACGGTGAAGATTGCTTTTTAATATCATACACCGTAAACCGAGGATCCATTTTCTCTGGCTTCGAAGTTTTGGAATCAAATCCTCTGACATTGCTAAGCAATGTCACAGATGAACAGTTTCGTGACATTGCGTAACATCCGTTGGATTGAAAAACAACGGGCGAGATTAAAATACTGTAGCAGTAGATCTGGTCCGTCCTTTTCAGATCAAACGGTCCAGATCTTTCGAATGTCACAGCACTGTTCATCGGTGACATTCCCGTAGGAATGTCAGAGGATGCAAATCCCGAAGTTTCATGTCCTGGGAGCAGGCCAGTGGTACGATGGTAGGAGCTTGTGTTTGTGAGTGAGGATAAGAGGTGTCCATTTGATAGTGAATGTCAGAGCTTCTGGCTAATTTTGAAAAGAAAAAAAATTGTGTGCTGCAAGTTGGCCTGCTTGGCACGTGAGAATTTCTAAATTTTACCTAGAGTAAATTACAACATGTGTCGTTAAAAACCTGTGTTCAGGTAGATCCACAGACTTCATAATTGCATACTCATAGCCTCAAACTTATTCAAGTGATCATTGCAGGTCCACAGGATGGTTAGTATATTACACGTCACTTTCGCTAATGTACGTCAGCATGACATGGCATCATTTACCTTGCGAAGACATGATTTTTGCATCGGAAACAACGGGGATTCCGGGGCAAAATCGGGATAATTGAGCAAAGAGGAAGAACAGAGACCAGGGAAGGTGAAGAGAGAGAATTTGGAGGGTAGATTAGAGAAGATTTGAGTACAGGGAAGGGAGCAGTAGCAGCACGCCCGTTGTACCAGGTGGTGTACGCGATGGAGGTGATCGGCAAAGCCAGCTTAGCCATGGGCGCCATGGCGGCTGACACTGTGGACCTCTTCGGCAAGAAGAAGGTGGTGGTGGTGACCTCGACAAGAGGCTGCCCGAGGTTAACACCACGAGTCGCTCGTCGCTGTGCTGTGCTTCGGCATGTCGCCCAGGCCCAGCGTCGAACACCTTCCGCCGAGACCATGTCGCCCGCCTCCCCCGCGCCGGAGGAGACGCCGCGCCCGGTGCGCTTCGGCATCGTGGGCTGCGCCAACATCGCGCGCAAGCTCTCGCGCGCCATGCTGCTCGTCCCCTCCGCAGCCGAGGTCGCCGCCGTCGGCAGCCGCTCCGAGGGCAAGGCGCGCCGCTTCGCCGCGGACAACGGCCTCCCCGCGGGCACCCGCCTCCACGGCTCCTACGAGGCCCTCCTCGACGACCCGGACGTCGACGCCGTCTACCTCCCGCTCCCCACCAGCCTCCACTTGAAGTGGGCCACCGCCGCCGCGGCGAGGGGCAAGCACGTGCTCCTTGAGAAGCCCACCGCGCTCTGCGCCGCCGACCTCGACGTCATCCTCGCCGCCTGCGAGGCCAGCGGCGTCCAGTTCATGGACTGCACCATGTGGGTGCACAACCCCCGCACCGCCAAGATGCGCGAGCTCGTCGCCGACCAGGCCACCATCGGCGACGTCAGGGTGGTGAGTTCTGGAAACCTTCTTGCTAAACTCGATTCGAAATTGGAAATGCTCAGTCAAGATTGGAATCGTCTGGCTTGCGTTAGGTAGTATGCTTCAATTTGCTCATTTCTTGGTCACTCCTATTTCCAGTCATGTTGGATTGTTGGGGGAAGTTTGGGTGTTGATGTCGTTGTAATTGTGCTTCATTTGCCCCATTACTTGGTAGTATTTGTCGGTAATGAATGGAATTAGGGGTGAAATAAAAAATGCTGCTTTCTAGCTAGAGGAACATTTGTTTTATGATATTGTTTTTTAGGGAAATTTCACTTTTTTCCCCCGAGCCAGGGAAAACCCCAATTTCTATTATCAGAAATTAGATCTCCAAAAACACTTGCGTTAGGTGATGGCGTCACTGGTACTTTAACCGCAACTTGCCACATGAGCTTCGTTCCCAATCGCATGGCTTCCCGTTCTCCCTCCTTTCTGGCTTTCTGCAATTATCACCAATAATCCAGCCAATAACACACAGAGAAAATGAGTGGGACCAGATCATTTGGCAATTTGCGTTGGAAGCATGCCAGAATGTGCGCCTTCCAGATCGCCCAAAGAACTGCAATGTGTGCTAGATTGGTAGCGCGCATTGCAGTTCTTTGCCGATATAGTGTCATCTTCCCATAGTTTCTTCAGTCTATTGCATCTTTGCTTGTGCTCCAGGCTCCAGTGTCACAAAATTCTCTAGTGAAGTGTGAGTGCATCTAATTATAGTTGCCATGGTTGTCCTTGTATTTAGCAATGGCTTGTTGCTACTGAAAACCTTACTGGTGTGAGATGTGTTTGGCTTCTGTACAAGCCATAACTAGGAAATTTAGGAAGTGCATGCTTGCCTAGTTTACGTGAAGGAACAGCGATGTTTTGTTGCTAGAAACTGGGACCACCGTCTTGCTTGAGATGTAGAGTTCGTTTGTTCTGCTTCTTCCTCCAAAACTTCTTGAAGGTCCTTGCCCTGACCTTATATGATTGTCCAATGAAAATATTGTGGTTTGTCACTTGGCCTCTTTTTTCTGTCACATCTCGCATTCTTATGCATGCTATGTTCTTCTAAATACTCCACTCTCCTAATTTTCTAGTCCTTTCATGAGTATGTGAACAAGTCATTTGACCATGTGTGCTGGCTTTCTTTCTTTACTTCATTGTGGAATTTTTAGCACTTATTTCAACTTTCGTGCAATTTTACACGTTACTATAACTAGTGATTAAGACATTGTTCTGCCAATATAAAACTACTTGGTCCTTTTAGTGATTTTATGTTTCCAAATAATTCACTCTATCTGTTCACATAATCTGTTATACAATTAGCATCTAGTGAAGTTTTTGTTCCCAGTCAGTTTTTAGTATCTAGTGAAGTTTTTGTTCCCAGTCAGTTTTTAGCATGTAGTGAAGTTTTTATTCCCAGTCAGTTTCCGGCAGATACTGCTGTTATTTTCATGTCTATATCTCCCAAAAGTCAAGCTGTTTTTTTTCCTGTTTGCAATTCCTTTGCCCCTTCTCACCAAAACATCATGAACCCAGAATTATCCCCCTCCGCACCAGTTTATGAATGAAGCCAACTCTCTTATGCTATACATCTGCTCACTCAACAACCAGCCTACCTGATGCCTGCGCAGATATGTGTTGCTTTGATATAATTTGCAATGCTTCAAGGTCTGGTCTACACCAACACCTTGGGTTTTGTTTCCTCTTGTCCAAAAGTGTTAACACAGTTGGTATGTTTGTCTCCCTCGAGGGTTATGTACTTATATTTTGGAGCAACTCACTCGTAATAACCACTGAGAGACTAAAGAAATTCACACTCTGATCCATAGTTTTTAAGAAGAGCCTACTCCTCACTGACTTTTGTAGGTTTACTAATCTCATCCCCCCTTATTAAATGATGTTTGCGTCTCTTCTCATTACATTGCCAAAGGAAATTGCACTAGTCTGGTTTAATCTTCCATTGAACCAATTATGCACCTCGAAGAACAGTAGAATAATGAAAAGGTTTAGCAGTTAAGACTAAGTTGATCAGCTTAGTCTTCGTTGTAATTTGTATCTCTATGACTTAACATATGTGAAATGGTCACTAACAGGGGCTCCGACTAGTTTCTGCAAAGTTATTTGAAGTCTAGTTCTTTGTCTCTATGACTTAACATATGTGAAATGGTCACTAACAGGGGCTCCAACTAGTTTCTGCACAGTTATTTGAAGTCTAGTTCTTTGCTTCTTACCATTTTGTGTCACTGTCAATTATCAATTCAAGCGTAGACGCATTTAGGCGAGTTACTCTCCCGATATATACATTCTTGAAGCCCTATGGATCATATTATACTCATTCTGTCTTGTCCGATTACGCTCATCTGGAGATTTTATGGTTTTGTTGTCTCATTATCAATACATAATATACATTTCTAGAGGCTCCAGCAACACCATATTTAGTGCTGAATGATGTTAAAAATAGTGTGTTAGCGCCTCTTTTTCTATTACCATCTGTGCACATTCTTTGCTCAACTGACTTTTAATTTTTCAATGTTAATGGTAGAAAGCCAGGAACTGGTCAAATTCCAGGTGGTTACTGTTATGAATATTGTGTGTATATTCAAGAGGGCCCAATAGGCAATATATAGAGAGAGTACAAGAGGGTTACCATATACAGATAAGAAAATACAAAAGAGTCTTATTCTAACACCCCTCAAACTCATGTTGGATCACATATATTGAGTTTGGAGCGAAAATATAAATGTTGTGTCCTAGTCTGTGGCTTCGTGAAGAAGTCAGCTATCTGTAACTCTGATGGCACAAACTGTAAAGCAAGTACTCCCTCCTGCACCTGTGAGCGAGTGTATGAAGCATCCACACCAATGTGCTTGGTGAGCTCATGCTTCACTAGGTCCCAGGCAATATTGATAGCATCTGTACTGTCAGAGAAAAGAATCGTACGCCCCATCACAGGCACTCTAAGATCTGCAAGTAGCCACCTCAACCAAGTAACCTCATCATCATTTCTTGCCATAGCTCTCAACTCGACATCAGATTGAACAGAAATGCAGATCGCTTCTTAGTCTTCGTGCAATCAGGAAGGAGCCAAGAAAAACACAGTAAGCAGAAAAAGAACAACGATCAGAATGATCACTAGCCCAGGTCGCATTGGAGTACGCCTGAAGCTGTAGTGAGGTAGAGCTAGGGAAAAATAAACGACGAGAGATAGTCCCACACAAGTAGCGAAGAACATGAAGAAGATGACTGTAGTGAAGATGGATAGGATGAGCCATAAACTGACTCAAGTTATGAACAACATAAGCAATATCAGGATGAGTGCTCGGAAGATACACCAAACTCCCAACAAGATGGCGATATTGAGTAGGATCCTCAAGAAAATCACCATTAGTGGCACGAAGCTGTAGGTATCGCTACATGGGAGTCTCAGCAGTGCGAGTGTCAGTCATACCAGACCGATCAAGAAGATCCTGGACATACTTCTGCTGGGAAAGGTAGCAGCCCTCAAGCATGGAAGAGACCTCAATCCCAAGGAAGTACGTAAGAGAACCAAGATCAGTCATCAAAAACTGCTCACTAAGATGCTTCTTCACATACATGATGAATGAGGAATCATCACCAGTGATGAGCATATCATCAACATACAGAAGAAGCAGTGTCCTCCCCCGAGATGAGACATAAACAAAAAGAGCAAGATCATGAGAACTGACAGTGAAACCGACAGCAGTAATCATTGAGATAAAATGCGCAAACCAAGCACGAGGAGCCTGTTTGAGGCCATAAAGAGCACGGCGAAGACGACATATGTGTCCATCGGGAACAGAATACCCAGGTGGTGGCTGCATGTAGGCCTCCTCATGCAAAACACCATTAAGAAAGGCATTCTTAATATCCAGCTGAGAGATAGACCACCGGCGAACAGAAGCAACTACAACAAGAGTGCGAACAGTGGTCATATGGGCAACAGGGGAAAAAGTCTCATCGTAGTCACGACCATACTCCTGCTGAAAGGCGCGAACCACAAGACGGACCTTGTAGCGCTCGATAGTACCATCAGACCGGGTCTTAATCTTGTACATCCACTTGCGCGTGATCGGACGAGCATGCACAGGTGTTGATGCAATATCCCAGGTCTCAGTACGTTGAAGAGCATCAAGCTCCTCTGCCATAGCGAGCTGCCACTCAGAATGAGGAGCAGCCTCACGATAAGAACTAGGCTCAGTGACAGAGAGAGTGAGCTATTGGAGCAAATTCAAAACGATCAGGAGGTCGAAGAGATGTCCAGTCACGAAGGACGTAACGAGGAGCATCATCAGGAGGATCTGATGTGGGTGTCGGCAAGATACCAAGAGAGGATATTGGTGAAGGACGAGGACGCCTAGAGTAGTGAATACCAGAGAAATGAGACGGTGGTGCTGCATGAACAAGAGGTGGTGCTGCATGAGGAGCACCGGAGGTAGAGGTATAGAAGGAACCACTGGAGATAGTAGAGAAATAGGTGAAGAGTCAGAAAGAGACAACCATGAAATCGACTTAACGGTGGTAACAGGAGAAGGAGCCGAATCTCGATAGAAGAAAGGTCGAGATTCGTCAAAGACAACATTTCATGAAATCCTGATTTGTCGAGCAGAAGGATCCCAGCAGCAATAACCCTTATGCTCAGAACTATAACCAATAAACACACACTCAACTGATTGGGTTGATAATTTAGTGCACTCACGAGGCTGCGGCAGAACAAAACAAGTACAACCAAAGACACGAAGGTGAGTGTACTACGGGGGCTCAAGAGAAGAGACGCTTTATAGGATTGACACCCTTAAGAGCAGTGGAAGGTTGCATATTGATGAGGTATGCAGCCGTAGAAACAGCCTCAGCCTAAAACTGTGGTGGAACATGAGAGGCAAGGAGAAGAGTGCGGACAATCTCAATCAGATGACGATGTTTGCGCTCAGCAACCCTATTCTGAGCTTGGGCACCCTAACAAGAAGACTGGTAAAGAGTGCCTAGCTTAGAAAGAAACCGTCTGAAAGCGCCAGAACAGTACTCGCCAGCAGAATCACAGCGAAAAGTACGGATAGGAGAATCAAACTGAGTACGAACCATCGTTGCAAAGCTATGATAGATCGCAAGAAACTGACCACGATTAGACATAGGGAAAATCTATGTAAAAACAGAAATAATCATCAATGAAGATCACATAAAGTTTGTGCCCGTCTTTAGAGATAATAGGCGCAAGTCCCCATATATCTGAATGAACTAAGTCAAAAGGACGAGAAGATAAGGACTCACTAGAATGATAAGGAAGCTGTAGCTGCTTGCCCAGCTTACAACCCTGACAAAACATGGCCGTGCCAACAGTAACATGTCCAAGAACACCCTTACGAACTAATGAAGAAAGACGGGACTCACATAAGTGACCTAAACGGTGATGCCACTACGCAAAAACGCCAAAGGTGGTGGCAGCAGTGGCGGTAGAAGTAGATGACAGGAGCAACTGAAGTGGATAGAAGGTGGAGGCGATCAAGGATGTAGAGAACCTGACGATCCCTACGGCGTCGGCCAGTCCCAAGTACCGTCCCTGTCTGTCGATCCAAGATGAAGCAGGTGTGAGAATCAGAACCAACCCTACAGCCAAGATTAGTGAGCTGACCCACCGAGAGAAGCTGCATGGTAAGTTGGGGAGCATGGGAAATAGCTGGATCAGAAAAGTCAGTGGACAAATGAGTGCCATGATAGCTGACAGACAGAGAAGTACCGTGAGCTGTCTGAATAGAGATAGGAAAAACAGGAGGTCCTACTGAAGTGAGAGATGTGGAGTCCGGTGTCATGTGGAAAGAGACACCCGAATCCAGAACCCAAGAAGTACCTAGAGGAGACGTCTGAGCTAGACTGGCAGAACCTGCTGAGCTGTGAGAGAGCTGCTGAAGTAGAGCATGACAGAACTGCTGAACAGAGTCACCTAGCTGAGAAGGTCCTGACGTGCTGGTTTGTCCTCCCGTTGAGGAAGGACCTCCCTGCCTCCCCTTGGATCATCCAGCCCCACGCGTCTTGTTCTGCTTTTTTCGCACCGCACAACGCTGATAGTCGTGCCCTAAGTTCTTGTAATAATTGCACTGAACCCCAGTTGGTGCAAAAACATGAGCAGAAACAGACACCAGAGGATGGACTGTAGTCGAAGCAGAAAACGTTTGTGTAGTCGAAGAAGAAGGGTAGCAAATCTGGCCAGAACAAATCAGGTTGCTAACCCGCCAAGCTCCTCAATCTGAAGCGTCGAAGAGCCTCGGATCGCTCGGTTGTGGTGGCGGCTCGTAGATTGAGCCCTAACAGGCTAACTCCAGGCAAAGACAACAGACGAAGTCATAAAGGTGAAGGCGATCACGATCCGCTTTCTGTACTTTGTGACACTCCTGGCAGAGCGGAGAAGCCAGCTCGTCTAGTTGGCGCTAGAGACTGCCAGGGCTCGGAAGAAGTCGTCGACGGAGGAGTCCTCCTGGTAAAGCGTCTCCAACTCACGCTGAAGCGAAAAGAATTGAGCATCGCTGTTTGGCTGGTATCGCTCGCACAAGTACTCCCAGATTTGACGAGTGGCACACAGACCAACAATGTCTGGTTGGATGGAGTAATCGACGCTTACCACTAGGATGGCTCGTACATGGGCCTCATCAGCACACCAGCGCTCAAAAGCGTCTATGGCATATTGAAAGGCCTCATCAGCAGCAGCAATAGCGGTCTCTGTCTCCTTCTTTGCGGCCTCATCTTCTGTTGGACGTGCAGAAGTAGACTGTCTGGGAGAAGGCTGAACCGGCGATGGCGGACTTAGTCGGGCACCAGTAACATGTCCCCAGAGACAGAGACCATCGAGCGTGATCTCCATAAGTGAAGACTACAACCTGTAGTTTGTCCCATTAAGCTTTGTTCCCGAGAATGAGATCGCAGCTGATGGAACAGAAGTCATTGGTAGGCGGCGCTGGACGGCGTGGCGGTTAGATCGGCGGGTTTTTTTTTTGAGTTGGGCCGGCTCACTCTAAAGTCTAAGACGAAACGGCCCAGAAATATAAAAGGCTTGAGCAGCTCGGGCGGCGCACGCACGGGGGAACTTTAGGGTTCCCTTGCCGAGCGGCGGCGGCGGCAGCGACACGCGACCGGTGGAGTAGAGGAGCTCAGCGATGGCGTCGCGTTAGGCGGCGGCGCCCGAGCGCCACGTGGTTTGGTCGGCAAAGGAGCTCGGGTGATGGCGTCGCTGTCGAGGGCGTGGCGGCCGGTGACGGCGACAAGCATCGGGTGGTGGCGAGCAACGAGTACCAGCGGCGCCGAAAGTAAACGGCGGCAATGGGCGATTGGATGCGATGGACCATGACCGTCGCCAGCAGAAGTGTCGAACTCGGGTGGCATCGGGTAGTGCTAAGCTCGGGCTCGGGCGACGTCGGAGCGGCGGCGTCGCGTCGGGGGAGCGGGCGATGTCAGGATGGAGCATTGCGTCAGGCGGCGGCGGCAGTGAGAGCGGCGGCGTTCGACGACGACGTGGCAGCAGAAGAGCTAGGTTAGTAACCTTGCTCTGATACTATGTTATGAATATTGTGTGTATATTCAAGAGGGTCCAATAGGCAATATATATAGGGAGTATAAGGGGGTTGCCATATACAGATAAGGAAATACAAAAGAGTCATATTCTAACAGTTACCAGACAGGAACTAGATTTGTATTAAAAAAAAAATAGCCACAGCACCGCCGGGGAAAAATTCCATCACCAAGAACTGGAACCGTGGTGGGATTTTTTCCCATTGGTTTTGAAATCACCACTTGGGAGGGGTCAATCCATTCTCTAAAGAAAAAAATTCCCCCTGGTTGGTTCTTTGTAACTGTTCGACATGGACACTAGTCACGGCAAAATCGAAAGCAAACAAACATGATGAATGTTGCTACTGTTTTTCCTGAAAGAAAAAGATGAAGTCAACATCAAGCAAATTAAATACAAAAAAAACACCGAAAGATATATCAGCACACATATAATTATATAAATAAAGTATAAATTTATGTCTATGTAGTTTTGGTCCTTTGAGTGAGCAATAGGTATAGTGAATTGGTGACTAATACTACAAGAGAAGGGGTTTAATTTTGATAATGTTCTGCGGTTTTGGGTTCATCACATATTGACACTGCTCGGAAAGTTGAAGCTGAGCCTTAACTGGTAAAATTGGGGTTGATTTTTTTTTTCTTAGTGGCTACCACCATGCACCTATGGATTGAGTAAGGAGAAGACGATACAATTGTGGAAGAAAATTTATTTTGTTAAATCTTTGCTGTTTGAACGTGTGACACCAAATTTCAACTGTGCCATAATGTGCATCCATCTGGTGCTGTAATATATAGCTATCTAGTCATCCTACATGGATAGAGTCTGGCTATATTGTCTCCAGCTACTGAAGAACACAATACAATACTATTTATTCCACTCCTAGAATTTGTCAAACTGTTACTCGCCGCAGAGTAAATAGTAACATCGATGTGATTCTTAGTGTATGCGTATGGAGAAATTTTGGAACCATTAGAAACAGACTCAGAAATGGCTGCAGTCACAGGAACCCATAGCACATATATGAACTATGAAATGATATACTCCCATTCTTTGCTGGCTTCAAGTGTTTTCGCTACTACAAAGTGATTATTTTCTTGATATAATAACTTCATAACTGCTTGTTTCCACTTAATTTGGACTTATGCAAAATGTTATAGTTTAACATAAATCATTGTTTTTACTTCTGTTGCTTCAGATAAACACCATGATCAGCTTTCAAGTAAACGAAGATTTCCTCCGCAATGACATCAGGGTAAAGCCAGACCTTGATGCCCTGGGTGTACTTGGCGATATCGGCTGGTACTGCATCCGTGCAATCTTGTGGGCTGTTGACTATGAGCTGCCCAAGAATGTGATTGCTCTGCGTAACCCTGTTAAGAACCAAGCCGGCGTGCTCCTTGCCTGCGGTGCGACGCTCTACTGGGCCGATGGCAAGATCGCCACCTTCCACTGTTCTTTCCTTGCCAACCTCACCCTGGACATCACCGTCGTTGGCACAAATGGTACACTTCATGTCAACGACCTCGTCATCCCGTATGAAGAGAACTCTGCCCCGTTCAGCGTGGCCTCCAGGTCAGGCTTTGCCAAGCTCGAGAGCGGATGGGATCCGCTGCCGAGCAAGCATGTCGTCGTGACAGAGCTGCCACAGGAGGCTCTTATGGTCCAGGAGTTCTCTAGGCTGGTGCAGAACATCCGGGACGCAGGAGGCAAGCCTGAGGGGAAGTGGCCGGTCATCACCCGGAAGACACAGGTTGTAATGGATGCAGTGAAAACTTCTATTGGCAACGGATTTGAGCCAGTTGATGTTGCCAGCTAAATACAACACACTGTTCACTCGATGATACGTCTCCAGTCCATGTCTTGTACTTTGCATATTTGCTCAAACATACTTCTAAATCCTACACAAAACTACTTATTGAAATAATTTGAAGGATTCTGGTTATATTGGGGACAATTATTACAGTGTATCAAGTCAGACGTTTTTACCAATAAATGGTGTAATATTTGGAAAACCTACCTTTGAGCGATCCATAGATGGTTGTGCTGTCAAAGGAACCCATGGTCAACGAAGAGGGAGGTTCAGAGTTCAAACATTTTGTTTCAGCTAGCTTGGTGCTGCAAAATTGCAATGTTTGATGTTGATATGTGATCCGAATTCTAAAGAGGCCAACGTCTGGAGATGTGGAGCGTCGATAGACCTGGTCCATACAGAGGCTCATGATGTAGTTCGAGGGGTGCGGGTACGGATTCCTCTTCTTTTTCGGATTTGTTTCCGTCTTCGACTCGAGCTAGTTTTATGCCACCATATATACCCCTTGTAAGCTGTATGAGAAGAGTTGATAACTCATGAAAATCCCTGCGCTTTTGTAAACATTTTTTCTGATATAGTGAAGATCGCCGTCGTGAGCCCGTGGTTTTTTCCCGAAAGGGTTTTCCACGTAAAAATCGGTGTCTCCCTATTCTTGATCTACTTTGTTATTTGCCTGTCGATTTCTAACAAGTGGTATCAGAGCCATGTTCGTTGCCTGTTTCAATCTAGGGTTTGTTCGACATGGCGTCATTGAAGTATGATCTTCCGCTGCTGGATCGGGACACACGACTCTCTCTGTGGCAAGTCAAGATGTAGGCGTTATTGGCGCAATACGATCTGGATGAGGCGCTGGAGGGCTTCAAGAAGAAGACAACCAATACTTGGTCCGATGAAGAGAAGAGAAAGGACCGTAAGGCACTGTCCCAACTTCAATTTCACATGCATAATAATATTCTGCAAGAGGTACTGAAAATCACGTCGGCCGATGCTCTATGGCTAAAGCTGGAAGAGATATGCATGACAAAGAATCTCACCATCAAGATGCATCTCAAGCAGAAATTGTTCTTACACAAATTGAAAGAGGGAGGTAATGTGTTGAATCATCTTTCGAAATTTAAAGAGATCGTCTCTGACCTAGAGTCAATGGTGGTAAAATATGACAAGGAAGATTTGGGTTTAATTCTTTTGTGTTTTCTGCCTAGTTCATACTCAAATTTCAAAGATACCATATTGTATAGCCGTGATACACTGACCCTCAATGAGATTTATGAAGCCTTGTATGCTAAGGAAAAGATGAAACAGATGGTGTCTTCTAAAGGTTCAGGTTCACAAGCAGAAGGCTTGTTTGTTCGTGGTAGGCAAAAGGAGAAGAACTCAAACAATGGATCTCGAAGTAAAAGTTCGAACGGCTACAAGGACCGATCGAAATCCAGAGGCAAGTACAAGTTGTGCAAATATTGCAAAAAAAATGGGCACGACATATCTGAATGTTACAAGTTGCAGAACAAAGAAAAGAGGAACGACACATACAAACCGAAAGGTAAAACAGAAGATAAATGTACAACAAATATAGCTCGTGATAGTAGTTCTGATGGTGAGATGCTTGTTGTTTCTGTTTTTGCCGGATGTGCTGAAACTAATGATGAATGGATTCTTGATACCGCTTATGAGCCAGTCAATAGTGCCGGTTCTGTTTTGATGGGTGATGATTCAACATGTAAGGTAGCAGGCATGGGCTCTATTCGGATCAAGATGTTTGATAACACCATCAAAACCTTATCGAATGTTCGACACATTCCGGATATGAAGAGAAATCTTATTTCGCTAAGTGCTTTTGATGATAAAGGTTACAAGTATTCAGGTGGAGGTGGAGTCCTCAAGGTCACCAAAGGTTCTCTTGTTGTAATGAAAGGTGACAGAAAGGCTTTCAATGGCCTATATTATCTCCGAGGCACGACAGTTACAGGTAATGCTACTGTTGTTTCAAAAAGGTTATTAGATTCTGATGCTACTAATCTTTGACTTATGCGTCTTGGGCATATGAGTTAACTTGGCTTGGCAGAATTAAGAAAGAGCAGACTTTTGGAAGGATATAGCATCGGTGACCTGAAATTTTGTGAGCATTGCATCTTCGGCAAGCACAAGAGGGTGAAGTTCAATACTTCGTTTCATACTACAGAAGGTATTTTGGATTATGTGCATTCTGATTTATGGGAACCATCTCGCAAACCATCGCTAGGAGGTGCTCATTATATGTTAACAATTATTGATGATTACTCTAAAAGAGTGTAGTCTTATTTCTTGAAGTATAAATCAGAAGTATTTTCAGCATTTAAAGAGTGGAAGACTGTGGTTGAAAGGCAAACTAAAAAGAAGGTAAAGAAGCTTCGCACTGATAATGGGATAGAATTCTATTCTAATGAATTTGAATCATATTGCAACACTGAAGGCATTGTTAGGCACTACACTGTTCCCCATACTCCTCAACAAAATGGTGTAGCTGAGCGTATGAACAGGACCATCATTTCAAAGGCCTGTTGCATGTTATCAAATGCAGGTTTGCATAGGTGTTTTTTGGGCTGAAGCCACTTCCACGGCTTGCTATCTTATTAATCAGTCACCCTCTATTGCAATTGAAAAGAAGACTCCAATCGAGGCATGGTCTGGTTCCCTAGCAAATTATTCAGAATTGAGAGTTTTTAGTTGTACCGCTTGCTCATGTTGATAATGAAAAATTAGAGTCTAGTGTTGGAAATATGCCCTAGAGGCAATCATAAAGATGATTATATTTCATTATGTTCATAATATTAGATAATATGTTATCCTGCTCCTTGAATGAATCATTGGTTATGAAGATTAACAAGTATGTAACTTGTTGGTGAAACTCTTTTAACTTATATGATGTCGTTCTAAATGAATTCCTAGTCAGATGTCAATGGTCGGAACACTAGTGACTCTATCGGCCAGCACATTATATTGATTGATGACTATGTTTCATCGATCATGGATATATGGATATCGAATCAATAATGTGAACACATGTTAGAGAACATGGGGTTGGATTGACCCACCTTGAGATACTATTGAGATTGTTATGATTCTATGTGTCGTTAGTTGGTCTCAAGCAATGATGATGTATAATCCTTAGACCTGAGATCATCATGGTTTCCTACATGTGTAGTAGCACTCTTAGGGGTTGCCAATCGCTACTCGTAACTGGGTAGTTATAAAGGTAGCTTTCGGGTATGCTATGAAACATGCAAAGGAATATGACTGGTCGGATATGGGATTTGCCCTCCTAACATAACAAGAGAGATGTCTCTGGGCCCCTCGTTGTGGTCAGATAAAGTAAGTGCATGGCCATGCCACTAGTGGTCGAAGTGTTCGACCACATGAAGTTATCCGACAATCGATCGAGGAAGTATTGAACAGTCTATGGATGACACAACATCTCACCTAGAGTTCAACCAGACATCGTGAGGCAAAGGGAGAATACACGAGAAGGTCTTTCAGTTCGATCAGATACAAACTAGTCGTATGGAGATACGAGCTGGTTGTAGGCTGGTCGAACATGGTCACTAAGTGGTCGAAACCTGGTCGTAAGGAGTTACGAATTGGTCGAGACCAAATATGAACTGGTTGTATAGAGATACGAGCTGGTCGTTAGTGATATGGACCTGGTCGTAGATCATATTGCATTAAGGTTCGTCTGATATAATTTGTGTGTATTCGAGAATCGTTATGTCCTGCTAGGAACCGCTAACGACTCGTGGTCGGAAAGGGTTTCCGAGTCACAACTGATTACGTATAAACCTATAGGGTCACACACTTAACGGGTTGGAACAAAATATGTTCAGATAGGATCCATCATGGGCACTATATAAGGAGGTACATGAGGCTGTTGGGTGGGGTGAATTAAGGTAACAGACAAGACACACGAAAGTCGTGAGTTGAGTTGTTTCATCGAAACCCTAGCCGCCATCTTCCTGAGAGTTCTGCCGTGCAACTTGGTGCTTGCACACCGGTGTACGGTTGTTCCTTCTCTAGACGTGTAGATACCATAGAGGCGCTACTGCGGTTACTGTTGTGCTTGAGGACGATCCACGATCTTTATAAGGAACTGCAGAGGTTGCTGGAGGAGACGATCGACTCGCAAGGACGCTAGACGATCGACTACGACCACTCCGTTGACACGCCCTACGTTGGACCAGGCTGCTCCAACTCTTCTTCCACTGCTCTGCGCGTCTGGTGGTAATGATCTGTGATCATCTACTTGCTTGGCTTCCTGGTTTACGTAGTAGAAAATTTTTGTTTGTTGCTAGCGTAGCCTACCCGTAACCCTACACCTAGAGTTGTTAAATGCATCTTTCTTGGTTATAAATCTGGTGTTAAAGGATATAAGTTGTGGAATCCTGAAATAAATAAGGTTGTGATTAGCAGAAATATTGTCTTTAATGAATCTGCTATGCTTCATGATAAACCACTTACTAATGTTCTTGTTGAGAGTGAGCAGAATTCAAGTGTTCAGGTGGATCACTCTGTTGGTTCAGGTGACACATCAGATAAGAAAAATTTTGTTGTTCATGATGCTCCTACTGTTGAGGATTCTCCTATTGTTGAGCAGCAACCACAACGGTTCATTGCAGTTGATAGACCTAGGAGGGAGATTAATGCACCCAAGAGGTTGATTGAAGAAGCTAATATTGTTGTTTATGCTTTGAGTATGGCAAAAGAAATTGAAGGTAATACAGAATCTTCATTATACTATGAGACTATTAACTCCACTGATTGCAATAAGTGGATAACTGCTATGCGTGATGAGATGGAGTCACTTGAAAAAAATGACACTTGGGAATTAGTAAAGTTGCCAAAAGAGAAGAAGCCCATTTGTTGCAAGTGGGTTTTCAAGAGAAAAGAAGGTATTTCTCCAAATGATGAGACAAGGTATAAAGTAAGGTTAGTTGCCAAAGGTTATAGCCAGATTCCAGGTATTGACTTTAATGATGTTTTTCCCCCTGTTGTTAAACATAGCTCAATACGCACTTTGCTCAGTATAGTTGCTATGCATGATTATGAGCTTCAGCAGTTAGATGTTAAAACTATATTTTTACATGGGGTGTTAGAAGAAGATATCTATATGGATTAACCTGAAGGTTTCATTGTTCCTGAAAAGAGAACCTTGTTTGTAAGTTAAAGAAGTCTCTTTATAGATTGAAACAATCTCCTAGGCAATGGTATAAGAGATTTGACACCTTCATGCTTTCTCAAGGTTTTAAGAGGTCTGATTATGATAGCTATGTTTATTTGAAAATTGTTGATGGTTCAGCTATATATTTGCTCCTATATGTTGATGACATGCTGATTGCAGCAAAAGATAAAACAGAGATAGCAAAGTTAAAGGCGCAATTGAGTGGTGAATTTGAGATGAAAGATTTAGGTGCAGCAAAGAAAATTCTTAGCATGGAGATATCCAGAGACAAGCCCTTTGGAAAATTATATCTAAGTAAGAAAGGGTATATTGATAAGTTCTTTCATCGCTTTAATATGCATGAGGCTAAATTAGTGAGTACTCCATTAGCTGCACATTTCAGATTATCTTCACCTTTATATCCATAGTCAGATGATGATGTTGAGTACATGTCTGGAGTTCCATATTCTAGTGCAGTTGGTTCTCTTATGTATGCCATGGTATGTTCTCGTCCTGATTTATCACATGCACTAAGTGTTGTTAGTAGATTCATGGTTAATCCTGGTAAAGAGCATTGGAAAACAGTTCAATGGATTTTCATATAATTGCATGGTACATCTAATGCTTGTTTACAGTTTGGAAAATCTAGAGATGGACTTATTGGCTATGTGGATTCTGATTATGCTGGTGATTTGGACAAGAGGTCACTTATAGGTTATGTGTTCACCATTGGTGGTTGTGCTGTGAGTTAGAAAGCAAGTTTGCAGGCCACTATAGCTTTATCTACCACTGAAGCAGAGTATATGGCTATTTCTGAAGTATGCAAAGAAGCTACATAGTTGAGAGGTTTATACACTGAGCTTTGTGGAGATACTTCTTGCATTACTATGTTTTGCGATAGTCAAAGTGCTATATGCCTTACAAAGGATCAGATATTTCATGAAAGAACAAAGCACATTGATGTTAGATATCATTATATTCGAGATGTCATTGCTCAAGATAGTATTAAGGTATGCAAGATAAGTACTCTTGATAATCCTGCTGATATGATGATAAAGCCAGCTCCAGTTACTACGTTTGGATTCCTCTTTTTTTTCAGATTTGTTTTCGTCTTTAACTCGATTCAGTTTTATATCACCATATATGCCCTTTGTAAGCCGCACGGGAAGAGCTGACGACTCATGAAAATCCCTGCGCTTTTGTAAACAATTTTTCTGATATAGTGAAGATCGCCGTTGTGCATCCGTGGTTTTTTTCCAAAAGGATTTTCCACGTAAAAATCGGTGTCTTTCTGTTTTTGATCTACTTTGTTATTTGCCTGTCGATTTCTAACTGTTGCTAACCTGTTCATCTGAAGTATGCCTGCCACATGGACTAGCCGATCCTTATCTCAGCCACATCGACTGATGGACTCCCTTAACCAAACCCAAATAAGGGAGGCTTGGTACTGCTTACGACGTGGCAAGTGATCTTCGACAGCGCTGATGCGGAGGAAATTGAGGCCTTGGCATGTCAGGAGGGCCTAATGCTGGCGTCTGAATGAATCAAGAAGCCGGAAATTCTAGAATCTGAGCTGTCGGGAGGAACATCTATCGAATCTAGTTTCATTATCCAAGAGGCGCGAAGTTTTGGTGATCTATTGCCGTCCTTGTAGGTCAGAAAGCTGAACAGAGAGCAGAAAATTGAGGAGCCCATGAGCTCGCACAGTTGGCAAAACGCACTCACCGTAGTGCTGTGTGGTGAAACTCTTTTCCTACCCGTGTGAGCGGTTGATTGCTCAGGATTGTAATTCTTTGTCTAGGTAATCAATAAAGCTCTCTTTTCCTCGAAAAAAGGACAACGCTAAAGTCGACTCCTCAGCCGTACTGTTGAAAATACCCCAATCACACTCATACATGCTTCGCCGCTTTGAGGTAAGTTGATTGGATTTTGACGCATGAGATGAATATAAGTGAGATCTTTTCTTTTTTGAACAATATAAGTGAGAGCTTGAGATGTTCCAACATTGAAGTTTCATGTGTGGGGAACTGGCCAGTGGCCTGGTGGCTGGTGGCAGGGGGATGTTTAACCTCCCAGTTTGAGTCCTTGGACCGGACTAGGTGTCTATTTCATTCTCCGGTGAGCTCATGGCTAATTTTCCAAAGGAAAAAAGAGGTTTCGTGCGCTGCAATATGGCCTGTATGGGATGTGAGAATTTCACACAAATTTTACCAAAAAAAAGAGAGAATAAATTACAGCACGTGTCCTTAAACTTGCACAACGAGTTCAAGTAGATCCACAAACTTCAGAATTGCATACTCATAGCCTTGAACTTGTTTTAAGTGGTCATTGCTGGTCCAAACGATCGTTACGTGCAGTTCCTTCTGTAATATCCCGCTTAAATATCAAGAAATATGAATTAGGAAATCGGAAAGTTATTAATTAAAATCCAAAAATTAGAGGGAAAAGAGGGGAATTAGAGGTGGGCCAGCTGCCCTTTAAAGGAGAAGAGGGGAGGGCTGGCCAAAACCCTAAGCCAGCCGCCCCACCCCCTGCCTACCGTGCGCCCCCAGGCCCCTCCACTACCGCCCCACAGCCATCAGCCCCTGTGCCGCCCCTCTCCTCCCAACACCACTCCCTGCGCCTCCTCCAGCCGCCTCCTTGTGCCGCCCCTCCTCTGGCTGCTGCCGGCTAGAAGGGAGAAGGAAGGAGATCAGCAAGGGATCAGCAAAGAGGAGAAGGCAAGGAAGAGGAAGGAGGAGAAGAAGAGAGGAGGGAAAGAGAAGAGGAAAGCTAGGGTTTGTGATCGTCGCTGATTTTTTGTGGGTAACGACATGATAATCCCTAGATTGATCCTAGATTCATGTTTATTCACGTGATAGATTGGTTTGGTTGTGGGAGCTAGATGTTTCATTATGCTCTAGTTCGTTAAATTGTACTGCAGAATCTTACGAGGGAATGTTGGGATATCTCAGTCTTGAATCATGATTTAGCCTGGTTAGGAAAGTTGTATATTATTTCCTTAGGTTTCCACGAAGGTCTATATAACTAAATTTGGATAAGTGAGTAAAAAGATATGGCCTCAGGAATACCGCTGTCTAGAAATATATTGTCAATAGCAGCAGTCGTATAGATGGATTAATTACGTTCATTAGATGAAATAATTTAATTGTGGTCATAACTAGAATAAGCTAGATAATTCTCAGTAGATTCCATAAATATTATGGCATACTATTTTTCATGTTGTATAAAAATAGATACAAAAATATGAAGTGTACTATTATGATAATTTCCAGTATAACCATCGGGGTTGGAAACAGGAACCTAAATGACAAATTCAGAGGACTTGCATAACTAGAATATTGCGGGAATTTCGTGTAGTTTCCAGAAAATATATAGTTTACTATATTTGGAGTTCGGAAATGAAAGTTATGGTCGTTTGATCACCAGGACAGCGGGTAGGTCATCCGGTGAAAATAAGTTTAGTGCATCGGGTTTGCGTGTAGGAGCGTGGTTGATTTGTTTGATGTTTTGGTACTTATGTGGAATATTTTGAGTGTGTTATTGATTGGTTATCCAGGGAGCGTTGCCTCAAGTACAATGCCACATTTGCATCACTCGTTTTCTAGAGGCTCAAAGGCAAGTGTTTGGTAGAGCGGTGGCCATTGGTTGGTCAACCCTTGTCTTTACCATTGAATTAATATGACATTCATTTATGCTCTCTATTGTTTATTTAAATGCCATGGTGTTATGATTATAATGATTCAATGAGGATATGACATGAAATATTGATGACATGAAATGATGATGATTTAATGACATTTTGATATGATGATGCAATTACCATGGGGATGACATGGTAATGTTAATAATGGATAATGAGCATTTGTGTCATTTGCTTGCATAAGAGCCAGAGCGGTGAGTAATGCCATATTTATGGCTATTCCGGCGTGCTCCATGATAAAGTCTTACAGAGGTAGGGGCCCCACCCTAAAGAAGGTGGGGGAAGAGTGTATCATCGATGGGTGAATACTCCGCTACATCGATATCAGCTGAAAGAGTTGCATCATTGGCATTGAATACATGAGTACATGAGAATGATATTGATAAGATTTGAGTACATGGGAATGATATTGATGAGATTTGTGAACATAAAAGATGAGAACGATATTGATGATATTTGAACATTCTTATGTTATTGATGATGATTTAAATGTTTAATTAACTGTTTGTTACCGTTCTATTTTGTACTTACTGAGTCATGGACTCACTTTTGCTTTGTTGTTGCTTTTAGGTAACCGTTGACAGCGATATGCATGGGGTGGAGTAGCACACGATCATCACATGCATCTATCACACCGATTTCATCAATTAGTTTGTTTTATGTAATCTAGTGACATGATTGTTTCATTCAAGACTTATTCATGATTAGCTTTGATTATCTTGGAACCGTTAGCTGGAACTTGGATCGATTTATTATTAGTTCATGTTAGTTTGATCTATTAACTACTTAGTTTATTGGTTGATTCCTTATTCGTGTTGATAGTATTTGATTATTTTTATTTGATTTCATCCTATGTACCGGAAGCTTGGTTCCGACGTGACTTGGGTGCGGCATCCCGAGTGTTTCTCGGGTGCGGGTATCCCGGATGTTTCTCAGGCACGTGTGGTCTTGGTAACATGTTACCAAGATGTGAACTTTTATTCTTATGCAGTTACTTTGAGTTATTTGTATATCTTGTATTTTAATCTATGCATGCTTGCTGGAATTTATTATTAATTAATATTTAAATTGATAGCTAGAGTAGCTTAGGTGACATTCTAAGCTCAGTGTTGGACCAAGGTGTTACACCTTCTGCCCCTATGGCATGCTTGGTAGGTCAGGGATAACATTGTCCATTGTCCGGGAGAGTCCTCGATTCACAGTGATGCGAGCTACCTAACCAGCTATCTTGATTCACTATTACTCGTTCGACAAAAGGGTGATGCAACGGATACCAAAGGCAAGCGGGTGGTTCAGGTACCGGGACACGCCATCCGTCTCCAAAGTGCGACGCAGGGGAAGACAAACTGACAAAGTGGTGGCCTACGAGATACGGGCGGATTAAAGTCAATGTGGATGGTGCCTTTGTGGAGCAAACGGGGGAGGCAATTGCAAGAGGTTCACGGGGTAGGTATCCATTGTGCAAGTGTAGAGGAGGCGGAAGCCAGGGCGTGTGTGGAGGTGCTAAAATCAAGCTCTGAAGATCATCACTGTACCATGAGGTTTATCATCAAGGAGGTCAAAGAGCTGATGCAAATGGTGGAGATGTCAAAGGTAAAAAGAGGGAGCAAAACTTGGTAGCTCATAAGTAACCTCTGTTAGCTAAGAGAATAATGCATGGTTCAGCTTGGTTGTTGCCCTGGTGTGTGTGGAGGTGCTCAAATCAAGCTCTGAAGATCATCACTGTACCATGAGGTTTATCTACTCTCCTCCTTTCCCACAAGCGACAACGCTTCTAGCTAACTTCACATGCTTGTTGACCTGGCGTCGTCACCAAGAGTTGTCATGTCTCTCACCTTGCCATCACATGGTCGTTGTGAAGCATGTACATTGCGAGGCTACTACTGGCACGACACTACATGTCTTTGGGCCCACCGTGTCCTCAAACCGGCACTGCATGTTAATCCCTTTGTGAGTACATAAATGTATCAAACACAATGGGAATTCTTGGACATATTCAGAGAATTGAGCAAAGGAGAAGAGGAAGGATTTTTGGATATAGATCAGAGAAGATTTGAATAAAGATGATGGGACACCAATACATCCGTTGAACCAAGTGATCAACAACACGGTGAGTCAAGCTCTCAACAATTGTGCTGTGGGCCTTTTTGGCAAGAAGAAGGTGACCTCGACAAAAGGCGGCGTAGCGGTCAGTCAAGCTCTTAGCCCCAGTAGCCAGTAACGGAGCTCACCGTGTGATGCTTCTTGGAGTGGCCTTCGTCCTCTTCTTGGCATAGTTGTTGTTATGTTTGGTAGTTTGGGAGGATGAGGAGGCGAGGGAGAAGAGGACATGTCTAATTGGTAGCTTTCAAGGTGCCTTGAGCAAAAAGTGGCACTCTGATTACCAATACGACTCAAATCGTACTATGAATCGTAACCGATAGGATCGTGATCCTAGCCCTATCGATCGTGTAGGATTGCAGTAGAATCGTTGTAGGATCTTATTTTTCTGACAACAAACTACTTAGGTGTTTAGTGAAGTTAGATGGCAAATACTAAGTAATTAATAGTTTAGATATTTAGATTTGTATGCTTGAAATAATAAAATTAATTTGATTCATTATTTCTTTTTTTCTTTTTAGTGTAAAATGGCAGCTAATAGCAAAAATATTAAACCTAAAAAGAAAAATGTCATACGAAACGATTTGATGACGACAAAAAACACGGAGAGAACAGCACCACAACCCAGTTGTAAGATCACTCATTCTGATCGAAAATTGGTCTACGATGACTAGCCGTCTATCGGGAAATATTATTACCAACAGCAGCACCCAGCCGTCGGCAAATGTCTCTACCAACAGACATCCGTTTTTCCGACAAACATTTAGTTACCTAGATTTTCACCCGCACACATTTTATTACCGACAGACTATTTGTTCCCGACAGACGTCTTATTACTGACAGATACTACTATTTTCGATAGTTTGTCTGACCCCAAGTTACAGTTTCACCGACAGACATGCCAATGAGAACTATATCAGTTTTTTTTAATTCCTACCATATATATATATGTTGCCGTGATTTACAAACAGAATTCAATTAGACATAGCAATAAATAGTAGCAAACTACAATTATAGATAATATATAATATCACCGATCAACCAAATACAACATCCAGAAGTGCAATTTGACTATGTATGATTCATCAAAAAGTGCAATTACACAATGTGATCATCTAGGTAAAACTAGATACATCATATAGAGTCAATTATACATAATCGACGTCCTAAAGTCAATTAGCTAACAGATAACTTTCAGGTAGATCATAGCTTTATCCGGGTAGAACTAGATACATCATGTTGTGGACTCCTTTATTGGAAGAACATACCAGCGCCGCAATAAAGCTTCCAGGATGCTGCCAGCAGGAGTCTAGGCGGGTCAGTAGCTTCGGCGGCATTGCAAGCTTTCAGAAGAGATAGAATTAGGAAATAGTTTAGGAAATCAATTCGTTTGCATACCGATCTATTGTAATTTGGTAGTTTCGGTTTAGGTAAGAACTCCTTCAGAGTTCGACTCGGTTTTTAGTGTACGCCTATAGTCTCTATAAAAGAGACTCGGGAGTTTGAAGATTTGTCAAGCAATAGCAGAGTTTCTAGTTTAATCCCTCGAAGTTTAGAGCCTCTTCGCTGGCTAGGGACGAGCCCTGCCGAGCGAATGAGGGCGAACGCGACTTACCTCGCTACCCCCTCCGTTCCAATCCAGTGTCTCGCGATCATCTTCTTCCCCCTCTCTTCACCACCCGCAAGTCGGTCCATATCAACTTGGTATCAGCTTCAGGTTCTACACCCGTTCACATGGGTGACACAAAGCTTCTCGTGGAGGTTCTCAAGAGGATGGAAGACAGCATATCTAGGAAGATTGATTCCATGCTAACTAAGCTTGGCGACTTGAAGATCTAGCAAACAGCGAACAACGTTGCTATCGCCCGACTAGAAAAAGTTGATCATGGCATGCGGCTTGAGCCCAAGGGTGTTCCACCAGGGCAGCATGCAAGTTTGGACAATTCAGGAGACGAACGCTGAGCAGCACCCTAGTATCACCGTCTCACTTTGCCCACCTTTGATGGGGAAGAGGACCCCCTTCCGTGGGTCAATCGATGTGAGCAGTTTCTCCGAGGCCAGAGAACGCTTGAAGAAGAGAAAGTTTCGTTGGCATCTTATCACATGGCGGGCAATGCACGGCAGTGGTATTACTAGCTCGAACGTGATGAAGGAGTATTGTCTTGGCCACGTTTTGCAGACTTCGTTAACATGCGCTTCGGACCGCCGCTCTGCAGCAACCCGTTGGGCGAATTGGCGCAATTACGACAAACGGGCTCAGTTGAAGATTACCAAAGACAATTTCTTGCTCTCTTGTGTTGTACCGAGCCGCTCTCTTCACTTCAACAGGTGCAATTATTTACTGCAGGATTACTGAATCCATTGCGTACTAATGTCGAGTTACAAAATCCGATCAACCTACAGATGACCATGAGTTTGGCTAGAGCTTATGAACGACGCCTTCAGGAAGATATGATTGACGTAAAAACTACTCCAGCGGCAGCCTAAAAAACACCACCACATCTGGTGCACCAGTTGGTCACGGCTCCTTCTGCGGCCGCCAAGTTCTTAATTCGCACCATCTCCTAACACTAGGATGAACTCTACGGCAGTACCGCCGGCAGCAGCAGCAGCCGCTCCACGATCTCGTTTTCGACATCTCATGTCAACCAAGATGGCCAACCGTCGTCTCAAGGGATTGTGCTTTAATTGCCAAGAGAAATTCACCAAGGATCACGCCAAAGAATGCTCCATGAAGGGTATATATTTGCTAGAATTAGAGGAGTATGATGATATCCAAGATTCAGAGGATATGATTGGCATCTCCCTGCACGCTCTCACCGGCATCCGCACGAGCCAAACCATGCGTCTGGCGGTCTCTACTCACAGCGCTCAGCTACTCGCATTGGTTGACTCAGGTTCAACACACATGTTCATGACCGAGGACGTTGCACATCGGCTTGGTTCGCAAATGACATCGCGTCATGGTTTACCTGTTACAGTTGCAAATGGAGATCGCGTGCCGTGTGTAGGAATATGTAGCGGCATTCCGATCACCATCGATCACGAATAATTTTTCATCGATTGCTACGTGATTCCTCTTGGAGGCTTTGATGTGGTTCTAGGAACAAAATGGCTTTGAATACTCAGACCGATTTTTTGGGATTTTGAATCACTATGCATGTCCTTCTAGAAAAAAAAGATCACCGCGTCACTTGGCAAGGAATAAACGCGAAGTCGGATGTAGTAAACGTGAACATTTGTACAGGCCGGGATCTTCTTGATGAATTGCTTGGTGAGTTTACTGATGTATTCGAGACGCCACGTGGTCTTCCTCCTCAACGCCGGTATGATCATCGGATTCACTTAGGGTGTGTTTGGTTCCCTGTATTTGGTTGGCTCGCACCTGTGGATGCAACTTGCAGCTTGTTTGGTTCCCTGCATCGACGCTCGCTCGCCACATCGCAGCGTAAAAGTCAGGCGAGCTCGCCCAACGCAAACGCCACTTCCGAGCATTCCTCACGAGCCAGGCCCCGCTCGTGCATATCTCCGTCCCAAGCTTGGCCCTGCGCGTGCAGTTCGGACTCCGCAGCCGCCTCCTCTCGAGCGCTAGGGTTACCTCCCCTCCCCTCCAGTGCCTCCAGTCGCTCGCGAGGGACTCCGTAGCCGCCTCCCTTCTCCCCTCCAGCAGCGGGCATCCTCGGGCTCCTCCTCTCCTCGTCCAGGCGCAAGGCCGCAATCCTCGCTGCTCTCACTGCTCTCGCCGACGGAGGTAAGACCGGTGGACGGTGCTCCAGCGGGTTACCCACCGCTACCCGGCCCCGGTGCCCCCTCTCCTCTTATTCCTCCCCCTCTCGCTTGTTGTGCCTAGATCTATACTTGTTGCATGCTGGAATGACTGGATCTGGAATTATTTTTAGTTGATTCGAACCTTGTTAGTTCTTGATGTACTTTGTGAGGATGGAATGCCATCGAGCATTCTTGATGTGCATACATGTTTAATATGAAGCATCAAATATTTGTGTAGTTGATCTCGCTATCTTTGTTATGCCACTAGATCATCCTCTATTATAGTAAGACCCCGTTTAGTACTCAGGAATTTCTCTAGATTCTTGTAAAATTTGTGCAGAGTTCTTGTGGAATTCCTGCCTTCCTGTTCCTGATAAGCTTAAATTGAAGCAAATGCCAAGCTCGTTCTCGACGTTTTTTTTGATGAAAAAAATGATGTGAATCTGGAGTATATAACACCATTGTTAGTCATTTTCGGAACCAAACAGCATAACAGTGAATATGAAGCATTCTTGTTTACACCATTGTTAGTCATTTTTTGGGAACCAAACAGCATACTTGATCTTGTTAGGCATTCCTGGTAATTTGCATTCTTGATCTGCATACTTGTTTAATATGAAGCATCCTTAGGATGTGGCAGCCGTGGTAGACATGCATAACTGATATCAAGGTTTCTGTATTTGGTTCGTAGATGGATGACTTGGCGCGTAAACGACAACTCCTAATTGTGAGGGGTGCTGGTCTAGTTGCTGCCCTGTGTGCTTACATGCTTGCCATAGTTAGAAGAGCTAGTGCTAGACAGTCCACTCCTGTGATTACGTATGGTCCTATGGTAGAAAGGGACATAGCTCGGCAATCGAACCTCCAATGGATCTACAATTCTGATGACACACATTGTTTAGAGCAGCTTAGAATGAGGAGGGCCCCCTTTTTCCATCTCTGTAATTTGTTTCGTGCAAGACAGCTGCTCCGAGACAGCATTAATACCTGTGTTGAGGAACAAGTGGCCATATTTCTCCTGGTTGTTGGCCACAACCATAGGTTTAGGGCTTGCTGACCAACATTTAGGAGATCCATTGAGACCATTAGCCGGTACTTTCACGATGTTCATCGCTTTGTTGGGGAGTTGCGTAACGAGATGATCCGACCACCCTCCACTAAAATCCCTACTAAAATCCAAACAAATAGGAGGTTCAATCCCTATTTCAAGGTAACAATATGCTTACTCAACTTGTAGAGAGGTTTGAGCTGGCCTAAATTGCTTCCATGTATGTTAGGACTGCATCGGTGCAATTGATGGAACCCATGTGCTCGCAAGGGTTCCTACAAAAGTCTCGGCGGCCTTCAAGGGTAGGAAGGGCACTACTACCCAGAATGTCATGGCTGCTGTTGACTTCGATCTTAAGTTTACTTATGTCCTTGCTGGTTGGGAAGGGTCAGCCCATGATGCTCTCATACTTGCTGATGCATTGGAGATGGACGATGGCCTAAGGGTCCCCCAAGGTATACTAGATAATTACGTAGAAGTTTATGTTGGTTAAAATTTTGTCACACTTATGGTAGTAATGTTTAGGGTTCTCTTATTATTTGGTAGGCAAATACTACCTTGTGGATGCGGGCTATGCTGCTCGACCTGGCTTCCTTCCACCATACCGAGCCACTAGGTACCACTTGAGAGAGTATGGTGGAAGGAATTACCCTCAGATTGAGAGGGAGTTGTTCAACCTACGACACTCTTCTCTTAGGGTTTCAGTCGAAAGGGCCTTCGGCACATTCAAGAACCGGTTCAAGATTGTTTACAATAAACCTTTCCACCCATTCAAGACCCAAGTCAAGTTAGTTCTTGCATGTGCTATCCTACACAATTGGATCCTTCAATATGGAATGGACGAGTGTGTCCCACCGGAGTCCACGTGGGATGCCTCCGGCAGCAGTCAGACCATACAGATATCCATAGCTCCTGAAAGACAAGATTAAGCGACAATGTGAAGACATGTTGGAGCAGGGCATCATTCGACGTAGCAATTCGGAATTTTCAGCACAAGTGCTCCTAGTCAAAAAGCAAGATGGTACGTGACGTTTTTGTTAGGATTATCGTGCATTAAACGCACAAACTGTGAAGGACAAGTTTTCGATTCCGATTGTTGATGAATGTCGGACTCGGATTTCAAGAATCCAAATCCTCTGTGGAAGACACTGTGCTATTCCCTGGATCAGTAGATAGCACTCATAGATACATCACTGAATCAATTCATGCATGGCGTAGATTAAACCATACCATTCATTTATTAACACATCAGAGCTTTACATGGACCGCATCGGGTCAGATTTTACAATAAGGACCGAACAGGCCAAAGATTACATTACAAAAGTTGCGGAAGCGACAACGAAAGCAAAATGGGTGAGAGCACTTCTCTCCACAGGCAAGCAACTGGGGAAACTCATGTGCGTCCGATGTTACCCAAAAACTCAGGCAATATAGGATGCACGCAAGCACCAACGGAGTCAACTAGACTGGGGCGAGACTAGAACAGCTAAAGACTAAACTACGCTTCGTCATCACCTGGGCCTCCAACTTCTGGATCCTTGTAGTAGTCGTAATCTTCAGCATTTCCTGCTTCTGAGGGTTTTGGGGAAAGAGCGAGAATGAGCACAACTTCCGTGCTCGTGAGCCAACACACAAGTTGCAATAATATACATGCATGGCTTAACAAGGATGGCTCGGGTTCTTTTATTTGCTAAACCAATATTTTCAATTATCATAATTACAAAAGTCCTATCACTTAGCATTTTAACAAATTGTATTTTATTAAACAGAGTAATTGTGCAATATTTATATAACAGCAGAGGTTCCCTCCATCGGAAACTCTACACTATGCTTCTTTTGATTGGAGCCACCTCCAATTATTAACACCGTTGAGCTCGACGGCTCGGGTAAAATCCAATCTCAGGGCTAGGTGAGCCCTCCACATTTTTCATACCACCCACAAAGGTTTTTGAAATAGAACTAACTCAAATAAAGTTCCCATGTCTGCCTTTGACCGTAGGCACGGCTGTTTAAACAGTTTAGACTCTGCAGAGGTTATACACTATATCCACAAGAGATAGTCATACTCGTTACCCCACATGATTCCTTAGTCATGTAGTTGAATGACCGTCACAGTAACCTTTCAAACTACCTTGCCCTTTCCGTTATCTCACCCATATGGGGTTACGCCCATACGTTGTGCGGGATTGTTGTACCGCAGTGTCTGGCGTAGTTGGACTACCCACGACGGCTAGCAACTTCACCTTGTATCGGTGTCCCATTCAAGCTGGATGTACCGCACACTTGCACATTCCCTTTCTCTACCTAGTGAGATACATTCAGGGTTTAATAATTTTACTAAGCCAAGTTGTAGTTTGCAGACTTGTGGTTGTACTTGTTTTACACAGGAGGTCATGATAAGATTATATCCTTAATCCATTCGAGTGGTTCGTACCACATACCAACCACTCTCGTGCTCCTTGAGCACCCACCGCCTTGCCATCCGCCAAGATGTGTTATTAGCAATTAGGGTTTTTGAGGAGTAAAATATATCAACTCAACTCAACCATCTCAGTTATTTACCCACAATGACTGCCCAAACCATTTTCATGCTTAAAAGATGACGATTGGGGTATTTTAACACCCTGGTACTGAAGTAAGACTAGCATGTCGCTTAACTACAACCTATAACTAGTAATCACCATATAGTTACTAGGGTGACATGGAATAATGGATTCAAATATCAATGGATGGCATATCAATTAATTAGTCATCAAATGGGTATTTAACTACCTTAAACTTTAACATACATTTGATTAAAGAATTAAGGCATGCAATTTTGGTAATTTAAAAGAATATAACTTACATAAAATGTAGGATCAAAATGATCAAAGCATTGACTCGCCTTGGTTAAAGGTAAGAGAGTCCTGACAATCTTGTGCTTGATCGAACTGGAGATCCTCCACGTCTCGATTCCTAATCGGACGAATGTACCGGAAAAAGGCATAAAGAAGCAAACAAAACAAATAAATACAAAAGAGATAACAAATGAACTCCAAATTAAACACGATCTATGCCATTAGCAAGATGTTGAATTTACAAAATTTTAGAAACAAAATTCATAATTTTTTGAGTTACAACGAGGGAGAAGGGAGCTTTTGAAGTTCGGGTTTGAATTAAACCTTAAAAAGAAATACAAGAAACAAGGGGAGAGAGAGAAATCTGGCCGTGGGGCCCATGGTTCAGTAGTGCGGCTCATGGGGAGACCGCGTGGACCGAGTCCACTTGCGGGCATGCACGGGCGTGCGTGGACCAAACTACGGGCGGGACCACAAGGCAGCCAAAGGAGGGGGGGTTTAAAGTCAAATGACGGGTGGGGCCCTGAGAGCAAAACAATTCATTCCCAATCGATTCCTTCGGCCATAGTAAAAAGGGGAGCAGTGGGAGGCGCTCGGGCGGCACTAGGCAGCGGCGGTGCTGGTAGGTGGAGGAGTGGGGCAGCTAGCGAGTCGGCAAAACGGGATCCCAAAGGGACAGGGATCCCTCTGAAGGCGACAGCGACGCTGGGGAGGGGCGGACGTGGTGGCAAGGCAAGGCAAGATGGCGGCGGCAGGTGCCACGGGCTGGAGGTGCCGGCAAACTGGCGGCGGAGTAGTGGAGTTGGCGTGCGCATGGGCTGCACGCGGCTATGGGGAAGGAGCAGAGCCATGCGGTGGAACTTGGCGCGGCCCAAGATGGCGGGGCAGCGGTTGCTGGGGAAGGAGAAGAAGGGGTGGCGGTGGTGGGCGTCCATGGCGGCGGGGAAGGGGTGTGGAGGCGAGGGATGGCATCCTCAACTCCGGTGGCTTCTCGTGACGGGGGTGGCATCGCTGGCGGCGGCGGCTGACACTTGGGGCACGGTGCGGGCTCTTGTGCTTGCTTGGAGAATAAGAAAGGTGGGGAGGGGAAGAAGGGAGGTGCAGGGCCCCTCTTTATAGCCATGGGGGAGGTCAAGGAGCCGTTGGGCGCTCGGGGATGGGCACTCGGGCGCGGCGACGGGACAAGACTCGGGTGGCCATGGCAAAGGGAGCTGGTGGCTGTGGCAGAGGCTGCTCGTGGGTGCTTTGCCAGAGGAAGAAGAAAGCAAGAGGGGGGAGAAAGGGCCAGGGTGGGCCAAGGAGAGAAGGGGCCATGGGAAATGGCTTGGGCCAAGGAGAGAAGGGGCCAGGGTAGATGGGCCAAGGGGAGAAAGGAAGTGGGCTGAGCCCAAGAGGGAAAGTGGGCCTTGCCCAGAAGGGGGAAAATAAATTCAAAACTGAAGTTTCAAATTTGAAATTTGACTTTGAAGTTTGAACGGAGAAGCAATTTGAGAAGAGGCTCAAATTGAAAAAGATGAATTCAAATTGAATTTGAATCCGGGAATTTGCAAAAAGGTTTGAAACACAAACCCGAGCTAGAAGTTTTGAAATTACTTGCTAATTTGAAAGACATGTTGAAAAGCAAGAACCGAAAGTAATTACTATTCGCCTTTTTCGGAAACGAGATGTTACAAATCCTACCCACCTTAAACGGAATCTCGACCCCGAGATTTGAGCTACTCGGAATAGATAGAAAACGTACCTCTTATTACTCCTGATGCTGCTTGGGCTTCTTCGGTGGTGGTGACATAGTTCACACGTCCGCGGCTTGGTGTTGAAGCATCTCTAGATGCCTGCGAAGTCTGACGGCTTTTGCTTGGAGCTGAAGTATGGCCTCGAGTTGGTGTGGTCTTGAAGTTGAACCTCACCGGGGTGACTAGTTGAGGGCACTTGTTGGCAAAGTGTTCTTTTTCTCCACAGTTGAAGCAACAAAGACGAGCTATCCGGTTGTGTGCTGCAGGTTGTCCAGCGATGCGGAGTTGCCACTAGAGCGGGAGTTGGAATTGGAATTGGACAGCTGCAGTGGTAGCTCCAACTAGGTAAACTGATGCCAACTGCTAGTTCACAACCATGTACTGGAGTGCCAACTAAAAAGCTATCAATTTTGTCTTCCAAATTGCCGGGTCCAAGCCTCACTATTATTAAAGTCCACCATTCCAGCATAGTATAAGGTCACCCAATTAAAAGAAAGTCCAGTCATTTAATTAATCTCACATTCTATCGATACGATAACATAATTCCCAAATCTTTCTTAGGCACAAGCTTAAATAATCCAATAGATTCACCATTTTGATTGCATGATTTCTTCATTTCATAAATCCAAAAATTCTCGTAGCAATAATCGCATCTTCCAATTTGATAAACTTCAAGATCATGCTAAATTCCATTCTATCCCTTTTTGACCAACTCTACCAAAATTAATATCATGAATCAATATGAAAATCCAATTTTCTTCGTATTCTACTCTCTACCTTAAATGCACACATATCTCATTTCCGAGTTTCCAACCAACATCATAATCAACTTAAGCTTCGATGAAAATCCAATTTCTCCTAATAATCAAATTGATACTTCAAATTCCTATATCCTTTATGATCAATCAAAATTTTCCTCCACAATCATTTGCTTTCTCCATAATCGATATAATCCACCAATCTGTTATTCTTTAAACCATCCATAAACAAGGCTTATCCATCATCATACTCTAGTGTTTACAAGAACTTCTTATAATATCGGCAAATCTTAAAATTCCCAAAATCAGTCCTATCCATGATTTCCCAAAACTATCTAGCTTGGCATCCAAACACATTAGTTAATCTCAACAAGAATAGCTTCCATACAACTTGCCTATTTGAACAATCTTCAACAATTCTTCACAAGTTTCACAGATATGATTTTCTGGACCAAATAAAAGATAGAAATTAAATAAAATCTAAAAATTATGAAATAAATACTGGAAATTAGTGGATGAATTTAGATGAATTTAGGAGAAAGAATCAATGGATTTGGAGTTTGCATGTGAGAGAATGATTTTCTGGGATGAATAAAATTTTCATGTACAAAGTAGGAAGCAAGACTAGATAAATTTTCACTGTTCATCTTCCTGGTTCGGCCGAACAGCAAGCATGCATCCATGGAGAAGGTGGTGGCATCGGTGAGAGAAAGGGAGGGGTGGTCGGCGAACGACAAAAATGGACTGCTCACCTTGAGACGAGGCCGTAGGAGGTGGCAGCGCAGTTAGGGATGGCCGACGGTGGCAGCGGTGGGCGAGTAGTGCATCGGTGGCGGCGCATGGGGGCGGGCGGTGCTTCGGCGATGAGGGAGGGTGCACCGCATAGAGCATGATGTTGCGATGCCGGAGGAGGTGTCGAGGACGAAGGAGCTCTACTGACGAGGTTGCTAGAGGCGGTGGAACGACATTCAGCTAGCGGTGGAAAAGCTTCAATTGTGGGGAGGAGAAAGGTTGGGAGGAGCTGAGATTTTGTGGGAGGGATGAGATGAGAGATGCGCACCCGGTGCTCCCTTATATAGGGGTGGAGGTGGAC